>JASVEL010011906.1:0-596395 GCA_032618575.1 Nicotiana noctiflora | reverse complement strand
TAGGGGCAGAGGCCGAGGTCGAGGTCGTCCTAGAGGCCGAGGTAAGGGCGAGCTTGGCCCCGAGTAGCGACACGAGTGGCGGAACCTCGAGGCTCGCATCGAGGAGGAGGTTCCGGTCCCAGCAGCTCCGGTGAGGCCCAGCTCAGGTCCCGGGAGGAGTTATGTTTTCACCGGATCTTCGAGGATGCTTTGGTCGGGATAGCGGGTTTTATGGACAATATCACCGGAGCGGGTTTATTACCGGTAGCACCAGCCACTTCTCGGGTGGAGGAGGTAATCAAACTCTCGCTACGCGCACTCCGGAGCCGGTAATTCCCCGAGGCTCGGGTTCGCGTGATTCAGCTAGTTGAGGCAGCTCAGCTGTTATTGTGACTCCGTCTAATGATGGTGCAGCTATGTCCGCTGACGCGTTATGGAGATTGGACAGGTTTACCAAGCTGTTCACTACCACATTCAGTGGCACTCCTTAAGAGGATCCACAAGTTTTCCTATACAGCTGCCACGAAGTTCTCCGTACTATAGGTATTGTAGAGACTAATGGTGTGGACTTTGCTACTTTTCGATTATATGGTTCCGCCAAAACTTGGTGGAGAGATTATTGTCTATCTAGGCCAGCGGGATCGTCATCTTTGACTTGGGAGCAATTTGCAGAATTATTCTTGGAGAAGTTCCTTCCAGCAACTCAGCGGGAGGTTATGCGCAGACAATTTGAGCGTCTTCATCAGGGTTCTATGTCTGTCACACAGTACGAGACTAGGTTCGTGGACCTGGCTCGTCATGCTATTATCATACTTCCCACATATCGGGAAAGGGTGAGAAGGTTTATTGATGGCTTGAATCAGCCAATTTGACTACAGATGGCTTTGGGGGCAGGAACTGAAATCACTTTTCAGGAGGCGATGCAGCCCGCCGGATCGAGATGGCTCTGTCATAGGGAGCAAGACATGGATCAGATAAGAGATCTCGTAATTCGGGTAGATTCAGTGGTACCTCATCTGGAGATAGAGATTTTCATGATAGAGGCCATCCTCATAGGCCTTATCAGTCAGCTCTTCAGGTTTCTCATGATGCTTCTGGTGATCGTAATTCTCAGCCACGCTACTCTGATCAGCAGCCTATCAGTGCACCACCACTTCGCTATTTTCAGCAGCCGAGGGCTTATTTTACGTGCGGTGATCTTAGGCACATTGCAAAGTATTGCCCTCGAGCTTCTGACAGATCTCACCAGCAGGGTTCTCGTGCCATGATTCAGGCCCCAGGTTCCCTCACAGCCTGCCCAGCCGGCTAGAGGCGGAGGTAGAGGACATAGAGGTGGAGGTAGAGGTCATAGAGGTGGAGCTCGGACCGATAGAGGTAGAGACCAGCCAGCAGCTGATCGTCCTAGAGATACTGCTCAGGGTGGTGGGGCACAGCCCCGATGTTATGCACTTCCCGCCAGACCAGAGGCTGAGTCTTCTGATGCCGTCATTACAGGTATTATTTTGGTTTGTGATAGAAAGGCATCGGCATTATTTGACCCTGGGTCTACATATTCGTACGTGTCTTCCTATTTTGCACCGTACTTGATTCAGCCTAGTGATCCACTGAGAGTTCCTGTTCATGTGTCTACACCAGTAGGCGATTCTATTGTGGTTGATCGAGTTCATCGGTCATGTATTATAGTAATTGAGGGTCTCGAGACCCGTGCTGATTTATTGCTCCTAAATATGGTGGACTTTGATATTATATTGGGCATGGACTGACTATCTCCATATCATGATATTTTAGATTGCCATGCCAAGACTGTGACTTTAGCTCTGCCAAATTTACCTCGTATAGAGTGGAAAGGAATTTCAGGTTATACTAGTCGCAGTTTTATTTCTTATGTTAAGGCTCAGCGTATGGTTGGGAAGGGATGCTTAGTTTATTTGGCCTATGTCCGTGATTCCAGTACTGAGGTTCATTCTATTGACTCTGTGCCTGTGGTTCGCGAATTTCCTGAAGTATTTCCTTCAGACTTGCCAGGTATGCCGCCCGATAGGGACATTGCCTTTTGCATTGACTTGGCTCCAGGCACTCAGCCCATTTCCATTCCCCCATATCGTATGGCTCCGCCGGAGTTAAAAGAATTGAAGGAACAGTTGCAGGACTTACTTGACAAGGGTTTCATTAGACCCAGTGTTTCGCCGTGGGGTGCACCAGTATTATTTGTAAAGAAGAAAGATGGTTCGATGAGAATGTGCATTGACTATCGACAGTTAAACAAGGTGACTATCAAAAATAAATATCCACTTCCGCGAATTGATGATTTATTTGACCAACTTGAGGGTGCCAAGGTATTTTCAAAGATAGATTTGAGATATGGCTATCATCAGCTGAAGATTAGGGCATCTGATGTCCCTAAGACAGCGTTCCGCACTCGGTATGGACATTATGAATTTCTGGTCATGTCTTTTGGGTTGACAAATGCTCCAGCAGCTTTTATGGAATTAATGAATCGGGTGTTCCGACCTTATTTAGACTTCTTTGTAATAGTCTTCATTGATGATATATTAATATATTCCCGCAGTCAAGAGGAGCATGCGCAACATCTCAGAGTGGCCTTGCAGACTCTGAGAGATAGCCAACTATATGCAAAATTTTCAAAGTGTGAATTTTGGCTAAGCTCAGTTGCATTCCTGGGTCATATTGTGACGGCAGCAGGTATTCAGGTTGATCCGAAGAAAATTGAGGCAGTCAAGAACTGGCCTAGACCGACATCAGCCACAGATATTTGGAGTTTCTTGGGGTTAGCGGGTTATTATCGCCGATTCGTAGAAGGATTTTCGTCTATTGCAACCCCACTGACCAGATTGACCCAGAAGGGTGTTCAATTTGAATGGTCCGATGAATGTGAGGCGAGCTTTCAAAAGCTCAATACAGCCTTGACCACAGCACCGGTATTGGTTTTACCCACAGGTACGGGACCTTATACTGTTTATTGTGATGCTTCCCTTATTGGGCTTGGTGCAGTATTAATGCAGGATGGCAAGGTTATTGCCTATTCTTCGAGGCAGTTGAAGATTCATGAAAAGAACTATCCAGTGCATGATCTAGAATTGGCGGCGATTATTCACGCATTGAAGATCTGGAGGCATTATTTGTGTGGTGTAGCATGTGAAGTATACACCGATCATAATAGTCTTCAGTATTTATTTAAGCATAAAGAGTTGAATTTGAGGCAGAGAAGATGGCTAGAATTGCTAAAAGATTATGATGTCACCATTTTATATCATCCGGGAAAAGCAAACGTGGTGGCCGACTCGTTGAGTAGGAAGTCAGCCAGTATGGGTAGTCTTGCTTATATTCCAGTCAATCAAAGACCACTTGCTTTGGATGTTCAGTCCTTGGCCAACCGATTTGTGAGGTTGGATATTTCTGAGCCTAGTCGAGTACTAGCTCGCATGATCGCTCGCTCTTCATTATTGGAGTGTATCCGCGATCAACAATATAATGATTCTTATTTATGTGATCTTAGAGATACGGTTCAGCGAGGAGGTGCTAAACATGTCACCTTAGATGCTGATGGGATCCTGTGGATGCAAGGGCGCATTTGTGTGCCAAATGTTGATGGGCTTAAAGAATTGATTCTAGAAGAAGCTCACAGTTCGCGGTATTCTATTCATCTAGGCGCAGCGAAAATGTATCGAGATTTGCGTCAACATTATTGGTGGCGCAGAATGAAAAAGGATATTGTGGCATATGTGGCACGGTGTCTTAATTGTCAGCAGGTTAAGTATGAACATCAGAGACCTGGCGGTTTATTTCAGAGAATTGAACTTCGTGAATGGAAGTGGGAGCGAATCACGATGGATTTCATTTTTGGACTTCCGAAGACTCGGAAGAAGTTTGATGCTGTTTGGGTGATTGTTGATAGGCTGACCAAGTTAGCTCATTTTGTTCCTATTGCCACTACTTATTCATCCGAGAGGTTAGCTGAGATTTATATCAGGGAGATCGTTCGCCTTCATGGCGTGCCAATCTCTATTATTTCAGAATCGAGGAGCACAGTTTACCTCACATTTCCGGAAGGCGGTTCAACGAGAGTTAGGAATGCAAGTTCAGCTAAGTACAGCCTTTCATCCCCAGACGGATGGTCAGTCCGAGAGGACTATTCAGATACTGGAATATATGCTACGGGCGTGTGTTATTGATTTTGGAGGTTCGTGGGATCAATTCCTGCCGTTGGCAGAGTTTGCTTATAATAATAGTTATCAATCGAGCATCCGGATGGCTCCTTATGAAGCATTGTATGGTAGGCGGTGTCGTTCTCCGGTTGGATGGTTTGAACCGGGAGAAGCTCGGTTATTGGGTACGGATTTAGTTCAGGAGGCCTTAGATAAGGTCAAGATTATTCAAGATAGGCTTCTCACAGCTCAGTTTAGATAAAAAAGCTATGCAGATCGCAAGGTTCGAGATATAGCTTTCATGATTGGGGAGCGAGTATTACTCCGAGTGTCGCCTATGAAGGGCGTGATGAGATTTGGAAAGAAGGGCAAACTTAGCCCTAGGTTTATTGGGCCATTCGAGATTCTTGATCGTGTGGGAGAAGTGGCATATAAACTTGCCTTGCCACCTAGCTTATCAGCTGTACATCCAGTGTTTCATGTGTCCATGCTTCGAAAATATCACGGCGATCCGTCGCAGGTGTTAGACTTCAGTACTGTCCAATTGGACAGGGATCTATCTTACGAGGAGGAGTCGGTGGCCATTCTAGACCAGCATGTTCGATAGTTGAGGTCGAAGAGTTTTCCTTCCGTGCGAGTTCAGTGGAGAGGTCAGCTTCCTGAGGCATCGACCTGGGAGTCCGAGTCTGACATGCGGAGCCGATATCCTCATCTATTCCTTGACTCAGGTACTTCTTTCTTTTGTCCGTTCGAGGACGAACGGTTGTTTTAGAGGTGGAGAATGTGACGACCTAAAGGGTCATCACTTGTTTTATTAATCATTTCTAGCTTCTGAGGTCTCGAAAACCTCATTTATAGTTTCCTCGATTTGCGTGCACAGTTCGGGCACGAAGCTGGAAAATTTTTATGTTGAAATATGTGAAATATGTGAAAAATTTGAAGAATTTTGATATTAATATTGATACGGTTGACTTTGGTCAACATTTTTGGTAAACGGACCCGGAACCGTGATTTGACGGTTTCAGAAAATCCGTAGAAAAATATGAAACTTGGGCATATGCCCGAAATTGAAATACGAGGTCTAGAACCCCGGTAAAAGAATTTTTCTATTAAATTGTTTTCTGAAAATGTTTAAGGAAAATGAAACTGAATTTTGATTAAAAAGTACTGGTATCGGGCTCGTATTTTGGTTCCGACGCCCGGTACAGGTCATATATATTGGTTAAGCGCTTCCTGTAAAGTTTGGTTGAAAACGGACGTCGTTTGACGTGTTTCGGCCTTAAATTGGAAATTTTGGAAATTATGAAATTTGAAAGAATTCTTGAGTTTTAAGGCTCAATTCATTGATTTTGATGTTATTTTAGCGGTTTGATCGCGCGAGCAAGTTCGTATGATATTTTTGAGTTAGTGTGCATATTTGGTTTGGGGCCCCGAGGGCTCGGGAGTGTTTCGGAGATGGTTCGGGGTGTTTTTGGACTTAGAAAACTGGCATATTTTCTGTAATTTTTACACAAACATTTTACTCTACGCGATCGCGGCCTTGTACACGCGATCGCACTGCCTTGTCAAATTACTCAACGCGATCGCAGTCGTCTGCATGCGATCGCGTAGCTTCCTGTTCTTCTTCAACGCGATCACAGCCGTCTGCACGCGATCGCGTAGCCTTCCGTTCTCCTTCAACGCGATCGCGACCCTGTTCACGCGATCGCGTAGTACAAATAAGCCACCCCAGCGAAATTCTTCTACGCGATCGCAGCACTGACCACGCGATCGCATAGTGTTGAACATTTGCCTTCCACGATCGCGACCCTGTTCACGCGATCGCGTAGAACAAAATCGTTTCCCAGTGAATTTAATCCCAAAAACAGAACAGAAACGGGATAAAAATCCCATTTCTATTCAACTCTCTTCTCCACAGCTCCTTGGACGATTTTTGAGCGATTCTTCATCAAACTTCTTGGATACGATTGGTTTGGAGTCAAATTCGAAAGGAAAAGGCATTGCTACGGATTGAATCGTTCGTAAACTTTCGAGGTAAGTGTTTGTTCTATCCTAGCTTAAAGGAATAGGAATTTAGTTATGTATAAATTGTTGATTAAGAGTTATTGGTGTCACACCGGTAATAGAGATAAATCGTTGAATTATTATCAATTATTGGTTCAAAACCGGTAATTATAAATATTGTTGATGCAGAGATTATTGATTAAATGCCGGTAATATATATATTTATGAATTGGGATCGTGTGGCGCGCCGACCACTTATATGATAAGAAATGGGATCGTGTGGCACGCCGACCACAAAGTGATTTAAATCTTGGCATTGGCCATAGTTGCCGGTAGCCTATTGATATATTTGGGAGCGGGTGGTACGCCTACCACAAGATATAATTACTGTTATAGTTGGGAGCGGGTGGTACGCCTACCACGAGATATGAAATGAAAAAGGAATTGAGACATGAAAGTAAGATTTATTCTGTTGATTAGATTATTCTGGATATCACGAGTTATTGACTGTTATTTCAGAGCGGAGTCTTTCCTTATAAATGTTTTGTATATATATATATATATATATATATATATATATTTATGTGGGTGACTGGCCTTAGTCTCGTCACTATTTCGTTGAAATAGGCCAGGCACTTAC
Source organism: Nicotiana noctiflora (assembly GCA_032618575.1). NCBI lineage: Eukaryota > Viridiplantae > Streptophyta > Magnoliopsida > Solanales > Solanaceae > Nicotiana > Nicotiana noctiflora. The sequence continues at coordinate 589,606 of JASVEL010011906.1, read as the reverse complement.
CAGCACATGGGGTCGGTTGTGCTGATACTACACTCTGCGCTCTTTTTGCGCAGATATAGGTTACGGACAACAGGAGCAGCAGTAGCGATTGTGGATATTCCGACCACTGAGACTACGAGGTAGCCTTGCAGGCGTCCGTAGGACCCGTTGTCTCTTCCATCTATGTATTTCATTCTGTTATCTCATGTACTCGAGATAAACAACTTATATTTTCTTTCAGACAATTGTGTGTATTATTCTTAGAAGTTCGTGAGTATTGTGACACCAGTCTTGGGTAGTGTATCATGTTTGGGTTTTCTTTATCATATTTGATAAGATTGACTAAGTCTTCCGCTAAGTTTAATTATTCCGCTTGTAAGTTATATGTTTTTAATTTTAAAGTCTTAATAAGAATTTGGTAATTAATGGAGGTGTAATTAATATTTGGCTTGCCTAGCTTCCACTAGTAGGCGCCATCATGACCCCCGATGGTAGGAAATCCGGGTCGTGACAGATTTGTACTACCAATTTTGGAGGAGAGAATGTTGTCGGTGAAGACTTGGAGGATGAAAGTTGTAAGTGTAAAGAAATTGATTTGGGAAGAAGATAAAAGCGATATATACAAGAAGGGCATAAAAGTAATTTAGTGGCGCAACTTTCATATCAGTGCACGCGTCATATTCTTGGAAGCAGGACGACGAAGTCCTACTTACTCCCGCTTCTAAATAGTAGTAACTAGTGAGGTTTAGCCCGGGTTAAGCCCGTGCCCAATAGCTATTTGGTATTCTCGTTAATATTTTTTAAATATCACTTACTTTTGAATTTAAATTCGCCATGTTGATTTTGCTTATAGTGATGAATTTATGTCTTTGAGGTTACTTGCAATAAGTTGATTAATTGTATATCTTGAATTTTCTGTCTATTCTCTATGGTAATATGCCTCATATTATTCATAAATTTTTGAAGTTTATATTCATCCAACTGTATTTGGTGGAGGCAAATTAAGTGATTAAAATGAAACAGAGATAAAATGTGACTTGAAAAAAGGAGAGTAATATATTGTAAAAGAGGTTTGGAACTTGGAAATTAACTGATATTAATAGAAGTTGCTATTTGTCAAGGACATAACAGTCCGTACATGTATAATTTTATAAAGCATCTATGGTTACACTTGTGTAATTGTGACGACCCAAAGGGTCATCACTTATTTATTTAATCATTCCGAGCTTTTGAGGTCTTGAAAACCTCATTTATAGTTGCCTCGATTTGCGTGCACGGTCCGGGCACAAAGCTGGAAAAGATTTATGTTGAAATATGTGAAATATGTGAAAAAGTAGAAGAATTTTGATATTAATATTGATATGGTTGACTTTGGTCAACATTTTTGGTAAACGGACCCGGATCCGTGATTTGACTATTTCAGGAAAATCCGTAGAAAAATATGGAACTTGGGCATATGTCCGGAATTGAAATCCGAGGTCTAGAACCCCAGTAAAAGAATTTTTCTGTTAAATTGTTTTCCGAAAATGTTTAAGGAAAATGAAACTGAATTTTTATTAAAAAGTACTGGTATCGGGCTCGTATTTTGGTTCCGACGCCCGGTACAGGTCATATATATTGGTTAAGCGCTTCCTGTAAAGTTTGGTTGAAAACGGACGTCGTTTGACGTGTTTCGGCCTTAAATTGGAAAGTTTGGAAATTAGGAAATCTTAAAGAATTCTTGAGCTTTAAGGCTCAATTCATTGATTTTGATGTTATTTAAGCGATTTGATCGCGCGAGCAAGTTCGTATGACGTTTTTGAGTTAGTGTACATATTTGGTTTGGAGCCCCGAGGGCTCGGGAGTGTTTCGGAGGTGGTTCGGGGTGTTTTTGGACTTAGAAAACTGGCAGATTTTCTGCAATTTTTACACAGACATTTTACCCTACGCGATCGCGGCCTTGTTCACGCGATCGCACTGCATTATCACGTTACTCAACACGATCGCGGCTGTCTTCACGCGATCGCGAAGCTTTACGTCTTTCTTCAACGCGATCGCAGCCGTCTGCACGCGATCGCGTAGCTTTCCGTTTTCCTTCACCGCGATCGCGACCCTTTTCACGCGATCGCGTAGTACAAATGTGCCACCCAGCGAAATTCTTCTACGCGATCGCAGCATTGTCCACGCGATCGCGTAGTGTTGAACATTTGCCTTCCTCGATCGCGATCCAATTCACGCGATCGCGTAGAACAAAATTCCGCCCAGTGATTTAATACCCCAAAACAGAACACTTACGGGATTTTATCCCACTTTCACAAAATCCCTTCTTCTCCACAACTTTTGGGCGATTTTTGAGGCATTTCTTCATCAAAGTTCATTGGGTAAGTATTGTTAACTTGTCTTCATCATTTTTCATCAACATCAATCAAATCCTTAGGCTTAAACATGTGTAAATTGGTTGGAAATTTGAGAAATGGGTATAGTTAGGGCTTTCAAAGAATTTGCGATTTAGACCTCGTTTTGGAGTCGAACTTAAGAACAAATTGTATATTTGAACTCATGGAAGATTGGGTGAACTTATTTTGGTTCGAAACTTGAGTTTCGATTATGTGGGCTCGGGGTCGGTTTTTACTATTCCGGGCAGAATGTTGTAAAAACCATATTTAGCAATATGAACTAGTTTGTTAAGTAGAATTGATGATATTAAATCAATTGTGTATAGATACGATTGGATTGGAGTCAAATTCAAAAGGAAAAGGCATTGCTACGGATTGAATCGTTCGTAAACTTTCGAGGTAAGTGTTTGTTCTATCCTAGTTTGTAGGAATATGAATTTAGTTATGAATAATTTGTTGAATAAGAATTTTTGATGTTATACCGGTAATGAAGGTAAATTGTTGAAACTATTATAAATTATTGGTTTAAAAACCGGTAATTATAAATATTGTTGATATAGAGATTATTGGCTAAATGCCGGTAATATATATATAATTATGAAATGGGATCGTGTGGTACGCCGACCACTTATATAATAAGAAATGGGATCGTGTGGTACGCCGACCACGAAGTGATTTAAATCTTGGCATTGGCCATAGTTGCCGGTAGCCTTTTGATATATTTGGGAGCGGGTGGTACGCCTACCACAAGATATAATTTTTGATATATTTGGGAGCGGGTGGTACGCCTACCACAAGATATACTTTTTGATATATTTGGGAGCGGGTGGTACGCCTACCATAAGATATACTTTTTGAGATATTTGGGAGCGGGTGGTACGCCTACCACAAGATATAATTACTGATATATTGGGAGCGGGTGGTACGCCTACCACAAGAGATAATTACTGTGATAGTTGGGAGCGGGTGGTATGCCTACCACGAGACATGAAATGAAAGAGGAAATTGAGACATGAAAGTAAGATTATTTTGGATATCTTGAGTTATTGAATATTATTTCAGAGCAGAGTATTTCTTTATAAATGTATTGTATATATATATCTATATTGCAACTGTACAGGTTTAGGTGGGTGACTGGCCTTAGCCTTGTCACTAGTTCGTTGGGATAGGCCAGGCACTTACCAGCACATGGGGTCGGTTGTGCTGATACTACACTCTGCGCTCTTTTTGCGCAGATACAGGTTACGGACAGCAGCGGCGGCAGTAGCGACTTGTGGATTTCCCGATTACTGAGACTACGAGGTAGCCTTGCAGGCGTCCGCAGGACCCGTTGTCTCTTCTATCTATGCTTTTCATTCTGTTATCTCATGTAATCGAGATAAACAGCTTGTATTTTCTTTCAAACAATTATGTGTATTATTCTTAGAAGTTCGTGAGTATTGTGACACCAGTCTTGGGTAGTGTATCAGATTTGGAGTTTTCTTTATCATATCTGACTAAGTCTTCCGCTAATTTTGATTATTCCGCTGTAATTTGTATGTTGTTAACAAGGAATTGGTTATTAATGGAGAGGTAATTAATATTTGGCTTGCCTAGCTTCTATTTAGTAGGCGCCATCATGACCCCGATGGTGGGAAATCCGGGTCGTGACAAGTTGGTATCAGAGCACTAGGTTGCACAGGTCTCACAACTCACGAACAACATTAGTAGAGTCTGAAGGATCGGTACGGAGACGTCTGTATTTATCCTCCAGAGGCTACGGAGTTAGGAAAATATTCCCTTTATTCTTTCCAGTCGTGCGACTTGATCTTTTGAATGTTAATTGAACTTCTACTCGGTTCTTCCGCAGATGGTAAGGACACGTGCATCCTCATCTACTGACCAGCAGCCCGAGGTCCCAGCAGCGGCAGCTCTTGCTAGGGGTAGAGGCCGAGGTCGAGGTCGTCCTAGAGGACAAGGTAGGGGCAGAGCTCAGCCCCGAGCAGCGGCACGAGTGGCAGAACCTCAGGTTCATATAGAGGAGGAAATTCCAGCCCCAGCAGCTCCAGTAGGCCCAGCTCAGGTCCCAGGAGGAGCTTTATTTTCACCGGATCTTCAGGATGCTTTGGTCCGGATAGCAGGTTTTATGGATCATGTCACCAGAGCAGGTTTATTACCGGTAGCACCAGCCACTTCTCAGGCCGGAGGAGGTAATCAGACTCCTGCTACGCGCACTCCAAAGCCAGTAATTCCCCAGGCTCAGGATCCTGTGATTCAGCCAGTTGAGGCAGTTCGACCTATTATTGCGACTCCGTCTAATGATGGTGTAGCCATGTCTGCTGATGCGTTGTGGAGATTGGACAGGTTTACCAAACTGTTCACTACCACATTCAGTGGCACTCCTTCAGAGGATCCACAGGACTTCCTATACAGCTGCCACGAAGTTCTCCGTACTATGGGTATTGTGGAGACAAATGGTGTGGATTTTGCTACTTTTCGGTTATCCGGTTCCGCCAAGACTTGGTGGAGAGATTATTGTCTAACCAGGCCAGCGGGATCGTCATCTTTGACTTGGGAGCAGTTTGCAGAATTATTCTTGGAGAAGTTCCTTCCAGCAACTCAGCGGGAGTTTATGCGCAGACAATTTGAGCGTCTTCATCGGGGTTCTATGTCTGTCACACAGTACGAGACTAGGTTCGTGGACCTGGCTCGTCATGCTGTTATCATACTTCCCACAGAGCGGGAGAGAGTGAGGAGGTTTATTGATGGCTTGAATCGGCCAATTCGGCTACAGATGGCTATGGGTGCAGGAACTGAAATCACTTTTCAGGAGGCGGCTAATGCAGCCCGCCGGATAGAGATGGCTCTGTCACAGGGAGCGAGACATGGATCAGATAAGAGATCTCGTAATTCGGGTAGATTCAGTGGTACCTCGTCTGGAGATAGAGATTTTTATGATAGAGGCCATCCTCCTAGGCCTTATCGGTCAGCTCTTCAGGTTTCTCATGATGCTTCAGGTGATCGTAATTCTCAGCCACGCTACTCTGATTAGCAGCCTATTAGTGCACCACCACTTCGCCATTTTCAGCAGCCGAGGGCTTGTTTTACGTGCGGTGATCTTATCTCATCAGCAGGGTTCTCGTGCCATGATTCAGGCCCCAGTTCCCTCACAGCCTGCCCAGCCGGCTAGAGGCGGAGGTAGAGGACATAGAGGTGGAGGTAGAGGTCATAGAGGTGGAGCTCGGACCGATAGAGGTAGAGACCAGCCAGCAGCTGATCGTCCTAGAGATACTGCTCAGGGTGGTGGGGCACAGCCCCGATGTTATGCACTTCCCGCCAGACCAGAGGCTGAGTCTTCTGATGCCGTCATTACAGGTATTATTTTGGTTTGTGATAGAAAGGCATCGGCATTATTTGACCCTGGGTCTACATATTCGTATGTGTCTTCCTATTTTGCACCATACTTGATTCAGCCCAGTGATCCACTGAGTGTTCCTGTTCATGTGTCTACACCAGTAGGCGACTCTATTGTGGTTGATCGAGTTCATAGGTCATGTATTATAGTAATTGAGGGTCTCGAGACACGTGCTGATTTATTACTCCTAAATATGGTGGACTTCGATATTATACTAGGCATGGACTGGCTATCTCCGTATCATGCTATTTTAGATTGCCATGCCAAGGCTGTGACTTTAGCCCTGCCAAATTCGCCTCGTATAGAGTGAAAAGGAATTTCAGGTCATACTAGCCGTAATGTTATTTCTTATGTTAAAGCTCAGCGTATGGTTGGAAAGGGATGCTTGGCTTATTTGGCCTATGTCCGTGATTCTAGTGCTGAGGTTCCTTCTATTGACTTTGTGCCTGTGGTTCGCGAATTTCCTGAAGTATTTCCTTCAGACTTGCCAGGTATGCCGCCCGATAGGGACATTGATTTTTGCATTGATTTGGCTCCGGGCACTCAGCCCATTTCCATTCCCCCATACCGTATGGCTCCGCCAGAGTTAAAAGAATTGAAGGAACAGTTGCAGGATTTACTTGAAAAGGGTTTCATTAGGCCCGGTGTTTCGCCGTGGGGTGCACCTGTATTATTTGTAAAGAAGAAAGATGGTTCGATGAGAATGTGCATTGACTATCGACAGTTAAACAAGGTGACTATCAAAAATAAATATCCACTTCCGCGAATTGATGATTTATTTGACCAGCTTCAGGGTGCCAAGGTATTTTCAAAGATAGATTTGAGATCTGGCTATCATCAGCTGAAGATTAGGGCATCTGATGTCCCTAAGACCGCGTTCCGCACTCGGTATGGACATTATGAATTCTTGGTCATGTCTTTTGGGTTGACAAATGCTCCAGCAGCTTTTATGGAATTAATGAATCGGGTGTTCCGGCCTTAATTAGACTTGTTTGTAATAGTCTTCATTGATGACATATTAATATATTCCCGCAGTCAGGAGGAGCATGCGCAACATCTCAGAGTGGCCTTACAGACTCTGAGAGATAGCCGGCTATATGCAAAATTTTCAAAGTGTGAATTTTGGCTAAGTTCAGTTGCATTCCTGGGTCATATTGTGACGGCAGGCAGGTATTCAGGTTGATCCAAAGAAAATTGAGGCAGTCAAGAGCTGGCCTAGACCGACATCAGCCACGGATATTCGGAGTTTCTTGGGGTTAGCGGGTTATTACCGCCGATTCGTAGAAGGATTTTCTTCTATTGCAACCCCACTGACCAGATTGACCCAGAATGGTGTTCAATTTGAATGGTCCGATGAATGTGAGGCGAGCTTTCAAAAGCTCAAGACAACCTTGACCATAGCACCGGTATTGGTTTTACCCACATGTACGGGACCTTATACTGTTTATTGTGATGCTTCCCGTATTGGGCTTGGTGCAGTGTTAATGCAGGATGGCAAGGTTATTGCCTATGCTTCGAGGCAGTTGAAGATTCATGAGAAGAACTATCCAGTGCATGATCTAGAATTGGCGGCGATTATTCATGCATTGAAGATCTGGAGGCATTATTTGTATGGTGTAGCATGTGAAGTGTACACCGATCATAAGAGTCTTCGGTATTTGTTTAAGCAGAAAGAGTTGAATATGAGGCAGAGAAGGGTGGCTAGAGTTGCTAAAAGACTATGATGTTACTATTTTATATCACCCAGGTAAGGCCGATGTGGTGGCCGATGCATTGAGTAGAAAGTCTGCCAGCATGGGTAGTCTTGCATATATTCCGGTCAGTCAGAGACCATTGGCTCTAGACGTCCAGGCATTAGCCAACCGGTTCGTGAGATTGGACATTTCTGAGCCTAGCAGGGTGTTAGCCTGCACGGTCGCTCGTTCTTCTTTATTAGAGCGTATCCGTGAGAGGCAATTTGATGATCCTCATTTGCGTGAGTTGAGAGATACAATACAGCGGGGAGGTGCCACACAGGTAAATCTAGATGATGATGGGGTATTGAAATTGCAGGGTCGAGTTTGTGTGCCCAATGTCGAAGGAATTCGAGAGTTAATCTTAGCAGAGGCCCACAGTTCGCGGTATTCTATTCACCCAGGCACCGCGAAGATGTACCAGGACTTACGTCAGCACTATTGGTGGCGGAGAATGAAGAAAGATATCGTTGCGTATGTTGCTCGGTGTCTAAATTGTCGGCAGGTGAAATATGAGCACCAGAGACCTGGTGGTGTATTCCAGAGGATTGAAATTCCCGAGTGGAAATGGGAGCGAATCACTATGGATTTCGTTACTGGAAGACCTATTAACCTAGGCTCTGATACCAACTTGTCACGACCCAAACCCTGGTCGTGATGGCGCCCAACACAATGCTAGGCAAGCCCGACCATATTATCCCTTAAACCAGCCAATTATTAAATAAATTAAACTTAAACAGTAGTTAATCATATCAGGTAATAACCGAAACGTGAAACATACAAAATACGGTCCCAAACATATCGTGGTGTCACGAGACTGAGCCTCTACAGAATAGCATCCTAATACAACCAAGTCTAGGCAAATAGGAAATCAACAAGATGATAAAGAAGGAGAAAACAAGCTCTGCGGACGCTGGCAGCTACCTCGTAATCTCCGCAAAAGTAGATAAGGATCAGCAGCTACAATGTCTCAACTGCTCTCGGGCACCTGTGGATCTGCACAGAAAGTGCAGGGGAGTGGGGTGAGTATATTTCAACTCAGTGAGTAACAATAATAAATAATAACTGAAAGTAAGAACTCCTGTGCTATCACTTAGCAGTTCTAAGGCAACCTTCACAAGTACGTCATCACTATAGTAGTACTTTAACTTCCAATCTACGTTCATCTCTACAAGATTTCCACACTGAACTAACCCTCGGACGTACCCCTACGGTGTACGGCCATCTCAACATATAAAGGCACATACTTATGTCTATAATGTATAAGTAAATAGTAGGGTATGATTAAGTATAATGCTGCATTGGTTACTGAGATCCATAGCTTTCAGTAACTGAGGTCGGTCTGGGCCAACTCTGAACTGCCTCGACCTTCCTCGGATCTACCTGAATACCATCACAGGACACTACGTGCCCTAAGAATGCCACGGACTCAAGCCAGAACTCACATTTGGAGAACTTGGCATATAGCTTCTCCTCTCTCAATCTCTGCAATACAATACTCAAGTGCCGAGCATGCTCCTCCCGGCTACGAGAGTAGACTAGTATGTCATCAATGAATACGATCACAAATGAATCAAGATACGGCCTGAATACACTGTTCATCGGATGCATAAATGCTGCTGGGGCGTTGGTCAGCCCAAAAGACATCACAAGGAACTCATAGTGACCATATCTGGTCCGGAATGCAGTCTTCATAATGTCAGACTCTCTAATCTTCAGCTGATGGTAGCCTGAACGAAGATCAATCTTCGAGAACACCCTAGCTCCCTGGAGCTGATCAAATAAATCATCAATACGAGGAAGAGGATACTTATTCTTCATTGTTACTTTGTTTAGCTGCCTATAGTCAATACACATCCTCATAGATCCGTCCTTCTTCTTAACAAACGGGACCGGTGCACCCCACGGCGACACACTCGGCCGAATGAACCCCTTATCTAGGAGTTCCTGGAGCTGCTCCTTCAATTCCTTCAACTCAGCTGGTGCCATCCGATATGGAGGAATAGAAATAGGCTGAGTGCCTGGCACCAAATCGATACCAAAATCAATATCCCTGTCCGGCGGCATGCCCGGCAGGTCTGAGGGAAACACATCAGGAAAGTCTCGCACAATGGGAACAGAATCAATACTGGGAGTCTGGGCCTCGACTTCCCGCACAAATGCTAAATAAGAGAGACATCCCTTCCCAACCATTCGTTGGGCCTTGAGGAAAGATATTACCCTGCTAGGTACATACTCGGTCGTGCCTCGCCACTCGATCCTCTGAATGCCCGGCATAGCCAAAGTGACTGTCTTAGCATGACAGTCCAGAATAGCATGACATGGAGATAGCCAGTCCATGCCCAATATAACATCAAAATCAATCATGCTGAGAAGCAACAGGTCTACTCGGGTCTCCGGACCTCCAATAGTGACCAAACAGGACCGGTATACGTGGTCCACAACAATAGTATCCCCTACCGGGGTAGATACATGCATCGGCAGCTCAAGACTCCCTCGGGTCGTGCCCAAATGAGGAGCAAAATATGTAGACACATAAGAATAAGTAGAACCGGGATCAAACAATGCTGAGGCATCTCTGTGGCAGACTGAAATAATACCTGTAATGACATCATCAGAAGCAACAGCCTCAGATCGGCCCCGAAAAGCATAGCATCTAGCCTGACCGCCTGATCGGCCTCCCCCTCGAGGGCGACCCCTAGCCGTCTGACCCTCACCCCTAGCTGGCGGGGCGGGTGCTGAAGTAGAAGGACCAGATGACGAGGGCTGCCCCCTCTGCTGATAAGATCCGGAAACAAGACGGGGACACTCCCTACGGTGGTGCCCAAACTCTCCGCACTCGTAGCAACTCCCGGTCTTGGGTGCCGGGACCGATAAGGACCTCCGGCGCCGGGTGGCCGGTCGATGAATTAGGCGAGATGAACCACGAGCGGATGGGGCTCGTGAAGAACTACGAGCCGGCATGGCAGCGAGAGATGGCCGGCTGCGGTGCGAACCACGATAACCCTGTCTAGGTGACCATCCGCGACGATCCGAGCGTCCCGGCCGCGAAGACCCGAAAGAGCGACCTCGGCTCTCCTGACTCTGGCCTCTGGTCCGAGTGCCACTGGAACTGGCTGCTCCTCGAGGCCTCTTGGCCTCCCTCTCATCCCGTTCCCTGCGACGATCCGTCTCAATGTCGCGAGCAATATCCACAGCATCCTCAAATGTACGACTCAAAACCCTCTCCCGAGTCATCAAAATACGAATGGGATAAATGAGGTCGTCCACGAAGCGCCCAATCCTCTCTCTGTCGGAATGAACCAACCACGGTGCATATCCGGACAACTCTGTAAACCTGATCTCATACTCTGACACTGACATGTCCCCCGACGGAGACCCTCAAACTGCCTACGCATCTCCTCTCTCTGAGAACGAGGCACCCATTTCTCCAAAAACATAGTGGAGAACTCCGGCCATGATAGTGGTGCCTGCTCCGGCTGGCCTGCGGCGCTCATAAGCCTCCCACCAAGCGAAGGCTGGTCCCTGAAACCGAAAGGTAGTGAAAGATACCCCAGTGGACTCCAATATCCCTGCCGTACGAAGCATCCGACGACACTTATCCAGAAAACCTTGGGCGTCCTCGCCGGAGCACCAGTGAACACCTGGAGGAGATAACACGGTGAACCTCTCGAGACGACGCTCCTCGTCGTCCGTCATGGCTGGGACCCTGTCCCCCGGATACGATCTGCCGGCCGAACCGAACTACGAGGCTGAGCCGGAGGAGCCTGCGGTGTCCGTATGCCTGCACTGCGCGGCTGCGGAGTGCGTCTTGCGGGGGTCCGATGACCACCCCGATCCCCGATGCAGCTGCTGCGGTAGTAGCTGAAACCGCCTGTGCTAGGCCGGTGCGGACTGCTAGTATCTGAGCCGGGGTCTCCTGTAGACCGGAATAATAATGGGCACAGCCGGTGCCCGATGCGAGTGCTGCTTGGCACCTCTACAGCTGGGGGCTGTGGGTCGGCTGGCACTGCCTCGCTGCCCTAACTTCGCCACGACCACGACCGCGTCCGCGGCCTCTAGTAGGTGGTAGTGGTGGTCGTCCTCCACGTCCGGATGATCGAGTTCTCGCCATCGCGAGAGAATAGAATGTCAAAGTTCGGTTCAAGTCAAAAGTAATCGCACGACAAGAATTCCAATAATTGAAACTTTTCCTAAAAGGTTTGCAGGCCTCCCGAGGATAAGTACGGGCGTCCCCGCACCGATCCACGAGACTCTACCAACCGGCTCGTGACTCGCGAGACCTGTTAACCTTGGCTTTGATACCAACTTGTCACGACCCAAACCCCCGGTCGTGATGGCGCCTAACACAATGCTAGGCAAGCCCGACCATATTATCCCTTAAACCAGCCAATTATTAAATAAATTAAACTTAAACGGTAGTTAATCATATCAGGTAATAACCGAAACGTGAAACATACAAAATACGGTCCCAAACATATCGTGGTGTCACGAGACTGAGCCTCTACAGAATAGCATCCTAATACAACCAAGTCTAGGCAAATAGGAAATCAACAAGATGATAAAGAAGGAGAAAACAAGCTCTGCGGACGCTGGCGGCTACCTCGTAATCTCCGCAAAAGTAGACAAGGATCAGCAGCTACAATGTCTCAACTGCTCTCGGGCACCTATGGATCTGCATAGAAAGTGCAGGGGAGTGGGGTGAGTATATTTCAACTCAGTGAGTAACAATAATAAATAATAACTGAAAGTAAGAACTCCTGTGCTATCACTTAGCAGTTCTAAGGCAACCTTCACAAGTACGTCATCACTATAGTAGTACTTTAACTTCCAATCTACGTTCATCTCTACAAGATTTCCACACTGAACTAACCCTCGGACGTACCCCTACGGTGTACGGCCATCTCAACATATAAAGGCACATACTTATGTCTATAATGTATAAGTAAATAGTAGGGTATGATTAAGTATAATGCTGCGGCGTGCAGCCCGCTCCATACATATACTGCTGCGGCGTGCAGCCCGCTCCATTTAACGTCGACGGCGCTCACTGGGGGTGTATACAGGACTTCGGAGGGGCTCCCTAGGCCCAAGCGCTATGGTGCTATGGCGTGCAGCCATGTCCACCATATATCACTGCGGCGTGCAGTCCGATCCAACATATATACTGCTGCGGCGTGCAGCCCGATCCCATAATATACCAGCGCTCACTGGAATGTGTGCAGACTCAGACTCCGAAGGGGCTCCTACAGCCCAAGCGCAATAATACTGCGGCGTGCAATCCGTCCCACATGTATATTACATGTATATCACATGTATATTACTGCGGCGTTACTGCGACGTGCAGTCCGATCCAATATATATATACAATGCCTCATTATGGGTCCTCGACCCTATCCCAGTCAATATATGCTTGGCCTCTCAGGCCCAATATAATATATCACAGTGGGTCCTAGACCCTGTCCCAGTCAATATAAACTTGGCCTTTCAGGCCCACTCAGCTAAAACAGGGAATCCCACCCTAGATAATCTCTCTCAATGTACACATCTAGTACGTGCTCATTTTATGCTATACAGCTAGAGCTACGGCTGAGTGTATGTTTCCATTCACGATATAAGGGTCACCTAGCTCTATAGGTTCCCTAATACTCTACAGATCGGCACAAGGCCCCAAACATGGCTATTAGCCCAATTGTACAGTTATAGTCTCAGTAACAGTCATACAACACAGTATTCTATTAGCCGGGAAGGACCAAGTCCAAGTCCCCAATCACAATGTCACCACGCCCGTCACAAGACGCGCATCTCATCTCAACATAGCACTGTAAAGTGCTAGTACGGGGTTTCAAACCCTCAGTACATTATTTACTACTACCACTCACCTCGAACCGGTAGAAGCTTCAATCCGCCTTGCGCTTGCCTCGCAAATCAATCTCCTCGGATGCCAAGTCTGCTCAAAATCATAGAGAATGCGTCAATATACGCTAACTTCACGAAATTCATTCGAAATAACCCAATTTATATCAAAACCCACAAGTTGTCAAAACCCGACTTTTGGTACACTTGTCGAAAAATTACAAAAATCACATATTCGGAATCCTCATCTCGATACGAGTCTAGGCATATAAGTTTTACCAAATTCGGACTCCATTTGCCCATTCAAAACCTTGATTTTCTAAAATCCAAGACTAGGGCTAAATCCTCCATAATTACCCCAAATTCCTCCATTTTCATGATATAATTGCATGATATTATCAATACTAATCATAATATGAGTTCATAGTTGATTACATGATGATTTCCCTTGATTTCCTCCTCAAAATCGCCCAAAATCGCCCTTAAGCCGAGACCCCCAAATGTTAAAATGTTTCTGAAATTTTCTAACTTCTGATACACTTACTTACAGCGATTTTCGCTTCTGCGGAACATTTTCCGCTTCTACGCTCCCGTATCCGCGACCAAAGGGTCGCTTCAGCGGTTCCAGGCCTAGCCGGCCATTTCCGCTTCTGCGAACAAAGGGCCGCTTAAGCGGACCCGCTTCTGCGAAGAAGCTCCCGCTTCTGCGGACTCGCCCGCCTCTGCGCATCACTGACCGCTTCTGCGGTATCGCCCAAGCGGAAAAACGTCCGCTTCTGCGGACCATGCCCCAATTTCCCTCGCCCGCTTCTGCGATCATTGGGTCGCACCAGCGACCCCGCTTCAGCGGAAAGGCGTCCGCTTCTGCGAAACACCCGCTCCTGCGCATCTCGTCCGCTTCTGCGGACACGCTCCTGCGTCCAAAATTCCGCAGGAGCGGAAACAACAGAACCAGAACACAAGTCTGCAATTTTCCACATTTTTCTCCCGTTTAACCATCCGAAAACACCCCGAGGCCCCCGGGACCTCATCCAAACATACCAATACATCTTAATACCTTATTCGAACTTGCTCAAATCCTCAAAACACGTCTAACAACATCAAAACCCATAATTCGCATCGAATTCAAGCCTAAATTCCTTAAAACATTCCAAATTACACATTCAATCAAAAACCCGACCAAACGACGTCCGAATGACCTGAAATTTTGCAGAGGCACATCCAAAATCACCTAACGGAGCTACTGCAACTGTCGAATTCCATTCCGACTCCCGGATCAAAATCTCACCTACCGTTCGGATTTCGCCAAAATTCAACCTTAGCCAATTCAAGCCTATTTCTACACCGGGCCTCCAAATTCAATTCCGATCGCTCCCCTAAGTCATAAATCACCTTCCGGAACTAACCGCATCGTCAGAATCCGATTCCGAGCCCTCTAACCAAATAGTCAACTCCGGGTTGACTTTCCTTACTCAAGCTTCCTCCAAAAAGGCTATATGCCTCATTTCCAATATAATTCACTCCTAACTCCCCCGATAGACTCTAACACTGATATAAAAATAGGAAATATGTAATTACAACATAACGGGGTGGTAATTCCCGTGACGACGGGCCGGGTCGTCACATTGGGTCATTGTTGATAGGCTGACCAAGTCAGCACACTTTATTCCAGTATCTGTCTCCTACTCGTCGGAGAGGTTAGCGGAGGTTTACATTAGGGAGATTGTTCGTCTCCATGGAGTGCCAGTATCTATTATCTCTGATCGGGGTACGCAGTTTACCTCGCGGTTCTGGAGAGCGGTCCAGCAGGAGTTAGGCACCCAGGTTCAATTGAGTACAGCATTTCATCCTCAGACGGATGGCCAGTCCGAGAGGACTATTCAGATTCTAGAGGACATGCTTCGAGCCTGTGTTATTGATTTCGGAGGCTCGTGGGACCGGTTTCTGCCATTAGCAGAGTTCGCCTACAATAACAGCTACCAATCTAGCATCCAGATGGCTCCGTATGAGGCGTTGTATGGTAGGCGATGTCGATCACCGGTTGGATGGTTTGAACCGGGAGAGGCTCGGTTGTTGGGTACAGACTTAGTTCAGGAGGCCTTAGATAAGGTCAAGACTATTCAGGAGAGATTGCGTTCAGCTCAGCCTAGGCAAAAGACTTATGCGGATCGTAAGGTTCGAGATGTAGATTTCATGGTTGGTGAACGAGTATTGCTCCGGGTGTCGCCTATGAAGGGCGTGATGAGGTTTGGGAAGAAGGGCAAGCTCGGCCCTAGGTATATTGGTCCATTTGAGATTCTAGACAGAGTGGGAGGGGTGGCTTACAGATTAGCTTTGCCGCCTAGCTTATCAGCCGTGCATCCAGTTTTTCACGTATCTATGCTTCGGAGATACCACGGCGATCCCACACATGTGTTAGACTTCAGTATTGTCCAATTGGACAATGATCTATCTTACGAGGAGGAGCCGGTAGCCATTCTAGACCGGCGACAGTTGAGGTCGAAGAGTTATCCTTCTGTGCGTGTTCAGTGGAGAGGCCAGCCTCCTGAGGCATCGACCTGGGAGTCCGAGTCTGATATGCGGAGCCGTTACCCACACTTGTTTCCTGACTCGGTACTTCTTTCTTTTGTCCGTTCGAGGACGAACGGTTGTTTTAGAGGTGGAGATTGTGACGACCCAAAGGGTCATCACTTGTTTATTTAATCATTCCGAGCTTTTGAGGTCTTGAAAACCTCATTTATAGTTGCCTCGATTTGCGTGCACAGTCCGGGCACAAATCTGGAAAAGATTTATGTTGAAATATGTGAAATATGTGAAAAAGTAGAAGAATTTTGATATTAATATTGATATGGTTGACTTTGGTCAACATTTTTGGTAAACGGACCCGGATCCGTGATTTGACTATTTCAGAAAATCCGTAGAAAAATATGGAACTTGGGCATATGTCCGGAATTGAAATCCGAGGTCTAGAACCCCGGTAAAAGAATTTTTCTGTTAAATTATTTTCTGAAAATATTTAAGGAAAATGAAACCGAATTTTTATTAAAAAGTACTGGTATCGGGCTCGTATTTTGGTTCCGACGCCCGGTACAGGTCATATATATTGGTTAAGCGCTTCATTGGGTAAGTATTGTTAACTTGTCTTCATCATTTTTCATCAACATCAATCAAATCCTTAGGCTTAAACATGTGTAAATTGGTTGGAAATTTGAGAAATGGGTATAGTTAGGGCTTTCAAAGAATTTGCGATTTAGACCTCGTTTTGGAGTCGAACTTAAGAACAAATTGTATATTTGAACTCATGGAAGATTGGGTGAACTTATTTTGGTTCGAAACTTGAGTTTCGATTATGTGGGCTCGGGGTCGGTTTTTACTATTCCGGGCAGAATGTTGTAAAAACCATATTTAGCAATATGAACTAGTTTGTTAAGTAGAATTGATGATATTAAATCAATTGTGTATAGATACGATTGGATTGGAGTCAAATTCAAAAGGAAAAGGCATTGCTACGGATTGAATCGTTCGTAAACTTTCGAGGTAAGTGTTTGTTCTATCCTAGTTTGTAGGAATATGAATTTAGTTATGAATAATTTGTTGAATAAGAATTTTTGATGTTATACCGGTAAAGAAGGTAAATTGTTGAAACTATTATAAATTATTGGTTTAAAAACCTTGTGGAGCAACTTTGCTTGGCTCTCAACGATGAATTCAGAAAGTACCTTGCTATAATACTATCCTGCTGTATTCAAGTTCTTACTGATGTAGAA
Organism: Nicotiana noctiflora; assembly: GCA_032618575.1. Classification (NCBI taxonomy): domain Eukaryota; kingdom Viridiplantae; phylum Streptophyta; class Magnoliopsida; order Solanales; family Solanaceae; genus Nicotiana; species Nicotiana noctiflora. The sequence continues at coordinate 572,502 of JASVEL010011906.1, read as the reverse complement.
AGGTTTAGTGACTACACATACGTTATTATTATTCTTCACACGCTTGATGTTTTTGGTGGTCAGTCTTCCTTTGTTTTCTTTGCTCCATGTCTTGTTTTCTATCACTTTGATGTTGAGGTATCTATTGGTCTCATCTTACTTTGCAGGGACACTAGATGAGCATATGCATCTGCTTCTTCTTACACTTATTTGGTTGTTTAAATTGGATGCTTCAGTAGAAGTAAGACGCGGTGCAATCAAAACTCTCACAATTTTATTAGTGTTTCAATTTTTGTTATGCTACAACGTTCCCTCAGAAATACAGTTATCTTTCCTTTTCATGCTATTTCTTACCTTATTCTTCATGAGCAATTGCTGGGTGATTCTATTACCGGTCTTTATATTATTCACTAATTTTATCTTCTTGTTTTTGACCCTATCATTTAATTCTTAGGCAGACTGGATTGCAAGTTCTTACTTGATAAAAGCTTTGTACTATGTGATCTCTGTGGTACTTTCTTTAAGTTTGTGTTGATAAATTGTGGTGCCCCTTCCATTTACAGGAACAAAGAAGAGCTCAGAAAGGATTCTGTTGATGCACTTTGTGGTCTAGCTCATGCTCTTGGAGAGGACTTCACCATTTTTATTCCTTCTATTCACAAGCTTATGGTTAAACATATGCTGCAGGTCCGAGTTAGTCTTTTTCCCTTATCATCACTAGCATCCCAACATTATAAAGGTTTATACTGCTGAGGAATTTGTACTTACTGGCTGGGGTTACATCCTTTCTGACTGCTTTCAGAGCTTGAGCACCCATAACTATAATAGCACCTTCTCACTCTACCAAACAAAAGAAATGAAATGCCGCCTCTCTTCCCCACAAGAGGGAAAGATTCCTACTTATTTGCTAGTTATTATATGGTTGAGCATAGTATGTGCCTTTCTGTCCGTACTTTGCGATCCAGGTCATTTGATTACTGTTATCTCTTCTTTGACCCATTACTCTATAAATCATATTTCAATGTCATTTTTATAAGTCCTTCCAAAAAAATTGATAACATATGATTTCAATTTACTTTACACTCTAGACTTTGTCAATATAGGATTATAATGATGGTTTTAGACAACGGTAGATTCGTAGGTTTATCTTTTGGTTCTCTTTGTTTTTTTGTGCTATCTTACTGAACATCGATTGATTTTAGCCCCGAAGCGAGGCTCAAAATATGTTGGACGCTTTGCCTCGCTTTGTGGGCTCTTTAGTATCGCATCAAGGCTCTAAGGCATACTATTCCTTGCCAGTGATTGTAATCTCGAAAAAGCGACATTAAACAATTGATATTTCGATTTATCGTATATTTTTTTTCCAATATCTTTGTCCATATACTATTTATTCTTGCTTATAATTATTAGTCTTGGACTATATATATATATATATATTTTACCTTTTCTTCAGTTGCGCCTTTTTTCATTAAAGTCCACACTTTATTTGCGCTTTGTGCTTAAAGCCCCAACGGACCTTAGAACTTTTTTGTGCTTTTTTCATTTGACAACGCTGGTTTGGACATAGATTTAGTTGAAACTTGAAAAAATAATTTTTCAAGTAGTTTTGAAAAATAATTTTTGGAAGTTAAGATTATGTTTGGACATACATTTTATTTGAAAAATATTTGAAGTTTTGTAAGTGGGAGAACAAGTTTCACCCAAAATCTACCCTAAACTAGATTTTGGGAACTTGAAAATAATTTCAGAATTTCAAAAATAGATCATTACTTTATGAACAAGCAATGTTTTCAAAAAAGATTTGAAAAAACGTTGCCAAAATATATGGTCAAACAGGGCCTTATTGTTTCCAATTTTAGCTTGTCTAACTGTAATCTACTGCCGCAGGTTGCTATCAACTCACTCATGCGGATACTCAGGGATCCATCTCTGTCAAGCTACCACCGGAAAGTGGTCGGATCTCTTATGTTCATTTTCAAGGTCCGGAGACTCGGTTAGGCATCTTTTTTCTCATTGTTTTACAGCTCTTTCTTAAGCAGGATTGTTATATTGCTATCTTGCTTTGTTCCTTTCTACTTTTGGCACTGTTAGTCCTGGGACTTATTTGTTTGTCTTCTCACTTTGCATGTACAGTCCATGGGCCTTGGCTGTGTCCCTTATTTGCCTAAGGTTAGTTTACTAGCTCACATGAATTACAATAAAGACAGATACGGGAATTTTTGCTCTCATTCCATTGCAACCTTACTTTTTAATTTGGCTGGAAATTAACGTTTGAAATGTGAGTTCATCAAATGTGGTTCTTTGAGGGTTTGCGAATAGTTCACCTGCCAATCCACGCCTGATCTCTTTCACATTGTACGACATGTGAGGATGGTCCAAAAGAATTTATAACATGGAAGCTTGGAACCTTGGTATCTATTGTTTGCCAGGTAATCTTTTTGTTTTAATAATATTTTCTTTTTTGTACTCTTGTCATTATTTTGGAGTCGTAATTTTCTAAAGATATTTTAATTGATTTTGTGTTTGTAGCACATCCGCAAGTATCTGCCAGAGTTGCTCTCTCTGATATCAGAAATATGGTCATCCTTCAGCTTGCCTGTTGCTAACAGACCTGTTCACATTGCTCCTGTAAGATAATTAGAATTTCAGTGGGTATTAAAATACCGCACATACTTTTGTGTGTGGCATTTTAGATCAGATACTTTGGTTAATGATCTTACTTGTCATTCTCTTTTCTGATTTTAGATTCTGCATCTTGTGGAGCAACTTTGCTTGGCTCTCAACGATGAATTCAGAAAGTACCTTGCTATAATACTATCCTGTTGTATTCAAGTTCTTACTGATGTAGAAAGGTTTAGTGACTACACATACGTTATTATTATTCTTCACACGCTTGATGTTTTTGGTGGTCAGTCTTCCTTTGTTTTCTTTGCTCCATGTCTTGTTTTCTATCACTTTGATGTTGAGGTATCTATTGGTCTCATCTTACTTTGCAGGGACACTAGATGAGCATATGCATCTGCTTCTTCTTACACTTATTCGGTTGTTTAAATTGGATGCTTCAGTAGAAGTAAGACGCGGTGCAATCAAAACTCTCACAATTTTATTAGTGTTTCAATTTTTGTTATGCTACAACGTTCCCTCAGAAATACAGTTATCTTTCCTTTTCATGCTATTTCTTACCTTATTCTTCATGAGCAATTGCTGGGTGATTCTATTACCGGTCTTTATATTATTCACTAATTTTATCTTCTTGTTTTTGACCCTATCATTTAATTCTTAGGCAGACTGGATTGCAAGTTCTTACTTGATAAAAGCTTTGTACTATGTGATCTCTGTGGTACTTTCTTTAAGTTTGTGTTGATAAATTGTGGTGCCCCTTCCATTTACAGGAACAAAGAAGAGCTCAGAAAGGATTCTGTTGATGCACTTTGTGGTCTAGCTCATGCTCTTGGAGAGGACTTCACCATTTTTATTCCTTCTATTCACGAGCTTATGGTTAAACATATGCTGCAGGTCCGAGTTAGTCTTTTTCCCCTATCATCACTTGCATCCCAACATTATAAAGGTTTATACTGCTGAGAAATTTGTTCTTGATACAATAGGTATTGCATATACAAGCACAAGGAATTTGAAGAAATCCGAGGACGATTGGAAAAACGTGAGCCACTGATTTTGGGGAACACCGCATCGCAGAGATTAAATCGGCGGTTCCCGGTTGAGGTCATCAGTGATCCTTTGAGTGATGGAGAGAATGACAATGATGAGGTTGGGACGGACATGCATAAGCAGCTTCAAAACCATCAGGTAGTTTGTCTTCTTTGTTTGTGAGGGACTAGAACTTAAGTTTCTTGTACTTACTCGCAGTGGTTACATCCTTTCTGACTACTTTCAGAGTTTGAGCACCTATAACTATAACAGCACCTTCTCCCTCTACCAAACAAAAGAAATGAAATGCCGTTTCTCTTCCGCACAAGAGGGAAAGAGTCCTACTTATTTGCTAGTTATTATATGGTTTGCCATAATATGTGCCTTTCTGTCTGTACTTTGCGATCCAGGTCATTTGATTACTGTTATCTCTTCTTTGACCCATTACTCTATAAATCATATTTCAATGTCATTTTTATAAGTCCTTCCAAAAAAATTGATAACATATGATTTCAATTTACTTTACACTCTAGACTTTGTCAATATAGGATTATAATGATGGTTTTAGACAACGGTAGATTCGTAGGTTTATCTTTTGGTTCTCTTTGTTTTTTTGTGCTATCTTACTGAACATCGATTGATTTTAGCCCCGAAGCGAGGCTCAAAATATGTTGGACGCTTTGCCTCGCTTTGTCGGCGCTTAAGTATCGCATCAAGGCTCTAAAGCATACTATTCCTTGCCAGTGATTGTAATCATGAAAAAGCGATATTAAACAATTGATATTTCGCTTTCTCGTATATTTTTTTTCCAATATCTTTGTCCATATACTATTTATTCTTGCTTATAATTATTATTCTTGCTTATAATTATTAGTCTTGGACTATATTTATATATATATATATTTATATTTTACCTTTTCTTCAGTTGCGCCTTTTTTCATTAAAGTCCACACTTTATTTGCGCTTTGTGCTTAAAGCCCCAACGGACCTTAGAGCTTTTTTGCGCTTTTTTCATTTGACAACGCTGGTTTGGACATAGATTTAGTTGAAACTTGAAAAAATAATTTTTCAAGTAGTTTTGAAAAATAATTTTTGGAAGTTAAGATTATGTTTGGACATACATTTTATTTGAAAAATATTTGAAGTTTTGTGAGTGGGAGAACAAGTTTCACCCAAATTCTACCCTAAACTAGATTTTTGGAACTTGAAAATAATTTCAGAATTTCAAAAATAGATCATTACTCTATGAACAAGCAATGTTTTCAAAAAAGATTTGAAAAAGCGTTGCCAAAATATATGGTCAAACAGGGCCTTATTGTTTCCAATTTTAGCTTGTCTAACTGTACTCTACTGCCGCAGGTTGCTATCAACTCACTCATGCGGATACTCAGGGATCCATCTCTGTCAAGCTACCACCAGAAAGTGGTCGGATCTCTTATGTTCATTTTCAAGGTCTGGAGACTCGGTTAGGCATCTTTTTTCTCATTGTTTTACAGCTCTTTCTTAAGCAGGATTGTTATATTGCTATCTTGCTTTGTTCCTTTCTACATTTGGCACTGTTAGTCCTGGGACTTATTTGTTTGTCTTCTCACTTTGCATGTACAGTCCATGGGCCTTGGCTGTGTCCCTTATTTGCCTAAGGTTAGTTTACTAGCTCACATGAATTACAATAAAGACAGATACGGGAATTTTTGCTCTCATTCCATTGCAACCTTACTTTTTAATTTGGCTGGAAATTAACGTTTGAAATGTGAGTTCATCAAATGTGGTTCTTTGAGGGTTTGCGAACAGTTCACCTGCCAATCCACGCCTGATCTCTTTCACATTGTACGACATGTGAGGATGGTCCAAAAGAATTTATAACATGAAAGCTTGGAACCTTGGTATCTATTGTTTGCCAGGTAATCTTTTTGTTTTAATAATATTTTCTTTCTTGTACTCTTGTCATTATTTTGGATTCGTTATTTTCTAAAGATATTTTAATTGATTTTGTGTTTGTAGCACATCTGCAAGTATATACCTGAGTTGCTCTCTCTAATATCAGAAATATGGTCATCCTTCAGCTTGCCTGTTGCTAACAGACCTGTTCACATTGCTCCTGTAAGATAATTAGAATTTCAGTGGGTATTAAAATACCGCACATACTTTTGTGTGTGGCATTTTAGAACAGATACTTTGGTTAATGATCTTACTTGTCATTCTCTTTTCTGATTTTAGATTCTGCATCTTGTGGAGCAACTTTGCTTGGCTCTCAACGATGAATTCAGAAAGTACCTTGCTGATATACTTCCCTGCTGTATTCAAGTTATTACTGATGTAGAAAGGTTTAGTGACTACACATACGTTATTACTATTTTCCACACGCTTGATGTTTTTGGTGGTCAGTCTTCCTTTGTTTTCTCTGCTCCATGTCTTGGTTTGTATCACTTTGATGTTGAGGTATCTACTGGTCTCATCTTACTTTGCAGGGACACTAGATGAGCATATGCATATGCTTCTTCCTACACTTATTCGGTTGTTTAAATTGGATGATTCAGTAGAAGTAAGACGCGGTGCAATCAAAACTCCCACAAGATTGATACCTCGTGTGTAGGTTGGTATAAAAGGGAGTCCTTCCAAGTTCATTTTTCCATTTGATGGAATATTTTTGTTACCTCTTGTCTTCTCTTTGTTTCTATTTTGCTGGTCACCGGACACATATCTTCTTTGGGGCATCACTTGAAGCTTGTCTTGGACGGGTCTGATTTTTTTCCCTCACATTAATCACCGAGGATATATGAGACTTATTCTCTCATGAAAAAGATAACAAATGAAATGACAAAGATTTATTGTTCTACGTTGTTTTGATGTTGACTCTAGGGGGTACACTCTCAAATATAAAATCCCGAGCCATCTCTATCTATGGACTCGCTTATGTAAAAAACAACCTTCTATTTTAATTTATTACTTTGGAGTATATATTAGTTGTAACTGATTTTTACTTGAAGGTCATCGAGTAATTTTGGCTCAACTAAGAATTCTGAGTGGCTAATCACATTTTATTAGTGTTTCAATTTTGGTTATGCTACAACGTTCCCTCAGAAATACAGTTATCTTTCCTTTTCATGCTATTTCTTACCTTATTCTTCATGAGCAATTGCTGGGTGATTCTATTACCGGTCTTTATATTATTCACTAATTTTATCTTCTTGTTTTTGACCCTATCACTCAAATTGTGTTTTAATTTTGAGGCAGACTGGATTGCAAGTTCTTACTTGATAAAAGCTTTGTACTATGTGATCTTTGTGATACTTTCTTTAAGTTTGTGTTGATAAATTGTGGTGCCCCTTCCATTTACAGGAACAAAGAAGAGCTCAGGAAGGATTCTGTTGATGCACTTTGTGGTCTAGCTCATGCTCTTGGAGAGGACTTCACCATTTTTATTCCTTCTATTCACAAGCTTATGGTTAAACATAGGGTGCAGGTCCGAGTTAGTCTTTTTCCCCTATCATCACTAGCATCCCAACATTATAAAGGTTTATACTGCTGAGGAATTTGTTCTTGATACAATAGGTATTGCATATACAACACAAGGAATTTGAAGAAATCCGAGGACGATTGGAAAACGTGAGCCACTGATTTTGGGGAGCACCGCAGTGCAGAGATTAAATCGGCGGTTCCCGGTTGAGGTCATCAGTGATCCTTTGAGTGATGGAGAGAATGACAACGATGAGGTTGGGACGGACATGCATAAGCAGCTTCAAAACCATCAGGGTAGTTTGTCTTCTTTGTTTGTGAGGGACTTGAACTTAAGTTTCTTGTACTTACTGGCTAGGGTTACATCCTTTCTGACTGCTTTCAGAGCTTGAGCACCCATAACTATAACAACACCTTCTCACTCTACCAAACAAAAGAAATGAAATGCCGCCTCTCTTCCCCACAAGAGGGAAAGATTCCTACTTATTTGCTAGTTATTATATGGTTGAGCATAGTATGTGCCTTTCTGTCCGTACTTTGCGATCCAGGTCATTTGATTACTGTTATCTCTTCTTTGACCCATTACTCTATAAATCATATTTCAATGTCATTTTTATAAGTCCTTCCAAAAAAATTGATAACATATGATTTCAATTTACTTTACACTCTAGACTTTGTCAATATAGGATTATAATGATGGTTTTAGACAACGGTAGATTCGTAGGTTTATCTTTTGGTTCTCTTTGTTTTTTTGTGCTATCTTATTGAACATCGATTGATTTTAGCCCTGAAGCGAGGCTCAAAACATGTTGGACGCTTTGCCTCGCTTTGTGGGCTCTTTAGTATCGCATCAAGGCTCTAAAGCATACTATTCCTTGCCAGTGATTGTAATCTCGAAAAAGCGACATTAAACAATTGATATTTCGCTTTATCGTATATTTTTTTCCCAATATCTTTGTCCATATACTATTTATTCTTGCTTATAATTATTAGTCTTGGACTATATTTATATATATATTTATATTTTACCTTTTCTTCAGTTGCGCCTTTTTTCATTAAAGTCCACACTTTATTTGCGCTTTGTGCTTAAAGCCCCAACGGACCTTAGAACTTTTTTGTGCTTTTTTCATTTGACAACGCTGGTTTGGACATAGATTTAGTTGAAACTTGAAAAAATAATTTTTCAAGTAGTTTTGAAAAATAATTTTTGGAAGTTAAGATTATGTTTGGACATACATTTTATTTGAAAAATATTTGAAGTTTTGTAAGTGGGAGAACAAGTTTCACCCAAAATCTACCCTAAACTAGATTTTGGGAACTTGAAAATAATTTCAGAATTTCAAAAATAGATCATTACTTTATGAACAAGCAATGTTTTCAAAAAAGATTTGAAAAAACGTTGCCAAAATATATGGTCAAACAGAGCCTTATTGTTTCCAATTTTAGCTTGTCTAATTGTAATCTATTGCCGCAGGTTGCTATCAACTCACTCATGCGGATACTCAGGGATCCATCTCTGTCAAGCTACCACCAGAAAGTGGTCGGATCTCTTATGTTCATTTTCAAGGTCCTGGAGACTCGGTTAGGCATCTTTTTTCTCATTGTTTTACAGCTCTTTCTTAAGCAGGATTGTTATATTGCTATCTTGCTTTGTTCCTTTCTACTTTTGGCACTGTTAGTCCCGGGACTTATTTGTTTGTCTTCTCACTTTGCATGTACAGTCCATGGGCCTTGGCTGTGTCCCTTATTTGCCTAAGGTTAGTTTACTAGCTCACATGAATTACAATAAAGACAGATACTGGAATTTTTGCTCTCATTCCATTGCAACCTTACTTTTTAATTTGGCTGGAAATTAACGTTTGAAATGTGAGTTCATCAAATGTGGTTCTTTGAGGGTTTGCGAACAGTTCACCTGCCAATCCACGCCTGATCTCTTTCACATTGTACGACATGTGAGGATGGTCCAAAAGAATTTATAACATGGAAGCTTGGAACCTTGGTATCTATTGTTTGCCAGGTAATCTTTTTGTTTTAATAATATTTTCTTTCTTGTACTCTTGTCATTATTTTGGAGTCGTAATTTTCTAAAGATATTTTAATTGATTTTGTGTTTGTAGCACATCTGCAAGTATCTGCCAGAGTTGCTCTCTCTGATATCAGAAATATGGTCATCCTTCAGCTTGCCTGTTGCTAACAGACCTGTTCACATTGCTCCTGTAAGATAATTAGAATTTCAGTGGGTATTAAAATACCGCACATACTTTTGTGTGTGGCATTTTAGATCAGATACTTTGGTTAATGATCTTACTTGTCATTCTCTTTTCTGATTTTAGATTCTGCATCTTGTGGAGCAACTTTGCTTGGCTCTCAACGATGAATTCAGAAAGTACCTTGCTATAATACTATCCTGCTGTATTCAAGTTCTTACTGATGTAGAAAGGTTTAGTGACTACACATACGTTATTATTATTCTCCACACGCTTGATGTTTTTGGTGGTCAGTCTTCCTTTGTTTTCTTTGCTCCATGTCTTGTTTTCTATCACTTTGATGTTGAGGTATCTATTGGTCTCATCTTACTTTGCAGGGACACTAGATGAGCATATGCATCTGCTTCTTCTTACACTTATTTGGTTGTTTAAATTGGATGCTTCAGTAGAAGTAAGACGCGGTGCAATCAAAACTCTCACAATTTTATTAGTGTTTCAATTTTTGTTATGCTACAACGTTCCCTCAGAAATACAGTTATCTTTCCTTTTCATGCTATTTCTTACCTTATTCTTCATGAGCAATTGCTGGGTGATTCTATTACCGGTCTTTATATTATTCACTAATTTTATCTTCTTGTTTTTGACCCTATCATTTAATTCTTAGGCAGACTGGATTGCAAGTTCTTACTTGATAAAAGCTTTGTACTATGTGATCTCTGTGGTACTTTCTTTAAGTTTGTGTTGATAAATTGTGGTGCCCCTTCCATTTACAGGAACAAAGAAGAGCTCAGAAAGGATTCTGTTGATGCACTTTGTGGTCTAGCTCATGCTCTTGGAGAGGACTTCACCATTTTTATTCCTTCTATTCACAAGCTTATGGTTAAACATATGCTGCAGGTCCGAGTTAGTCTTTTTCCCCTATCATCACTTGCATCCCAACATTATAAAGGTTTATACTGCTGAGAAATTTGTTCTTGATACAATAGGTATTGCATATACAACACAAGGAATTTGAAGAAATCCGAGGACGATTGGAAAAACGTGAGCCACTGATTTTGGGGAGCACCGCAGCGCAGAGATTAAATCGGCGGTTCCCGGTTGAGGTCATCGGTGATCCTTTGAGTGATGGAGAGAATGACAACGATGAGGTTGGGACGGACATGCATAAGCAGCTTCAAAACCATCAGGGTAGTTTGTCTTCTTTGTTTGTGAGGGACTGGAACTTAAGTTTCTTGTACTTACTGGCAAGGGTTACATCCTTTCTGACTGCTTTTAGAGTTTGAGCACCCATAACTATTACAGCACCTTCTTCCTCTACCAAACAAAAGAAATGAAATGCCGCTTTTCTTACCCACAAGAGGGAAAGAGTCCTACTTATTTGCTAGTTATTATATGGTTTGCCATAGTATGTGCCTTTCTGTCCGTACTTTGCGATCCAGGTCATTTGATTATTGTTATCTCTTCTTTGACCCATTACTCTATAAATCATATTTCAATGTCATTTTTATAAGTCCTTCCAAAAAAATTGATAACATATGATTTCAATTTACTTTACACTCTAGACTTTGTCAATATAGGATTATAATGATGGTTTTAGACAACGGTAGATTCGTAGGTTTATCTTTTGGTTCTCTTTGTTTTTTTGTGCTATCTTATTGAACGTCGATTGATTTTAGCCCTGAAGCGAGGCTCAAAATATGTTGGACGCTTTGCCTCGCTTTGTGGGCGCTTTAGTATCGCGTTAAGGCTCTAAAGCATACTATTCTTTGCCGGTGATTGTAATCATGAAAAAGCGACATTAAACAATTGATATTTCGCTTTATCGTATATTTTTTTCCCAATATCTTTGTCCATATACTATTTATTCTTGCTTATAATTATTAGTCTTGGACTATATTTATATATATATTTATATTTTACCTTTTCTTCAGTTGCGCCTTTTTTCATTAAAGTCCACACTTTATTTGCGCTTTGTGCTTAAAGCCCCAACGGACCTTAGAGCTTTTTTGCGCTTTTTTCATTTGACAACGCTGGTTTGGACATAGATTTAGTTGAAACTTGAAAAAATAATTTTTCAAGTAGTTTTGAAAAATAATTTTTGGAAGTTAAAATTATGTTTGGACATACATTTTATTTGAAAAATATTTGAAGTTTTGTGAGTGGGAGAACAAGTTTCACCCAAAATCTACCCTAAACTAGATTTTTGGAACTTGAAAATAATTTCAGAATTTCAAAAATAGATCATTACTCTATGAACAAGCAATGTTTTCAAAAAAGATTTGAAAAAGCGTTGCCAAAATATATGGTCAAACAGGGCCTTATTGTTTCCAATTTTAGCTTGTCTAACTGTACTCTACTGCCGCAGGTTGCTATCAACTCACTCATGCGGATACTCAGGGATCCATCTCTGTCAAGCTACCACCAGAAAGTGGTCGGATCTCTTATGTTCATTTTCAAGGTCTGGAGACTCGGTTAGGCATCTTTTTTCTCATTGTTTTACAGCTCTTTCTTAAGCAGGATTGTTATATTGCTATCTTGCTTTGTTCCTTTCTACTTTTGGCATTGTTAGTCCTGGGACTTATTTGTTTGTCTTCTCACTTTGCATGTATAGTCCATGGGCCTTGGCTGTGTCCCTTATTTGCCTAAGGTTAGTTTACTAGCTCACATGAATTACAATAAAGACAGATACGGGAATTTTTGCTCTCATTCCATTGCAACCTTACTTTTTAATTTGGCTGGAAATTAACGTTTGAAATGTGAGTTCATCAAATGTGGTTCTTTGAGGGTTTGCGAACAGTTCACCTGCCAATCCACGCTTGATCTCTTTCACATTGTACGACATGTGAGGATGGTCCAAAAGAATTTATAACATGCAAGCTTGGAACCTTGGTATCTATTGTTTGCCAGGTAATCTTTTTGTTTTAATAATATTTTCTTTCTTGTACTCTTGTCATTATTTTGGATTCGTAATTTTCTAAAGATATTTTAATTGATTTTGTGTTTGTAGCACATCTGCAAGTATATACCTGAGTTGCTCTCTCTAATATCAGAAATATGGTCATCCTTCAGCTTGCCTGTTGCTAACAGACCTGTTCACATTGCTCCTGTAAGATAATTAGAATTTCAGTGGGTATTAAAATACCGCACATACTTTTGTGTGTGGCATTGTAGAACAGATACTTTGGTTAATGATCTTACTTGTCATTCTCTTTTCCGATTTTAGATTCTGCATCTTGTGGAGCAACTTTGCTTGGCTCTCAACGATGAATTCAAAAAGTACCTTGCTGATATACTTCCATGCTGTATTCAAGTTCTTACTGATGCAAAAAGGTTTAGTGACTACACATACGTTATTACTATTCTCCACACGCTTGATGTTTTTGGTGGTCAGTCTTCCTTTGTTTTCTCCGCTCCATGTCTTGGTTTGTATCACTTTGATGTTGAGGTATCTATTGGTCTCATCTTACTTTGCAGGGACACTAGATGAGCATATGCATCTGCTTCTTCCTACATTTATTCGGTTGTTTAAATTGGATGCTTAAGTAGAAGTAAGACGCGGTGCAATCAAAACTCTCACAAGATTGATACCTCGTGTGTAGGTTGGTATAAAAGGGAGTCCTTCCAAGTTCATTTTTCCATTTGGTGGAATATTTTTGTTACCCCTTTTCTTCTCTTTGTTTCTATTTTGTTGGTCACTGGACACATATCTTCTTTGGGGCATCACCTGAAGCTTGTCTTGGACGGGTCTTATTTTTTTCCCTCACATTAATCACCGAGGATATATGAGACTTATTTTCTCATGAAAAAGATAACAAATGAAATGACAAAGATTTACTGTTCTACGTTGTTTTGATGTTGACTCTAGGGGGTACACTCTCAAATATCAAACCATGAACCATCTCTATCTATCGACTCGCTTATGTAAAAAATAACCTTCTATTTTAATTTATTACTTTGGAGTATATATTAGTTGTAACTGATTTTTACTTGAAGGTCATCGAGCAATTTTGGCTCAACTAAGAATTTTGAGTGGCTAATCACATTTTATTAGTGTTTTAATTTTGGTTATGCTACAACGTTCCCACAGAAATACAGTTATATTTCCTTTTCATGCTATTTCTTACCTTATTCTTCATGAGCAATTGCTGGGTGATTCTATTACCGGTCTTTATATTATTCACTAATTTTATCTTCTTGTTTTTGACCCTATCACTCAAATTGTGTTTTAATTTTGAGGCAGACTGGATTTCAAGTTCTTACTTGATAAAAGCTTTGTACTATGTGATCTTTGTGATACTTTCTTTAAGTTTGTGTTGATAAATTGTGGCGCCCCTTCCATTTACAGGAACAAAGTATAGCTCAGGGATTCTGTTGACGCACTTTCTGGTCTAGCTTATGCTCTTGGAGAGGACTTCACCATTTTTATTCCTTCTATTCACAAGCTTATGGTTAAACATAGGGTGCAGGTCCGAGTTAGTCTTTTTCCCCTATCATCACTAGCATCCCAACATTATAAAGGTTTATACTGCTGAGGAATTTGTTCTTGATACAATAGGTATTGCATATACAACACAAGGAATTTGAAGAAATCCGAGGACGATTGGAAAAACGTGAGCCACTGATTTTGGGGAGCACCGCAGCGCAGAGATTAAATCGGCGGTTCCCGGTTGAGGTCATCGGTGATCCTTTGAGTGATGGAGAGAATGACAACGATGAGGTTGGGACGGACATGCATAAGCAGCTTCAAAACCATCAGGTAGTTTGTCTTCTTTGTTTGTGAGGGACTGGAACTTAAGTTTCTTGTACTTACTTGCAAGGGTTACATCCTTTCTGACTGCTTTCAGAGTTTGAGCACCCATAACTATAACAACACCTTCTCCTTCTACCAAATAAAAGAAATGAAATGCCGCTTCTCTTCCCCACAAGAGGGAAAGAGTCCTCCTTATTTGCTCGTTATTATATGGTTTGCCATAGTATGTGCCTTTCTGTCTGTACTTTGCGATCCAGGTCATTTGATTACCGTTATCTCTTCTTTGACCCATTACTCTATAAATCATATTTCAATGTCATTTTTATAAGTCCTTCCAAAAAAATTGGTAACATATGATTTCAATTTACTTTACACTCTAGACTTTGTCAATATAGGATTATAATGATGGTTTTAGACAACGGTAGATTCGTGGGTTTATCTTTTGGTTCTCTTTGTTTTTTTGTGGTATCTTACTGAACGTCGATTGATTTTAGGCCTGAAGCGAGGCTCAAAACATGTTGGACGCTTTGCCTCGCTTTGTGGGCGCTTTAGTATCGCATCAAGGCTCTAAAGCATACTATTCCTTGCCAGTGATTGCAATCATGAAAAAGCAACATTAAACAATTGATATTTCGCTTTATCGTATATTTTTTTCCCAATATCTTTGTCCATATACTATTTATTCTTGCTTATAATTATTAGTCTTGGACTATATTTATATATATATTTATATTTTACCTTTTCTTCATTGCGCCTTTTTTCATTAAAGTCCACACTTTATTTGCGCTTTGTGCTTAAAGCTCCAACGGACCTTAGAGCTTTTTTGCGCTTTTTTCATTTGACAACGCTGGTTTGGACATAGATTTAGTTGAAACTTGAAAAAATAATTTTTCAAGTAGTTTTGAAAAATAATTTTTGGAAGTTAAAATTATGTTTAGACATGCATTTTATTTGAAAAATATTTGAAGTTTTGTGAGCGGGAGAACAAGTTTCACCCAAAATCTACCCTAAACTAGATTTTGGGAACTTGAAAATAATTTCAGAATTTCAAAAATAGATCATTACTCTATGAACAAGCAATGTTTTCAAAAAAGATTTGAAAAAACGTTGCCAAAATATATGGTCAAACAGGGCCTTATTGTTTCCAATTTTAGCTTGTCTAACTATAATCTACTGCCGCAGGTTGCTATCAACTCACTCATGCGGATACTCAGGGATCCATCTCTGTCAAGCTACCACCAGAAAGTGGTCGAATCTCTTATGTTCTTTTTCAAGGTCTGGAGATTCGGTTAGGCATCTTTTTTTCTCATTATTTTGCAGCTCTTTCTTAAGCAGGATTGTTATATTGATATCTTGCTTTGTTCCTTTCTACTTTTGGCACTGTTAGTCCTGGGACTTATTTGTTTGTCTTCTCACTTTGCATGTACAGTCCATGGGCCTTGGCCGTGTCCCTTATTTGCCTAAGGTTAGTTTACTAGCTCACATGAATTACAATAAAGACAGATACGGGAATTTTTGCTCTCATTCCATTGCAACATTACTTTTTAATTTGGTTGGAAATTAACGTTTGAAATGTGAGTTCATCAAATGTGGTTCTTTGAGGGTTTGCGAACAGTTCACCTGCCAATCCACGCCTGATCTCTTTCACATTGTACGACATGTGAGGATGGTCCAAAAGAATTTATAACATGCAAGCTTGGAACCTTGGTATCTATTGTTTGCCAGGTAATCTTTTTGTTTTAATAATATTTTCTTTCTTGTACTCTTGTCATTATTTTGGATTCGTAATTTTCTAAAGATATTTTAATTGATTTTGTGTTTGTAGCACATCCGCAAGTATCTGCCAGAGTTGCTCTCTCTGATATCAGAAATATGGTCATCCTTCAGCTTGCCTGTTGCTAACAGACCTGTTCACATTGCTCCTGTAAGATAATTAGAATTTCAGTGGGTATTAAAATACCGCACATACTTTTGTGTGTGGCATTTTAGAACAAATACTTTGGTTAATGATCTTACTTGTCATTCTCTTTTATGATTTTAGATTCTGCATCTTGTGGAGCAACTTTGCTTGGCTCTCAACGATGAATTCAAAAAGTACCTTGCTGATATACTTCCCTGCTGTATTCAAGTTCTTACTGATGCAGAAAGGTTTAGTGACTACACATACGTTATTACTATTCTCCACACGCTTGATGTTTTTGGTGGTCAGTCTTCCTTTGTTTTCTCTGCTCCATGTCTTGGTTTGTATCACTTTGATGTTGAGGTATCTACTGGTCTCATCTTACTTTGCAGGGACACTAGATGAGCATATGCATCCGCTTCTTCCTACACTTATTTGGTTGTTTAAATTGGATTCTTCAGCAGAAATAAGACGCGGTGCAATCAAAACTCTCACAAGATTGATACCTCGTGTGTAGGTTGGTATAAAAAGGGAGTCCTTCCAAGTTCATTTTTCCATTTGATGGAATATTTTTGTTACCCCTTTTCTTCTCTTTGTTTCTATTTTGTTGGTCACTGGACACATATCTTCTTTGGGGCATCACCTGAAGCTTGTCTTGGACGGGTCTTATTTTTTTCCCTCACATTAATCACCGAGGATATATGAGACTTATTTTTTCATGAAAAATATAACAAATGAAATGACAAAGATTTACTGTTCTAGTTTGTTTTGATGTTGACTCTAGGGGGTACACTCTCAAATATGGGGTCGTGACACATCTCTATCTATGGACTCACTTATGTAAAAAACAACCTTCTATTTTAATTTATTACTTTGGAGTATATATTAGTTGTAACTGATTTTTACTTGAAGGTCATCGAGCAATTTTGGCTCAACTAAGAATTCTGAGTGGCTAATCACATTTTATTAGTGTTTTAATTTTGGTTATGCTACAACGTTCCCACAGAAATACAATTATATTTCCTTTTCATGCTATTTCTTACCTTATTCTTCATGAGCAATTGCTGGGTGATTCTATTACCGGTCTTTATATTATTCACTAATTTTATCTTCTTGTTTTTGACCCTATCACTCAAATTGTGTTTTAATTCTGAGGCAGACTGGATTGCAAGTTCTTACTTGATAAAAGCTTTGTACTATGTGATCTCTGTGATACTTTCTTTAAGTTTGTGTTGATAAATTGTGGCGCCCCTTCCATTTACAGGAACAAAGTAGAGCTCAGGGATTCTGTTGACGCACTTTGTGGTCTAGCTCATGCTCTTGGAGAGGACTACACCATTTTTATTCCTTCTATTCACAAGCTTATGGTTAAACATAGGATGCAGGTCTGAGTTAGTCTTTTTCCCCTATCATCACTAGCATCCCAACATTATAAAGGTTTATACTGCCGAGGAATTTGTTCTTGATACAATAGGTATTGCATATACAACACAAGGAATTTGAAGAAATCCGAGGACGATTGGAAAAACGTGAGCCACTGATTTTGGGGAGCACCGCAGCGCAGAGATTAAATCGGCGGTTCCCGGTTGAGGTCATCGGTGATCCTTTGAGTGATGGAGAGAATGACAACGATGAGGTTGGGACGGACATGCATAAGCAGCTTCAAAACCATCAGGTAGTTTGTCTTCTTTGTTTGTGAGGGACTGGAACTTAAGTTTCTTGTACTTACTTGCAAGGGTTACATCCTTTCTGACTGCTTTCAGAGTTTGAGCACCCATAACTATAACAACACCTTCTCCCTCTACCAAACAAAAGAAATGAAATGCCGCTTCTCTTCCCCACAAGAAGGAAAGAGTCCTGCTTATTTTCTAGTTATTATATGGTTTGCCATAGTATGTGCCTTTCTGTCTGTACTTTGCGATCCAGGTCATTTGATTACTGTTATTTCTTCTTTGATCCATTACTCTATAAATCATATTTCAATGTCATTTTTATAAGTCCTTCCAAAAAAATTTGTAACATGTGATTTCAATTTACTTTACACTCTAGACTTTGTCAATATAGGATTATAATGATGGTTTTAGACAACGATAGATCGTGGGTTTATCTTTTGGTTCTCTTTGTTTTTTTGTGGTATCTTACTGAACGTCGATTGATTTTAGGCCTGAAGCGAGGCTCAAAACATGTTGGACGCTTTGCCTCGCTTTGTGGGCGCTTTAGTATCGCATCAAGGCTCTAAAGCATACTATTCCTTGCCAATGATTGCAATCATGAAAAAGCAACATTAAACAATTGATATTTCGCTTTATCGTATATTTTTTTCCCAATATCTTTGTCCATATACTATTTATTCTTGCTTATAATTATTAGTCTTGGACTATATTTATATATATATTTATATTTTACCTTTTCTTCATTGCGCCTTTTTTCATTAAAGTCCACACTTTATTTGCGCTTTGTGCTTAAAGCTCCAACGGACCTTAGAGCTTTTTTGCGCTTTTTTCATTTGACAACGCTGGTTTGGACATAGATTTAGTTGAAACTTGAAAAAATAATTTTTCAAGTAGTTTTGAAAAATAATTTTTGGAAGTTAAAATTATGTTTAGACATGCATTTTATTTGAAAAATATTTGAAGTTTTGTGAGCGGGAGAACAAGTTTCACCCAAAATCTACCCTAAACTAGATTTTGGGAACTTGAAAATAATTTCAGAATTTCAAAAATAGATCATTACTCTATGAACAAGCAATGTTTTCAAAAAAGATTTGAAAAAACGTTGCCAAAATATATGGTCAAACAGGGCCTTATTGTTTCCAATTTTAGCTTGTCTAACTATAATCTACTGCCGCAGGTTGCTATCAACTCACTCATGCGGATACTCAGGGATCCATCTCTGTCAAGCTACCACAAGAAAGTGGTCGAATCTCTTATGTTCTTTTTCAAGGTCTGGAGACTCGGTTAGGCATGTTTTTTTCTCATTATTTTGCAGCTCTTTCTTAAGCAGGATTGTTATATTGATATCTTGCTTTGTTCCTTTCTACTTTTGGCACTGTTAGTCGTGGGACTTATTTGTTTGTCTTCTTACTTTGCATGTACAGTCCATGGGCCTTGACTGTGTCCCTTATTTGCCTAAGGTTAGTTTACTAGCTCACATGAATTACAATAAAGACAGATACGGGAATTTTTGCTCTCGTTCCATTGCGGCCTTACTTTTTAATTTGACTGGAAATTAACGTTTGAAATGTGAGTTCATCAATTGTGGTTCTTTGAGGGGTGCGAACAGTTCACCTGCCAATCCACGCCTAATCTCTTTCACATTGTACGACATGTGAGGATGGTCCAAAAGAATTTATAACATGCAAGCTTGGAACCTTGGTATCTATTGTTTGCCAGGTAATCTTTTTGTTTTAATAATATTTTCTTTCTTGTACTCTTGTCATTATTTTGGATTCGTAATTTTCTAAAGATATTTTAATTGATTTTGTGTTTGTAGCACATCTGCAAGTATCGGCTAGAGTTGCTCTCTCTGATATCAGAAGTATGGTCATCCTTCAGCTTGCCTGTTGCTAACAGACCTGTTCACATTGCTCCTGTAAGATAATTAGAATTTCAGTGGATATTAAAATACCGCACATACTTTTGTGTGTGGCATTTTAGAACAGATACTTTGGTTAATGATCTTACTTGCCATTCTCTTTTATGATTTTAGATTCTGCATCTTGTGGAGCAACTTTGCTTGGCTCTCAACGATGAATTCAAAAAGTACCTTGCTGATATACTTCCCTGCTTGGATTCAAGTTCTTACTGATGCAAAAAGGTTTAGTGACTACACATACGTTATTAATATTCTCCACACGCTTGATGTTTTTAGTGGTCAGTCTTCCTTTGTTTTCTCTGCTCCATGTCTTGGTTTGTATCACTTTGATGTTGAGGTATCTATTGGTCTCATCTTACTTTGCAGGGACACTAGATGAGCATATGCATCTGCTTCTTCCTACATTTATTCGGTTGTTTAAATTGGATGCTTAAGTAGAAGTAAGACGCGGTGCAATCAAAACTCTCACAAGATTGATACCTCGTGTGTAGGTTGGTATAAAAGGGAGTCCTTCCAAGTTCATTTTTCCATTTGATGGAATATTTTTGTTACCCCTTTTCTTCTCTTTGTTTCTATTTTGTTGGTCACTGGACACATATCTTCTTTGGGGCATCACCTGAAGCTTGTCTTGGACGGGTCTTATTTTTTTCCCTCACATTAATCACCGAGGATATATGAGACTTATTTTCTCATGAAAAAGATAACAAATGAAATGACAAAGATTTACTGTTCTAGTTTGTTTTGATGTTGACTCTAGGGGGTACACTCTCAAATATCAAATCCTGATCCATCTCTATCTATGGACTCGCTTATGTAAAAAACAACCTTCTATTTTAATTTATTACTTTGGAGTATATATTAGTTGTAACTGATTTTTACTTGAAGGTCATCGAGCAATTTTGGCTCAACTAAGAATTCTGAGTGGCTAATCACATTTTATTAGTGTTTTAATTTTGGTTATGCTACAACGTTCCCACAGAAATACAATTATATTTCCTTTTCATGCTATTTCTTACCTTATTCTTCATGAGCAATTGCTGGGTGATTCTATTACCGGTCTTTATATTATTCACTAATTTTATCTTCTTGTTTTTGACCCTATCACTCAAATTGTGTTTTAATTCTGAGGCAGACTGGATTTCAAGTTCTTACTTGATAAAAGCTTTGTACTATGTGATCTCTGTGATACTTTCTTTAAGTTTGTGTTGATAAATTGTGGTGCCCCTTCCATTTACAGGAACAAAGTAGAGCTCAGGGATTCTGTTGACGCACTTTGTGGTCTAGCTCATGCTCTTGGAGAGGACTACACCATTTTTATTCCTTCTATTCACAAGCTTATGGTTAAACATAGGCTGCAGGTCTGAGTTAGTCTTTTTCCCCTATCATCACTAGCATCCCAACATTATAAAGGTTTATACTGCTGAGGAATTTGTTCTTGATACAATAGGTATTGCATATACAACACAAGGAATTTGAAGAAATCCGAGGATGATTGGAAAAACGTGAGCCACTGATTTTGGGGAGCACCGCAGCGCAGAGATTAAATCGGCGGTTCCCGGTTGAGGTCATCGGTGATCCTTTGAGTGATGGAGAGAATGACAACGATGAGGTTGGGACGGACATGCATAAGTAGCTTCAAAACCATCAGGTAGTTTGTCTTCTTTGTTTGTGAGGGACTGGAACTTAAGTTTCTTGTACTTACTTGCAAGGGTTACATCCTTTCTGACTGCTTTTAGAGTTTGAGCACCCATAACTATAACAACACCTTCTCCCTCTACCAAACAAAAGAAATGAAATGCCGCTTCTCTTCCCCACAAGAGGGAAAGAGTCCTGCTTATTTTCTAGTTATTATATGGTTTGCCATAGTATGTGCCTTTCTGTCTGTACTTTGCGATCCAGGTCATTTGATTACTGTTATTTCTTCTTTGACCCATTACTCTATAAATCATATTTCAATGTCATTTTTATAAGTCCTTCCAAAAAAATTGGTAACATATGATTTCAATTTACTTTACACTCTAGACTTTGTCAATATAGGATTATAATGATGGTTTTAGACAACGGTAGATCGTGGGTTTATCTTTTGGTTCTCTTTGTTTTTTTGTGGTATCTTACTGAACGTCGATTGATAGATTCAGCTTCATTTGCAAGTTCCATTCTACACGGCTACACCATAAGTAAAACGAAAAATATCTTGAGTTGTTTCTTGATTTGCCATCGAAAAACTTGGACATAGTTATTTGTAACCTTGTATCCAAAAGATGATATCAAGAAAGACATATAACATAATTTAGGTCTTTGGGAATTGAAAGAGATAATGATACTTCTTTTAGAGTTATGTGAAGCTTAAATGCCATTTTCTGTGGGAGCTCTTGTGCGCAACGGATATAACCTGTTTCTGATACTTTTAGCCAATAGCCAGTCCACGTAACATTAATCTCGTTTGACTCAGCTAATATCTTCCCTGACCGACAAAATCAGTGATACTTGAGTGCTTCTTTCATTTCCTACTGCTTGAAATGTCAAAGATGCAGCCTTTTCTGGTCCTCCTGTAGTTATACTTAATTGTTATTTTGAGTTTCTTTCTTAAACCGTTTTGGTGTAACAGAAAGTCCTTTACTTTGTACAATTCGTCTTAATATAATATTATTCTCTTCAACAAAATGTTTCTGCCCGTTTCTATTGGCATATACAGTTAGGCCTTGGTAGCAATCTGAAGTTGGAAACATGATTATAAACACTGACATTTATGAAAATAAAGGTTCTATTGACATAATGACATCACAACTTTCAGTAGTTTTGGGCTTGAGCTCTCGTGGATGGAATTAAGTTCTTTTCGCCCATGCTGCCCGATTTTTGTCACCGAGACCTAGTGGCTAAGGCTTGTTCGTTTAATTTGAACAAATCCCCACCTCCTTTAATAATCAATTAATTCGATTCTTAAGTGGTTTCGAGATGAGCCATATTATAACATAACATTTGTGGCGCTCCGGATGTAGTTAAATTAATCCTTTTAAATGTCAAAGATTTACTGTTCTACGTTGTTTTGATGTTGACTCTAGGGGGTACACTCTCAAATATCAAATCCCGATCTATCTCTATCTATGGACTCGCTTATGTAAAAAACAACCTTCTATTTTAATTTATTACTTTGGAGTATATATTAGTTCTTGTTATGAAGTGTGTTCTTTTAAAGATTGAGAAATTGTCAGATGCAAAATATATTTCGATTCTCTTACCTCTTACTCTCCTCTCCTAGTATCACTAGCTTACTGATTGCCTGACTGAAATATGACAGACTTATGTTCTGAAAGCAACTCTTGCAACTGATGCAGTGATATGGACTGCGGTAAGCTTTTTTGGCTTGTGATGTTCCCAAAATGTATCCAATTATGCATGGAGGTGCAGTCAATTGCTGTGTGCATGGCTTGCATATATAAGGAGTAGTAATGTATATCTTGTATCTAAGTTGCGAGAACCAACAATATGATTGGGCATTTCAGAAAAGTAAAAGTTTAGCTATTATCCGTACGATCTATTTAGTGACAACGATTGAGTGACTTAAGTGAAATATGTGCTTAGTCATGGGATTATGTAAATTCTTGTCTTTGCCGCAAATATTGGTGGTTTCACGTGGCCATGGTTTCAATATATCCACCATGCCTTTTACAAGTTTTTTTCCATCTGCATGAAGTAGGAGGCTTGAGTATCTCTTGGACCAATCTGCAACTTTTACTGAGAACACTGTAGGATTAAGGTTCCCTCAGGGTTGAGTATCTCTTGGACCAATCTGCAACTTTTACCGAGAACACTGTAGAATTACTGAGAACAATGTAGGAACACTGTGATGCAAGTGTACCATAAGTCAGTAAGGAAAAAACAGATTACCTTAATCTTCCCTCAGGGTTGTCATTCTTCACATTCTCGTCAATTTAGTGTATGCCAGCTGTGTCATGGCCAATTGCTGATTCAAGGAAATTCTGATTAATATTCTTTATCTTGTTAGTTTCAGTCTGCTTCGTACTTACTCCTCTCTCTCTTTTTCTTTTTGTCTGTTAACTAAAATATTCATAGGCAAGTGTCCATACACCTGGAAGTGGATATGTGTTGCTACATCACGTGATGGGAGAATCTGATGGTGATCGTGGTATTTGGTCGTACGTATACAACATAGATGCAGGATTAGCTTTCTGCAAATTGTTAAATCTGCATTTTTCAAGAATAATTTATTCCATTTATTTGAAAGTTCCAATTATGTGATGAAATATACATCAAATTAACAAAAAGTTCTGTTTCATTTGCTTTCTTGGGAAGAATGGATCTTTTCTTTGTTTTCACTATTTTTAAATCTGAACCCTTTACTGACTTTCAGGCTTTTCAATGTTCTACTTTAGTCACACTAGCAAATGATTACATCTAATGAATTTTGCTAGTTGTTATAGCTTATGAAAAAGCATTAAACTGGTCTTTCTCTTTTCCTTTTTGTGGTGTACTGTCCATTTAGTGCACTATACTTGGGTCCTTCTTTTCCATCAACTTCCTTATGAAAACAAGAAGAAGGCTTTATCTGAACCCACATATTTGAACTAATGCTCCGTGCATTTTGACCATTTAGAGCGATGGTACATGTTCTCTTCTTCCTTCAAAAGCTTAATCAAATTACACACTCAAAATATTTGACGTGATGCTGTTTTGTTTCAAATCCTGAATTGCCTTTCTAAGACAAACTGGGTGGTTTTATCATGTTGTCCTCTCTTAGTGAGTAAAATAAATGTTTTACGGCTGCTGTTACATGTAGGTATGTCGAAGGGGGAATGGGCTCGGTGTCAATGGCTATAGCTGCTGCTGCAAAGGAGGCTGGTGCAACCATATTGACAAATGCTGAAGTATGCTTTCGCCCTGTTATGCATTCACTGTTAAGAGTTTTGAGTATCAAACATGCATGAAGATGCTTTCCCAGTAAATTTGCTTTATTTTTATTTTTGGGGTTTGATTTCTTTGCTTTTTGTTAGTTCTAATTTGAATCTTGGGAAGTTATATGTGAATCATCGACTTATATTTCTTTATGGCCTAAATACTGGTCTCTTTCCCCTGGCCTTTTTTTTATATATTAGTGAAAGTTCAGTATTTATATTTTACCCTTTCTTCAGTTGCGCCATTTTTCATTAAAATCCATACTTTATTTGCGCTTTGTGCTTAAAGCCCCAACGGACCTTAGAGCTTTTTTGCACTTTTTTCATTTGACAACGCTGGTTTGGACATAGATTTAGTTGAAACTTGAAAAAATAATTTTTCAAGTAGTTTTGAAAAATAATTTTTGGAAGTTAAAATTATGTTTAGACATGCATTTTATTTGAAAAATATTTGAAGTTTTGTGAGCGGGAGAACAAGTTTCACCCAAAATCTACCCTAAACTAGATTTTGGGAACTTGAAAATAATTTCAGAATTTCAAAAATAGATCATTACTCTATGAACAAGCAATGTTTTCAAAAAAGATTTGAAAAAACGTTGCCAAAATATATGGTCAAACAGGGCCTTGTTGTTTCCAATTTTAGCTTGTCTAACTATAATCTACTGCCGCAGGTTGCTATCAACTCACTCATGCGGATACTCAGGGATCCATCTCTGTCAAGCTAATAATATTTTCTTTCTTGTACTCTTGTTATTATTTTGGATTCGTAATTTTCTAAAGATATTTTAATTGATTTTGTGTTTGTAGCACATCCGCAAGTATCTGCCAGAGTTGCTCTCTCTGATATCAGAAATATGGTCATCCTTCAGCTTGCCTGTTGCTAACAGACCTGTTCACATTGCTCCTGTAAGATAATTAGAATTTCAGTGGGTATTAAAATACCGCACATACTTTTGTGTGTGGCATTTTAGTATAGATACTTTGGTTAATGATCTTACTTGCCATTCTCTTTTATGATTTTAGATTCTGCATCTTGTGGAGCAACTTTGCTTGGCTCTCAACGATGAATTCAAAAAGTACCTTGCTGATATACTTCCCTGCTGTATTCAAGTTCTTAGTGATGTAGAAAGGTTTAGTGACTACACGTACGTTATTACTATTCTCCACACGCTTGATGTTTTTGGTGGTCAGTCTTCCTTTGTTTTCTCTGCTCCATGTCTTGGTTTGTATCACTTTGATGTTGAGGTATCTACTGGTCTCATCTTACTTTGCAGGGACACTAGATGAGCATATGCATCCGCTTCTTCCTACACTTATTTGGTTGTTTAAATTGGATTCTTAAGTAGAAGTAAGACGCGGTGCAATCAAAACTCTCACAAGATTGATACCTCGTGTGTAGGTTGGTATAAAGGGAGTCCTTCCAAGTTCATTTTTTCATTTGATGGAATATTTTTGTTACCTCTTTTCTTCTCTTTGTTTCTATTTTGCTGGTCACTGGACACATATCTTCTTTGGGGCATCAATTGAAGCTTGTCTTGGACGGGTCTTATTTTTTTCCCTCACATTAATCACCGAGGATATATGAGACTTATTTTTTCATGAAAAAGATAACAAATGAAATGACAAAGATTTACTATTCTACGTTGTTTTGATGTTGACTCTAGGGGGTACACTCTCAAATATCAAATCCTGATCCATCTCTATCTATGGACTCGCTTATGTAAAAAACAACCTTCTATTTTAATTTATTACTTTGGAGTATATATTAGTTGTAATTGATTTTTACTTGAAGGTCATCGAGTAATTTTGGCTCAACTAAGAATTCTGAGTGGCTAATCACATTTTATTAGTGTTTCAATTTTGGTCATGCTACACTTTCCCTCGGAAATACAGTTATATTTCCTTTTCATGCTATTTCTTACCTTATTCTTCATGAGCAATTGCTGGGTGATTCTATTACCGGTCTTTATATTATTCACTAATTTTATCTTCTTGTTTTTGACCCTATCATTCAAATTGTGTTTTAATTCTGAGGCAGACTGGATTTCAAGTTCTTACTTGATAAAAGCTTTGTACTATGTGATCTCTGTGATACTTTCTTTAAGTTTGTGTTGATAAATTGTGGCGCCCCTTCCATTTACAGGAACAAAGTAGAGCTCAGGGATTCTGTTGACGCACTTTGTGGTCTAGCTCATGCTCTTGGAGAGGACTACACCATTTTTATTCCTTCTATTCACAAGCTTATGGTTAAACATAGGCTGCAGGTTTGAGTTAGTTTTTTCCCCCTATCATCACTAGCATCCCAACATTATAAAGGTCTATACTGCTAAGGAATTTGTTCTTGATACAATAGGTATTGCATATACAACACAAGGAATTTGAAGAAATCCGAGGACGATTGGAAAAACGTGAGCCATTGATTTTGGGGAGCACCGCAGCGCAGAGATTAAATCGGCGGTTCCCGGTTGAGGTCATCAGTGATCCTTTGAGTGATGGAGAGAATGACAACGATGAGGTTGGGACGGACATGCATAAGCAGCTTCAAAACCATCAGGTAGTTTGTCTTCTTTGTTTGTGAGGGACTGGAACTTAAGTTTCTTGTACTTACTTGCAAGGGTTACATCCTTTCTGACTGCTTTCAGAGTTTGAGCACCCATAACTATAACAACACCTTCTCCCTCTACCAAACAAAAGAAATGAAATGCCGCTTCTCTTCCCCACAAGAAGGAAAGAGTCCTGCTTATTTTCTAGTTATTATATGGTTTGCCATAGTATGTGCCTTTCTGTCTGTACTTTGCGATCCAGGTCATTTGATTACTGTTATTTCTTCTTTGATCCATTACTCTATAAATCATATTTCAATGTCATTTTTATAAGTCCTTCCAAAAAAATTGGTAACATATGATTTCAATTTACTTTACACTCTAGACTTTGTCAATATAGGATTATAATGATGGTTTTAGGCAACGGTAGATGGTGGGTTTATCTTTTGGTTCTCTTTGTTTTTTTGTGGTATCTTACTGAACGTCGATTGATTTTAGGCCTGAAGCGAGGCTCAAAACATGTTGGACACTTTGCCTCGCTTTGTGGGCGCTTTAGTATCGCATCAAGGCTCTAAAGCATACTATTCCTTGCCAATGATTGCAATCATGAAAAAACAACATTAAACAATTGATATTTCGCTTTATCATATATTTTTTTCCCAATATCTTTGTCCATATACTATTTATTCTTGCTTATAATTATTAGTCTTGGACTATATTTATATATATATATTTATATTTTACCCTTTCTTCAGTTGCGCCTTTTTTCATTAAAGTCCATACTTTATTTGCGCTTTGTGCTTAAAGCTCCAACGGACCTTAGAGCTTTTTTGCGCTTTTTTCATTTGACAACGCTGGTTTGGACATAGATTTAGTTGAAACTTGAAAAAATAATTTTTCAAGTAGTTTTGAAAAATAATTTTTGGAAGTTAAAATTATGTTTAGACATGCATTTTATTTGAAAAATATTTGAAGTTTTGTGAGCGGGAGAACAAGTTTCACCCAAAATCTACCCTAAACTAGATTTTGGGAACTTGAAAATAATTTCAGAATTTCAAAAATAGATCATTACTCTATGAACAAGCAATGTTTTCAAAAAAGATTTGAAAAAACGTTGCCAAAATATATGGTCAAACAGGGCCTTATTGTTTCCAATTTTAGCTTGTCTAACTGTAATCTACTGCCGCAGGTTGCTATCAACTCACTCATGCGGATACTCAGGGATCCATCTCTGTCAAGCTACCACCAGAAAGTGGTCGGATCTCTTATGTTCTTTTTCAAGGTCTGGAGACTCGGTTAGGCATCTTTTTTTCTCATTATTTTGCAGCTCTTTCTTAAGCAGGATTGTTATATTGATATCTTGCTTTGTTCCTTTCTACTTTTGGCACTGTTAGTCCAGGGACTTATTTGTTTGTCTTCTCACTTTGCATGTACAGTCCATGGGCCTTGACTGTGTCCCTTATTTGCCTAAGGTTAGTTTACTAGCTCACATGAATTACAATAAAGACAGATACGGGAATTTTTGCTCTCATTCCATTGCAACCTTACTTTTTAATTTGACTGGAAATTAACGTTTGAAATGTGAGTTCATCAAATGTGGTTCTTTGAGGGTTTGCGAACAGTTCACCTGCCAATCCACGCCTAATCTCTTTCACATTGTACGACATGTGAGGATGGTCCAAAAGAATTTATAACATGCAAGCTTGGAACCTTGGTATCTATTGTTTGCCACGTAATCTTTTTGTTTTAATAATATTTTCTTTCTTGTACTCTTGTCATTATTTTGGATTCGTAATTTTCTAAAGATATTTTAATTGATTTTGTGTTTGTAGCACATCTGCAAGTATCGGCTAGAGTTGCTCTCTCTGATATCAGAAGTATGGTCATCCTTCAGCTTGCCTGTTGCTAACAGACCTGTTCACATTGCTCCTGTAAGATAATTAGAATTTCAGTGGGTATTAAAATACCGCACATACTTTTGTGTGTGGCATTTTAGAACAGATACTTTGGTTAATGATCTTACTTGTCATTCTCTTTTATGATTTTAGATTCTGCATCTTGTGGAGCAACTTTGCTTGGCTCTCAACGATGAATTCAAAAAGTACCTTGCTGATATACTTCCCTGCTGTATTCAAGTTCTTACCGATGCAAAAAGGTTTAGTGACTACACATACGTTATTACTATTCTCCACACGCTTGATGTTTTTGGTGGTCAGTCTTCCTTTGTTTTCTCCGCTCCATGTCTTGGTTTGTATCACTTTGATGTTGAGGTATCTAGTGGTCTCATCTTACTTTGCAGGGACACTAGATGAGCATATGCATCTGCTTCTTCCTACATTTATTCGGTTGTTTAAATTGGATGCTTCAGTAGAAGTAAGACGCGGTGCAATCAAAACTTTCACAAGATTGATACCTCGTGTGTAGGTTGGTATAAAGGGGAGTCCTTCCAAGTTCATTTTTCCATTTGGTGGAATATTTTTGTTACCTCTTTTCTTCTCTTTGTTTCTATTTTGCTGGTCACTGGACACATATCTTCTTTAGGGCATCAATTGAAGCTTGTCTTGGACGGGTCTTATTTTTTTCCCTCACATTAATCACCGAGGATATATGAGACTTATTTTTTCATGAAAAAGATAACAAATGAAATGACAAAGATTTACTATTCTACGTTGTTTTGATGTTGACTCTAGGGGGTACACTCTCAAATATAAAATCTCGATCCATCTCTATCTATGGACTCGCTTATGTAAAAAACAACCTTCTATTTTAATTTATTACTTTGGAGTATATATTAGTTGTAACTGATTTTTACTTGAAGGTCATCGAGCAATTTTGGCTCAACTAAGAATTCTGAGTGGCTAATCACATTTTATTAGTGTTTTAATTTTGGTTATGCTACAACGTTCCCACAGAAATACAATTATATTTCCTTTTCATGCTATTTCTTACCTTATTCTTCATGAGCAATTGCTTGGGTGATTCTATTACCGGTCTTTATATTATTCACTAATTTTATCTTCTTGTTTTTGACCCTATCATTCAAATTGTGTTTTAATTCTGAGGCAGACTGGATTTCAAGTTCTTACTTGATAAAAGCTTTGTACTATGTGATCTCTGTGATACTTTCTTTAAGTTTGTGTTGATAAATTGTGGCGCCCCTTCCATTTACAGGAACAAAGTAGAGCTCAGGGATTCTGTTGACGCACTTTGTGGTCTAGCTCATGCTCTTGGAGAGGACTACACCATTTTTATTCCTTCTATTCACAAGCTTATGGTTAAACATAGGCTGCAGGTTTGAGTTAGTTTTTTTCCCCTATCATCACTAGCATCCCAACATTATAAAGGTCTATACTGCTAAGGAATTTGTTCTTGATACAATAGGTATTGCATATACAACACAAGGAATTTGAAGAAATCCGAGGACGATTGGAAAAACGTGAGCCACTGATTTTGGGGAGCACCGCAGCGCATAGATTAAATCGGCGGTTCCCGGTTGAGGTCATCGGTGATCCTTTGAGTGATGGAGAGAATGACAACGATGAGGTTGGGACGGACATGCATAAGCAGCTTCAAAACCATCAGGTAGTTTGTCTTCTTTGTTTGTGAGGGACTGGAACTTAAGTTTCTTGTACTTACTTGCAAGGGTTACATCCTTTCTGACTGCTTTCAGAGTTTGAGCACCCATAACTATAACAACACCTTCTCCCTCTACCAAACAAAAGAAATGAAATGCCGCTTCTCTTCCCCACAAGAAGGAAAGAGTCCTGCTTATTTTCTAGTTATTATATGGTTTGCCATAGTATGTGCCTTTCTGTCTGTACTTTGCGATCCAGGTTTATTTCTTCTTTGATCCATTACTCTATAAATCATATTTCAATGTCATTTTTATAAGTCCTTCCAAAAAAATTGGTAACATATGATTTCAATTTACTTTACACTCTAGACTTTGTCAATATAGGATTATAATGATGGTTTTAGGCAACGGTAGATGGTGGGTTTATCTTTTGGTTCTCTTTGTTTTTTGTGGTATCTTACTGAACGTCGATTGATTTTAGGCCTGAAGCGAGGCTCAAAACATGTTGGACGCTTTGCCTCGCTTTGTGGGCGCTTTAGTATCGCATCAAGGCTCTAAAGCATACTATTCCTTGCCAATGATTGCAATCATGAAAAAACAACATTAAACAATTGATATTTCGCTTTATCATATATTTTTTTCCCAATATCTTTGTCCATATACTATTTATTCTTGCTTATAATTATTAGTCTTGGACTATATTTATATATATATTTATATTTTACCCTTTCTTCAGTTGCGCCTTTTTTCATTAAAGTCCATACTTTATTTGCGCTTTGTGCTTAAAGCCCCAACGGACCTTAGAGCTTTTTTGCGCTTTTTTCATTTGACAACGCTGGTTTGGACATAGATTTAGTTGAAACTTGAAAAAATAATTTTTCAAGTAGTTTTGAAAAATAATTTTTGGAAGTTAAAATTATGTTTAGACATGCATTTTATTTGAAAAATATTTGAAGTTTTGTGAGCGGGAGAACAAGTTTCACCCAAAATCTACCCTAAACTAGATTTTGGGAACTTGAAAATAATTTCAGAATTTCAAAAATAGATCATTACTCTATGAACAAGCAATGTTTTCAAAAAAGATTTGAAAAAACGTTGCCAAAATATATGGTCAAACAGGGCCTTATTGTTTCCAATTTTAGCTTGTCTAACTATAATCTACTGCCGCAGGTTGCTATCAACTCACTCATGCGGATACTCAGGGATCCATCTCTGTCAAGCTACCACCAGAAAGTGGTCGGATCTCTTATGTTCTTTTTCAAGGTCTGGAGATTCGGTTAGGCATCTTTTTTTCTCATTATTTTGCAACTCTTTCTTAAGCAGGATTGTTATATTGATATCTTGCTTTGTTCCTTTCTACTTTTGGCACTGTTAGTCCTGGGACTTATTTGTTTGTCTTCTCACTTTGCATGTACAGTCCATGGGCCTTGGCCGTGTCCCTTATTTGCCTAAGGTTAGTTTACTAGCTCACATGAATTACAATAAAGACAGATACGGGAATTTTTGCTCTCATTCCATTGCAGCCTTACTTTTTAATTTGGCTGGAAATTAACGTTTGAAATGTGAGTTCATCAAATGTGGTTCTTTGAGGGTTTGCGAACAGTTCACCTGCCAATCCACGCCTAATCTCTTTCACATTGTACGACATGTGAGGATGGTCCAAAAGAATTTATAACATGCAAGCTTGGAACCTTGGTATCTATTGTTTGCCACGTAATCTTTTTGTTTTAATAATATTTTCTTTCTTGTACTCTTGTCATTATTTTGGATTCGTAATTTTCTAAAGATATTTTAATTGATTTTGTGTTTGTAGCACATCTGCAAGTATCGGCTAGAGTTGCTCTCTCTGATATCAGAAGTATGGTCATCCTTCAGCTTGCTTGTTGCTAACAGACCTGTTCACATTGCTCCTGTAAGATAATTAGAATTTCAGTGGGTATTAAAATACCGCACATACTTTTGTGTGTGGCATTTTAGAACATATACTTTGGTTAATGATCTTACTTGTCATTCTCTTTTATGATTTTAGATTCTGCATCTTGTGGAGCAACTTTGCTTGGCTCTCAACGATGAATTCAAAAAGTACCTTGCTGATATACTTCCCTGCTGTATTCAAGTTCTTACCGATGCAAAAAGGTTTAGTGACTACACATACGTTATTACTATTCTCCACACGCTTGATGTTTTTGGTGGTCAGTCTTCCTTTGTTTTCTCCGCTCCATGTCTTGGTTTGTATCACTTTGATGTTGAGGTATCTAGTGGTCTCATCTTACTTTGCAGGGACACTAGATGAGCATATGCATCTGCTTCTTCCTACATTTATTCGGTTGTTTAAATTGGATGCTTCAGTAGAAGTAAGACGCGGTGCAATCAAAACTCTCACAAGATTGATACCTCGTGTGTAGGTTGGTATAAAGGGGAGTCCTTCCAAGTTCATTTTTCCATTTGGTGGAATATTTTTATTACCTTTTTTCTTCTCTTTGTTTCTATTTTGCTGGTCGCTGGACACATATCTTCTTTGGGGCATCACTTGAAGCTTGTCTTGGACGGGTCTTATTTTTTCCCTCACATTAATCACCGAGGATATATGAGACTTATTTTTTCATGAAAAAGATAACAAATAAAATGACAAAGATTTACTATTCTACGTTGTTTTGATGTTGACTCTAGGGGGTACACTCTCAAATACCAAATCTTGATCCATCCCTATCTATGGACTCGCTTATGTAAAAAACAACCTTCTATTTTAATTTATTACTTTGGAGTATATATTAGTTGTAACTGATTTTTACTTGAAGGTCATCGAGCAATTTTGGCTCAACTAAGAATTCTGAGTGGCTAATCACATTTTATTAGTGTTTTAATTTTGGTTATGCTACAACGTTCCCACAGAAATACAGTTGTATTTCCTTTTCATGCTATTTCTTACCTTATTCTTCATGAGCAATTGCTGGGTGATTCTATTACCGGTCTTTATATTATTCACTAATTTTATCTTCTTGTTTTTGACCCTATCACTCAAATTGTGTTTTAATTCTGAGGCAGACTGGATTGCAAGTTCTTACTTGATAAAAGCTTTGTACTATGTGATCTCTGTGATACTTTCTTTAAGTTTGTGTTGATAAATTGTGGCGCCCCTTCCATTTACAGGAACAAAGTAGAGCTCAGGGATTCTGTTGACGCACTTTGTGGTCTAGCTCATGCTCTTGGAGAGGACTTCACCATTTTTATTCCTTCTATTCACAAGCTTATGGGTAAACATAGGCTGCAGGTCTGAGTTAGTCTTTTTCCCCTATCATCACTAGCATCCCAACATTATAAAGGTTTATACTGCTGAGGAATTTGTTCTTGATACAATAGGTATTGCATATACAACACAAGGAATTTGAAGAAATCCGAGGACGATTGGAAAAACGTGAGCCACTGATTTTGGGGAGCACCGCAGCGCAGAGATTAAATCGGCGGTTCCCGGTTGAGGTCATCAGTGATCTTTTGAGTGATGGAGAGAATGACAACGATGAGGTTGGGACGGACATGCATAAGCAGCTTCAAAACCATCGGGTAGTTTGTCTTCTTTGTTTGTGAGGGAACTGGAACTTAAGTTTCTTGTACTTACTTGCAAGGGTTGCATCCTTTCTGACTGCTTTCAGAGTTTGAGCACCCATAACTATAACAACACCTTCTCCCTCTACCAAACAAAAGAAATGAAATGCCGCTTCTCTTCCCCACAAGAGGGAAAGAGTCCTACTTATTTGCTAGTTATTATATGGTTTGCCATAGTATGTGCCTTTCTGTCCGTACTTTGCGATCCAGGTCATTTGATTATTGTTATCTCTTCTTTGACCCATTACTCTATAAATCATATTTCAATGTCATTTTTATAAGTCCTTCCAAAAAAATTGGTAACATATGATTTCAATTTACTTTACACTCTAGGCTTTGTCAATATAGGATTATAATGATGGTTTTAGACAACGGTAGATCGTGGGTTTATCTTTTGGTTCTCTTTGTTTTTTTGTGGTATCTTACTGAACGTCGATTGATTTTAGGCCTGAAGCGAGGCTCAAAACATGTTGGACGCTTTGCCTCGCTTTGTGGGCGCTTTAGTATCGCATCAAGGCTCTAAAGCATACTATTCCTTGCCAGTGATTGCAATCATGAAAAAGCAACATTAAACAATTGATATTTCGCTTTATCGTATATTTTTTTCCCAATATCTTTGTCCATATACTATTTATTCTTGCTTATAATTATTAGTCTTGGACTATATTTATATATATATATATTTATATTTTACCTTTTCTTCAGGTTGCGCCTTTTTTCATTAAAGTCCACACTTTATTTGCGCTTTGTGCTTAAAGCCCCAACGGACCTTAGAGCTTTCTTGCGCTTTTTTCATTTGACAACGCTGGTTTGGACATAGATTTAGTTGAAACTTGAAAAAATAATTTTTCAAGTAGTTTTGAAAAATAATTTTTGGAAGTTAAAATTATGTTTAGACATGCATTTTATTTGAAAAATATTTGAAGTTTTGTGAGCGGGAGAACAAGTTTCACCCAAAATCTACCCTAAACTAGATTTTGGGAACTTGAAAATAATTTCATAATTTCAAAAATAGATCATTACTCTATGAACAAGCAATGTTTTCAAAAAAGATTTGAAAAAACGTTGCCAAAATATATGGTCAAACAGGGCCTTATTGTTTCCAATTTTAGCTTGTCTAACTATAATCTACTGCCGCAGGTTGCTATCAACTCACTCATGCGGATACTCAGGGATCCATCTCTGTCAAGCTACCACCAGAAAGTGGTCGATCTCTTATGTTCTTTTTCAAGGTCTGGAGATTCGGTTAGGCATCTTTTTTTCTCATTATTTTGCAACTCTTTCTTAAGCAGGATTGTTATATTGATATCTTGCTTTGTTCCTTTCTACTTTTGGCACTGTTAGTCCTGGGACTTATTTGTTTGTCTTCTCACTTTGCATGTACAGTCCATGGGCCTTGGCTGTGTCCCTTATTTGCCTAAGGTTAGTTTACTAGCTCACATGAATTACAATAAAGACAGATACGGGAATTTTTGCTCTCATTCCATTTCAACCTTACTTTTTAATTTGGCTGGAAATTAACGTTTGAAATGTGAGTTCATCAAATGTGGTTCTTTGAGGGTTTGCGAACAGTTCACCTGCCAATCCACGCTTGATCTCTTTCACATTGTACGACATGTGAGGATGGTCCAAAAGAATTTATAACATGCAAGCTTGGAACCTTGGTATCTATTGTTTGCCAGGTAATCTTTTTGTTTTAATAATATTTTCTTTCTTGTACTCTTGTCATTATTTTGGATTCGTAATTTTTTAAAGATATTTTAATTGATTTTGTGTTTGTAGCACATCTGCAAGTATCGGCTAGAGTTGCTCTCTCTGATATCAGAAGTATGGTCATCCTTCAGCTTGCCTGTTGCTAACAGACCTGTTCACATTGCTCATGTAAGATAATTAGAATTTCAGTGGGTATTAAAATACCGCACATACTTTTGTGTGTGGCATTGTAGAACAGATACTTTGGTTAATGATCTTACTTGTCATTCTCTTTTCCGATTTTAGATTCTGCATCTTGTGGAGCAACTTTGCTTGGCTCTCAACGATGAATTCAAAAAGTACCTTGCTGATATACTTCCCTGCTGTATTCAAGTTCTTACCGATGCAAAAAGGTTTAGTGACTACACATACGTTATTACTATTCTCCACACGCTTGATGTTTTTGGTGGTCAGTCTTCCTTTGTTTTCTCCGCTCCATGTCTTGGTTTGTATCACTTTGATGTTGAGGTATCTAGTGGTCTCATCTTACTTTGCAGGGACACTAGATGAGCATATGCATCTGCTTCTTCCTACATTTATTCGGTTGTTTAAATTGGATGCTTCAGTAGAAGTAAGACGCGGTGCAATCAAAACTCTCACAAGATTGATACCTCGTGTGTAGGTTGGTATAAAAAGGAGTCCTTCCAAGTTCATTTTTCCATTTGGTGGAATATTTTTGTTACCTCTTTTCTTCTCTTTGTTTCTATTTTGCTGGTCACTGGACACATATCTTCTTTGGGGCATCACTTGAAGCTTGTCTTGGACGGGTCTTATTTTTTTCCCTCACATTAATCACCGAGGATATATGAGACTTATTTTTTCATGAAAAAGATAACAAATGAAATGACAAAGATTTACTATTCTACGGTTGTTTTGATGTTGACTCTAGGGGTACACTCTCAAATATCAAATCCTGATCCATCTCTATCTATGGACTCGCTTATGTAAAAAACAACCTTCTATTTTAATTTATTACTTTGGAGTATATATTAGTTGTAACTGATTTTTACTTGAAGGTCATCGAGCAATTTTGGCTCAACTAAGAATTCTGAGTGGCTAATCACATTTTATTAGTGTTTTAATTTTGGTTATGCTACAACGTTCCCACAGAAATACAATTATATTTCCTTTTCATGCTATTTCTTACCTTATTCTTCATGAGCAATTGCTGGGTGATTCTATTACCGGTCTTTATATTATTCACTAATTTTATCTTCTTGTTTTTGACCCTATCACTCAAATTGTGTTTTAATTCTGAGGCAGACTGGATTTCAAGTTCTTACTTGATAAAAGCTTTGTACTATGTGATCTCTGTGATACTTTCTTTAAGTTTGTGTTGATAAATTGTGGCGCCCCTTCCATTTACAGGAACAAAGTAGAGCTCAGGATTCTGTTGACGCACTTTGTGGTCTAGCTCATGCTCTTGGAGAGGACTACACCATTTTTATTCCTTCTATTCACAAGCTTATGGTTAAACATAGGGTGCAGGTCTGAGTTAGTCTTTTTTCCCTATCATCACTAGCATCCCAACATTATAAAGGTTTATACTGCTGAGGAATTTGTTCTTGATACAATAGGTATTGCATATACAACACAAGGAATTTGAAGAAATCCGAGGACGATTGGAAAAACGTGAGCCACTGATTTTGGGGAGCACCGCATCGCAGAGATTAAATCGGCGGTTCCCGGTTGAGGTCATCGGTGATCCTTTGAGTGATGGAGAGAATGACAACGATGAGGTTGGGACGGACATGCATAAGCAGCTTCAAAACCATCAGGTAGTTTGTCTTCTTTGTTTGTGAGGGACTGGAACTTAAGTTTCTTGTACTTACTTGCAAGGGTTACATCCTTTCTGACTGCTTTCAGAGTTTGAGCACCCATAACTATAACAACACCTTCTCCCTCTACCAAACAAAAGAAATGAAATGCCGCTTCTCTTCCCCACAAGAGGGAAAGAGTCCTGCTTATTTTCTAGTTATTGTATGGTTTGCCATAGTATGTGCCTTTCTGTCTGTACTTTGCGATCCAGGTCATTTGATTACTGTTATCTCTTCTTTGACCCATTACTCTATAAATCATATTTCAATGTCATTTTTATAAGTCCTTCCAAAAAAATTTGTAACATGTGATTTCAATTTACTTTACACTCTAGACTTTGTCAATATAGGATTATAATGATGGTTTTAGACAACGATAGATCGTGGGTTTATCTTTTGGTTCTCTTTGTTTTTTTGTGGTATCTTACTGAACGTCGATTGATTTTAGGCCTGAAGCGAGGCTCAAAACATGTTGGACGCTTTGCCTCGCTTTGTGGGCGCTTTAGTATCGCATCAAGGCTCTAAAGCATACTATTCCTTGCCATTGATTGCAATCATGAAAAAGCAACATTAAACAATTGATATTTCGCTTTATCGTATATTTTTTTCCCAATATCTTTGTCCATAT
Source organism: Nicotiana noctiflora (assembly GCA_032618575.1). Lineage (NCBI taxonomy): Eukaryota > Viridiplantae > Streptophyta > Magnoliopsida > Solanales > Solanaceae > Nicotiana > Nicotiana noctiflora. The sequence continues at coordinate 534,138 of JASVEL010011906.1, read as the reverse complement.
ACTATTTATTCTTGCTTATAATTATTAGTCTTGGACTATATTTATATATATATTTATATTTTACCTTTTCTTCATTGCGCCTTTTTTCATTAAAGTCCACACTTTATTTGCGCTTTGTGCTTAAAGCTCCAACGGACCTTAGAGCTTTTTTGCGCTTTTTTCATTTGACAACGCTGGTTTGGACATAGATTTAGTTGAAACTTGAAAAAATAATTTTTCAAGTAGTTTTGAAAAATAATTTTTGGAAGTTAAAATTATGTTTAGACATGCATTTTATTTGAAAAATATTTGAAGTTTTGTGAGCGGGAGAACAAGTTTCACCCAAAATCTACCCTAAACTAGATTTTGGGAACTTGAAAATAATTTCAGAATTTCAAAAATAGATCATTACTCTATGAACAAGCAATGTTTTCAAAAAAGATTTGAAAAAACGTTGCCAAAATATATGGTCAAACAGGGCCTTATTGTTTCCAATTTTAGCTTGTCTAACTATAATCTACTGCCGCAGGTTGCTATCAACTCACTCATGCGGATACTCAGGGATCCATCTCTGTCAAGCTACCACCCGAAAGTGGTCGAATCTCTTATGTTCTTTTTCAAGGTCTGGAGATTCGGTTAGGCATCTTTTTTTCTCATTATTTTGCAACTCTTTCTTAAGCAGGATTGTTATATTGATATCTTGCTTTGTTCCTTTCTACTTTTGGCACTGTTAGTCCTGGGACTTATTTGTTTGTCTTCTCACTTTGCATGTACAGTCCATGGGCCTTGGCCGTGTCCCTTATTTGCCTAAGGTTAGTTTACTAGCTCACATGAATTACAATAAAGACAGATACGGGAATTTTGCTCTCATTCCATTGCAGCCTTACTTTTTAATTTGGCTGGAAATTAACGTTTGAAATGTGAGTTCATCAAATGTGGTTCTTTGAGGGTTTGCGAACAGTTCACCTGCCAATCCACGCCTAATCTCTTTCACATTGTACGACATGTGAGGATGGTCCAAAAGAATTTATAACATGCAAGCTTGGAACCTTGGTATCTATTGTTTGCCAGGTAATCTTTTTGTTTTAATAATATTTTCTTTCTTGTACTCTTGTCATTATTTTGGATTCGTAATTTTCTAAAGATATTTTAATTGATTTTGTGTTTGTAGCACATCCGCAAGTATCTGCCAGAGTTGCTCTCTCTGATATCAGAAATATGGTCATCCTTCAGCTTGCCTGTTGCTAACAGACCTGTTCACATTGCTCCTGTAAGATAATTAGAATTTCAGTGGGTATTAAAATAACGCACATACTTTTGTGTGTGGCATTTTAGAACAGATACTTTGGTTAATGATCTTACTTGCCATTCTCTTTTATGATTTTAGATTCTGCATCTTGTTGAGCAACTTTGCTTGGCTCTCAACGATGAATTCAAAAAGTACCTTGCTGATATACTTCCCTGCTGTATTCAAGTTCTTACTGATGCAAAAAGGTTTAGTGACTACACATACGTTATTACTATTTTCCACACGCTTGATGTTTTTGGTGGTCAGTCTTCCTTTGTTTTCTCCGCTCCATGTCTTGGTTTGTATCACTTTGATGTTGAGGTATCTAGTGGTCTCATCTTACTTTGCAGGGACACTAGATGAGCATATGCATCTGCTTCTTCCTACATTTATTCGGTTGTTTAAATTGGATGCTTCAGTAGAAGTAAGACGCGGTGCAATCAAAACTCTCACAAGATTGATACCTCGTGTGTAGGTTGGTATAAAAGGGAGTCCTTCCAAGTTCATTTTTCCATTTGGTGGAATATTTTTGTTACCTCTTTTCTTCTCTTTGTTTCTATTTTGCTGGTCACTGGACACATATCTTCTTTGGGGCATCACTTGAAGCTTGTCTTGGACGGGTCTTATTTTTTTCCCTCACATTAATCACCGAGGATATATGAGACTTATTTTTTCATGAAAAAGATAACAAATGAAATGACAAAGATTTACTGTTCTACGTTGTTTTGATGTTGACTCTAGGGGGTACACTCTCAAATATCAAATCCTGATCCATCTCTATCTATGGACTCGCTTATGTAAAAAACAACCTTCTATTTTAATTTATTACTTTGGAGTATATATTAGTTGTAACTGATTTTTACTTGAAGGTCATCGAGCAATTTTGGCTCAACTAAGAATTCTGAGTGGCTAATCACATTTTATTAGTGTTTTAATTTTGGTTATGCTACAACGTTCCCACAGAAATACAATTATATTTCCTTTTCATGCTATTTCTTACCTTATTCTTCATGAGCAATTGCTGGGTGATTCTATTACCGGTCTTTATATTATTCACTAATTTTATCTTCTTGTTTTTGACCCTATCACTCAAATTGTGTTTTAATTCTGAGGCAGACTGGATTTCAAGTTCTTACTTGATAAAAGCTTTGTACTATGTGATCTCTGTGATACTTTCTTTAAGTTTGTGTTGATAAATTGTGGCGCCCCTTCCATTTACAGGAACAAAGTAGAGCTCAGGGATTATGTTGACGCACTTTGTGGTCTAGCTCATGCTCTTGGAGAGGACTTCACCATTTTTATTCCTTCTATTCACAAGCTTATGGTTAAACATAGGCTGCAGGTCTGAGTTAGTCTTTTTCCCCTATCATCACTAGCATCCCAACATTATAAAGGTTTATACTGCCGAGGAATTTGTTCTTGATACAATAGGTATTGCATATACAACACAAGGAATTTGAAGAAATCCGAGGACGATTGGAAAAACGTGAGCCACTTGATTTTGGGGAGCACCGCAGCGCAGAGATTAAATCGGCGGTTCCCGGTTGAGGTCATCGGTGATCCTTTGAGTGATGGAGAGAATGACAACGATGAGGTTGGGACGGACATGCATAAGCAGCTTCAAAACCATCAGGTAGTTTGTCTTCTTTGTTTGTGAGGGACTGGAACTTAAGTTTCTTGTACTTACTTGCAAGGGTTACATCCTTTCTGACTGCTTTTAGAGTTTGAGCACCCATAACTATAACAACACCTTCTCCCTCTACCAAACAAAAGAAATGAAATGCCGCTTCTCTTCCCCACAAGAGGGAAAGAGTCCTACTTATTTGCTAGTTATTATATGGTTTGCCATAGTATGTGCCTTTCTGTCTGTACTTTGCGATCCAGGTCATTTGATTACTGTTATTTCTTCTTTGACCCATTACTCTATAAATCATATTTCAATGTCATTTTTATAAGTCCTTCCAAAAAAATTGGTAACATATGATTTCAATTTACTTTACACTCTAGACTTTGTCAATATAGGATTATAATGATGGTTTTAGACAACGGTAGATCGTGGGTTTATCTTTTGGTTCTCTTTGTTTTTTTGTGGTATCTTACTGAACGTCGATTGATAGATTCAGCTTCATTTGCAAGTTCCATTCTACACGGCTACACCATAAGTAAAACGAAAAATATCTTGAGTTGTTTCTTGATTTGCCATCGAAAAACTTGGACATAGTTATTTGTAACCTTGTATCCAAAAGATGATATCAAGAAAGACATATAACATAATTTAGGTCTTTGGGAATTGAAAGAGATAATGATACTTCTTTTAGAGTTATGTGAAGCTTAAATGCCATTTTCTGTGGGAGCTCTTGTGCGCAACGGATATAACCTGTTTCTGATACTTTTAGCCAATAGCCAGTCCACGTAACATTAATCTCGTTTGACTCAGCTAATATCTTCCCTGACCGACAAAATCAGTGATACTTGAGTGCTTCTTTCATTTCCTACTGCTTGAAATGTCAAAGATGCAGCCTTTTCTGGTCCTCCTGTAGTTATACTTAATTGTTATTTTGAGTTTCTTTCTTAAACCGTTTTGGTGTAACAGAAAGTCCTTTACTTTGTACAATTCGTCTTAATATAATATTATTCTCTTCAACAAAATGTTTCTGCCCGTTTCTATTGGCATATACAGTTAGGCCTTGGTAGCAATCTGAAGTTGGAAACATGATTATAAACACTGACATTTATGAAAATAAAGGTTCTATTGACATAATGACATCACAACTTTCAGTAGTTTTGGGCTTGAGCTCTCGTGGATGGAATTAAGTTCTTTTCGCCCATGCTGCCCGATTTTTGTCACCGAGACCTAGTGGCTAAGGCTTGTTCGTTTAATTTGAACAAATCCCCACCTCCTTTAATAATCAATTAATTCGATTCTTAAGTGGTTTCGAGATGAGCCATATTATAACATAACATTTGTGGCGCTCCGGATGTAGTTAAATTAATCCTTTTAAATGTCAAAGATTTACTGTTCTACGTTGTTTTGATGTTGACTCTAGGGGGTACACTCTCAAATATCAAATCCCGATCTATCTCTATCTATGGACTCGCTTATGTAAAAAACAACCTTCTATTTTAATTTATTACTTTGGAGTATATATTAGTTCTTGTTATGAAGTGTGTTCTTTTAAAGATTGAGAAATTGTCAGATGCAAAATATATTTCGATTCTCTTACCTCTTACTCTCCTCTCCTAGTATCACTAGCTTACTGATTGCCTGACTGAAATATGACAGACTTATGTTCTGAAAGCAACTCTTGCAACTGATGCAGTGATATGGACTGCGGTAAGCTTTTTTGGCTTGTGATGTTCCCAAAATGTATCCAATTATGCATGGAGGTGCAGTCAATTGCTGTGTGCATGGCTTGCATATATAAGGAGTAGTAATGTATATCTTGTATCTAAGTTGCGAGAACCAACAATATGATTGGGCATTTCAGAAAAGTAAAAGTTTAGCTATTATCCGTACGATCTATTTAGTGACAACGATTGAGTGACTTAAGTGAAATATGTGCTTAGTCATGGGATTATGTAAATTCTTGTCTTTGCCGCAAATATTGGTGGTTTCACGTGGCCATGGTTTCAATATATCCACCATGCCTTTTACAAGTTTTTTTCCATCTGCATGAAGTAGGAGGCTTGAGTATCTCTTGGACCAATCTGCAACTTTTACTGAGAACACTGTAGGATTAAGGTTCCCTCAGGGTTGAGTATCTCTTGGACCAATCTGCAACTTTTACCGAGAACACTGTAGAATTACTGAGAACAATGTAGGAACACTGTGATACAAGTGTACCATAAGTCAGTAAGGAAAAAACAGATTACCTTAATCTTCCCTCAGGGTTGTCATTCTTCACATTCTCGTCAATTTAGTGTATGCCAGCTGTGTCATGGCCAATTGCTGATTCAAGGAAATTCTGATTAATATTCTTTATCTTGTTAGTTTCAGTCTGCTTCGTACTTACTCCTCTCTCTCTTTTTCTTTTTGTCTGTTAACTAAAATATTCATAGGCAAGTGTCCATACACCTGGAAGTGGATATGTGTTGCTACATCACGTGATGGGAGAATCTGATGGTGATCGTGGTATTTGGTCGTACGTATACAACATAGATGCAGGATTAGCTTTCTGCAAATTGTTAAATCTGCATTTTTCAAGAATAATTTATTCCATTTATTTGAAAGTTCCAATTATGTGATGAAATATACATCAAATTAACAAAAAGTTCTGTTTCATTTGCTTTCTTGGGAAGAATGGATCTTTTCTTTGTTTTCACTATTTTTAAATCTGAACCCTTTACTGACTTTCAGGCTTTTCAATGTTCTACTTTAGTCACACTAGCAAATGATTACATCTAATGAATTTTGCTAGTTGTTATAGCTTATGAAAAAGCATTAAACTGGTCTTTCTCTTTTCCTTTTTGTGGTGTACTGTCCATTTAGTGCACTATACTTGGGTCCTTCTTTTCCATCAACTTCCTTATGAAAACAAGAAGAAGGCTTTATCTGAACCCACATATTTGAACTAATGCTCCGTGCATTTTGACCATTTAGAGCGATGGTACATGTTCTCTTCTTCCTTCAAAAGCTTAATCAAATTACACACTCAAAATATTTGACGTGATGCTGTTTTGTTTCAAATCCTGAATTGCCTTTCTAAGACAAACTGGGTGGTTTTATCATGTTGTCCTCTCTTAGTGAGTAAAATAAATGTTTTACGGCTGCTGTTACATGTAGGTATGTCGAAGGGGGAATGGGCTCGGTGTCAATGGCTATAGCTGCTGCTGCAAAGGAGGCTGGTGCAACCATATTGACAAATGCTGAAGTATGCTTTCGCCCTGTTATGCATTCACTGTTAAGAGTTTTGAGTATCAAACATGCATGAAGATGCTTTCCCAGTAAATTTGCTTTATTTTTATTTTTGGGGTTTGATTTCTTTGCTTTTTGTTAGTTCTAATTTGAATCTTGGGAAGTTATATGTGAATCATCGACTTATATTTCTTTATGGCCTAAATACTGGTCTCTTTCCCCTGGCCTTTTTTTTATATATTAGTGAAAGTTCAGTATTTATATTTTACCCTTTCTTCAGTTGCGCCATTTTTCATTAAAATCCATACTTTATTTGCGCTTTGTGCTTAAAGCCCCAACGGACCTTAGAGCTTTTTTGCACTTTTTTCATTTGACAACGCTGGTTTGGACATAGATTTAGTTGAAACTTGAAAAAATAATTTTTCAAGTAGTTTTGAAAAATAATTTTTGGAAGTTAAAATTATGTTTAGACATGCATTTTATTTGAAAAATATTTGAAGTTTTGTGAGCGGGAGAACAAGTTTCACCCAAAATCTACCCTAAACTAGATTTTGGGAACTTGAAAATAATTTCAGAATTTCAAAAATAGATCATTACTCTATGAACAAGCAATGTTTTCAAAAAAGATTTGAAAAAACGTTGCCAAAATATATGGTCAAACAGGGCCTTGTTGTTTCCAATTTTAGCTTGTCTAACTATAATCTACTGCCGCAGGTTGCTATCAACTCACTCATGCGGATACTCAGGGATCCATCTCTGTCAAGCTAATAATATTTTCTTTCTTGTACTCTTGTTATTATTTTGGATTCGTAATTTTCTAAAGATATTTTAATTGATTTTGTGTTTGTAGCACATCTGCAAGTATCGGCTAGAGTTGCTCTCTCTGATATCAGAAGTATGGTCATCCTTCAGCTTGCCTGTTGCTAGCACACCTGTTCACATTGCTCCTGTAAGATAATTAGAATTTCAGTGGGTATTAAAATACCGCACATACTTTTGTGTGTGGCATTTTAGTATAGATACTTTGGTTAATGATCTTACTTGCCATTCTCTTTTATGATTTTAGATTCTGCATCTTGTGGAGCAACTTTGCTTGGCTCTCAACGATGAATTCAAAAAGTACCTTGCTGATATACTTCCCTGCTGTATTCAAGTTCTTACCGATGCAAAAAGGTTTAGTGACTACACATACGTTATTACTATTCTCCACACGCTTGATGTTTTTGGTGGTCAGTCTTCCTTTGTTTTCTCTGCTCCATGTCTTGGTTTGTATCACTTTGATGTTGAGGTATCTACTGGTCTCATCTTACTTTGCAGGGACACTAGATGAGCATATGCATCTGCTTCTTCCTACATTTATTCGGTTGTTTAAATTGGATGCTTCAGTAGAAGTAAGACGCGGTGCAATCAAAACTCTCACAAGATTGATACCTCGTGTGTAGGTTGGTATAAAGGGGAGTCCTTCCAAGTTCATTTTTCCATTTGGTGGAATATTTTTGTTACCTCTTTTCTTCTCTTTGTTTCTATTTTGCTGGTCACTGGACACATATCTTCTTTGGGGCATCAATTGAAGCTTGTCTTGGACGGGTCTTATTTTTTTCCCTCACATTAATCACCGAGGATATATGAGACTTATTTTTTCATGAAAAAGATAACAAATGAAATGACAAAGATTTACTATTCTACGTTGTTTTGATGTTGACTCTAGGGGGTACACTCTCAAATATCAAATCCTGATCCATCTCTATCTATGGACTCGCTTATGTAAAAAACAACCTTCTATTTTAATTTATTACTTTGGAGTATATATTAGTTGTAACTGATTTTTACTTGAAGGTCATCGAGCAATTTTGGCTCAACTAAGAATTCTGAGTGGCTAATCACATTTTATTAGTGTTTTAATTTTGGTTATGCTACAACGTTCCCACAGAAATACAGTTATATTTCCTTTTCATGCTATTTCTTACCTTATTCTTCATGAGCAATTGCTGGGTGATTCTATTACCGGTCTTTATATTATTCACTAATTTTATCTTCTTGTTTTTGACCCTATCATTCAAATTGTGTTTTAATTCTGAGGCAGACTGGATTTCAAGTTCTTACTTGATAAAAGCTTTGTACTATGTGATCTCTGTGATACTTTCTTTAAGTTTGTGTTGATAAATTGTGGCGCCCCTTCCATTTACAGGAACAAAGTAGAGCTCAGGGATTCTGTTGACGCACTTTGTGGTCTAGCTCATGCTCTTGGAGAGGACTTCACCATTTTTATTCCTTCTATTCACAAGCTTATGGTTAAACATAGGCTGCAGGTCCGAGTTAGTCTTTTTCCCCTATCATCACTAGCATCCCAACATTATAAAGGTTTATACTGCTGAGGAATTTGTTCTTGATACAATAGGTATTGCATATACAACACAAGGAATTTGAAGAAATCCGAGGACGATTGGAAAACGTGAGCCACTGATTTTGGGGAGCACCGCAGCGCATAGATTAAATCGGCGGTTCCCGGTTGAGGTCATCAGTGATCCTTTGAGTGATGGAGAGAATGACAACGATGAGGTTGGGACGGACATGCATAAGCAGCTTCAAAACCATCAGGTAGTTTGTCTTCTTTGTTTGTGAGGGACTGGAACTTAAGTTTCTTGTACTTACTAGCAGGGGTTACATCCTTTCTGACAGCTTTTAGAGTTTGAGCACCCATAACTATAACAACACCTTCTCCTCTACCAAACAAAAGAAATAAAATGCCGCTTCTCTTCCCCACAAAGGGAAAGAGTCCTGCTTATTTTCTAGTTATTATATGGTTTGCCATAGTATGTGCCTTTCTGTCTGTACTTTGCGATCCAGGTCATTTGATTACTGTTATTTCTTCTTTGATCCATTACTCTATAAATCATATTTCAATGTCATTTTTATAAGTCCTTCCAAAAAAGTTGGTAACATATGATTTCAATTTACTTTACACTCTAGACTTTGTCAATATAGGATTATAATGATGGTTTTAGACAACGGTAGATTCGTGGGTTTATCTTTTGGTTCTCTTTGTTTTTTTGTGGTATCTTACTGAACGTCGATTGATTTTAGGCCTGAAGCGAGGCTCAAAACATGTTGGACGCTTTGCCTCGCTTTGTGGGCGCTTTAGTATCGCATCAAGGCTCTAAAGCATACTATTCCTTGCCAATGATTGCAATCATGAAAAAGCAACATTAAACAATTGATATTTCGCTTTATCGTATATTTTTTTCCCAATATCTTTGTCCATATACTATTTATTCTTGCTTATAATTATTAGTCTTGGACTATATTTATATATATATTTATATTTTACCTTTTCTTCATTGCGCCTTTTTTCATTAAAGTCCACACTTTATTTGCGCTTTGTGCTTAAAGCCCCAACGGACCTTAGAGCTTTTTTGCGCTTTTTTCATTTGACAACGCTGGTTTGGACATAGATTTAGTTGAAACTTGAAAAAATAATTTTTCAAGTAGTTTTGAAAAATAATTTTTGGAAGTTAAAATTATGTTTAGACATGCATTTTATTTGAAAAATATTTGAAGTTTTGTGAGCGGGAGAACAAGTTTCACCCAAAATCTACCCTAAACTAGATTTTGGGAACTTGAAAATAATTTCAGAATTTCAAAAATAGATCATTACTCTATGAACAAGCAATGTTTTCAAAAAAGATTTGAAAAAACGTTGCCAAAATATATGGTCAAACAGGGCCTTATTGTTTCCAATTTTAGCTTGTCTAACTATAATCTACTGCCGCAGGTTGCTATCAACTCACTCATGCGGATACTCAGGGATCCATCTCTGTCAAGCTACCACCAGAAAGTGGTCTGATCTCTTATGTTCTTTTTCAAGGTCTGGAGATTCGGTTAGGCATCTTTTTTTCTCATTATTTTGCAACTCTTTCTTAAGCAGGATTGTTATATTGATATCTTGCTTTGTTCCTTTCTACTTTTGGCACTGTTAGTCCTGGGACTTATTTGTTTGTCTTCTCACTTTGCATGTACAGTCCATGGGCCTTGGCCGTGTCCCTTATTTGCCTAAGGTTAGTTTACTAGCTCACATGAATTACAATAAAGACAGATACGGGAATTTTTGCTCTCATTCCATCGCAACCTTACTTTTTAATTTGGCTGGAAATTAACGTTTGAAATGTGAGTTCATCAAATGTGGTTCTTTGAGGGTTTGCGAACAGTTCACCTGCCAATCCACGCCTAATCTCTTTCACATTGTACGACATGTGAGGATGGTCCAAAAGAATTTATAACATGCAAGCTTGGAACCTTGGTATCTATTGTTTGCCAGGTAATCTTTTTGTTTTAATAATATTTTCTTTCTTGTACTCTTGTCATTATTTTGGATTCGTAATTTTCTAAAGATATTTTAATTGATTTTGTGTTTGTAGCACATCTGCAAGTATCGGCTAGAGTTGCTCTCTCTGATATCAGAAGTATGGTCATCCTTCAGCTTGCTTGTTGCTAACAGACCTGTTCACATTGCTCCTGTAAGATAATTAGAATTTCAGTGGGTATTAAAATACCGCACATACTTTTGTGTGTGTGGCATTTTAGAACATATACTTTGGTTAATGATCTTACTTGTCATTCTCTTTTATGATTTTAGATTCTGCATCTTGTGGAGCAACTTTGCTTGGCTCTCAACGATGAATTCAAAAAGTACCTTGCTGATATACTTCCCTGCTGTATTCAAGTTCTTACCGATGCAAAAAGGTTTAGTGACTACACATACGTTATTACTATTCTCCACACGCTTGATGTTTTTGGTGGTCAGTCTTCCTTTGTTTTCTCTGCTCCATGTCTTGGTTTGTATCACTTTGATGTCGAGGTATCTACTGGTCTCATCTTACTTTGCAGGGACACTAGATGAGCATATGCATCTGCTTCTTCCTACATTTATTCGGTTGTTTAAATTGGATGCTTCAGTAGAAGTAAGACGCGGTGCAATCAAAACTCTCACAAGATTGATACCTCGTGTGTAGGTTGGTATAAAGGGGAGTCCTTCCAAGTTCATTTTTCCATTTGGTGGAATATTTTTGTTACCTCTTTTCTTCTCTTTGTTTCTATTTTGCTGGTCACTGGACACATATCTTCTTCGGGGCATCACTTGAAGCTTGTCTTGGACGGGTCTTATTTTTTTCCCTCACATTAATCACCGAGGATATATGAGACTTATTTTTTCATGAAAAAGATAACAAATGAAATGACAAAGATTTACTATTCTACGTTGTTTTGATGTTGACTCTAGGGGGTACACTCTCAAATATCAAATCCTGATCCATCTCTATCTATGGACTCGCTTATGTAAAAAACAACCTTCTATTTTAATTTATTACTTTGGAGTATATATTAGTTGTAACTGATTTTTACTTGAAGGTCATCGAGCAATTTTGGCTCAACTAAGAATTCTGAGTGGCTAATCACATTTTATTAGTGTTTTAATTTTGGTTATGCTACAACGTTCCCACAGAAATACAGTTATATTTCCTTTTCATGCTATTTCTTACCTTATTCTTCATGAGCAATTGTTGGGTGATTCTATTACCGGTCTTTATATTATTCACTAATTTTATCTTCTTGTTTTTGACCCTATCACTCAAATTGTGTTTTAATTCTGAGGCAGACTGGATTGCAAGTTCTTACTTGATAAAAGCTTTGTACTATGTGATCTCTCTGATACTTTATTTAAGTTTGTGTTGATAAATTGTGGTGCTCCTTCCATTTACAGGAACAAAGAAGAGCTCAGGAAGGATTCTGTTGATGCACTTTGTGGTCTAGCTCATGCTCTTGGAGAGGACTTCACCATTTTTATTCCTTCTATTCACAAGCTTATGGTTAAACATATGCTGCATGTCCGAGTTAGTCTTTTTCCCCTATCATCACTAGCATCCCAACATTATAAAGGTTTATACTGCTGAGGAATTTGTTCTTGATACAATAGGTATTGCATATACAACACAAGGAATTTGAAGAAATCCGAGGACGATTGGAAAACGTGAGCCACTGATTTTGGGGAGTACCGCCGCGCAAAGATTAAATCGGCGGTTCCCGGTTGAGGTCATCGGTGATCCTTTGAGTGATGGAGAGAATGACAACGATGAGGTTGGGACGGACATGCATAAGCAGCTTCAAAACCATCAGGTAGTTTGTCTTCTTTGTTTGTGAGGGACTGGAACTTAAGTTTCTTGTACTTACTTGCAAGGGTTACATCCTTTCTGACTGCTTTCAGAGTTTGAGCACCCATAACTATAACAACACCTTCTCCCTCTACCAAATAAAAGAAATGAAATGCCGCTTCTCTTCCCCACAAGAGGGAAAGAGTCCTGCTTATTTTCTAGTTATTATATGGTTTGCCATAGTATGTGCCTTTCTGTCTGTACTTTGCGATCCAGGTCATTTGATTACTGTTATCTCTTCTTTGACCCATTACTCTATAAATCATATTTCAATGTCATTTTTATAAGTCCTTCCAAAAAAATTGGTAACATATGATTTCAATTTACTTTACACTCTAGACTTTGTCAATATAGGATTATAATGATGGTTTTAGACAACGGTAGATTCGTGGGTTTATCTTTTGGTTCTCTTTGTTTTTTTGTGGTATCTTACTGAACGTCGATTGATTTTAGGCCTGAAGCGAGGCTCAAAACATGTTGGACGCTTTGCCTCGCTTTGTGGGCGCTTTAGTATCGCATCAAGGCTCTAAAGCATACTATTCCTTGCCAATGATTGCAATCATGAAAAAGCAACATTAAACAATTGATATTTCGCTTTATCGTATATTTTTTTCCCAATATCTTTGTCCATATACTATTTATTCTTGCTTATAATTATTAGTCTTGGACTATATTTATATATATATTTATATTTTACCTTTTCTTCAGTTGCGCCTTTTTTCATTAAAGTCCACACTTTATTTGCGCTTTGTGCTTAAAGCCCCAACGGACCTTAGAGCTTTTTTGCGCTTTTTTCATTTGACAACGCTGGTTTGGACATAGATTTAGTTGAAACTTGAAAAAATAATTTTTCAAGTAGTTTTGAAAAATAATTTTTGGAAGTTAAAATTATGTTTAGACATGCATTTTATTTGAAAAATATTTGAAGTTTTGTGAGCGGGAGAACAAGTTTCACCCAAAATCTACCCTAAACTAGATTTTGGGAACTTGAAAATAATTTCAGAATTTCAAAAATAGATCATTACTCTATGAACAAGCAATGTTTTCAAAAAAGATTTGAAAAAACGTTGCCAAAATATATGGTCAAACAGGGCCTTATTGTTTCCAATTTTAGCTTGTCTAACTATAATCTACTGCCGCAGGTTGCTATCAACTCACTCATGCGGATACTCAGGGATCCATCTCTGTCAAGCTACCACCAGAAAGTGGTCTGATCTCTTATGTTCTTTTTCAAGGTCTGGAGATTCGGTTAGGCATCTTTTTTTCTCATTATTTTGCAGCTCTTTCTTAAGTAGGATTGTTATATTGATATCTTGCTTTGTTCCTTTCTACTTTTGGCACTGTTAGTCCTGGGACTTATTTGTTTGTCTTCTCACTTTGCATGTACAGTCCATGGGCCTTGGCCGTGTCCCTTATTTGCCTAAGGTTAGTTTACTAGCTCACATGAATTACAATAAAGACAGATACGGGAAATTTTTGCTCTCATTCCATTGCAGCCTTACTTTTTAATTTGGCTGGAAATTAACGTTTGAAATGCGAGTTCATCAAATGTGGTTCTTCGAGGGTTTGCGAACAGTTCACCTGCCAATCCCTGCCCAGTAGACACTGCACATTGTACGACATGTGAGGATGGTCCAAAAGAATTTATAACATGGAAGCTTGGAACCTTGGTATCTATTGTTTGCCATGTAATCTTTTTGTTTTAATAATATTTTCTTTCTTGTACTCTTGTCATTATTTTGGATTCGTAATTTTCTAAAGATATTTTAATTGATTTTGTGTTTGTAGCACATCCGCAAATATCTACCAGAGTTGCTCTCTCTGATATCAGAAATATGGTCATCTTTTAGCTTGCCTGTTGCTAACAGACCTGTTCACATTGCTCCTGTAAGATAATTAGAATTTCAGTGGGTATTAAAATACCGCACATACTTTTGTGTGTGGCATTTTAGAACATATACTTTGGTTAATGATCTTACTTGTCATTCTCTTTTATGATTTTAGATTCTGCATCTTGTGGAGCAACTTTGCTGGGCTCTCAACGATGAATTCAAAAAGTACCTTGCTGATATACTTCCCTGCTGTATTCAAGTTCTTACCGATGCAAAAAGGTTTAGTGACTACACATACGTTATTACTATTCTCCACACGCTTGATGTTTTTGGTGGTCAGTCTTCCTTTGTTTTCTCTGCTCCATGTCTTGGTTTGTATCACTTTGATGTTGAGGTATCTACTGGTCTCATCTTACTTTGCAGGGACACTAGATGAGCATATGCATCTGCTTCTTCCTACACTTATTCGGTTGTTTAAATTGGATGCTTCAGTAGAAGTAAGACGCGGTGCAATCAAAACTCTCACAAGATTGATACCTCGTGTGTAGGTTGGTATAAACGGGAGTCCTTCCAAGTTCATTTTTCCATTTGGTGGAATATTTTTGTTACCTCTTTTCTTCTCTTTGTTTCTATTTTGCTGGTCACTGGACACATATCTTCTTTGGGGCATCACTTGAAGCTTGTCTTGGACGGGTCTTATTTTTTTCCCTCACATTAATCACCGAGGATATATGAGACTTATTTTTTCATGAAAAAGATAACAAATGAAATGACAAAGATTTACTATTCTACGTTGTTTTGATGTTGACTCTAGGGGGTACACTCTCAAATATCAAATCCTGATCCATCTCTATCTATGGACTCGCTTATGTAAAAAACAACCTTCTATTTTAATTTATTACTTTGGAGTATATATTAGTTGTAACTGATTTTTACTTGAAGGTCATCGAGCAATTTTGGCTCAACTAAGAATTCTGAGTGGCTAATCACATTTTATTAGTGTTTTAATTTTGGTTATGCTACAACGTTCCCACAGAAATACAATTATATTTCCTTTTCATGCTATTTCTTACCTTATTCTTCATGAGCAATTGCTGGGTCGATTCTATTACCGGTCTTTATATTATTCACTAATTTTATCTTCTTGTTTTTGACCCTATCATTCAAATTGTGTTTTAATTCTGAGGCAGACTGGATTTCAAGTTCTTACTTGATAAAAGCTTTGTACTATGTGATCTCTGTGATACTTTCTTTAAGTTTGTGTTGATAAATTGTGGCGCCCCTTCCATTTACAGGAACAAAGTAGAGCTCAGGGATTCTGTTGACGCACTTTGTGGTCTAGCTCATGCTCTTGGAGAGGACTACACCATTTTTATTCCTTCTATTCACAAGCTTATGGTTAAACATAGGCTGCAGGTCTGAGTTAGTCTTTTTTCCCTATCATCACTAGCATCCCAACATTATAAAGGTTTATACTGCTGAGGAATTTGTTCTTGATACAATAGGTATTGCATATACAACACAAGGAATTTGAAGAAATCCGAGGACGATTGGAAAAACGCGAGCCACTGATTTTGGGGAACACCGCAGCGCAGAGATTAAATCGGCGGTTTCCGGTTGAGGTCATCAGTGATCCTTTGAGTGATGGAGAGAATGACAACGATGAGGTTGGGACGGACATGCATAAGCAGCTTCAAAACCATCAGGTAGTTTGTCTTCTTTGTTTGTGAGGGACTGGAACTTAAGTTTCTTGTACTTACTTGCAAGGGTTACATCCTTTCTGACTGCTTTCAGAGTTTGAGCACCCATAACTATAACAACACCTTCTCCCTCTACCAAACAAAAGAAATGAAATGCCGCTTCTCTTCCCCACAAGAGGGAAAGAGTCCTCCTTATTTTCTAGTTATTATATGGTTTGCCATAGTATGTGCCTTTCTGTCTGTACTTTGCGATCCAGGTCATTTGATTACTGTTATTTCTTCTTTGACCCATTACTCTATAAATCATATTTCAATGTCATTTTTATAAGTCCTTCCAAAAAAATTGGTAACATATGATTTCAATTTACTTTACACTCTAGACTTTGTCAATATAGGATTATAATGATGGTTTTAGACAACGGTAGATTCGTGGGTTTATCTTTTGGTTCTCTTTGTTTTTTTGTGGTATCTTACTGAACGTCGATTGATTTTAGGCCTGAAACGAGGCTCAAAACATGTTGGACGCTTTGCCTCGCTTTGTGGGCGCTTTAGTATCGCATCAAGGCTCTAAATCATACTATTCCTTGCCAGTGATTGCAATCATGAAAAAGCAACATTAAACAATTGATATTTCGCTTTATCGTATATTTTTTTCCCAATATCTTTGTCCATATACTATTTATTCTTGCTTATAATTATTAGTCTTGGACTATATTTATATATATATATTTATATTTTACCCTTTCTTCAGTTGCGCCTTTTTTCATTAAAGTCCATACTTTATTTGCGCTTTGTGCTTAAAGCCCCAACGGACCTTAGAGCTTTTTTGCGCTTTTTTCATTTGACAACGCTGGTTTGGACATAGATTTAGTTGAAACTTGAAAAAATAATTTTTCAAGTAGTTTTGAAAAATAATTTTTGGAAGTTAAAATTATGTTTAGACATGCATTTTATTTGAAAAATATTTGAAGTTTTGTGAGCGGGAGAACAAGTTTCACCCAAAATCTACCCTAAACTAGATTTTGGGAACTTGAAAATAATTTCAGAATTTCAAAAATAGATCATTACTCTATGAACAAGCAATGTTTTCAAAAAAGATTTGAAAAAACGTTGCCAAAATATATGGTCAAACAGGGCCTTATTGTTTCCAATTTTAGCTTGTCTAACTATAATCTACTGCCGCAGGTTGCTATCAACTCACTCATGCGGATACTCAGGGATCCATCTCTGTCAAGCTACCACCAGAAAGTGGTCGGATCTCTTATGTTCTTTTTCAAGGTCTGGAGATTCGGTTAGGCATCTTTTTTTCTCATTATTTTGCAACTCTTTCTTAAGCAGGATTGTTATATTGATATCTTGCTTTGTTCCTTTCTACTTTTGGCACTGTTAGTCCTGGGACTTATTTGTTTGTCTTCTCACTTTGCATGTACAGTCCATGGGCCTTGGCCGTGTCCCTTATTTGCCTAAGGTTAGTTTACTAGCTCACATGAATTACAATAAAGACAGATACGGGAATTTTTGCTCTCATTCCATCGCAACCTTACTTTTTAATTTGGCTGGAAATTAACGTTTGAAATGTGAGTTCATCAAATGTGGTTCTTTGAGGGTTTGCGAACAGTTCACCTGCCAATTCGCGCCTAATCTCTTTCACATTGTACGACATGTGAGGATGGTCCAAAAGAATTTATAACATGGAAGCTTGGAACCTTGGTATCTATTGTTTGCCATGTAATCTTTTTGTTTTAATAATATTTTCTTTCTTGTACTCTTGTCATTATTTTGGATTCGTAATTTTCTAAAGATATTTTAATTGATTTTGTGTTTGTAGCACATCTGCAAGTATCGGCTAGAGTTGCTCTCTCTGATATCAGAAGTATGGTCATCCTTCAGCTTGCCTGTTGCTAGCACACCTGTTCACATTGCTCCTGTAAGATAATTAGAATTTCAGTGGGTATTAAAATACCGCACATACTTTTGTGTGTGGCATTTTAGAACAGATACTTTGGTTAATGATCTTACTTGTCATTCTCTTTTATGATTTTAGATTCTGCATCTTGTGGAGCAACTTTGCTTGGCTCTCAACGATGAATTCAAAAAGTACCTTGCTGATATACTTCCCTGCTGTATTCAAGTTCTTACCGATGCAAAAAGGTTTAGTGACTACACATACGTTATTACTATTCTCCACACGCTTGATGTTTTTGGTGGTCAGTCTTCCTTTGTTTTCTCTGCTCCATGTCTTGGTTTGTATCACTTTGATGTTGAGGTATCTACTGGTCTCATCTTACTTTGCAGGGACACTAGATGAGCATATGCATCTGCTTCTTCCTACATTTATTCGGTTGTTTAAATTGGATGCTTCAGTAGAAGTAAGACGCGGTGCAATCAAAACTCTCACAAGATTGATACCTCGTGTGTAGGTTGGTATAAAAGGGAGTCCTTCCAAGTTCATTTTTCCATTTGGTGGAATATTTTTGTTACCTCTTTTCTTCTCTTTGTTTCTATTTTGCTGGTCACTGGACACATATCTTCTTTGGGGCATCACTTGAAGCTTGTCTTGGACGGGTCTTATTTTTTTCCCTCACATTAATCACCGAGGATATATGAGACTTATTTTTTCATGAAAAAGATAACAAATGAAATGACAAAGATTTACTATTCTACGTTGTTTTGATGTTGACTCTAGAGGGTACACTCTCAAATATCAAATCCCGATCCATCTCTATCTATGGACTCGCTTATGTAAAAAACAACCTTCTATTTTAATTTATTACTTTGGAGTATATATTAGTTGTAACTGATTTTTACTTGAAGGTCATCGAGCAATTTTGGCTCAACTAAGAATTCTGAGTGGCTAATCACATTTTATTAGTGTTTTAATTTTGGTTATGCTACAACGTTCCCACAGAAATACAATTATATTTCCTTTTCATGCTATTTCTTACCTTATTCTTCATGAGCAATTGCTGGGTGATTCTATTACCGGTCTTTATATTATTCACTAATTTTATCTTCTTGTTTTTGACCCTATCACTCAAATTGTGTTTTAATTCTGAGGCAGACTGGATTGCAAGTTCTTACTTGATAAAAGCTTTGTACTATGTGATCTCTGTGATACTTTCTTTAAGTTTGTGTTGATAAATTGTGGCGCCCCTTCCATTTACAGGAACAAAGTAGAGCTCAGGGATTCTGTTGACGCACTTTGTGGTCTAGCTCATGCTCTTGGAGAGGACTTCACCATTTTTATTCCTTCTATTCACAAGCTTATGGTTAAACATAGGCTGCAGGTCTGAGTTAGTCTTTTTCCCCTATCATCACTAGCATCCCAACATTATAAATGTTTATACTGCTGAGGAATTTGTTCTTGATACAATAGGTATTGTATATACAACACAAGGAATTTGAAGAAATCCGAGGACGATTGGAAAAACGTGAGCCACTGATTTTACATTGTACCGCAGCACAGAGATTAAATCGGCAGTTCCCGGTTGAGGTCATCAGTGATCCTTTGAGTGATGGAGAGAATGACAACGACGAGGTTGGGACGGACATGCATAAGCAGCTTCAAAACCATCAGGTAGTTTGTCTTCTTTGTTTGTGAAGGACTGGAACTTAAGTTTCTTGTACTTACTTGCAAGGGTTACATCCTTTCTGACTACTTTCAGAGTTTGAGCACCCATAACTATAACAACACCTTCTCCCTCTACCAAACAAAAGAAATGAAATGCCGCTTCTCTTCCCCACAAGAGGGAAAGAGTCCTACTTATTTGCTAGTTATTATATGGTTTGCCATAGTATGTGCCTTTCTGTCTGTACTTTGCGATCCAGGTCATTTGATTACTGTTATCTCTTCTTTGACCCATTACTCTATAAATCATATTTCAATGTCATTTTTATAAGTCCTTCCAAAAAAGTTGGTAACATATGATTTCAATTTACTTTACACTCTAGACTTTGTCAATATAGGATTATAATGATGGTTTTAGACAACGGTAGATTCGTGGGTTTATCTTTTGGTTCTCTTTGTTTTTTTGTGGTATCTTACTGAACGTCGATTGATTTTAGGCCTGAAGCGAGGCTCAAAACATGTTGGACGCTTTGCCTCGCTTTGTGGGCGCTTTAGTATCGCATCAAGGCTCTAAAGCATACTATTCCTTGCCATTGATTGCAATCATGAAAAAGCAACATTAAACAATTGATATTTCGCTTTATCGTATATTTTTTTCCCAATATCTTTGTCCATATACTATTTATTCTTGCTTATAATTATTAGTCTTGGACTATATTTATATATATATATTTATATTTTACCTTTTCTTCAGTTGCGCCTTTTTTCATTAAAGTCCACACTTTATTTGCGCTTTGTGCTTAAAGCCCCAACGGACCTTAGAGCTTTTTTGCGCTTTTTTCATTTGACAACGCTGGTTTGGACATAGATTTAGTTGAAACTTGAAAAAATAATTTTTCAAGTAGTTTTGAAAAATAATTTTTGGAAGTTAAAATTATGTTTAGACATGCATTTTATTTGAAAAATATTTGAAGTTTTGTGAGCGGGAGAACAAGTTTCACCCAAAATCTACCCTAAACTAGATTTTGGGAACTTGAAAATAATTTCAGAATTTCAAAAATAGATCATTACTCTATGAACAAGCAATGTTTTCAAAAAAGATTTGAAAAAACGTTGCCAAAATATATGGTCAAACAGGGCCTTATTGTTTCCAATTTTAGCTTGTCTAACTATAATCTACTGCCGCAGGTTGCTATCAACTCACTCATGCGGATACTCAGGGATCCATCTCTGTCAAGCTACCACCAGAAAGTGGTCTGATCTCTTATGTTCTTTTTCAAGGTCTGGAGATTCGGTTAGGCATCTTTTTTTCTCATTATTTTGCAGCTCTTTCTTAAGCAGGATTGTTATATTGATATCTTGCTTTGTTCCTTTCTACTTTTGGCACTGTTAGTCCTGGGACTTATTTGTTTGTCTTCTCACTTTGCATGTACAGTCCATGGGCCTTGGCCGTGTCCCTTATTTGCCTAAGGTTAGTTTACTAGCTCACATGAATTACAATAAAGACAGATACGGGAATTTTGCTCTCATTCCATTGCAGCCTTACTTTTTAATTTGACTGGAAATTAACGTTTGAAATGTGAGTTCATCAAATGTGGTTCTTTGAGGGTTTGCGAACAGTTCACCTGCCAATCCACGCCTAATCTCTTTCACATTGTACGACATGTGAGGATGGTCCAAAAGAATTTATAAAATGCAAGCTTGGAACCTTGGTATCTATTGTTTGCCAGGTAATCTTTTTGTTTTAATAATATTTTCTTTCTTGTACTCTTGTCATTCTTTTGGATTCGTAATTTTCTAAAGATATTTTAATTGATTTTGTGTTTGTAGCACATCCGCAAGTATCTGCCAGAGTTGCTCTCTCTGATATCAGAAATATGGTCATCCTTCAGCTTGCCTGTTGCTAACAGACCTGTTCACATTGCTCCTGTAAGATAATTAGAATTTCAGTGGGTATTAAAATACCGCACATACTTTTGTGTGTGGCATTTTAGAACAGATACTTTGGTTAATGATCTTACTTGTCATTCTCTTTTATGATTTTAGATTCTGCATCTTGTGGAGCAACTTTGCTTGGCTCTCAACGATGAATTCAAAAAGTACCTTGCTGATATACTTCCCTGCTGTATTCAAGTTCTTACCGATGCAAAAAGGTTTAGTGACTACACATACGTTATTACTATTCTCCACACGCTTGATGTTTTTGGTGGTCAGTCTTCCTTTGTTTTCTCCGCTCCATGTCTTGGTTTGTATCACTTTGATGTTGAGGTATCTAGTGGTCTCATCTTACTTTGCAGGGACACTAGATGAGCATATGCATCTGCTTCTTCCTACACTTATTCCGTTGTTTAAATTGGATGCTTCAGTAGAAGTAAGACGCGGTGCAATCAAAACTCTCACAAGATTGATACCTCGTGTGTAGGTTGGTATAAAAGGGAGTCCTTCCAAGTTCATTTTTCCATTTGGTGGAATATTTTTATTACCTCTTTTCTTCTCTTTGTTTCTATTTTGCTGGTCGCTGGACACATATCTTCTTTGGGGCATCACTTGAAGCTTTTCTTGGACGGGTCTTATTTTTTTCCCTCACATTAATCACCGAGGATATATGAGACTTATTTTTTCATGAAAAAGATAACAAATGAAATGACAAAGATTTACTATTCTACGTTGTTTTGATGTTGACTCTAGGGGGTACACTCTCAAATATCAAATCCTGATCCATCTCTATCTATGGACTCGCTTATGTAAAAAACAACCTTCTATTTTAATTTATTACTTTGGAGTATATATTAGTTGTAACTGATTTTTACTTGAAGGTCATCGAGCAATTTTGGCTCAACTAAGAATTCTGAGTGGCTAATCACATTTTATTAGTGTTTTAATTTTGGTTATGCTACAACGTTCCCACAGAAATACAATTATATTTCCTTTTCATGCTATTTCTTACCTTATTCTTCATGAGCAATTGCTGGGTGATTCTATTACCGGTCTTTATATTATTCACTAATTTTATCTTCTTGTTTTTGACCCTATCACTCAAATTGTGTTTTAATTCTGAGGCAGACTGGATTTCAAGTTCTTACTTGATAAAAGCTTTGTACTATGTGATCTCTGTGATACTTTCTTTAAGTTTGTGTTGATAAATTGTGGCGCCCCTTCCATTTACAGGAACAAAGTAGAGCTCAGGGATTCTGTTGACGCACTTTGTGGTCTAGCTCATGCTCTTGGAGAGGACTACACCATTTTTATTCCTTCTATTCACAAGCTTATGGTTAAACATATGCTGCATGTCCGAGTTAGTCTTTTTCCCCTATCATCACTAGCATCCCAACATTATAAAGGTTTATACTACTGAGGAATTTGTTCTTGATACAATAGGTATTGCATATACATCACAAGGAATTTGAAGAAATCCGAGGATGATTGGAAAAACGTGAGCCACTGATTTTGGGGAGCACCGCAACGCAGAGATTAAATCGGCGGTTCCCGGTTGAGGTCATCAGTGATCCTTTGAGTGATTGAGAGAATGACAATGATGAGGTTGGGACGGACATGCATAAGCAGCTTCAAAACCATCAGGTAGTTTGTCTTCTTTGTTTGTGAGGGACTAGAACTTAAGTTTCTTGTACTTACTCGCAGTGGTTACATCCTTTCTGACTACTTTCAGAGTTTGAGCACCTATAACTATAACAGCACCTTCTCCCTCTACCAAACAAAAGAAATGAAATGCCGCTTCTCTTCCCCACAAGAGGGAAAGAGTCCTGCTTATTTTCTAGTTATTATATGGTTTGCCATAGTATGTGCCTTTCTGTCTGTACTTTGCGATCCAGGTCATTTGATTACTGTTATCTCTTCTTTGACCCATTACTCTATAAATCATATTTCAATGTCATTTTTATAAGTCCTTCCAAAAAAATTGGTAACATATGATTTCAATTTACTTTACACTCTAGACTTTGTCAATATAGGATTATAATGATGGTTTTAGACAACGGTAGATCGTGGGTTTATCTTTTGGTTCTCTTTGTTTTTTTGTGGTATCTTACTGAACGTCGATTGATTTTAGGCCTGAAGCGAGGCTCAAAACATGTTGGACGCTTTGCCTCGCTTTGTGGGCGCTTTAGTATCGCATCAAGGCTCTAAAGCATACTATTCCTTGCCAGTGATTGCAATCATGAAAAAGCAACATTAAACAATTGATATTTCGCTTTATCGTATATTTTTTTCCCAATATCTTTGTCCATATACTATTTATTCTTGCTTATAATTATTAGTCTTGGACTATATTTATATATATATATATTTATATTTTACCTTTTCTTCAGTTGCGCCTTTTTTCATTAAAGTCCACACTTTATTTGCGCTTTGTGCTTAAAGCCCCAACGGACCTTAGAGCTTTTTTGCGCTTTTTTCATTTGACAACGCTGGTTTGGACATAGATTTAGTTGAAACTTGAAAAAATAATTTTTCAAGTAGTTTTGAAAAATAATTTTTGGAAGTTAAAATTATGTTTAGACATGCATTTTATTTGAAAAATATTTGAAGTTTTGTGAGCGGGAGAACAAGTTTCACCCAAAATCTACCCTAAACTAGATTTTGGGAACTTGAAAATAATTTCAGAATTTCAAAAATAGATCATTACTCTATGAACAAGCAATGTTTTCAAAAAAGATTTGAAAAAACGTTGCCAAAATATATGGTCAAACAGGGCCTTATTGTTTCCAATTTTAGCTTGTCTAACTATAATCTACTGCCGCAGGTTGCTATCAACTCACTCATGCGGATACTCAGGGATCCATCTCTGTCAAGCTACCACCAGAAAGTGGTCTGATCTCTTATGTTCTTTTTCAAGGTCTGGAGATTCGGTTAGGCATCTTTTTTTCTCATTATTTTGCACCTCTTTCTTAAGCAGGATTGTTATATTGATATCTTGCTTTGTTCCTTTCTACTTTTGGCACTGTTAGTCCTGGGACTTATTTGTTTGTCTTCTCACTTTGCATGTACAGTCCATGGGCCTTGGCTGTGTCCCTTATTTGCCTAAGGTTAGTTTACTAGCTCACATGAATTACAATAAAGACAGATACGGGAATTTTTGCTCTCATTCCATCGCAACCTTACTTTTTAATTTGGCTGGAAATTAACGTTTGAAATGTGAGTTCATCAAATGTGGTTCTTTGAGGGTTTGCGAACAGTTCACCTGCCAATTCGCGCCTAATCTCTTTCACATTGTACGACATGTGAGGATGGTCCAAAAGAATTTATAACATGGAAGCTTGGAACCTTGGTATCTATTGTTTGCCATGTAATCTTTTTGTTTTAATAATATTTTCTTTCTTGTACTCTTGTCATTATTTTGGATTCGTAATTTTCTAAAGATATTTTAATTGATTTTGTGTTTGTAGCACATCCGCAAGTATCTGCTAGAGTTGCTGTCTCTGATATCAGAAATATGGTCATCCTTCAGCTTGCCTGTTGCTAACAGACCTGTTCACATTGCTCCTGTAAGATAATTAGAATTTCAGTGGGTATTAAAATACCGCACATACTTTTGTGTGTGGCATTTTAGAACATATACTTTGGTTAATGATCTTACTTGTCATTCTCTTTTATGATTTTAGATTCTGCATCTTGTGGAGCAACTTTGCTTGGCTCTCAACGATGAATTCAAAAAGTACCTTGCTGATATACTTCCCTGCTGTATTCAAGTTCTTACCGATGCAAAAAGGTTTAGTGACTACACATACGTTATTACTATTCTCCACACGCTTGATGTTTTTGGTGGTCAGTCTTCCTTTGTTTTCTCTGCTCCATGTCTTGGTTTGTATCACTTTGATGTCGAGGTATCTACTGGTCTCATCTTACTTTGCAGGGACACTAGATGAGCATATGCATCCGCTTCTTCCTACACTTATTTGGTTGTTTAAATTGGATTCTTCAGCAGAAATAAGACGCGGTGCAATCAAAACTCTCACAAGATTGATACCTCGTGTGTAGGTTGGTATAAAAGGGAGTCCTTCCAAGTTCATTTTTCCATTTGGTGGAATATTTTTGTTACCTCTTTTCTTCTCTTTGTTTCTATTTTGCTGGTCACTGGACACATATCTTCTTTGGGGCATCACTTGAAGCTTGTCTTGGACGGGTCTTATTTTTTTCCCTCACATTAATCACCGAGGATATATGAGACTTATTTTTTCATGAAAAAGATAACAAATGAAATGACAAAGATTTACTATTCTACGTTGTTTTGATGTTGACTCTAGGGGGTACACTCTCAAATATCAAATCCTAATCCATCTCTATCTATGGACTCGCTTATGTAAAAAACAACCTTCTATTTTAATTTATTACTTTGGAGTATATATTAGTTGTAACCGATTTTTACTTGAAGGTCATCGAGTAATTTTGGCTCAACTAAGAATTCTGAGTGGCTAATCACATTTTATTAGTGTTTCCATTTTCGTCATGCTACAACTTTCCCTCAGAAATACAATTATATTTCCTTTTCATGCTATTTCTTACCTTATTCTTCATGAGCAATTGCTGGGTGATTCTATTACCGGTCTTTATATTATTCACTAATTTTATCTTCTTGTTTTTGACCCTATCACTCAAATTGTGTTTTAATTCTGAGGCAGACTGGATTTCAAGTTCTTACTTGATAAAAGCTTTGTACTATGTGATCTCTGTGATACTTTCTTTAAGTTTGTGTTGATAAATTGTGGCGCCCCTTCCATTTACAGGAACAAAGTAGAGCTCAGGGATTCTGTTGACGCACTTTGTGGTCTAGCTCATGCTCTTGGAGAGGACTACACCATTTTTATTCCTTCTATTCACAAGCTTATGGTTAAACATATGCTGCATGTCCGAGTTAGTCTTTTTCCCCTATCATCACTAGCATCCCAACATTATAAAGGTTTATACTACTGAGGAATTTGTTCTTGATACAATAGGTATTGCATATACAGCACAAGGAATTTGAAGTAATCCGAGTTCACCTGCCAATCCACGCCTGATCTCTTTCACATTGTACCGCAGCACAGAGATTAAATCGGCAGTTCCCGGTTGAGGTCATCAGTGATCCTTTGAGTGATGGAGAGAATGACAACGACGAGGTTGGGACGGACATGCATAAGCAGCTTCAAAACCATCAGGTAGTTTGTCTTCTTTGTTTGTGAAGGACTGGAACTTAAGTTTCTTGTACTTACTTGCAAGGGTTACATCCTTTCTGACTACTTTCAGAGTTTGAGCACCCATAACTATAACAACACCTTCTCCCTCTACCAAACAAAAGAAATGAAATGCCGCTTCTCTTCCCCACAAGAGGGAAAGAGTCCTACTTATTTGCTAGTTATTATATGGTTTGCCATAGTATGTGCCTTTCTGTCTGTACTTTGCGATCCAGGTCATTTGATTACTGTTATCTCTTCTTTGACCCATTACTCTATAAATCATATTTCAATGTCATTTTTATAAGTCCTTCCAAAAAAGTTGGTAACATATGATTTCAATTTACTTTACACTCTAGACTTTGTCAATATAGGATTATAATGATGGTTTTAGACAACGGTAGATTCGTGGGTTTATCTTTTGGTTCTCTTTGTTTTTTTGTGGTATCTTACTGAACGTCGATTGATTTTAGGCCTGAAGCGAGGCTCAAAACATGTTGGACGCTTTGCCTCGCTTTGTGGGCGCTTTAGTATCGCATCAAGGCTCTAAAGCATACTATTCCTTGCCATTGATTGCAATCATGAAAAAGCAACATTAAACAATTGATATTTCGCTTTATCGTATATTTTTTTCCCAATATCTTTGTCCATATACTATTTATTCTTGCTTATAATTATTAGTCTTGGACTATATTTATATATATATTTATATTTTACCTTTTCTTCAGTTGCGCCTTTTTTCATTAAAGTCCACACTTTATTTGCGCTTTGTGCTTAAAGCCCCAACGGACCTTAGAGCTTTTTTGCGCTTTTTTCATTTGACAACGCTGGTTTGGACATAGATTTAGTTGAAACTTGAAAAAATAATTTTTCAAGTAGTTTTGAAAAATAATTTTTGGAAGTTAAAATTATGTTTAGACATGCATTTTATTTGAAAAATATTTGAAGTTTTGTGAGCGGGAGAACAAGTTTCACCCAAAATCTACCCTAAACTAGATTTTGGGAACTTGAAAATAATTTCAGAATTTCAAAAATAGATCATTACTCTATGAACAAGCAATGTTTTCAAAAAAGATTTGAAAAAACGTTGCCAAAATATATGGTCAAACAGGGCCTTATTGTTTCCAATTTTAGCTTGTCTAACTGTAATATGTACTGCCGCAGGTTGCTATCAACTCACTCACGCGGATACTCAGGGATCCATCTCTGTCAAGCTACCACCAGAAAGTGGTCGGAATCTCTTATGTTCTTTTTCAAGGTCTGGAGATTCGGTTAGGCATCTTTTTTTCTCATTATTTTGCAGCTCTTTCTTAAGTAGGATTGTTATATTGATATCTTGCTTTGTTCCTTTCTACTTTTGGCACTGTTAGTCCTGGGACTTATTTGTTTGTCTTCTCACTTTGCATGTACAGTCCATGGGCCTTGGCCGTGTCCCTTATTTGCCTAAGGTTAGTTTACTAGCTCACATGAATTACAATAAAGACAGATACGGGAATTTTTGCTCTCATTCCATCGCAACCTTACTTTTTAATTTGGCTGGAAATTAACGTTTGAAATGTGAGTTCATCAAATGTGGTTCTTTGAGGGGTGCGAACAGTTCACCTGCCAATCCACGCCTAATCTCTTTCACATTGTACGACATGTGAGGATGGTCCAAAAGAATTTATAAAATGCAAGCTTGGAACCTTGGTATCTATTGTTTGCCAGGTAATCTTTTTGTTTTAATAATATTTTCTTTCTTGTACTCTTGTCATTATTTTGGATTCGTAATTTTCTAAAGATATTTTAATTGATTTTGTGTTTGTAGCACATCTGCAAGTATCGGCTAGAGTTGCTCTCTCTGATATCAGAAGTATGGTCATCCTTCAGCTTGCCTGTTGCTAGCACACCTGTTCACATTGCTCCTGTAAGATAATTAGAATTTCAGTGGGTATTAAAATACCGCACATACTTTTGTGTGTGGCATTTTAGAACATATACTTTGGTTAATGATCTTACTTGTCATTCTCTTTTATGATTTTAGATTCTGCATCTTGTGGAGCAACTTTGCTTGGCTCTCAACGATGAATTCAAAAAGTACCTTGCTGATATACTTCCCTGCTGTATTCAAGTTCTTACCGATGCAAAAAGGTTTAGTGACTACACATACGTTATTACTATTCTCCACACGCTTGATGTTTTTGGTGGTCAGTCTTCCTTTGTTTTCTCTGCTCCATGTCTTGGTTTGTATCACTTTGATGTCGAGGTATCTACTGGTCTCATCTTACTTTGCAGGGACACTAGATGAGCATATGCATCTGCTTCTTCCTACATTTATTCGGTTGTTTAAATTGGATGCTTCAGTAGAAGTAAGACGCGGTGCAATCAAAACTCTCACAAGATTGATACCTCGTGTGTAGGTTGGTATAAAAGGGAGTCCTTCCAAGTTCATTTTTCCATTTCATGGAATATTTTTGTTACCTCTTTTCTTCTCTTTGTTTCTATTTTGTTGGTCACTGGACACATATCTTCTTTGGGGCATCACTTGAAGCTTTTCTTGGACGGGTCTTATTTTTTTCCCTCACATTAATCACCGAGGATATATGAGACTTATTTTTTCATGAAAAAGATAACAAATGAAATGACAAAGATTTACTATTCTACGTTGTTTTGATGTTGACTCTAGGGGGTACACTCTCAAATATCAAATCCTGATCCATCTCTATCTATGGACTCGCTTATGTAAAAAACAACCTTCTATTTTAATTTATTACTTTGGAGTATATATTAGTTGTAACTGATTTTTACTTGAAGGTCATCGAGCAATTTTGGCTCAACTAAGAATTCTGAGTGGCTAATCACATTTTATTAGTGTTTTAATTTTGGTTATGCTACAACGTTCCCACAGAAATACAATTATATTTCCTTTTCATGCTATTTCTTACCTTATTCTTCATGAGCAATTGCTGGGTGATTCTATTACCGGTCTTTATATTATTCACTAATTTTATCTTCTTGTTTTTGACCCTATCACTCAAATTGTGTTTTAATTCTGAGGCAGACTGGATTGCAAGTTCTTACTTGATAAAAGCTTTGTACTATGTGATCTCTGTGATACTTTCTTTAAGTTTGTGTTGATAAATTGTGGCGCCCCTTCCATTTACAGGAACAAAGTAGAGCTCAGGGATTCTGTTGACGCACTTTGTGGTCTAGCTCATGCTCTTGGAGAGGACTTCACCATTTTTATTCCTTCTATTCACAAGCTTATGGTTAAACATATGCTGCATGTCCGAGTTAGTCTTTTTCCCCTATCATCACTAGCATCCCAACATTATAAAGGTTTATACTGCTGAGGAATTTGTTCTTGATACAATAGGTATTGCATATACAACACAAGGAATTTGAAGAAATCCGAGGACGATTGGAAAAACGCGAGCCACTGATTTTGGGGAACACCACACCGCAGAGATTAAATCGGCGGTTCCCGGTTGAGGTCATCAGCGATCCATTGAGTGACGGAGAGAATGACAACGATGAGGTTGGGAAGGACATGCATAAGCAGCTTAGAAGCCATCAGGTAGTTTGTCTTCTTTGTTTGTGAGGGACTGGAACTTAAGTTTCTTGTACTTACTTGCAAGGGTTACATCCTTTCTGACTGCTTTCAGAGTTTGAGCACCCATAACTATAACAACACCTTCTCCCTCTACCAAACAAAAGAAATGAAATGCCGCTTCTCTTCCCCACAAGAGGGAAAGAGTCCTGCTTATTTTCTAGTTATTATATGGTTTGCCATAGTATGTGCCTTTCTGTCTGTACTTTGCGATCCAGGTCATTTGATTACTGTTATCTCTTCTTTGACCCATTACTCTATAAATCATATTTCAATGTCATTTTTATAAGTCCTTCCAAAAAAGTTGGTAACATATGATTTCAATTTACTTTACACTCTAGACTTTGTCAATATAGGATTATAATGATGGTTTTAGACAACGGTAGATTCGTGGGTTTATCTTTTGGTTCTCTTTGTTTTTTTGTGGTATCTTACTGAACGTCGATTGATTTTAGGCCTGAAGCGAGGCTCAAAACATGTTGGACGCTTTGCCTCGCTTTGTGGGCGCTTTAGTATCGCATCAAGGCTCTAAAGCATACTATTCCTTGCCAATGATTGCAATCATGAAAAAGCAACATTAAACAATTGATATTTCGCTTTATCGTATATTTTTTTCCCAATATCTTTGTCCATATACTATTTATTCTTGCTTATAATTATTAGTCTTGGACTATATTTATATATATATATTTATATTTTACCTTTTCTTCAGTTGCGCCTTTTTTCATTAAAGTCCACACTTTATTTGCGCTTTGTGCTTAAAGCCCCAACGGACCTTAGAGCTTTTTTGCGCTTTTTTCATTTGACAACGCTGGTTTGGACATAGATTTAGTTGAAACTTGAAAAAATAATTTTTCAAGTAGTTTTGAAAAATAATTTTTGGAAGTTAAAATTATGTTTAGACATGCATTTTATTTGAAAAATATTTGAAGTTTTGTGAGCGGGAGAACAAGTTTCACCCAAAATCTACCCTAAACTAGATTTTGGGAACTTGAAAATAATTTCAGAATTTCAAAAATAGATCATTACTCTATGAACAAGCAATGTTTTCAAAAAAGATTTGAAAAAACGTTGCCAAAATATATGGTCAAACAGGGCCTTATTGTTTCCAATTTTAGCTTGTCTAACTATAATCTACTGCCGCAGGTTGCTATCAACTCACTCATGCGGATACTCAGGGATCCATCTCTGTCAAGCTACCACCAGAAAGTGGTCGGATCTCTTATGTTCTTTTTCAAGGTCTGGAGATTCGGTTAGGCATCTTTTTTTCTCATTATTTTGCAGCTCTTTCTTAAGCAGGATTGTTATATTGATATCTTGCTTTGTTCCTTTCTACTTTTGGCACTGTTAGTCCTGGGACTTATTTGTTTGTCTTCTCACTTTGCATGTACAGTCCATGGGCCTTGGCCGTGTCCCTTATTTGCCTAAGGTTAGTTTACTAGCTCACATGAATTACAATAAAGACAGATACGGGAATTTTTGCTCTCATTCCATCGCAACCTTACTTTTTAATTTGGCTGGAAATTAACGTTTGAAATGTGAGTTCATCAAATGTGGTTCTTTGAGGGGTGCGAACAGTTCACCTGCCAATCCACGCCTAATCTCTTTCACATTGTACGACATGTGAGGATGGTCCAAAAGAATTTATAAAATGCAAGCTTGGAACCTTGGTATCTATTGTTTGCCAGGTAATCTTTTTGTTTTAATAATATTTATTTTCTTGTACTCTTGTCATGCTTTTGGATTCGTAATTTTCTAAAGATATTTTAATTGATTTTGTGTTTGTAGCACATCCGCAAGTATCTGCTAGAGTTGCTGTCTCTGATATCAGAAATATGGTCATCCTTCAGCTTGCCTGTTGCTAACAGACCTGTTCACATTGCTCCTGTAAGATAATTAGAATTTCAGTGGGTATTAAAATACCGCACATACTTTTGTGTGTGGCATTTTAGAACATATACTTTGGTTAATGATCTTACTTGTCATTCTCTTTTATGATTTTAGATTCTGCATCTTGTGGAGCAACTTTGCTTGGCTCTCAACGATGAATTCAAAAAGTACCTTGCTGATATACTTCCCTGCTGTATTCAAGTTCTTACCGATGCAAAAAGGTTTAGTGACTACACATACGTTATTACTATTCTCCACACGCTTGATGTTTTTGGTGGTCAGTCTTCCTTTGTTTTCTCTGCTCCATGTCTTGGTTTGTATCACTTTGATGTTGAGGTATCTAGTGGTCTTATCTTACTTTGCAGGGACACTAGATGAGCATATGCATCTGCTTCTTCCTACACTTATTCGGTTGTTTAAATTGGATGCTTAAGAGAAGTAAGACGCGGTGCAATCAAAACTCTCACAAGATTGATACCTCGTGTGTAGGTTGGTATAAAAGGGAGTCCTTCCAAGTTCATTTTTCCATTTGATGGAATATTTTTGTTACCCCTTTTCTTCTCTTTGTTTCTATTTTGTTGGTCACTGGACACATATCTTCTTTGGGGCATCACCTGAAGCTTGT
Organism: Nicotiana noctiflora; assembly: GCA_032618575.1. NCBI lineage: Eukaryota > Viridiplantae > Streptophyta > Magnoliopsida > Solanales > Solanaceae > Nicotiana > Nicotiana noctiflora. Next base: position 501,443 of record JASVEL010011906.1, on the reverse strand, counting down.
CTTGGACGGGTCTTATTTTTTTCCCTCACATTAATCACCGAGGATATATGAGACTTATTTTTTCATGAAAAAGATAACAAATGAAATGACAAAGATTTACTATTCTACGTTGTTTTGATGTTGACTCTAGGGGGTACACTCTCAAATATCAAATCCTGATCCATCTCTATCTATGGACTCGCTTATGTAAAAAACAACCTTCTATTTTAATTTATTACTTTGGAGTATATATTAGTTGTAACTGATTTTTACTTGAAGGTCATCGAGTAATTTTGGCTCAACTAAGAATTCTGAGTGGCTAATCACATTTTATTAGTGTTTTAATTTTGGTTATGCTACAACGTTCCCACAGAAATACAATTATATTTCCTTTTCATGCTATTTCTTACCTTATTCTTCATGAGCAATTGCTGGGTGATTCTATTACCGGTCTTTATATTATTCACTAATTTTATCTTCTTGTTTTTGACCCTATCACTCAAATTGTGTTTTAATTCTGAGGCAGACTGGATTGCAAGTTCTTACTTGATAAAAGCTTTGTACTATGTGATCTCTGTGATACTTTCTTTAAGTTTGTGTTGATAAATTGTGGCGCCCCTTCCATTTACAGGAACAAAGTAGAGCTCAGGGATTCTGTTGACGCACTTTGTGGTCTAGCTCATGCTCTTGGAGAGGACTTCACCATTTTTATTCCTTCTATTCACAAGCTTATGGTTAAACATATGCTGCATGTCCGAGTTAGTCTTTTTCCCCTATCATCACTAGCATCCCAACATTATAAAGGTTTATACTGCCGAGGAATTTGTTCTTGATACAATAGGTATTGCATATACAACACAAGGAATTTGAAGAAATCCGAGGACGATTGGAAAAACGTGAGCCACTGATTTTGGGGAGCACCGCAGCGCATAGATTAAATCGGCGGTTCCCGGTTGAGGTCATCGGTGATCCTTTGAGTGATGGAGAGAATGACAACGATGAGGTTGGGACGGACATGCATAAGCAGCTTCAAAACCATCAGGTAGTTTGTCTTCTTTGTTTGTGAGGGACTGGAACTTAAGTTTCTTGTACTTACTTGCAAGGGTTACATCCTTTCTGACTGCTTTCAGAGTTTGAGCACCCATAACTATAACAACACCTTCTCCCTCTACCAAATAAAAGAAATGAAATGCCGCTTCTCTTCCCCACAAGAGGGAAAGAGTCCTGCTTATTTTCTAGTTATTATATGGTTTGCCATAGTATGTGCCTTTCTGTCTGTACTTTGCGATCCAGGTCATTTGATTACTGTTATCTCTTCTTTGACCCATTACTCTATAAATCATATTTCAATGTCATTTTTATAAGTCCTTCCAAAAAAGTTGGTAACATATGATTTCAATTTACTTTACACTCTAGACTTTGTCAATATAGGATTATAATGATGGTTTTAGACAACGGTAGATTCGTGGGTTTATCTTTTGGTTCTCTTTGTTTTTTTGTGGTATCTTACTGAACGTCGATTGATTTTAGGCCTGAAGCGAGGCTCAAAACATGTTGGACGCTTTGCCTCGCTTTGTGGGCGCTTTAGTATCGCATCAAGGCTCTAAAGCATACTATTCCTTGCCATTGATTGCAATCATGAAAAAGCAACATTAAACAATTGATATTTCGCTTTATCGTATATTTTTTTCCCAATATCTTTGTCCATATACTATTTATTCTTGCTTATAATTATTAGTCTTGGACTATATTTATATATATATTTATATTTTACCTTTTCTTCAGTTGCGCCTTTTTTCATTAAAGTCCACACTTTATTTGCGCTTTGTGCTTAAAGCCCCAACGGACCTTAGAGCTTTTTTGCGCTTTTTTCATTTGACAACGCTGGTTTGGACATAGATTTAGTTGAAACTTGAAAAAATAATTTTTCAAGTAGTTTTGAAAAATAATTTTTGGAAGTTAAAATTATGTTTAGACATGCATTTTATTTGAAAAATATTTGAAGTTTTGTGAGCGGGAGAACAAGTTTCACCCAAAACCTACCCTAAACTAGATTTTGGGAACTTGAAAATAATTTCAGAATTTCAAAAATAGATCATTACTCTATGAACAAGCAATGTTTTCAAAAAAGATTTGAAAAAACGTTGCCAAAATATATGGTCAAACATGGCCTTATTGTTTCCAATTTTAGCTTGTCTAACTGTAATCTACCGCCGCAGGTTGCTATCAACTCACTCATGCGGATACTCAGGGATCCATCTCTGTCAAGCTACCACCAGAAAGTGGTCGGATCTCTTATGTTCTTTTTCAAGGTCTGGAGATTCGGTTAGGCATCTTTTTTTCTCATTATTTTGCAGCTCTTTCTTAAGCAGGATTGTTATATTGATATCTTGCTTTGTTCCTTTCTACTTTTGGCACTGTTTGTCCTGGGACTTATTTGTTTGTCTTCTCACTTTGCATGTACAGTCCATGGGCCTTGGCTGTGTCCCTTATTTGCCTAAGGTTAGTTTACTAGCTCACATGAATTACAATAAAGACAGATACTGGAATTTTTGCTCTCATTCCATTGCAACCTTACTTTTTAATTTGGCTGGAAATTAACGTTTGAAATGTGAGTTCATCAAATGTGGTTCTTTGAGGGTTTGCGAACAGTTCACCTGCCAATCCACGCCTAATCTCTTTCACATTGTACGACATGTGAGGATGGTCCAAAAGAATTTATAAAATGCAAGCTTGGAACCTTGGTATCTATTGTTTGCCAGGTAATCTTTTTGTTTTAATAATATTTTCTTTCTTGTACTCTTGTCATTATTTTGGATTCGTAATTTTCTGAAGATATTTTAATTGATTTTGTGTTTGTAGCACATCTGCAAGTATCGGCTAGAGTTGCTCTCTCTGATATCAGAAGTATGGTCATCCTTCAGCTTGCCTGTTGCTAGCACACCTGTTCACATTGCTCCTGTAAGATAATTAGAATTTCAGTGGGTATTAAAATACCGCACATACTTTTGTGTGTGTGGCATTTTAGAACATATACTTTGGTTAATGATCTTACTTGTCATTCTCTTTTATGATTTTAGATTCTGCATCTTGTGGAGCAACTTTGCTTGGCTCTCAACGATGAATTCAAAAAGTACCTTGCTGATATACTTCCCTGCTGTATTCAAGTTCTTACCGATGCAAAAAGGTTTAGTGACTACACATACGTTATTACTATTCTCCACACGCTTGATGTTTTTGGTGGTCAGTCTTCCTTTGTTTTCTCTGCTCCATGTCTTGGTTTGTATCACTTTGATGTTGAGGTATCTACTGGTCTCATCTTACTTTGCAGGGACACTAGATGAGCATATACATCTGCTTCTTCCTACACTTATTCGGTTGTTTAAATTGGATGCTTCAGCAGAAGTAAGACGCGGTGCAATCAAAACTCTCACAAGATTGATACCTCGTGTGTAGGTTGGTATAAAAGGGAGTCTTTCCAAGTTCATTTTTCCATTTGATGGAATATTTTTGTTACCTCTTTTCTTCTCTTTGTTTCTATTTTGCTGGTCACTAGACACATATCTTCTTTGGGGCATCACTTGAAGCTTGTCTTGGACGGGTCTTATTTTTTTCCCTCACATTAATCACCGAGGATATATGAGACTTATTTTTTCATGAAAAAGATAACAAATGAAATGACAAAGATTTACTATTCTACGTTGTTTTGATGTTGACTCTAGGGGGTACACTCTCAAATATCAAATCCTAATCCATCTCTATCTATGGACTCGCTTATGTAAAAAACAACCTTCTATTTTAATTTATTACTTTGGAGTATATATTAGTTGTAACCGATTTTTACTTGAAGGTCATCGAGTAATTTTGGCTCAACTAAGAATTCTGAGTGGCTAATCACATTTTATTAGTGTTTTAATTTTGGTTATGCTACAACGTTCCCACAGAAATACAATTATATTTCCTTTTCATGCTATTTCTTACCTTATTCTTCATGAGCAATTGCTGGGTGATTCTATTACCGGTCTTTATATTATTCACTAATTTTATCTTCTTGTTTTTGACCCTATCACTCAAATTGTGTTTTAATTCTGAGGCAGACTGGATTGCAAGTTCTTACTTGATAAAAGCTTTGTACTATGTGATCTCTGTGATACTTTCTTTAAGTTTGTGTTGATAAATTGTGGCGCCCCTTCCATTTACAGGAACAAAGTAGAGCTCAGGGATTCTGTTGACGCACTTTGTGGTCTAGCTCATGCTCTTGGAGAGGACTTCACCATTTTTATTCCTTTTATTCACAAGCTTATGGTTAAACATATGCTGCAGGTCCGAGTTAGTCTTTTTCCCCTATCATCACTAGCATCCCAACATTATAAAGGTTTATACTGCTGAGGAATTTGTTCTTGATACAATAGGTATTGCATATACAACACAAGGAATTTGAAGAAATCCGAGGACGATTGGAAAACGTGAGCCACTGATTTTGGGGAGTACCGCCGCGCAAAGATTAAATCGGCGGTTCCCGGTTGAGGTCATCGGTGATCCTTTGAGTGATGGAGAGAATGACAACGATGAGGTTGGGACGGACATGCATAAGCAGCTTCAAAACCATCAGGTAGTTTGTCTTCTTTGTTTGTGAGGGACTGGAACTTAAGTTTCTTGTACTTACTTGCAAGGGTTACATCCTTTCTGACTGCTTTCAGAGTTTGAGCACCCATAACTATAACAACACCTTCTCCCTCTACCAAATAAAAGAAATGAAATGCCGCTTCTCTTCCTCACAAGAGGGAAAGAGTCCTGCTTATTTTCTAGTTATTATATGGTTTGCCATAGTATGTGCCTTTCTGTCTGTACTTTGCGATCCAGGTCATTTGATTACTGTTATCTCTTCTTTGACCCATTACTCTATAAATCATATTTCAATGTCATTTTTATAAGTCCTTCCAAAAAAGTTGGTAACATATGATTTCAATTTACTTTACACTCTAGACTTTGTCAATATAGGATTATAATGATGGTTTTAGACAACGGTAGATTCGTGGGTTTATCTTTTGGTTCTCTTTGTTTTTTTGTGGTATCTTACTGAACGTCGATTGATTTTAGGCCTGAAGCGAGGCTCAAAACATGTTGGACGCTTTGCCTCGCTTTGTGGGCGCTTTAGTATCGCATCAAGGCTCTAAAGCATACTATTCCTTGCCAGTGATTGCAATCATGAAAAAGCAACATTAAACAATTGATATTTCGCTTTATCGTATATTTTTTTCCCAATATCTTTGTCCATATACTATTTATTCTTGCTTATAATTATTAGTCTTGGACTATATTTATATATATATTTATATTTTACCTTTTCTTCAGTGTTGCGCCTTTTTTCATTAAAGTCCACACTTTATTTGTGCTTTGTGCTTAAAGCCCCAACGGACCTTAGAGCTTTTTTGCGCTTTTTTCATTTGACAACGCTGGTTTGGACATAGATTTAGTTGAAACTTGAAAAAATAATTTTTCAAGTAGTTTTGAATAATAATTTTTAGAAGTTAAAATTATGTTTAGACATGCATTTTATTTGAAAAATATTTGAAGTTTTGTGAGCGGGAGAACAAGTTTCACCCAAAACCTACCCTAAACTAGATTTTGGGAACTTGAAAATAATTTCAGAATTTCAAAAATAGATCATTACTCTATGAACAAGCAATGTTTTCAAAAAAGATTTGAAAAAACGTTGCCAAAATATATGGTCAAACAGGGCCTTATTGTTTCCAATTTTAGCTTGTCTAACTATAATCTACTGCCGCAGGTTGCTATCAACTCACTCATGCGGATACTCAGGGATCCATCTCTGTCAAGCTACCACCCGAAAGTGGTCGAATCTCTTATGTTCTTTTTCAAGGTCTGGAGATTCGGTTAGGCATCTTTTTTTCTCATTATTTTGCAGCTCTTTCTTAAGTAGGATTGTTATATTGATATCTTGCTTTGTTCCTTTCTACTTTTGGCACTGTTAGTCCTGGGACTTATTTGTTTGTCTTCTCACTTTGCATGTACAGTCCATGGGCCTTGGCCGTGTCCCTTATTTGCCTAAGGTTAGTTTACTAGCTCACATGAATTACAATAAAGACAGATACGGGAATTTTGCTCTCATTCCATTGCAGCCTTACTTTTTAATTTGGCTGGAAATTAACGTTTGAAATGTGAGTTCATCAAATGTGGTTCTTTGAGGGGTGCGAACAGTTCACCTGCCAATCCACGCCTAATCTCTTTCACATTGTACGACATGTGAGGATGGTCCAAAAGAATTTATAAAATGCAAGCTTGGAACCTTGGTATCTATTGTTTGCCAGGTAATCTTTTTGTTTTAATAATATTTTCTTTCTTGTACTCTTGTCATTATTTTGGATTCGTAATTTTCTGAAGATATTTTAATTGATTTTGTGTTTGTAGCACATCTGCAAGTATCGGCTAGAGTTGCTCTCTCTGATATCAGAAGTATGGTCATCCTTCAGCTTGCCTGTTGCTAGCACACCTGTTCACATTGCTCCTGTAAGATAATTAGAATTTCAGTGGTATTAAAATACCGCACATACTTTTGTGTGTGGCATTTTAGAACATATACTTTGGTTAATGATCTTACTTGTCATTCTCTTTTATGATTTTAGATTCTGCATCTTGTGGAGCAACTTTGCTTGGCTCTCAACGATGAATTCAAAAAGTACCTTGCTGATATACTTCCCTGCTGTATTCAAGTTCTTACCGATGCAAAAAGGTTTAGTGACTACACATACGTTATTACTATTCTCCACACGCTTGATGTTTTTGGTGGTCAGTCTTCCTTTGTTTTCTCTGCTCCATGTCTTGGTTTGTATCACTTTGATGTTGAGGTATCTACTGGTCTCATCTTACTTTGCAGGGACACTAGATGAGCATATGCATCTGCTTCTTCCTACATTTATTCGGTTGTTTAAATTGGATGCTTCAGTAGAAGTAAGACGCGGTGCAATCAAAACTCTCACAAGATTGATACCTCGTGTGTAGGTTGGTATAAAAGGGAGTCCTTCCAAGTTCATTTTTCCATTTGGTGGAATATTTTTGTTACCTCTTTTCTTCTCTTTGTTTCTATTTTGCTGGTCACTGGACACATATCTTCTTTGGGGCATCACTTGAAGCTTGTCTTGGACGGGTCTTATTTTTTTCCCTCACATTAATCACCGAGGATATATGAGACTTATTTTTTCATGAAAAAGATAACAAATGAAATGACAAAGATTTACTATTCTACGTTGTTTTGATGTTGACTCTAGGGGGTACACTCTCAAATATCAAATCCCGATCCATCTCTATCTATGGACTCGCTTATGTAAAAAACAACCTTCTATTTTAATTTATTACTTTGGAGTATATATTAGTTGTAACTGATTTTTACTTGAAGGTCATCGAGTAATTTTGGCTCAACTAAGAATTCTGAGTGGCTAATCACATTTTATTAGTGTTTTAATTTTGGTTATGCTACAACGTTCCCACAGAAATACAATTATATTTCCTTTTCATGCTATTTCTTACCTTATTCTTCATGAGCAATTGCTGGGTGATTCTATTACCGGTCTTTATATTATTCACTAATTTATCTTCTTGTTTTTTACCCTATCACTCAAATTGTGTTTTAATTCTGAGGCAGACTGGATTGCAAGTTCTTACTTGATAAAAGCTTTGTACTATGTGATCTCTCTGATACTTTATTTAAGTTTGTGTTGATAAATTGTGGTGCCCTTCCATTTACAGGAACAAAGTAGAGCTCAGGGATTCTGTTGACGCACTTTGTGGTCTAGCTCATGCTCTTGGAGAGGACTACACCATTTTTATTCCTTCTATTCACAAGCTTATGGTTAAACATAGGCTGCAGGTCTGAGTTAGTCTTTTTCCCCTATCATCACTAGCATCCCAACATTATAAAGGTTTATACTGCTGAGGAATTTGTTCTTGATACAATAGGTATTGCATATACAACACAAGGAATTTGAAGAAATCCGAGGACGATTGGAAAAACGTGAGCCACTGATTTTGGGGAGCACCGCAGCGCATAGATTAAATCGGCGGTTCCCGGTTGAGGTCATCGGTGATCCTTTGAGTGATGGAGAGAATGACAACGATGAGGTTGGGACGGACATGCATAAGCAGCTTCAAAACCATCAGGTAGTTTGTCTTCTTTGTTTGCGAGGGACTGGAACTTAAGTTTCTTGTACTTACTTGCAAGGGTTACATCCTTTCTGACTGTTTTCAGAGTTTGAGCACCCATAACTATAACAACACCTTCTCCCTCTACCAAATAAAAGAAATGCCGCTTCTCTTCCCCACAAGAGGGAAAGAGTCCTGCTTATTTTCTAGTTATTATATGGTTTGCCATAGTATGTGCCTTTCTGTCTGTGCTTTGCGATCCAGGTCATTTGATTACTGTTATTTCTTCTTTGACCCATTACTCTATAAATCATATTTCAATGTCATTTTTATAAGTCCTTCCAAAAAAATTGGTAACATATGATTTCAATTTACTTTACACTCTAGACTTTGTCAATATAGGATTATAATGATGGTTTTAGACAACGGTAGATCGTGGGTTTATCTTTTGGTTCTCTTTGTTTTTTTGTGGTATCTTACTGAACGTCGATTGATTTTAGGCCTGAAGCGAGGCTCAAAACATGTTGGACGCTTTGCCTCGCTTTGTGGGCGCTTTAGTATCGCATCAAGGCTCTAAAGCATACTATTCCTTGCCATTGATTGCAATCATGAAAAAGCAACATTAAACAATTGATATTTCGCTTTATCATATATTTTTTTCCCAATATCTTTGTCCATATACTATTTATTCTTGCTTATAATTATTAGTCTTGGACTATATTTATATATATATTTATATTTTACCCTTTCTTCAGTTGCGCCGTTTTTCATTAAAGTCCATACTTTATTTGCGCTTTGTGCTTAAAGCCCCAACGGACCTTAGAGCTTTTTTGCGCTTTTTTCATTTGACAACGCTGGTTTGGACATAGATTTAGTTGAAACTTGAAAAAATAATTTTTCAAGTAGTTTTGAAAAATAATTTTTGGAAGTTAAAATTATGTTTAGACATGCATTTTATTTGAAAAATATTTGAAGTTTTGTGAGCGGGAGAACAAGTTTCACCCAAAATCTACCCTAAACTAGATTTTGGGAACTTGAAAATAATTTCAGAATTTCAAAAATAGATCATTACTCTATGAACAAGCAATGTTTTCAAAAAAGATTTGAAAAAACGTTGCCAAAATATATGGCCAAACAGGGCCTTATTGTTTCCAATTTTAGCTTGTCTAACTATAATCTACTGCCGCAGGTTGCTATCAACTCACTCATGCGGATACTCAGGGATCCATCTCTGTCAAGCTACCACCAAAAAGTGGTCGGATCTCTTATGTTCTTTTTCAAGGTCTGGAGACTCGGTTAGGCATCTTTTTTTCTCATTATTTTGCAGCTCTTTCTTAAGCAGGATTGTTATATTGATATCTTGCTTTGTTCCTTTCTACTTTTGGCACTGTTTGTCCTGGGACTTATTTGTTTGTCTTCTCACTTTGCATGTACAGTCCATGGGCCTTGACTGTGTCCCTTATTTGCCTAAGGTTAGTTTACTAGCTCACATGAATTACAATAAAGACAGATACGGGAATTTTTGCTCTCATTCCATTGCAGCCTTACTTTTTAATTTGACTGGAAATTAACGTTTGAAATGTGAGTTCATCAAATGTGGTTCTTTGAGGGGTGCGAACAGTTCACCTGCCAATCCACGCCTAATCTCTTTCACATTGTACGACATGTGAGGATGGTCCAAAAGAATTTATAAAATGCAAGCTTGGAACCTTGGTATCTATTGTTTGCCAGGTAATCTTTTTGTTTTAATAATATTTTCTTTCTTGTACTCTTGTCATTATTTTGGATTCGTAATTTTCTGAAGATATTTTAATTGATTTTGTGTTTGTAGCACATCTGCAAGTATCGGCTAGAGTTGCTCTCTCTGATATCAGAAGTATGGTCATCCTTCAGCTTGCCTGTTGCTAACAGACCTGTTCACATTGCTCCTGTAAGATAATTAGAATTTCAGTGGGTATTAAAATACCGCACATACTTTTGTGTGTGGCATTTTAGATCATATACTTTGGTTAATGATCTTACTTGTCATTCTCTTTTCTGATTTTAGATTCTGCATCTTGTGGAGCAACTTTGCTTGGCTCTCAACGATGAATTCAGAAAGTACCTTGCTGATATACTTCCTTGTTGTATTCAAGTTCTTACTGATGCAAATAGGTTTAGTGACTACACATACGTTATTACTATTCTCCACACGCTTGATGTTTTTGGTGGTCAGTCTTCCTTTGTTTTCTCTGCTCCATGTCTTGGTTTGTATCACTTTGATGTTGAGGTATCTATTGGTCTCATCTTACTTTGCAGGGACACTAGATGAGCATATGCATCCGCTTCTTCCTACACTTATTTGGTTGTTTAAATTGGATTCTTCAGCAGAAATAAGACGCGGTGCAATCAAAACTCTCACAAGATTGATACCTCGTGTGTAGGTTGGTATAAAATGGAGTCCTTCCAAGTTCATTTTTCCATTTGGTGGAATATTTTTGTTACCTCTTTTCTTCTCTTTGTTTCTATTTTGCTGGTCACTGGACACATATCTTCTTTGGGGCATCACTTGAAGCTTGTCTTGGACGGGTCTTATTTTTTTCCCTCACATTAATCACCGAGGATATATGAGACTTATTTTTTCATGAAAAAGATAACAAATGAAATGACAAAGATTTACTATTCTACGTTGTTTTGATGTTGACTCTAGGGGGTACACTCTCAAATATCAAATCCTGATCCATCTCTATCTATGGACTCGCTTATGTAAAAAACAACCTTCTATTTTAATTTATTACTTTGGAGTATATATTAGTTGTAACTGATTTTTACTTGAAGGTCATCGAGCAATTTTGGCTCAACTAAGAATTCTGAGTGGCTAATCACATTTTATTAGTGTTTTAATTTTGGTTATGCTACAACGTTCCCACAGAAATACAGTTATATTTCCTTTTCATGCTATTTCTTACCTTATTCTTCATGAGCAATTGCTGGGTGATTCTATTACCGGTCTTTATATTATTCACTAATTTTATCTTCTTGTTTTTGACCCTATCATTCAAATTGTGTTTTAATTCTGAGGCAGACTGGATTTCAAGTTCTTACTTGATAAAAGCTTTGTACTATGTGATCTCTGTGATACTTTCTTTAAGTTTGTGTTGATAAATTGTGGCGCCCCTTCCATTTACAGGAACAAAGTAGAGCTCAGGGATTCTGTTGACGCACTTTGTGGTCTAGCTCATGCTCTTGGAGAGGACTACACCATTTTTATTCCTTCTATTCACAAGCTTATGGTTAAACATAGGCTGCAGGTCTGAGTTAGTCTTTTCCCCTATCATCACTAGCATCCCAACATTATAAAGGTTTATACTGCTGAGGAATTTGTTCTTGATACAATAGGTATTGCATATACAACACAAGGAATTTGAAGAAATCCGAGGACGATTGGAAAACGTGAGCCACTGATTTTGGGGAGTACCGCCGCGCAAAGATTAAATCGGCGGTTCCCGGTTGAGGTCATCGGTGATCCTTTGAGTGATGGAGAGAACGACAACGATGAGGTTGGGACGGACATGCATAAGCAGCTTCAAAACCATCAGGTAGTTTGTCTTCTTTGTTTGTGAGGGACTGGAACTTAAGTTTCTTGTACTTACTAGCAGGGGTTACATCCTTTCTGACAGCTTTTAGAGTTTGAGCACCCATAACTATAACAACACCTTCTCCTCTACCAAACAAAAGAAATAAAATGCCGCTTCTCTTCCCCACAAAGGGAAAGAGTCCTACTTATTTGCTAGTTATTATATGGTTTGCCATAGTATGTGCCTTTCTGTCTGTACTTTGCGATCCAGGTCATTTGATTACTGTTATTTCTTCTTTGACCCATTACTCTATAAATCATATTTCAATGTCATTTTTATAAGTCCTTCCAAAAAAATTGGTAACATATGATTTCAATTTACTTTACACTCTAGACTTTGTCAATATAGGATTATAATGATGGTTTTAGACAACGGTAGATCGTGGGTTTATCTTTTGGTTCTCTTTGTTTTTTTGTGGTATCTTACTGAACGTCGATTGATTTTAGGCCTGAAGCGAGGCTCAAAACATGTTGGACGCTTTGCCTCGCTTTATGGGCGCTTTAGTATCGCATCAAGGCTCTAAAGCATACTATTCCTTGCCAGTTGATTGCAATCATGAAAAAGCAACATTAAACAATTGATATTTCGCTTTATCGTATATTTTTTTCCCAATATCTTTGTCCATATACTATTTATTCTTGCTTATAATTATTAGTCTTGGACTATATTTATATATATATTTATATTTTACCTTTTCTTCAGTTGCGCCTTTTTTCATTAAAGTCCACACTTTATTTGCGCTTTGTGCTTAAAGCCCCAACGGACCTTAGAGCTTTTTTGCGCTTTTTTCATTTGACAACGCTGGTTTGGACATAGATTTAGTTGAAACTTGAAAAAATAATTTTTCAAGTAGTTTTGAAAAATAATTTTTGGAAGTTAAAATTATGTTTAGACATGCATTTTATTTGAAAAATATTTGAAGTTTTGTGAGCGGGAGAACAAGTTTCACCCAAAATCTACCCTAAACTAGATTTTGGGAACTTGAAAATAATTTCAGAATTTCAAAAATAGATCATTACTCTATGAACAAGCAATGTTTTCAAAAAAGATTTGAAAAAACGTTGCCAAAATATATGGTCAAACAGGGCCTTATTGTTTCCAATTTTAGCTTGTCTAACTATAATCTACTGCCGCAGGTTGCTATCAACTCACTCACGCGGATACTCAGGGATCCATCTCTGTCAAGCTACCACCAGAAAGTGGTCGGATCTCTTATGTTCTTTTTCAAGGTCTGGAGACTCGGTTAGGCATCTTTTTTTCTCATTATTTTGCAGCTCTTTCTTAAGCAGGATTGTTATATTGATATCTTGCTTTGTTCCTTTCTACTTTTGGCACTGTTTGTCCTGGGACTTATTTGTTTGTCTTCTCACTTTGCATGTACAGTCCATGGGCCTTGGCCGTGTCCCTTATTTGCCTAAGGTTAGTTTACTAGCTCACATGAATTACAATAAAGACAGATACGGGAATTTTGCTCTCATTCCATTGCAGCCTTACTTTTTAATTTGGCTGGAAATTAACGTTTGAAATGTGAGTTCATCAAATGTGGTTCTTTGAGGGTTTGCGAACAGTTCACCTGCCAATCCACGCCTAATCTCTTTCACATTGTACGACATGTGAGGATGGTCCAAAAGAATTTATAACATGGAAGCTTGGAACCTTGGTATCTATTGTTTGCCATGTAATCTTTTTGTTTTAATAATATTTTCTTTCTTGTACTCTTGTCATTATTTTGGAGTCGTAATTTTCTAAAGATATTTTATTTGATTTTGTGTTTGTAGCACATCTGCAAGTATCTACCAGAGTTGCTCTATCTGATATCAGAAATATGGTCATCCTTCAGCTTGCTTGTTGCTAACAGACCTGTTCACATTGCTCCTGTAAGATAATTAGAATTTCAGTGGGTATTAAAATACCGCACATACTTTTGTGTGTGGCATTTTAGAACATATACTTTGGTTAATGATCTTACTTGTCATTCTCTTTTATGATTTTAGATTCTGCATCTTGTGGAGCAACTTTGCTTGGCTCTCAACGATGAATTCAAAAAGTACCTTGCTGATATACTTCCCTGCTGTATTCAAGTTCTTACCGATGCAAAAAGGTTTAGTGACTACACATACGTTATTACTATTCTCCACACGCTTGATGTTTTTGGTGGTCAGTCTTCCTTTGTTTTCTCCGCTCCATGTCTTGGTTTGTATCACTTTGATGTTGAGGTATCTAGTGGTCTCATCTTACTTTGCAGGGACACTAGATGAGCATATGCATCTGCTTCTTCCTACATTTATTCGGTTGTTTAAATTGGATGCTTAAGTAGAAGTAAGACGCGGTGCAATCAAAACTCTCACAAGATTGATACCTCGTGTGTAGGTTGGTATAAAAGGGAGTCCTTCCAAGTTCATTTTTCCATTTGGTGGAATATTTTTGTTACCTCTTTTCTTCTCTTTGTTTCTATTTTGCTGGTCACTGGACACATATCTTCTTTGGGGCATCACTTGAAGCTTGTCTTGGACGGGTCTTATTTTTTTCCCTCACATTAATCACCGAGGATATATGAGACTTATTTTTTCATGAAAAAGATAACAAATGAAATGACAAAGATTTACTATTCTACGTTGTTTTGATGTTGACTCTAGGGGGTACACTCTCAAATATCAAATCCTGATCCATCTCTATCTATGGACTCGCTTATGTAAAAAACAACCTTCTATTTTAATTTATTACTTTGGAGTATATATTAGTTGTAACTGATTTTTACTTGAAGGTCATCGAGCAATTTTGGCTCAACTAAGAATTCTGAGTGGCTAATCACATTTTATTAGTGTTTTAATTTTCGTTATGCTACAACGTTCCCACATAAATACAGTTATATTTCCTTTTCATGCTATTTCTTACCTTATTCTTCATGAGCAATTGCTGGGTGATTCTATTACCGGTCTTTATATTATTCACTAATTTTATCTTCTTGTTTTTGACCCTATCACTCAAATTGTGTTTTAATTCTGAGGCAGACTCGATTGCAAGTTCTTACTTGATAAAAGCTTTGTACTATGTGATCTCTGTGATACTTTCTTTAAGTTTCTGTTGATAAATTGTGGCGCCCCTTCCATTTATAGGAACAAAGTAGAGCTCAGGGATTCTGTTGACGCACTTTGTGGTCTAGCTCATGCTTTTGGAGAGGACTTCACCATTTTTATTCCTTCTATTCACAAGCTTATGGTTAAACATAGGCTGCAGGTCTGAGTTAGTCTTTTTCCCCTATCATCACTAGCATCCCAACATTATAAAGGTTTATACTGCCGAGGAATTTGTTCTTGATACAATAGGTATTGCATATACAACACAAGGAATTTGAAGAAATCCGAGGACGATTGGAAAAACGTGAGCCACTGATTTTGGGGAGCACCGCAGTGCAGAGATTAAATCGGCGGTTCCCGGTTGAGGTCATCAGTGATCCTTTGAGTGATGGAGAGAATGACAACGATGAGGTTGGGACGGACATGCATAAGCAGCTTCAAAACCATCAGGTAGTTTGTCTTCTTTGTTTGTGAGGGACTGGAACTTAAGTTTCTTGTACTTACTTGCAAGGGTTACATCCTTTCTGACTGCTTTCAGAGTTTGAGCACCCATAACTATAACAACACCTTCTCCCTCTACCAAATAATAGAAATGAAATGCCGCTTCTCTTCCTCACAAGAGGGAAAGAGTCCTGCTTATTTTCTAGTTATTATATGGTTTGCCATAGTATGTGCCTTTCTGTCTGTACTTTGCGATCCAGGTCATTTGATTACTGTTATCTCTTCTTTGACCCATTACTCTATAAATCATATTTCAATGTCATTTTTATAAGTCCTTCCAAAAAAGTTGGTAACATATGATTTCAATTTACTTTACACTCTAGACTTTGTCAATATAGGATTATAATGATGGTTTTAGACAACGGTAGATTCGTGGGTTTATCTTTTGGTTCTCTTTGTTTTTTTGTGATATCTTACTGAACGTCGATTGATTTTAGGCCTGAAGCGAGGCTCAAAACATGTTGGACGCTTTGCCTCGCTTTGTGGGCGCTTTAGTATCGCATCAAGGCTCTAAAGCATACTATTCCTTGCCAGTGATTGCAATCATGAAAAAGCAACATTAAACAATTGATATTTCGCTTTATCGTATATTTTTTTCCCAATATCTTTGTCCATATACTATTTATTCTTGCTTATAATTATTAGTCTTGGACTATATTTATATATATATTTATATTTTACCTTTTCTTCAGTTGCGCCTTTTTTCATTAAAGTCCACACTTTATTTGCGCTTTGTGCTTAAAGTCCCAACGAACCTTAGAGCTTTTTTGCGCTTTTTTCATTTGACAACGCTGGTTTGGACATAGATTTAGTTGAAACTTGAAAAAATAATTTTTCAAGTAGTTTTGAAAAATAATTTTTGGAAGTTAAAATTATGTTTAGACATGCATTTTATTTGAAAAATATTTGAAGTTTTGTGAGCGGGAGAACAAGTTTCACCCAAAATCTACCCTAAACTAGATTTTGGGAACTTGAAAATAATTTCAGAATTTCAAAAATAGATCATTACTCTATGAACAAGCAATGTTTTCAAAAAAGATTTGAAAAAACGTTGCCAAAATATATGGTCAAACAGGGCCTTATTGTTTCCAATTTTAGCTTGTCTAACTATAATCTACTGCCGCAGGTTGCTATCAACTCACTCATGCGGATACTCAGGGATCCATCTCTGTCAAGCTACCACAAGAAAGTGGTCGAATCTCTTATGTTCTTTTTCAAGGTCTGGAGACTCGGTTAGGCATGTTTTTTTCTCATTATTTTGCAGCTCTTTCTTAAGCAGGATTGTTATATTGATATCTTGCTTTGTTCCTTTCTACTTTTGGCACTGTTAGTCCTGGGACTTATTTGTTTGTCTTCTCACTTTGCATGTACAGTCCATGGGCCTTGGCCGTGTCCCTTATTTGCCTAAGGTTAGTTTACTAGCTCACATGAATTACAATAAAGACAGATACGGGAATTTTGCTCTCGTTCCATTGCGGCCTTACTTTTTAATTTGACTGGAAATTAACGTTTGAAATGTGAGTTCATCAATTGTGGTTCTTTGAGGGATGCGAACAGTTCATCTGCCAATCCATGTCTAATCTCTTTCACATTGTACGACATGTGAGGATGGTCCAAAAGAATTTATAAAATGCAAGCTTGGAACCTTGGTATCTATTGTTTGCCAGGTAATCTTTTTGTTTTAATAATATTTTCTTTCTTGTACTCTTGTCATTATTTTGGATTCGTAATTTTCTGAAGATATTTTAATTGATTTTGTGTTTGTAGCACATCTGCAAGTATCGGCTAGAGTTGCTCTCTCTGATATCAGAAGTATGGTCATCCTTCAGCTTGCCTGTTGCTAGCACACCTGTTCACATTGCTCCTGTAAGATAATTAGAATTTCAGTGGGTATTAAAATACCGCACATACTTTTGTGTGTGGCATTTTAGAACATATACTTTGGTTAATGATCTTACTTGTCATTCTCTTTTATGATTTTAGATTCTGCATCTTGTGGAGCAACTTTGCTTGGCTCTCAACGATGAATTCAAAAAGTACCTTGCTGATATACTTCCCTGCTGTATTCAAGTTCTTACCGATGCAAAAAGGTTTAGTGACTACACATACGTTATTACTATTCTCCACACGCTTGATGTTTTTGGTGGTCAGTCTTCCTTTGTTTTCTCCGCTCCATGTCTTGGTTTGTATCACTTTGATGTTGAGGTATCTAGTGGTCTCATCTTACTTTGCAGGGACACTAGATGAGCATATGCATCTGCTTCTTCCTACACTTATTCCGTTGTTTAAATTGGATGCTTCAGTAGAAGTAAGACGCGGTGCAATCAAAACTCTCACAAGATTGATACCTCGTGTGTAGGTTGGTATAAAAGGGAGTCCTTCCAAGTTCATTTTTCCATTTGGTGGAATATTTTTGTTACCTCTTTTCTTCTCTTTGTTTCTATTTTGCTGGTCACTGGACACATATCTTCTTTGGGGCATCACTTGAAGCTTGTCTTTGACGGGTCTTATTTTTTTCCCTCACATTAATCACCGAGGATATATGAGACTTATTTTTTCATGAAAAAGATAACAAATGAAATGACAAAGATTTACTATTCTACGTTGTTTTGATGTTGACTCTAGGGGGTACACTCTCAAATATCAAATCCTGATCCATCTCTATCTATGGACTCGCTTATGTAAAAAACAACCTTCTATTTTAGTTTATTACTTTGTAGTATATATTAGTTGTTACTGATTTTTACTTGAAGGTCATCGAGCAATTTTGGCTCAACTAAGAATTCTGAGTGGCTAATCACATTTTATTAGTGTTTTAATTTTGGTTATGCTACAACGTTCCCACAGAAATACAGTTATATTTCCTTTTCATGCTATTTCTTACCTTATTCTTCATGAGCAATTGCTGGGTGTTTCTATTACCGGTCTTTATATTATTCACTAATTTTATCTTCTTGTTTTTGACCCTATCACTCAAATTGTGTTTTAATTCTGAGGCAGACTGGATTGCAAGTTCTTACTTGATAAAAGCTTTGTACTATGTGATCTCTCTGATACTTTATTTAAGTTTGTGTTGATAAATTGTGGTGCTCCTTCCATTTACAGGAACAAAGAAGAGCTCAGGAAGGATTCTGTTGATGCACTTTGTGGTCTAGCTCATGCTCTTGGAGAGGACTTCACCATTTTTATTCCTTCTATTCACAAGCTTATGGTTAAACATATGCTGCAGGTCCGAGTTAGTCTTTTTCCCCTATCATCACTAGCATCCCAACATTATAAAGGTTTATACTGCTGAGGAATTTGTTCTTGATACAATAGGTATTGCATATACAACACAAGGAATTTGAAGAAATCCGAGGACGATTGGAAAAACGCGAGCCACTGATTTTGGGGAACACCGCAGCGCAGAGATTAAATCGGCGGTTCCCGGTTGAGGTCATCAGCGATCCTTTGAGTGATGGAGAAAATGACAACGATGAGGTTGGGACGGACATGCATAAACAGCTTCAAAACCATCAGGTAGTTTGTCTTCTTTGTTTGTGAGGGACTGGAACTTAAGTTTCTTGTACTTACTTGCAAGGGTTACATCCTTTCTGACTGCTTTCAGAGTTTGAGCACCCGTAACTATAACAACACCTTCTCCCTCTACTAAATAAAAGAAATGAAATGCCGCTTCTCTTCCTCACAAGAGGGAAAGAGTCCTGCTTATTTTCTAGTTATTATATGGTTTGCCATAGTATGTGCCTTTCTGTCTGTACTTTGCGATCCAGGTCATTTGATTACTGTTATCTCTTCTTTGACCCATTACTCTATAAATCATATTTCAATGTCATTTTTATAAGTCCTTCCAAAAAAGTTGGTAACATATGATTTCAATTTACTTTACACTCTAGACTTTGTCAATATAGGATTATAATGATGGTTTTAGACAACGGTAGATTCGTGGGTTTATCTTTTGGTTCTCTTTGTTTTTTTGTGGTATCTTACTGTTAGTTAGAACAGGTTGTTAAAGTTAGAACATGCTGTTAAAGTTAGAACAGGCTGTTAAAGTTAGAACAGCCTGTTAGCATGTTGTCAACAACTCAGATTTATTTGTTTATGATCCTAGCTGGTTGCTATCTACTTGTATATATTCCCTTGAAATGAATGAAGAAAATAAGTTGTGCATTCAATCAAATAACAAGTCTGCAGTAGCTAAAACTTACATGGCATCAGAGCCTATTTTTTAGATCCAATTAATGGTGAAATCTGCCAACATTGGGCAAGATTCATCATATTCTGAGGGGGAGGGTACTGAGAGTTTAGAAACAATTACTAGGGGAGTACTACTAGTGTCCCTTCAGTCATCAAAATGAGCAGTAACAGCAGTGATTCTAATAATACTTCCATTCTTCCAATATCACATAGGTTGAATGGGAAGAATTATTTAGAATGGGCTCAATCTGTTAAGCTTGCTATTGCTGGTAGAGGTAAGCTAGGTTATATAAATGGTGATGAGGCAAAACCTAATATAGAAGATCCCAAATTCATCACTTGGGAATCAACAAACTGCCTAGTTACATCCTGGCTCCTAAACTCAATGGAGCCTTCTATTGGAAGGCCATATTTGTTCCTACCCACTGCAAGAGATGTTTGGGTAGCTGTCAAAGAAACATATTCAGATCTGGAAAATGCTTCTCAGATCTTTGAGCTTAAAAACATGCTCTGGAACAACAAGCAAGAAGAAAAGGAGGTCACCATCTTTTACAACGAGATGGTTTCCATGTGGCAAGAACTAGAACAATGTTATACTCTTGAGTGGAATTGCACTAAAGACAGTGTACAAGCTAAGAAACAAGAAGAAGATGAGAGAATCTACTTGTTCTTAGCTGGCCTGAATAAAGAGTATGATGAATGTAGATCCAGAATCTTGGGAAAGAAGCCACTGCCACCTTTAAGAGAAACATTCTCAGAGGTAAGGAAGGAAGAATCAAGGAGAAGAGTGATGCTTCAAGACGCTGCAGGTGAAGGATCAAAGGGCCTGGAATCATCAGCCCTTGTGGTTGAAAACAGAGAAGAAAAGAACAAGCCTTGGTGTGAAGTTTGCAAAAAATACTGGCATACTAAGGACACTTGCTGGGAAATCCACGGGAAACCAACAAATTGGAAGAAGAAGAACACCAAGGAAAGAAACGGAGGAAGGGCCTATTTAACATCAAATACAGAGGATCAGTCTCAAGCATCTTCAGAACTGAATCTCTTCACTAAGGATCAGATAGAGTTTTTGCAGCAACTCCTCAAACAAACAAGTCAAAATAGTAACCCTAGGTGTTCTTTTGCCCAAAAAGGTAATATACATATACCCTCAGCCTATGTTAGTATAGAAAAAATGAAGGATGACTCTTGGATTATAGATTCAGGTGCTAGTGACCACATGACAGGAGATTCAAAATTTTTTTTTACCTATAAACCATCTGCAGGCAATCAGAAAATTAGGATTGCTGATGGCACTTTTTCAGCCATAGCAGGAAAGGAACTGTTAAGCTAACACCTCTCATAACCCTTGAAAATGTTCTACATGTACCTAAACTATCCTGCAATCTGATATCAGTTTCTAAGCTTAACCAGAATCTGAATTGTAAGACTATATTTAACTCAAATTCTTGTGTATTTCAGGACAAGGTCTTGGGGAAGATGATTGGCAATGTTGAAGAAGTTGGAGGTCTCTTTCTCTTGGAAAACAGTACACCTTTAAAGTCCGTATGCTTTCAAACCAGCCTTGTTAGGAATAAACTTATGTTGTGGCATTTCAGATTAGGACACCCTAATTTTCATTATCTGAAGTTATTGTTTCCTAAGTTTTTTATCAATGAAAATCCTTCTTTGTTAAAATGTGAATTTTGTGAATTGGCTAAGCATAAGAGAAGTAGCTTCCCTGCTAAGACATATACTGCCACTAAACCTTTCAACTTAATTCACAGTGATGTATGGGGTAAAATTGAAACCACTTCAAATAAAAAATGGTTTGTCAGTTTTATAGATGATCACACGAGATTAACTTGGGTTTACCTAATGCAAGAAAAGGGGGAAGTAAAAGGGATCTTTGAAAAGTTTTATAAAATGATTGAAACTCAGTTCAATGAAAAGATAAAAATTTTCCGAAGTGACAATGGAAAAGAATTCTTCAATAAGGTCTTAGGAAGCTTCTTTGTAAACAAAGGGATTGTTCATCAAAGTTCATGTGTTGATACTCCTCAACAAAATGGGGTAGCTGAGAGAAAAAACAGACACTTACTAGAGGTTACTAGAGCCTTGTTGTTTACGGGTGGATGTCCTAAAAGTCTGTGGGGAGAGGCTGTTTTAACAGGCCACTTATCTCATAAATAGAATGCCTTCTAAGGTTGTAGGCTTCAAAACACCCGTGCAAGTATTCCTAGAACAATTCCCTACTACTAAGCTCATCCATAACCTACCTTTGAGAGTGTTTGGATGTGTAGCATTTGCTCATATTCATGATCACAATAGAAACAAACTTGATCCTAGAGCACAAAAATGTGTCTTCATAGGATATGCCCCAACTCAGAAAGGTTTTAAACTCTATAATCCTAAAACTAGGAAAATTATCATAACCTTAGATGCTACTTTTAATGAAGATGAGATGTTCTATGGCACTGGTCTTCAGGGGGAGAATTGCTATGAAGACCTAGATCTAGATTGGTCTAAAAAGTCTGAATCTGACTCTCAGAGTTTAATCCCTAATATACAAGAAATAACGCAGGTTCCTAGTAACACTGAAATCATGACTGAAACTATATCTGAAAATGGTGATGTTTTAAGCAATCAAATAAAACCATTGAAGGTGTACTCTAGAAGGAAGAAAGAGACTGACAAATTCACTTCTCAACAATCATCTTCTCCAACCATTGTGCCTCAAACACCAGGTAATTCTGAATTAAATATTGTTTCAGATTTAGAATTCGAACCTAATGATCTAGATATTCCTATTGCTCTAAGAAAAAGTGTTAGAAAATGTACACAGACACCATTATATCCTTTGTCTAACCATGTTTCCTATGATAGACTGTCACCTTCTTTTACAGCTTTTGTATCTCACTTAAACAACCTAGAAATTCCAAAAACTATCCATGATGCTCTAAATGATCCTAAGTGGAAAGAGGCAGTTCAGGAGGAGATGAAAGCACTAATGAAGAATAAGACTTGGGAGATGATTGATCTACCAAAAGGAAAGAAAACAGTGGGTTGTAAATGGGTGTTCACCATCAAATACAACTCTGACGGATCTCTGGAAAGGTACAAAGCAAGGCTAGTAGCAAGGGGATATACTCAAACTTATGGCATTGATTACTTGGAGACATTTGCTCCAGTAGCAAAAATGAACTCCATCAGAGTATTGTTGTCCCTAGCAACTAATCTGAACTGGCCTCTACAACAGCTAGATGTGAAAAATGCTTTCCTTAATGGAGAGCTTGAGGAAGAAGTCTACATGGATCCCCCTCCAGGCAGTAAAGAAATTGGAGGAACGAAGGTGTGCAAACTGAAGAAGTCCTTATACGGTCTCAAACAATCCCCTAGAGCTTGGTTTGATAGACTTACTCAGTATATGAAAAAACTGGGCTACATGCAAGGGCAAGCAGATCACACTATGTTCATTAACCACTCACTAAAGGGTAAAATGACTGTTCTTATTGTGTATGTTGATGACATTATTCTTACAGGTGATGATGAGATTGAACAAGGCAGATTGAAGCAGAAATTGGCTGAGGAATTCGAGATTAAAGACCTAGGAAATTTAAAATACTTCCTAGGAATGGAAATTGCAAGATCACAACATAGTATCATGGTGTCACAGAGAAAGTATGTACTAGATCTTCTAAAGGAAACTGGGATGAGTGAATGTAAGCCAACTGAAACTCCTATTGATCCAAATGTCAAATTTGGTGTCAAGGAAGGAAAAGAAGTTGACTGTGGACAGTTTCAGAGACTGGTGGGAAGACTCATCTATCTTTCTCATACACGACCAGATATTGCATTCCCTGTCAGTATGATCGGTCAGTTCATGCACTCTCCCAAGAATGAACATCTAGAAGCAGCCCACAGAATTTTGAGGTATTTGAAGAATACTCCAGGAAAAGGTTTGCTATTCCAGAAGACAGAGAACAGGGAGATTGCAGCCTACACTGATGCTGACTGGGCAGGATCAGTAATGGACAGGAGATCTACTTCAGGTTATTGTACCTATGTTTGGGGAAATCTGGTCACTTGGAGAAGCAAGAAACAATCAGTTGTAGCTAGAAGCGGTGCAGAGGCTGAGTTCAGGTCAATGGCACAAGGAATTTGTGAGACTATCTGGCTTAGAAGGGTCTTATCAGAGTTAGAAGTGCCAATGCAATTACCCATGAAACTCTACTGTGACAACAAAGCTGCAATTAGCATTGCACACAATCCAGTCCAACATGATAGAACTAAACATGTGGAGGTTGACAGACACTTCATCAAAGAAAAGATTGAAGATGGAAGCATTTGTACACCATTTGTCCCAACCAATCTTCAAGTGGCAGACATGTTCACTAAAGGATTATTCAAGCCAAATTTTAATGTTCTTGTAAGCAAGTTAGGCATGACAGATATCTATATGCCAACTTGAGGGGAGTGTTAGTTAGAACAGGTTGTTAAAGTTAGAACAGGCTGTTAAAGTTAGAACAGGCTGTTAAAGTTAGAACAGCCTGTTAGCATGTTGTCAACAACTCAGATTTATTTGTTTATGATCCTAGCTGGTTGCTATCTACTTGTATATATTCCCTTGAAATGAATGAAGAAAATAAGTTGTGCATTCAATCAAATAACAAGTCTGCAGTAGCTAAAACTTACAAAACATGTCGATTGATTTTAGGCCTGAAGCGAGGCTCAAAACATGTTGGACGCTTTGCCTCGCTTTGTGGGCGCTTTAGTATCGCATCAAGGCTCTAAAGCATACTATTCCTTGCCATTGATTGCAATCATGAAAAAGCAACATTAAACAATTGATATTTCGCTTTATCGTATATTTTTTTCCCAATATCTTTGTCCATATACTATTTATTTTTGCTTATAATTATTAGTCTTGGACTATATTTATATATATATTTATATTTTACCTTTTCTTCAGTTGCGCCTTTTTTCATTAAAGTCCACACTTTATTTGCGCTTTGTGCTTAAAGTCCCAACGAACCTTAGAGCTTTTTTGCGCTTTTTTCATTTGACAACGCTGGTTTGGACATAGATTTAGTTGAAACTTGAAAAAATAATTTTTCAAGTAGTTTTGAAAAATAATTTTTGGAAGTTAAAATTATGTTTAGACATGCATTTTATTTGAAAAATATTTTAAGTTTTGTGAGCGGGAGAACAAGTTTCACCCAAAATCTACCCTAAACTAGATTTTGGGAACTTGAAAATAATTTCAGAATTTCAAAAATAGATCATTACTCTATGAACAAGCAATGTTTTCAAAAAAGATTTGAAAAAACGTTGCCAAAATATATGGTCAAACAGGGCCTTATTGTTTCCAATTTTAGCTTGTCTAACTATAATCTACTGCCGCAGGTTGCTATCAACTCACTCATGCGGATACTCAGGGATCCATCTCTGTCAAGCTACCACCAGAAAGTGGTCGGATCTCTTATGTTCTTTTTCAAGGTCTGGAGATTCGGTTAGGCATCTTTTTTTCTCATTATTTTGCAACTCTTTCTTAAGCAGGATTGTTATATTGATATCTTGCTTTGTTCCTTTCTACTTTTGGCACTGTTAGTCCTGGGACTTATTTGTTTGTCTTCTCACTTTGCATGTACAGTCCATGGGCCTTGGCCGTGTCCCTTATTTGCCTAAGGTTAGTTTACTAGCTCACATGAATTACAATAAAGACAGATACGAGAATTTTTGCTCTCATTCCATTGCAGCCTTACTTTTTAATTTGACTGGAAATTAACGTTTGAAATGTGAGTTCATCAAATGTGGTTCTTTGAGGGTTTGCGAACAGTTCACCTGCCAATCCACGCCTGATCTCTTTCACATTGTACGACATGTGAGGATGGTCCAAAAGAATTTATAACATGCAAGCTTGGATCCTTGGTATCTATTGTTTGCCAGGTAATCTTTTTGTTTTAATAATATTTTCTTTCTTGTACTCTTGTCATTATTTTGGATTCGTAATTTTCTAAAGATATTTTAATTGATTTTGTGTTTGTAGCACATCTGCAAGTATCTGCCAGAGTTGCTCTCTCTGATATCAGAAATATGGTCATCCTTCAGCTTGCCTATTGCTAACAGACCTGTTCACATTGCTCCTGTAAGATAATTAGAATTTCAATGGGTATTAAAATAACGCACATACTTTTGTGTGTGGCATTTTAGAACATATACTTTGGTTAATGATCTTACTTGTCATTCTCTTTTATGATTTTAGATTCTGCATCTTGTGGAGCAACTTTGCTTGGCTCTCAACGATGAATTCAAAAAGTACCTTGCTGATATACTTCCCTGCTGTATTCAAGTTCTTACCGATGCAAAAAGGTTTAGTGACTACACATACGTTATTACTATTCTCCACACGCTTGATGTTTTTGGTGGTCAGTCTTCCTTTGTTTTCTCTGCTCAATGTCTTGGTTTGTATCACTTTGATGTTGAGGTATCTACTGGTCTCATCTTACTTTGCAGGGACACTAGATGAGCATATGCATCTGCTTCTTCCTACATTTATTAGGTTGTTTAAATTGGATGCTTCAGTAGAAGTAAGACGCGGTGCAATCAAAACTCTCACAAGATTGATACCTCGTGTGTAGGTTGGTATAAAAGGGAGTCCTTCCAAGTTCATTTTTCCATTTGGTGGAATATTTTTGTTACCTCTTTTCTTCTCTTTGTTTCTATTTTGCTGGTCACTGGACACATATCTTCTTTGGGGCATCACTTGAAGCTTGTCTTGGACGGGTCTTATTTTTTTCCCTCACATTAATCACCGAGGATATATGAGACTTATTTTTTCATGAAAAAGATAACAAATGAAATGACAAAGATTTACTATTCTATGTTGTTTTGATGTTGACTCTAGGGGTTACACTCTCAAATATCAAATCCTGATCCATCTCTATCTATGGACTCGCTTATGTAAAAAACAATCTTCTATTTTAATTTATTACTGTGGAGTATATATTAGTTGTAACTGATTTTTACTTGAAGGTCATCGAGCAATTTTGGCTCAACTAAGAATTCTGAGTGGCTAATCACATTTTATTAGTGTTTTAATTTTGGTTATGCTACAACGTTCCCACAGAAATACAATTATATTTCCTTTTCATGCTATTTCTTACCTTATTCTTCATGAGCAATTGCTGGGTGATTCTATTACCGGTCTTTATATTATTCACTAATTTTATCTTCTTGTTTTTGACCCTATCATTCAAATTGTGTTTTAATTCTGAGGCAGACTGGATTTCAAGTTCTTACTTGATAAAAGCTTTGTACTATGTGATCTCTGTGATACTTTCTTTAAGTTTGTGTTGATAAATTGTGGCGCCCCTTCCATTTACAGGAACAAAGTAGAGCTCAGGGATTCTGTTGACGCACTTTGTGGTCTAGCTCATGCTCTTGGAGAGGACTACACCATTTTTATTCCTTCTATTCACAAGCTTATGGTTAAACATAGGCTGCAGGTCTGAGTTAGTCTTTTTCCCCTATCATCACTAGCATCCCAACATTATAAAGGTTTATACTGCCGAGGAATTTGTTCTTGATACAATAGGTATTGCATATACAACACAAGGAATTTGAAGAAATCCGAGGACGATTGGAAAAACGTGAGCCACTGATTTTGGGGAGCACCGCAGCGCAGAGATTAAATCGGCGGTTCCCGGTTGAGGTCATCGGTGATCCTTTGAGTGATGGAGAGAATGACAACGATGAGGTTGGGACGGACATGCATAAGCAGCTTCAAAACCATCAGGTAGTTTGTCTTCTTTGTTTGTGAGGGACTGGAACTTAAGTTTCTTGTACTTACTTGCAAGGGTTACATCCTTTCTGACTGCTTTCAGAGTTTGAGCACCCATAACTATAACAACACCTTCTCCTTCTACCAAATAAAAGAAATGAAATGCCGCTTCTCTTCCCCACAAGAGGGAAAGAGTCCTGCTTATTTTCTAGTTATTATATGGTTTGCCATAGTATGTGCCTTTCTGTCTGTACTTTGCGATCCAGGTCATTTGATTACTGTTATTTCTTCTTTGACCCACTACTCTATAAATCATATTTGAATGTCATTTTTATAAGTCCTTCCAAAAAAATTCGTAACATATGATTTCAATTTACTTTACACTCTAGACTTTGTCAATATAAGATTATAATGATGGTTTTAGACAACGGTAGATCGTGGGTTTATCTTTTGGTTCTCTTTGTTTTTTTGTGGTATCTTACTGAACGTCGATTGATTTTAGGCCTGAAGCTAGGCTCAAAACATGTTGGACGCTTTGCCTCGCTTTGTGGGCGCTTTAGTATCGCATCAAGGCTCTAAAGCATACTATTCCTTGCCAATGATTGCAATCATGAAAAAGCAACATTAAACAATTGATATTTCGCTTTATCGTATATTTTTTTCCCAATATCTTTGTCCATATACTATTTATTCTTGCTTATAATTATTAGTCTTGGACTATATTTATATATATATATTTATATTTTACCTTTTCTTCAGTTGCGCCTTTTTTCATTAAAGTCCACACTTTATTTGCGCTTTGTGCTTAAAGCCCCAACGGACCTTAGAGCTTTTTTGCGCTTTTTTCATTTGACAACGCTGGTTTGGACATAGATTTAGTTGAAACTTGAAAAAATAATTTTTCAAGTAGTTTTGAAAAATAATTTTTGGAAGTTAAAATTATGTTTAGACATGCATTTTATTTGAAAAATATTTGAAGTTTTGTGAGCGGGAGAACAAGTTTCACCCAAAATCTACCCTAAACTAGATTTTGGGAACTTGAAAATAATTTCAGAATTTCAAAAATAGATCATTACTCTATGAACAAGCAATGTTTTCAAAAAAGATTTGAAAAAACGTTGCCAAAATATATGGTCAAACAGGGCCTTATTGTTTCCAATTTTAGCTTGTCTAACTATAATCTACTGCCGCAGGTTGCTATCAACTCACTTACGCGGATACTCAGGGATCCATCTCTGTCAAGCTACCACCGGAAAGTGGTCGGATCTCTTATGTTCATTTTCAAGGTCCGGAGACTCGGTTAGGCATCTTTTTTCTCATTGTTTTACAGCTCTTTCTTAAGCGGGATTGTTATATTGCTATCTTGCTTTGTTCCTTTCTACTTTTGGCACTGTTAGTCCTGGGACTTATTTGTTTGTCTTCTCACTTTGCATGTACAGACCATGGGCCTTGGCTGTGTCCCTTATTTGCCTAAGGTTAGTTTACTAGCTCACATGAATTACAATAAAGACAGATACGAGAATTTTTGCTCTCATTCCATTGCAACCTTACTTTTTAATTTGGCTGGAAATTAACATTTGTAATATGAGTTCATCAAATGTGGTTCTTTGAGGGTTTGCGAACAGTTCACCCGCCAATCCACGCCTGATCTCTTTCACATTGTACGACATGCGAGGATGGTCCAAAAGAATTTATAACATGCAAGCTTGGAACCTTGGTATCTATTGTTTGCCAGGTAATCTTTTTGTTTTAATAATATTTTCTTTCTTGTACTCTTGTCATTATTTTGGATTCGTAATTTTCTAAAGATATTTTAATTGATTTTGTGTTTGTAACATCTGCAAGTATCGGCTAGAGTTGCTCTCTCTGATATCAGAAGTATGGTCATCCTTCAGCTTGCCTGTTGCTAACAGACCTGTTCACATTGCTCATGTAAGATAATTAGAATTACAGTGGGTATTAAAATACCGCACATACTTTTGTGTGTGGCATTTTAGAACATATACTTTGGTTAATGATCTTACTTGTCATTCTCTTTTATGATTTTAGATTCTGCATCTTGTGGAGCAACTTTGCTTGGCTCTCAACGATGAATTCAAAAAGTACCTTGCTGATATACTTCCCTGCTGTATTCAAGTTCTTACCGATGCAAAAAGGTTTAGTGACTACACATACGTTATTACTATTCTCCACACGCTTGATGTTTTTGGTGGTCAGTCTTCCTTTGTTTTCTCTGCTCCATGTCTTGGTTTGTATCACTTTGATGTTGAGGTATCTACTGGTCTCATCTTACTTTGCAGGGACACTAGATGAGCATATGCATCTGCTTCTTCCTACATTTATTCGGTTGTTTAAATTGGATGCTTCAGTAGAAGTAAGACGCGGTGCAATCAAAACTCTCACAAGATTGATACCTCGTGTGTAGGTTGGTATAAAAGGGAGTCCTTCCAAGTTCATTCTTCCATTTGGTGGAATATTTTTGTTACCTCGTTTCTTCTCTTTGTTTCTATTTTGCTGGTCACTGGACACATATCTTCTTTGGGGCATCACTTGAAGCTTGTCTTGGACGGGTCTTATTTTTTTCCCTCACATTAATCACCGAGGATATATGAGACTTATTTTTTCATGAAAAAGATAACAAATGAAATGACAAAGATTTACTGTTCTACGTTGTTTTGATGTTGACTCTAGGGGGTACACTCTCAAATATCAAATCCTAATCCATCTCTATCTATGGACTCGCTTATGTAAAAAACAACCTTCTATTTTAATTTATTACTTTGGAGTATATATTAGTTGTAACCGATTTTTACTTGAAGGTCATCGAGTAATTTTGGCTCAACTAAGAATTCTGAGTGGCTAATCACATTTTATTAGTGTTTTAATTTTGGTTATGCTACAACGTTCCCACAGAAATACAATTATATTTCCTTTTCATGCTATTTCTTACCTTATTCTTCATGAGCAATTGCTGGGTGATTCTATTACCGGTCTTTATATTATTCACTAATTTTATCTTCTTGTTTTTGACCCTATCACTCAAATTGTGTTTTAATTCTGAGGCAGACTGGATTGCAAGTTCTTACTTGATACAAGCTTTGTACTATGTGATCTCTGTGATACTTTCTTTAAGTTTGTGTTGATAAATTGTGGCGCCCCTTCCATTTACAGGAACAAAGTAGAGCTCAGGGATTC
Source organism: Nicotiana noctiflora (assembly GCA_032618575.1). Classification (NCBI taxonomy): domain Eukaryota; kingdom Viridiplantae; phylum Streptophyta; class Magnoliopsida; order Solanales; family Solanaceae; genus Nicotiana; species Nicotiana noctiflora. The sequence continues at coordinate 470,958 of JASVEL010011906.1, read as the reverse complement.
TGTTGACGCACTTTGTGGTCTAGCTCATGCTCTTGGAGAGGACTACACCATTTTTATTCCTTCTATTCACAAGCTTATGGTTAAACATAGGCTGCAGGTTCTGAGTTAGTCTTTTTCCCCTATCATCACTAGCATCCCAACATTATAAAGGTTTATACTGCCGAGGAATTTGTTCTTGATACAATAGGTATTGCATATACAACACAAGGAATTTGAAGAAATCCGAGGACGATTGGAAAAACGTGAGCCACTGATTTTGGGGAGCACCGCAGCGCAGAGATTAAATCGGCGGTTCCCGGTTGAGGTCATCGGTGATCCTTTGAGTGATGGAGAGAATGACAACGATGAGGTTGGGACGGACATGCATAAGCAGCTTCAAAACCATCGGGTAGTTTGTCTTCTTTGTTTGTGAGGGACTGGAACTTAAGTTTCTTGTACTTATTTGCAAGGGTTACATCCTTTCTGACTGCTTTCAGAGTTTGAGCACCCATAACTATAACAACACCTTCTCCCTCTACCAAACAAAAGAAATGAAATGCCGCTTCTCTTCCCCACAAGAGGGAAAGAGTCCTGCTTATTTTCTAGTTATTATATGATTTGCCATAGTATGTGCCTTTCTGTCTGTACTTTGCGATCCAGGTCATTTGATTACTGTTATTTCTTCTTTGACCCATTACTCTATAAATCATATTTCAATGTCATTTTTATAAGTCCTTCCAAAAAAATTGGTAACATATGATTTCAATTTACTTTACACTCTAGACTTTGTCAATATAGGATTATAATGATGGTTTTAGACAACGGTAGATCGTGGGTTTATCTTTTGGTTCTCTTTGTTTTTTTGTGGTATCTTACTGAACGTGGATTGATAGATTCAGCTTCATTTGCAAGTTCCATTCTACACGGCTACACCATAAGTAAAACAAAAAATATCTTGAGTTGTTTCTTGATTTGCCATCGAAAAACTTGGACATAGTTATTTGTAACCTTGTATTCAAAAGATGATATCAAGAAAGACATATAACATAATTCAGGTCTTTGGGAATTGAAAGAGATAATGATACTTCTTTTAGAGTTATGTGAAGCTTAAATGCCATTTTCTGTGGGAGCTCTTGTGCGCAACGGATATAACCTGTTTCTGATACTTTTAGCCAATAGCCAGTCCACGTAACATTAATCTCGTTTGACTCAGCTAATATCTTCCCTGACCGACAAAATCAGTGATACTTGAGTGCTTCTTTCATTTCCTACTGCTTGAAATGTCAAAGATGCAGCCTTTTCTGGTCCTCCTGTAGTTATACTTAATTGTTATTTTGAGTTTCTTTCTTAAACCGTTTTGGTGTAACAGAAAGTCCTTTACTTTGTACAATTCGTCTTAATATAATATTACTGTCTCTTCAACAAAATGTTTCTGCCCGTTTCTATTGGCATATACAGTTAGGCCTTGGTAGCAATCTGAAGTTGGAAACATGATTATAAACACTGAGATACCTACGTAATATGCCGTTGACATGACATTTATGAAAATAAAGGTTCTATTGACATAATGACATCACAACTTTCAGTAGTTTTGGGCTTGAGCTCTCGTGGATGGAATTAAGTTCTTTTCGCCCATGCTGCCCGATTTTTGTCACCGAGACCTAGTGGCTAAGGCTTGTTCGTTTAATTTGAACAAATCCCCACCTCCTTTAATAATCAATTAATTCGATTCTTAAGTGGTTTCGAGATGAGCCATATTATAACATAACATTTGTGGCGCTCCGGATGTAGTTAAATTAATCCTTTTAGTTTAAGAATTAAGATGCGCCATGCCAAACAAAAATGACAATTGCGTGGCCCTAGATTTATTTAATCTTGAATCGATCCTTTGATTTCGAGGTGTGCCATCTAGCAAATTCCATGGCCCTCGCCAATGCAAACACGTAGTTGTTGTACAAGGAACAAAGTGAAACATAATTCTATAGCTTTCAGCCTCTCATGTTGATGATTGTGGGTTTTCAGTTTCTGAAATGGATCCAGAAGCTGCACGCCATGCACGGGATTCACTGGATCTGGTATTTCACATGTCGAATATTCTTGACACTGGGCTGGATCGTCACACTCTATCTGTTCTGATTGCTCTCTCTGTGAAATGGGTTTCAGCCCTGATGCTTTGGCTGCTGCAGTTAAGGAGCTTCGCAGAGAAACACCAGCTTCTTCTTCTGCCCCTAAAACTGCTTCATCAGTACCTTAGAAAGATTTCTTTCAATCCTCTTAGATCGCTGAAAGTGAGAGGTACAATCTCAGGAGGTGCTCTTTTTTAATCGTTTCTTTTTCCCTGTTGACTGATGTGTAAGTAGTCTGTCGTCTTTTCCTACTTTGGCATTAAACACAGTGTTTTACAAGTCTTGAGGTTTATATGGAGTGAGCCTTTTGGTTAATCCCTTGTTATGCAAGCTTTGTTAGTTGCTGTTTCAACTTGTTGGTATCTGTATATTTCTTAACTATGTTGTAAAAGAATATGTCATTGCAAATAGTGTATAGATATTGAAAAGCTCAATCCAAATATTGGCTAATTCTATCATCTTTTAGGCTGTTCAGTGTTTTTTTCTATTCAAACTAATAAAGGTTCAAACTGTCAGTTGGGTGTTCTGATATTTCCAACTTAGCTGATAAGCAAGTACTCATCAAGGACTAGTTTTAACAGTTCTAAGTAATGTATTTACTGGTTAATTATCTTATTAGGGGTACTCATGGATGACCAACTAAAACATATAGCCATTTAGCAATTGTGAGTTGTGACCAATTTCACATTTTGCATTTTATATGAGCTATTATCCTATTGGTAATGGGTTTTCTAGAGTTGAAGGATTATTGAATTGCTGAAGAAACTTCGTTAGCAAATGAATTTTTTTCCATTGCATGACAATTTATGCCATTATTGTCTAATAACTCCAAAGACAAGGTTTTCTGTTTATGGAAAATAGTTTTTTGTTTGGTTTATGGAAAATAGGTTGGTATAAAAGGGAGTCCTTCCAAGTTCATTTTTCCATTTGATGGAATATTTTTGTGACCTCTTTTCTTCTCTTTGTTTCTATTTTGCTGGTCACTGGACACATATCTTCTTTGGGGCATCACTTGAAGCTTGTCTTGGACGGGTCTGATTTTTTTCCCTTACATTAATCACCGAGGATATATGAGACTTATTCTCTCATGAAAAAGATAACAAATGAAATGTCAAAGATTTACTGTTCTACGTTGTTTTGATGTTGACTCTAGGGGGTACACTCTCAAATATCAAATCCCGATCTATCTCTATCTATGGACTCGCTTATGTAAAAAACAACCTTCTATTTTGATTTATTACTTTGGAGTATATATTAGTTCTTGTTATGAAGTGTGTTCTTTTAAAGATTGAGAAATTGTCAGATGCAAAATATATTTCGATTCTCTTACCTCTTACTCTCCTCTCCTAGTATCACTAGCTTACTGATTGCCTGACTGAAATATGACAGACTTATGTTCTGAAAGCAACTCTTGCAACTGATGCAGTGATATGGACTACGGTAAGCTTTTTTGGCTTGTGATGTTCCCAAAATGTATCCAATTATGCATGGAGGTGCAGTCAATTGCTGTGTGCATGGCTTGCATATATAAGGAGTAGTAATGTATATCTTGTATCTAAGTTGCGAGAACCAACAATATGATTGGGCATTTCAGAAAAGTAAAAGTTTAGCTATTATCCGTACGATCTATTTAGTGACAACGATTGAGTGACTTAAGTGAAATATATGCTTAGTCATGGGATTATGTAAATTCTTGTCTTTGCCGCAAATATTGGTGGTTTCACGTGGCCATGGTTTCAATATATCCACCATGCCTTTTACAAGTTTTTTTCCATCTGCATGAAGTAGGAGGCTTGAGTATCTCTTGGACCAATCTGCAACTTTTACTGAGAACACTGTAGGATTAAGGTTCCCTCAGGGTTGAGTATCTCTTGGACCAATCTGCAACTTTTACCGAGAACACTGTAGAATTACTGAGAACAATGTAGGAACACTGTGATACAAGTGTACCATAAGTCAGTAAGGAAAAAACAGATTACCTTAATCTTCCCTCAGGGTTGTCATTCTTCACATTCTCGTCAATTTAGTGTATGCCAGCTGTGTCATGGCCAATTGCTGATTCAAGGAAATTCTGATTAATATTCTTTATCTTGTTAGTTTCAGTCTGCTTCGTACTTACTCCTCTCTCTCTTTTTCTTTTTGTCTGTTAACTAAAATATTCATAGGCAAGTGTCCATACACCTGGAAGTGGATATGTGTTGCTACATCACGTGATGGGAGAATCTGATGGTGATCGTGGTATTTGGTCGTACGTATACAACATAGATGCAGGATTAGCTTTCTGCAAATTGTTAAATCTGCATTTTTCAAGAATAATTTATTCCATTTATCTGATCTACTTCTGAGTAGTTGCTTGAAAGTTCCAATTATGTGATGAAATATACATCAAATTAACAAAAAGTTCTGTTTCATTTGCTTTCTTGGGAAGAATGGATCTTTTCTTTGTTTTCACTATTTTTAAATCTGAACCCTTTACTGACTTTCAGGCTTTTCAATGTTCTACTTTAGTCACACTAGCAAATGATTACATCTAATGAATTTTGCTAGTTGTTATAGCTTATGAAAAAGCATTAAACTGGTCTTTCTCTTTTCCTTTTTGTGGTGTACTGTCCATTTAGTGCACTATACTTGGGTCCTTCTTTTCCATCAACTTCCTTATGAAAACAAGAAGAAGGCTTTATCTGAACCCACATATTTGAACTAATGCTCCGTGCATTTTGACCATTTAGAGCGATGGTACATGTTCTCTTCTTCCTTCAAAAGCTTAATCAAATTACACACTCAAAATATTTGACGTGATGCTGTTTTGTTTCAAATCCTGAATTGCCTTTCTAAGACAAACTGGGTGGTTTTATCATGTTGTCCTCTCTTAGTGAGTAAAATAAATGTTTTACGGCTGCTGTTACATGTAGGTATGTCGAAGGGGGAATGGGCTCGGTGTCAATGGCTATAGCTGCTGCTGCAAAGGAGGCTGGTGCAACCATATTGACAAATGCTGAAGTATGCTTTCGCCCTGTTATGCATTCACTGTTAAGAGTTTTGAGTATCAAACATGCATGAAGATGCTTTCCCAGTAAATTTGCTTTATTTTTATTTTTGGGGTTTGATTTCTTTGCTTTTTGTTAGTTCTAATTTGAATCTTGGGAAGTTATATGTGAATCATCGACTTATATTTCTTTATGGCCTAAATACTGGTCTCTTTCCCCTGGCCTTTTTGTTATATATTAGTGAAAGTTCAGTATTTATATTTTACCCTTTCTTCAGTTGCGCCGTTTTTCATTAAAATCCATACTTTATTTGCGCTTTGTGCTTAAAGCCCCAACGGACCTTAGAGCTTTTTTGCGCTTTTTTCATTTGACAACGCTAGTTTGGACATAGATTTAGTTGAAACTTGAAAAAATAATTTTTCAAGTAGTTTTGAAAAATAATTTTTGGAAGTTAAAATTATGTTTAGACATGCATTTTATTTGAAAAATATTTGAAGTTTTGTGAGCGGGAGAACAAGTTTCACCCAAAACCTACCCTAAACTAGATTTTGGGAACTTGAAAATAATTTCAGAATTTCAAAAATAGATCATTACTCTATGAACAAGCAATGTTTTCAAAAAAGATTTGAAAAATCGTTGCCAAAATATATGGTCAAACAGGGCCTTATTGTTTCCAATTTTAGCTTGTCTAACTATAATCTATTGCCGCAGGTTGCTATCAACTCACTCATGCAGATACTCAGGGATCCATCTCGGTCAAGCCACCACCAGAAAGTGGTCTGATCTCTTATGTTCTTTTTCAAGGTCTGGAGATTCGGTTAGGCATCTTTTTTTCTCATTATTTTGCACCTCTTTCTTAAGCAGGATTGTTATATTGATATCTTGCTTTGTTCCTTTCTACTTTTGGCACTGTTAGTCCTGGGACTTATTTGTTTGTCTTCTCACTTTGCATGTACAGTCCATGGGCCTTGGCCGTGTCCCTTATTTGCCTAAGGTTAGTTTACTAGCTCACATGAATTACAATAAAGACAGATACGGGAATTTTTGCTCTCGTTCCATTGCGGCCTTACTTTTTAATTTGACTGGAAATTAACGTTTGAAATGTGAGTTCATCAATTGTGGTTCTTTGAGGGATGCGAACAGTTCATCTGCCAATCCATGTCTAATCTCTTTCACATTGTACGACATGTGAGGATGGTCCAAAAGAATTTATAACATGCAAGCTTGGAACCTTGGTATCTATTGTTTGCCAGGTAATCTTTTTGTTTTAATAATATTTTCTTTCTTGTACTCTTGTCATTATTTTGGATTCGTAATTTTCTAAAGATATTTTAATTGATTTTGTGTTTGTAGCACATCTGCAAGTATCTGCCAGAGTTGCTCTCTCTCTAATATCAGAAATATGGTCATCCTTCAGCTTGCATGTTGCTAACAGACCTGTTCACATTGCTCTTGTAAGATAATTTGAATTTCAATGGGTATTAAAATACCGCACATACTTTTGTGTGTGGCATTTTAGAACAGATACTTTGGTTAATGATCTTACTTGTCATTCTCTTTTCTGATTTTAGATTCTGCATCTTGTGGAGCAACTTTGCTGGGCTCTCAACGATGAATTCAAAAAGTACCTTGCTGATATACTTCCCTGCTGTATTCAAGTTCTTACCGATGCAAAAAGGTTTAGTGACTACACATACGTTATTACTATTCTCCACACGCTTGATGTTTTTGGTGGTCAGTCTTCCTTTGTTTTCTCTGCTCCATGTCTTGGTTTGTATCACTTTGATGTTGAGGTATCTACTGGTCTCATCTTACTTTGCAGGGACACTAGATGAGCATATGCATCTGCTTCTTCCTACATTTATTCGGTTGTTTAAATTGGATGCTTCAGTAGAAGTAAGACGCGGTGCAATCAAAACTCTCACAAGATTGATACCTCGTGTGTAGGTTGGTATAAAAGGGAGTCCTTCCAAGTTCATTTTTCCATTTGATGGAATATTTTTGTTACCTCTTTTCTTCTCTTTGTTTCTATTTTGCTGGTCACCGGACACATATCTTCTTTGGGGCATCACTTGAAGCTTGTCTTTGACGGGTCTTATTTTTTTCCCTCACATTAATCACCGAGGATATATGAGACTTATTTTTTCATGAAAAAGATAACAAATGAAATGACAAAGATTTACTATTCTACGTTGTTTTGATGTTGACTCTAGGGGGTACACTCTCAAATATCAAATCCTGATCCATCTCTATCTATGGACTCGCTTATGTAAAAAACAACCTTCTATTTTAATTTATTACTTTGGAGTATATATTAGTTGTAATTGATTTTTACTTGAAGGTCATCGAGTAATTTTGGCTCAACTAAGAATTCTGAGTGGTTAATCACATTTTATTAGTGTTTTAATTTTGGTTATGCTACAACGTTCCCACAGAAATACAGTTATATTTCCTTTCATGCTATTTCTTACCTTATTCTTCATGAGCAATTGCTGGGTGATTCTATTACCGGTCTTTATATTATTCACTAATTTTATCTTCTTGTTTTTGACCCTATCACTCAAATTGTGTTTTAATTTTGAGGCAGACTGAATTGCAAGTTCTTACTTGATAAAAGCTTTGTACTATGTGATCTCTGTGATACTTTCTTTAAGTTTGTGTTGATAAATTGTGGCGCCCCTTCCATTTACAGGAACAAAGTAGAGCTCAGGGATTCTGTTGACGCACTTTGTGGTCTAGCTCATGCTCTTGGAGAGGACTTCACCATTTTTATTCCTTCTATTCACAAGCTTATGGTTAAACATAGGCTGCAGGTCTGAGTTAGTCTTTTTTCCCTATCATCACTAGCATCCCAACATTATAAAGGTTTATACTGCTGAGGAATTTGTTCTTGATACAATAGGTATTGCATATACAACACAAGGAATTTGAAGAAATCCGAGGACGATTGGAAAAACGCGAGCCACTGATTTTGGGGAACACCGCAGCGCAGAGATTAAATCGGCGGTTTCCGGTTTATCAGTGATCCTTTGAGTGATGGAGAGAATGACAACGATGAGGTTGGGACGGACATGCATAAGCAGCTTCAAAACCATCAGGTAGTTTGTCTTCTTTGTTTGTGAGGGACTGGAACTTAAGTTTCTTGTACTTACTTGCAAGGGTTACATCCTTTCTGACTGCTTTCAGAGTTTGAGCACCCATAACTATAACAACACCTTCTCCCTCTACCAAATAAAAGAAATGAAATGCCGCTTCTCTTCCCCACAAGAGGGAAAGAGTCCTGCTTATTTTCTAGTTATTATATGGTTTGCCATAGTATGTGCCTTTCTGTCTGTACTTTGCGATCCAGGTCATTTGATTACTGTTATCTCTTGTTTGACCCATTACTCTATAAATCATATTTCAATGTCATTTTTATAAGTCCTTCCAAAAAAGTTGGTAACATATGATTTCAATTTACTTTACACTCTAGACTTTGTCAATATAGGATTATAATGATGGTTTTAGACAACGGTAGATTCGTGGGTTTACCTTTTGGTTCTCTTTGTTTTTTTGTGGTATCTTACTGAACGTCGATTGATTTTAGGCCTGAAGCGAGGCTCAAAACATGTTGGACGCTTTGCCTCGCTTTGTGGGCGCTTTAGTATCGCATCAAGGCTCTAAAGCATACTATTCCTTGCCAATGATTGCAATCATGAAAAAGCAACATTAAACAATTGATATTTCGCTTTATCGTATATTTTTTTCCCAATATCTTTGTCCATATACTATTTATTCTTGCTTATAATTATTAGTCTTGGACTATATTTATATATATATTTATATTTTACCTTTTCTTCAGTTGCGCCTTTTTTCATTAAAGTCCACACTTTATTTGCGCTTTGTGCTTAAAGCCCCAACGGACCTTAGAGCTTTTTTGCGCTTTTTTCATTTGACAACGCTGGTTTGGACATAGATTTAGTTGAAACTTGAAAAAATAATTTTTCAAGTAGTTTTGAAAAATAATTTTTGGAAGTTAAAATTATGTTTAGACATGCATTTTATTTGAAAAATATTTGAAGTTTTGTGAGCGGGAGAACAAGTTTCACCCAAAATCTACCCTAAACTAGATTTTGGGAACTTGAAAATAATTTCAGAATTTCAAAAATAGATCATTACTCTATGAACAAGCAATGTTTTCAAAAAAGATTTGAAAAAACGTTGCCAAAATATATGGTCAAACAGGGCCTTATTGTTTCCAATTTTAGCTTGTCTAACTATAATCTACTGCCGCAGGTTGCTATCAACTCACTCATGCGGATACTCAGGGATCCATCTCTGTCAAGCTACCACCAGAAAGTGGTCGGATCTCTTATGTTCTTTTTCAAGGTCTGGAGATTCGGTTAGGCATCTTTTTTTCTCATTATTTTGCAGCTCTTTCTTAAGTAGGATTGTTATATTGATATCTTGCTTTGTTCCTTTCTACTTTTGGCACTGTTAGTCCTGGGACTTATTTGTTTGTCTTCTCACTTTGCATGTACAGTCCATGGGCCTTGACTGTGTCCCTTATTTGCCTAAGGTTAGTTTACTAGCTCACATGAATTACAATAAAGACAGATACGGGAATTTTTGCTCTCATTCCATTGCGGCCTTACTTTTTAATTTGGCTGGAAATTAACATTTGTAATATGAGTTCATCAAATGTGGTTCTTTGAGGGTTTGCGAACAGTTCACCCGCCAATCCACGCCTGATCTCTTTCACATTGTACGACATGCGAGGATGGTCCAAAAGAATTTATAACATGCAAGCTTGGAACATTGGTATCTATTGTCTGCCAGGTAATCTTTTTGTTTTAATAATATTTTCTTTCTTGTACTCTTGTTATTATTTTGGATTCGTAATTTTCTAAAGATATTTTAATTGATTTTGTGTTTGTAGCATATCTGCAAGTATCGGCTAGAGTTGCTCTCTCTGATATCAGAAGTATGGTCATCCTTCAGCTTGCCTGTTGCTAACAGACCTGTTCACATTGCTCCTGTAAGATAATTAAAATTTCAGTGGGTATTAAAATACCGCACATACTTTTGTGTGTGGCATTTTAGAACATATACTTTGGTTAATGATCTTACTTGTCATTCTCTTTTATGATTTTAGATTCTGCATCTTGTGGAGCAACTTTGCTTGGCTCTCAACGATGAATTCAAAAAGTACCTTGCTGATATACTTCCCTGCTGTATTCAAGTTCTTACTGATGCAGAAAGGTTTAGTGACTACACATACGTTATTACTATTCTCCACACGCTTGATGTTTTTGGTGGTCAGTCTTCCTTTGTTTTCTCTGCTCCATGTCTTGGTTTGTATCACTTTGATGTCGAGGTATCTACTGGTCTCATCTTACTTTGCAGGGACACTAGATGAGCATATGCATCTGCTTCTTCCTACATTTATTCGGTTGTTTAAATTGGATGCTTCAGTAGAAGTAAGACGCGGTGCAATCAAAACTCTCACAAGATTGATACCTCGTGTGTAGGTTGGTATAAAAGGGAGTCCTTCCAAGTTCATTTTTCCATTTGGTGGAATATTTTTGTTACCTCTTTTCTTCTCTTTGTTTCTATTTTGCTGGTCACTGGACACATATCTTCTTTGGGGCATCACTTGAAGCTTGTCTTTGACGGGTCTTATTTTTTTCCCTCACATTAATCACCGAGGATATATGAGACTTATTTTTTCATGAAAAAGATAACAAATGAAATGACAAAGATTTACTATTCTACGTTGTTTTGATGTTGACTCTAGGGGGTACACTCTCAAATATAAAATCTCGATCCATCTCTATCTATGGACTCGCTTATGTAAAAAACAACCTTCTATTTTAATTTATTACTTTGGAGTATATATTAGTTGTAACTGATTTTTACTTGAAGGTCATCGAGCAATTTTGGCTCAACTAAGAATTCTGAGTGGCTAATCACATTTTATTAGTGTTTTAATTTTGGTTATGCTACAACGTTCCCACAGAAATACAGTTATATTTCCTTTCATGCTATTTCTTACCTTATTCTTCATGAGCAATTGCTGGGTGATTCTATTACCGGTCTTTATATTATTCACTAATTTTATCTTCTTGTTTTTGACCCTATCACTCAAATTGTGTTTTAATTCTGAGGCAGACTGGATTGCAAGTTCTTACTTGATAAAAGCTTTGTACTATGTGATCTCTGTGATACTTTCTTTAAGTTTGTGTTGATAAATTGTGGCGCCCCTTCCATTTACAGGAACAAAGTAGAGCTCAGGGATTCTGTTGACGCACTTTGTGGTCTAGCTCATGCTCTTGGAGAGGACTTCACCATTTTTATTCCTTCTATTCACAAGCTTATGGTTAAACATAAGCTGCAGGTTTGAGTTAGTCTTTTTCCCCTATCATCACTAGCATCCCAACATTATAAAGGTTTTTACTGCTGAGGAATTTGTTCTTGGTACAATAGGTATTGCATATACAACACAAGGAATTTGAAGAAATCCGAGGACGATTGGAAAAACGTGAGCCACTGATTTTGGGGAGCACCGCAGTGCAGAGATTAAATCGGCGGTTCCCGGTTGAGGTCATCAGTGATCCTTTGAGTGATGGAGAGAATGACAACGATGAGGTTGGGACGGACATGCATAAGCAGCTTCAAAACCATCAGGTAGTTTGTCTTCTTTGTTTGTGAGGGACTGGAACTTAAGTTTCTTGTACTTACTTGCAAGGGTTACATCATTTCTGACTGCTTTCAGAGTTTGAGCACCCATAACTATAACAACACCTTCTCCCTCTACCAAACAAAAGAAATGAAATGCCGCTTCTCTTCCCCACAAGAGGGAAAGAGTCCTGCTTATTTTCTAGTTATTATATGGTTTGCCATAGTATGTGCTTTTCTGTCTGTACTTTGCGATCCAGGTCATTTGATTACTGTTATCTCTTCTTGGACCCATTAGTCTATAAATCATATTTCAATGTCATTTTTATAAGTCCTTCCAAAAAAGTTGGTAACATATGATTTCAATTTACTTTACACTCTAGACTTTGTCAATATAGGATTATAATGATGGTTTTAGACAACGGTAGATTCGTGGGTTTATCTTTTGGTTCTCTTTGTTTTTTTGTGGTATCTTACTGAACGTCGATTGATTTTAGGCCTGAAGCGAGGCTCAAAACATGTTGGACGCTTTGCCTCGCTTTGTGGGCGCTTTAGTATCGCATCAAGGCTCTAAAGCATACTATTCCTTGCCAGTGATTGCAATCATGAAAAAGCAACATTAAACAATTGATATTTCGCTTTATCGTATATTTTTTTCCCAATATCTTTGTCCATATACTATTTATTCTTGCTTATAATTATTAGTCTTGGACTATATTTATATATATATTTATATTTTACCTTTTCTTCATTGCGCCTTTTTTCATTAAAGTCCACACTTTATTTGCGCTTTGTGCTTAAAGCCCCAACGGACCTTAGAGCTTTTTTGCGCTTTTTTCATTTGACAACGCTGGTTTGGACATAGATTTAGTTGAAACTTGAAAAAATAATTTTTCAAGTAGTTTTGAAAAATAATTTTTGGAAGTTAAAATTATGTTTAGACATGCATTTTATTTGAAAAATATTTGAAGTTTTGTGAGCGGGAGAACAAGTTTCACCCAAAACCTACCCTAAACTAGATTTTGGGAACTTGAAAATAATTTCAGAATTTCAAAAATAGATCATTACTCTATGAACAAGCAATGTTTTCAAAAAAGATTTGAAAAAACGTTGCCAAAATATATGGTCAAACAGGGCCTTATTGTTTCCAATTTTAGCTTGTCTAACTATAATCTACTGCCGCAGGTTGCTATCAACTCACTCATGCGGATACTCAGGGATCCATCTCTGTCAAGCTACCACCAGAAAGTGGTCGGATCTCTTATGTTCTTTTTCAAGGTCTGGAGATTCGGTTAGGCATCTTTTTTTCTCATTATTTTGCAACTCTTTCTTAAGCAGGATTGTTATATTGATATCTTGCTTTGTTCCTTTCTACTTTTGGCACTGTTAGTCCTGGGACTTATTTGTTTGTCTTCTCACTTTGCATGTACAGTCCATGGGCCTTGGCCGTGTCCCTTATTTGCCTAAGGTTAGTTTACTAGCTCACATGAATTACAATAAAGACAGATACGGGAATTTTGCTCTCATTCCATTGCAGCCTTACTTTTTAATTTGACTGGAAATTAACGTTTGAAATGTGAGTTCATCAAATGTGGTTCTTTGAGGGGTGCGAACAGTTCACCTGCCAATCCACGCCTAATCTCTTTCACATTGTACGACATGTGAGGATGGTCCAAAAGAATTTATAAAATGCAAGCTTGGAACCTTGGTATCTATTGTTTGCCAGGTAATCTTTTTGTTTTAATAATATTTTCTTTCTTGTACTCTTGTCATTATTTTGGATTCGTAATTTTCTGAAGATATTTTAATTGATTTTGTGTTTGTAGCACATCTGCAAGTATCGGCTAGAGTTGCTCTCTCTGATATCAGAAGTATGGTCATCCTTCAGCTTGCCTGTTGCTAGCACACCTGTTCACATTGCTCCTGTAAGATAATTAGAATTTCAGTGGGTATTAAAATACCGCACATACTTTTGTGTGTGGCATTTTAGAACAGATACTTTGGTTAATGATCTTACTTGTCATTCTCTTTTATGATTTTAGATTCTGCATCTTGTGGAGCAACTTTGCTTGGCTCTCAACGATGAATTCAAAAAGTACCTTGCTGATATACTTCCCTGCTGTATTCAAGTTCTTACTGATGCAAAAAGGTTTAGTGACTACACATACGTTATTACTATTCTCCACACGCTTGATGTTTTTGGTGGTCAGTCTTCCTTTGTTTTCTCCGCTCCATGTCTTGGTTTGTATCACTTTGATGTTGAGGTATCTACTGGTGTCATCTTACTTTGCAGGGACACTAGATGAGCATATGCATCTGCTTTTTCCTACATTTATTCGGTTGTTTAAATTGGATGCTTCAGTAGAAGTAAGACGCGTTGCAATCAAAACTCTCACAAGATTGATACCTCGTGTGTAGGTTGGTATAAAAGGGAGTCCTTCCAAGTTCATTTTTCCATTTGGTGGAATATTTTTGTTACCTCTTTTCTTCTCTTTGTTTCTATTTTGCTGGTCACTGGACACATATCTTCTTTGGGGCATCACTTGAAGCTTGTCTTGGACGGGTCTTATTTTTTTCCCTCACATTAATCACCGAGGATATATGAGACTTATTTTTTCATGAAAAAGATAACAAATGAAATGACAAAGATTTACTATTCTACGTTGTTTTGATGTTGACTCTAGGGGTACACTCTCAAATATCAAATCCCGATCCATCTCTATCTATGGACTCGCTTATGTAAAAAACAACCTTCTATTTTAATTTATTACTTTGGAGTATATATTAGTTGTAACTGATTTTTACTTGAAGGTCATCGAGTAATTTTGGCTCAACTAAGAATTCTGAGTGGCTAATCACATTTTATTAGTGTTTTAATTTTGGTTATGCTACAACGTTCCCACAGAAATACAATTATATTTCCTTTTCATGCTATTTCTTACCTTATTCTTCATGAGCAATTGCTGGGTGATTCTATTACCGGTCTTTATATTATTCACTAATTTTATCTTCTTGTTTTTGACCCTATCACTCAAATTGTGTTTTAATTCTGAGGCAGACTGGATTGCAAGTTCTTACTTGATAAAAGCTTTGTACTATGTGATCTCTGTGATACTTTCTTTAAGTTTGTGTTGATAAATTGTGGCGCCCCTTCCATTTACAGGAACAAAGTAGAGCTCAGGGATTCTGTTGACGCACTTTGTGGTCTAGCTCATGCTCTTGGAGAGGACTTCACCATTTTTATTCCTTCTATTCACAAGCTTATGGTTAAACATAGGCTGCAGGTCTGAGTTAGTCTTTTTCCCCTATCATCACTAGCATCCCAACATTATAAAGGTTTATACTGCCGAGGAATTTGTTCTTGATACAATAGGTATTGCATATACAACACAAGGAATTTGAAGAAATCCGAGGACGATTGGAAAAACGTGAGCCACTGATTTTGGGGAGCACCGCAGTGCAGAGATTAAATCGGCGGTTCCCGGTTGAGGTCATCAGTGATCCTTTGAGTGATGGAGAGAATGACAACGATGAGGTTGGGACTGACATGCATAAGCAGCTTCAAAACCATCAGGTAGTTTGTCTTCTTTGTTTGTGAGGGACTGGAACTTAAGTTTCTTGTACTTACTTGCAAGGGTTACATCCTTTCTGACTGCTTTCAGAGTTTGAGCACCCATAACTATAACAACACCTTCTCCCTCTACCAAATAAAAGAAATGAAATGCCGCTTCTCTTCCCCACAAGAGGGAAAGAGTCCTGCTTATTTTCTAGTTATTATATGGTTTGCCATAGTATGTGCCTTTCTGTCTGTACTTTGCGATCCAGGTCATTTGATTACTGTTATCTCTTCTTTGACCCATTACTCTATAAATCATATTTCAATGTCATTTTTATAAGTCCTTCCAAAAAAGTTGGTAACATATGATTTCAATTTACTTTACACTCTAGACTTTGTCAATATAGGATTATAATGATGGTTTTAGACAACGGTAGATTCGTGGGTTTATCTTTTGGTTCTCTTTGTTTTTTTGTGGTATCTTACTGAACGTCGATTGATTTTAGGCCTGAAGCGAGGCTCAAAACATGTTGGACGCTTTGCCTCGCTTTGTGGGCGCTTTAGTATCGCATCAAGGCTCTAAAGCATACTATTCCTTGCCAATGATTGCAATCATGAAAAAGCAACATTAAACAATTGATATTTCGCTTTATCGTATATTTTTTTCCCAATATCTTTGTCCATATACTATTTATTCTTGCTTATAATTATTAGTCTTGGACTATATTTATATATATATTTATATTTTACCTTTTCTTCATTGCGCCTTTTTTCATTAAAGTCCACACTTTATTTGCGCTTTGTGCTTAAAGCCCCAACGGACCTTAGAGCTTTTTTGCGCTTTTTTCATTTGACAACGCTGGTTTGGACATAGATTTAGTTGAAACTTGAAAAAATAATTTTTCAAGTAGTTTTGAAAAATAATTTTTGGAAGTTAAAATTATGTTTAGACATGCATTTTATTTGAAAAATATTTGAAGTTTTGTGAGCGGGAGAACAAGTTTCACCCAAAACCTACCCTAAACTAGATTTTGGGAACTTGAAAATAATTTCAGAATTTCAAAAATAGATCATTACTCTATGAACAAGCAATGTTTTCAAAAAAGATTTGAAAAAACGTTGCCAAAATATATGGTCAAACAGGGCCTTATTGTTTCCAATTTTAGCTTGTCTAACTATAATCTACTGCCGCAGGTTGCTATCAACTCACTCATGCGGATACTCAGGGATCCATCTCTGTCAAGCTACCACCAGAAAGTGGTCGGATCTCTTATGTTCTTTTTCAAGGTCTGGAGATTCGGTTAGGCATCTTTTTTTCTCATTATTTTGCAGCTCTTTCTTAAGCAGGATTGTTATATTGATATCTTGCTTTGTTCCTTTCTACTTTTGGCACTGTTTGTCCTGGGACTTATTTGTTTGTCTTCTCACTTTGCATGTACAGTCCATGGGCCTTGGCTGTGTCCCTTATTTGCCTAAGGTTAGTTTACTAGCTCACATGAATTACAATAAAGACAGATACGGAAATTTTTGCTCTCATTCCATTACAGCCTTACTTTTTAATTTGACTGGAAATTAACGTTTGAAATGTGAGTTCATCAAATGTGGTTCTTTGACGGGTGCGAACAGTTCACCTGCCAATCCACGCCTAATCTCTTTCACATTGTACGACATGTGAGGATGGTCCAAAAGAATTTATAAAATGCAAGCTTGGAACCTTGGTATCTATTGTTTGCCAGGTAATCTTTTTGTTTTAATAATATTTTCTTTCTTGTACTCTTGTCATTATTTTGGATTCGTAATTTTCTAAAGATATTTTAATTGATTTTGTGTTTGTAGCACATCTGCAAGTATCGGCTAGAGTTGCTCTCTCTGATATCAGAAGTATGGTCATCCTTCAGCTTGCCTGTTGCTAGCACACCTGTTCACATTGCTCCTGTAAGATAATTAGAATTTCAGTGGGTATTAAAATACCGCACATACTTTTGTGTGTGGCATTTTAGAACAAATACTTTGGTTAATGATCTTACTTGTCATTCTCTTTTATGATTTTAGATTCTGCATCTTCTGGAGCAACTTTGCTGGGCTCTCAACGATGAATTCAAAAAGTACCTTGCTGATATACTTCCCTGCTGTATTCAAGTTCTTACCGATGCAAAAAGGTTTAGTGACTACACATACGTTATTACTATTCTCCACACGCTTGATGTTTTTGGTGGTCAGTCTTCCTTTGTTTTCTCCGCTCCATGTCTTGGTTTGTATCACTTTGATGTTGAGGTATCTAGTGGTCTCATCTTACTTTGCAGGGACACTAGATGAGCATATGCATCTGCTTCTTCCTACATTTATTCGGTTGTTTAAATTGGATGCTTCAGTAGAAGTAAGACGCGGTGCAATCAAAACTCTCACAAGATTGATACCTCGTGTGTAGGTTGGTATAAAAGGGAGTCCTTCCAAGTTCATTTTTCCATTTGGTGGAATATTTTTGTTACCTCTTTTCTTCTCTTTGTTTCTATTTTGCTGGTCACTGGACACATATCTTCTTTGGGGCATCACTTGAAGCTTGTCTTGGACGGGTCTTATTTTTTTCCCTCACATTAATCACCGAGGATATATGAGACTTATTTTTTCATGAAAAAGATAACAAATGAAATAACAAAGATTTACTATTCTACGTTGTTTTGATGTTGACTCTAGGGGGTACACTCTCAAATATCAAATCCTGATCCATCTCTATCTATGGACTCGCTTATGTAAAAAACAACCTTCTATTTTAATTTATTACTTTGGAGTATATATTAGTTGTAACTGATTTTTACTTGAAGGTCATCGAGCAATTTTGGCTCAACTAAGAATTCTGAGTGGCTAATCACATTTTATTAGTGTTTTAATTTTGGTTATGCTACAACGTTCCCACAGAAATACAGTTATATTTCCTTTTCATGCTATTTCTTACCTTATTCTTCATGAGCAATTGCTGGGTGATTCTATTGCCGATCTTTATATTATTCACTAATTTTATCTTCTTGTTTTTGACCCTATCACTCAAATTGTGTTTTAATTCTGAGGCAGATTGGATTGCAAGTTCTTACTTGATAAAAGCTTTGTACTATGTGATCTCTGTGATACTTTCTTTAAGTTTGTGTTGATAAATTGTGGCGCCCCTTCCATTTACAGGAACAAAGTAGAGCTCAGGGATTCTGTTGACGCACTTTGTGGTCTAGCTCATGCTCTTGGAGAGGACTTCACCATTTTTATTCCTTCTATTCACGAGCTTATGGTTAAACATATGCTGCAGGTCCGAGTTAGTCTTTTTCCCCTATCATCACTTGCATCCCAACATTATAAAGGTTTATACTGCTGAGGAATTTGTTCTTGATACAATAGGTATTGCATATACAACACAAGGAATTTGAAGAAATCCGAGGACGATTGGAAAAACGTGAGCCACTGATTTTGGGGAGCACCGCAGCGCAGAGATTAAATCGGCGGTTCCCGGTTGAGGTCATCGGTGATCCTTTGAGTGATGGAGAGAATGACAACGATGAGGTTGGGACGGACATGCATAAGCAGCTTCAAAACCATCAGGTAGTTTGTCTTCTTTGTTTGCGAGGGACTGGAACTTAAGTTTCTTGTACTTACTTGCAAGGGTTACATCCTTTCTGACTGTTTTCAGAGTTTGAGCACCCATAACTATAACAACACCTTCTCCCTCTACCAAATAAAAGAAATGAAATGCCGCTTCTCTTCCCCACAAGAGGGAAAGAGTCCTGCTTATTTTCTAGTTATTATATGGTTTGCCATAGTATGTGCCTTTCTGTCTGTACTTTGCGATCCAGGTCATTTGATTACTGTTATCTCTTCTTTGACCCATTACTCTATAAATCATATTTCAATGTCATTTTTATAAGTCCTTCCAAAAAAGTTGGTAACATATGATTTCAATTTACTTTACACTCTAGACTTTGTCAATATAGGATTATAATGATGGTTTTAGACAACGGTAGATTCGTGGGTTTATCTTTTGGTTCTCTTTGTTTTTTTGTGGTATCTTACTGAACGTCGATTGATTTTAGGCCTGAAGCGAGGCTCAAAACATGTTGGACGCTTTGCCTCGCTTTGTGGGCGCTTTAGTATCGCATCAAGGCTCTAAAGCATACTATTCCTTGCCATTGATTGCAATCATGAAAAAGCAACATTAAACAATTGATATTTCGCTTTATCGTATATTTTTTTCCCAATATCTTTGTCCATATACTATTTATTCTTGCTTATAATTATTAGTCTTGGACTATATTTATATATATATATTTATATTTTACCTTTTCTTCAGTTGCGCCTTTTTTCATTAAAGTCCACACTTTATTTGCGCTTTGTGCTTAAAGCCCCAACGGACCTTAGAGCTTTTTTGCGCTTTTTTCATTTGACAACGCTGGTTTGGACATAGATTTAGTTGAAACTTGAAAAAATAATTTTTCAAGTAGTTTTGAAAAATAATTTTTGGAAGTTAAAATTATGTTTAGACATGCATTTTATTTGAAAAATATTTGAAGTTTTGTGAGCGGGAGAACAAGTTTCACCCAAAACCTACCCTAAACTAGATTTTGGGAACTTGAAAATAATTTCAGAATTTCAAAAATAGATCATTACTCTATGAACAAGCAATGTTTTCAAAAAAGATTTGAAAAAACGTTGCCAAAATATATGGTCAAACAGGGCCTTATTGTTTCCAATTTTAGCTTGTCTAACTGTAATATGTACTGCCGCAGGTTGCTATCAACTCACTCACGCGGATACTCAGGGATCCATCTCTGTCAAGCTACCACCAGAAAGTGGTCGGATCTCTTATGTTCTTTTTCAAGGTCTGGAGACTCGGTTAGGCATCTTTTTTTCTCATTATTTTGCAGCTCTTTCTTAAGCAGGATTGTTATATTGATATCTTGCTTTGTTCCTTTCTACTTTTGGCACTGTTTGTCCTGGGACTTATTTGTTTGTCTTCTCACTTTGCATGTACAGTCCATGGGCCTTGACTGTGTCCCTTATTTGCCTAAGGTTAGTTTACTAGCTCACATGAATTACAATAAAGACAGATACGGGAATTTTTGCTCTCATTCCATTGCAGCCTTACTTTTTAATTTGACTGGAAATTAACGTTTGAAATGTGAGTTCATCAAATGTGGTTCTTTGAGGGGTGCGAACAGTTCACCTGCCAATCCACGCCTAATCTCTTTCACATTGTACGACATGTGAGGATGGTCCAAAAGAATTTATAAAATGCAAGCTTGGAACCTTGGTATCTATTGTTTGCCAGGTAATCTTTTTGTTTTAATAATATTTTCTTTCTTGTACTCTTGTCATTATTTTGGATTCGTAATTTTCTGAAGATATTTTAATTGATTTTGTGTTTGTAGCACATCTGCAAGTATCGGCTAGAGTTGCTCTCTCTGATATCAGAAGTATGGTCATCCTTCAGCTTGCCTGTTGCTAGCACACCTGTTCACATTGCTCCTGTAAGATAATTAGAATTTCAGTGGGTATTAAAATACCGCACATACTTTTGTGTGTGTGGCATTTTAGAACATATACTTTGGTTAATGATCTTACTTGTCATTCTCTTTTATGATTTTAGATTCTGCATCTTGTGGAGCAACTTTGCTTGGCTCTCAACGATGAATTCAAAAAGTACCTTGCTGATATACTTCCCTGCTGTATTCAAGTTCTTACTGATGCAAAAAGGTTTAGTGACTACACATACGTTATTACTATTCTCCACACGCTTGATGTTTTTGGTGGTCAGTCTTCCTTTGTTTTCTCTGCTCCATGTCTTGGTTTGTATCACTTTGATGTCGAGGTATCTACTGGTCTCATCTTACTTTGCAGGGACACTAGATGAGCATATGCATCTGCTTCTTCCTACATTTATTCGGTTGTTTAAATTGGATGCTTCAGTAGAAGTAAGACGCGGTGCAATCAAAACTCTCACAAGATTGATACCTCGTGTGTAGGTTGGTATAAAATGGAGTCCTTCCAAGTTCATTTTTCCATTTGGTGGAATATTTTTGTTACCTCTTTTCTTCTCTTTGTTTCTATTTTGCTGGTCACTGGACACATATCTTCTTTGGGGCATCACTTGAAGCTTGTCTTGGACGGGTCTTATTTTTTTCCCTCACATTAATCACCGAGGATATATGAGACTTATTTTTTCATGAAAAAGATAACAAATGAAATGACAAAGATTTACTATTCTACGTTGTTTTGATGTTGACTCTAGGGGGTACACTCTCAAATATCAAATCCTGATCCATCTCTATCTATGGACTCGCTTATGTAAAAAACAACCTTCTATTTTAATTTATTACTTTGGAGTATATATTAGTTGTAATTGATTTTTACTTGAAGGTCATCGAGTAATTTTGGCTCAACTAAGAATTCTGAGTGGCTAATCACATTTTATTAGTGTTTCAATTTTGGTCATGCTACAATGTTCCCACAGAAATACAGTTATATTTCCTTTTCATGCTATTTCTTACCTTATTCTTCATGAGCAATTGTTGGGTGATTCTATTACCGGTCTTTATATTATTCACTAATTTTATCTTCTTGTTTTTGACCCTATCACTCAAATTGTGTTTTAATTTTGAGGCAGACTGGATTGCAAGTTCTTACTTGATAAAAGCTTTGTACTATGTGATCTCTGTGATACTTTCTTTAAGTTTGTGTTGATAAATTGTGGCGCCCCTTCCATTTACAGGAACAAAGTAGAGCTCAGGGATTCTGTTGACGCACTTTGTGGTCTAGCTCATGCTCTTGGAGAGGACTTCACCATTTTTATTCCTTCTATTCACAAGCTTATGGTTAAACATAGGCTGCAGGTCTGAGTTAGTCTTTTTTCCCTATCATCACTAGCATCCCAACATTATAAAGGTTTATACTGCTGAGGAATTTGTTCTTGATACAATAGGTATTGCATATACAACACAAGGAATTTGAAGAAATCCGAGGACGATTGGAAAAACGCGAGCCACTGATTTTGGGGAACACCACACCGCAGAGATTAAATCGGCGGTTCCCGGTTGAGGTCATCAGCGATCCATTGAGTGACGGAGAGAATGACAACGATGAGGTTGGGAAGGACATGCATAAGCAGCTTAGAAGCCATCAGGTAGTTTGTCTTCTTTGTTTGTGAGGGACTGGTACTTAAGTTTTTGTACTTACTGGCAGGGGTTACATCCTTTCTGACTGCTTTTAGAGTTTGAGCACCCATAACTATAACACCACCTTCTCCCTCTACCAAACAAAAGAACTGAAATGCCGCTTCTCTTCCCCACAAGAGGGAAAGAGTCCTACTTATTTGCTAGTTATTATATGGTTTGCCATAGTATGTGCCTTTCTGTCTGTACTTTGCGATCCAGGTCATTTGATTACTGTTATCTCTTCTTTGACCCATTACTCTATAAATCATATTTCAATGTCATTTTTATAAGTCCTTCCAAAAAAGTTGGTAACATATGATTTCAATTTACTTTACACTCTAGACTTTGTCAATATAGGATTATAATGATGGTTTTAGACAACGGTAGATTCGTGGGTTTATCTTTTGGTTCTCTTTGTTTTTTTGTGGTATCTTACTGAACGTCGATTGATTTTAGGCCTGAAGCGAGGCTCAAAACATGTTGGACGCTTTGCCTCGCTTTGTGGGCGCTTTAGTATCGCATCAAGGCTCTAAAGCATACTATTCCTTGCCAGTGATTGCAATCATGAAAAAGCAACATTAAACAATTGATATTTCGCTTTATCGTATATTTTTTTCCCAATATCTTTGTCCATATACTATTTATTCTTGCTTATAATTATTAGTCTTGGACTATATTTATATATATATATTTATATTTTACCTTTTCTTCAGTTGCGCCTTTTTTCATTAAAGTCCATACTTTATTTGCGCTTTGTGCTTAAAGCCCCAACGGACCTTAGAGCTTTTTTGCGCTTTTTTCATTTGACAACGCTGGTTTGGACATAGATTTAGTTGAAACTTGAAAAAATAATTTTTCAAGTAGTTTTGAAAAATAATTTTTGGAAGTTAAAATTATGTTTAGACATGCATTTTATTTGAAAAATATTTGAAGTTTTGTGAGCGGGAGAACAAGTTTCACCCAAAACCTACCCTAAACTAGATTTTGGGAACTTGAAAATAATTTCAGAATTTCAAAAATAGATCATTACTCTATGAACAAGCAATGTTTTCAAAAAAGATTTGAAAAAACGTTGCCAAAATATATGGTCAAACAGGGCCTTATTGTTTCCAATTTTAGCTTGTCTAACTATAATCTACTGCCGCAGGTTGCTATCAACTCACTCATGCGGATACTCAGGGATCCATCTCTGTCAAGCTACCACCAGAAAGTGGTCGGATCTCTTATGTTCTTTTTCAAGGTCTGGAGACTCGGTTAGGCATCTTTTTTTCTCATTATTTTGCAGCTCTTTCTTAAGCAGGATTGTTATATTGATATCTTGCTTTGTTCCTTTCTACTTTTGGCACTGTTTGTCCTGGGACTTATTTGTTTGTCTTCTCACTTTGCATGTACAGTCCATGGGCCTTGACTGTGTCCCTTATTTGCCTAAGGTTAGTTTACTAGCTCACATGAATTACAATAAAGACAGATACGGGAATTTTTGCTCTCATTCCATTGCAGCCTTACTTTTTAATTTGACTGGAAATTAACGTTTGAAATGTGAGTTCATCAAATGTGGTTCTTTGAGGGGTGCGAACAGTTCACCTGCCAATCCACGCCTAATCTCTTTCACATTGTACGACATGTGAGGATGGTCCAAAAGAATTTATAAAATGCAAGCTTGGAACCTTGGTATCTATTGTTTGCCAGGTAATCTTTTTGTTTTAATAATATTTTCTTTCTTGTACTCTTGTCATTATTTTGGATTCGTAATTTTCTGAAGATATTTTAATTGATTTTGTGTTTGTAGCACATCTGCAAGTATCGGCTAGAGTTGCTCTCTCTGATATCAGAAGTATGGTCATCCTTCAGCTTGCCTGTTGCTAGCACACCTGTTCACATTGCTCCTGTAAGATAATTAGAATTTCAGTGGGTATTAAAATACCGCACATACTTTTGTGTGTGGCATTTTAGAACATATACTTTGGTTAATGATCTTACTTGTCATTCTCTTTTATGATTTTAGATTCTGCATCTTGTGGAGCAACTTTGCTTGGCTCTCAACGATGAATTCAAAAAGTACCTTGCTGATATACTTCCCTGCTGTATTCAAGTTCTTACCGATGCAAAAAGGTTTAGTGACTACACATACGTTATTACTATTCTCCACACGCTTGATGTTTTTGGTGGTCAGTCTTCCTTTGTTTTCTCTGCTCCATGTCTTGGTTTGTATCACTTTGACGTTGAGGTATCTAGTGGTCTCATCTTACTTTGCAGGGACACTAGATGAGCATATGCATCTTCTTCTTCCTACATTTATTCGGTTGTTTAAATTGGATGCTTCAGTAGAAGTAAGACGCGGTGCAATCAAAACTCTCACAAGATTGATACCTCGTGTGTAGGTTGGTATAAAAGGGAGTCCTTCCAAGTTCATTTTTCCATTTGATGGAATATTTTTGTTACCTCTTTTCTTCTCTTTGTTTCTATTTTGCTGGTCACCGGACACATATCTTCTTTGGGGCATCACTTGAAGCTTGTCTTGGACGGGTCTTATTTTTTTCCCTCACATTAATCACCGAGGATATATGAGACTTATTTTTTCATGAAAAAGATAACAAATGAAATGACAAAGATTTACTATTCTACGTTGTTTTGATGTTGACTCTAGGGGGTACACTCTCAAATATCAAATCCTGATCCATCTCTATCTATGGACTCGCTTATGTAAAAAACAACCTTCTATTTTAATTTATTACTTTGGAGTATATATTAGTTGTAACTGATTTTTACTTGAAGGTCATCGAGCAATTTTGGCTCAACTAAGAATTCTGAGTGGCTAATCACATTTTATTAGTGTTTTAATTTTGGTTATGCTACAACGTTCCCACAGAAATACAGTTATATTTCCTTTTCATGCTATTTCTTACCTTATTCTTCATGAGCAATTGCTGGGTGATTCTATTACCGGTCTTTATATTATTCACTAATTTTATCTTCTTGTTTTTGACCCTATCATTCAAATTGTGTTTTAATTCTGAGGCAGACTGGATTTCAAGTTCTTACTTGATAAAAGCTTTGTACTATGTGATCTCTGTGATACTTTCTTTAAGTTTGTGTTGATAAATTGTGGCGCCCCTTCCATTTACAGGAACAAAGTAGAGCTCAGGGATTCCGTTGATGCACTTTGTGGTCTAGCTCATGCTCTTGGAGAGGACTTTACCATTTTTATTCCTTCTATTCACAAGCTTATGGTTAAACATAGGCTGCAGGTCTGAGTTAGTCTTTTTCCCCTATCATCACTAGCATCCCAACATTATAAAGGTTTATACTGCCGAGGAATTTGTTCTTGATACAATAGGTATTGCATATACAACACAAGGAATTTGAAGAAATCCGAGGACGATTGGAAAAACGTGAGCCACTGATTTTGGGGAGCACCGCAGTACAGAGATTAAATCGGCAGTTCCCGGTTGAGGTCATCAGTGATCCTTTGAGTGATGGAGAGAATGACAACGACGAGGTTGGGACGGACATGCATAAGCAGCTTCAAAACCATCAGGTAGTTTGTCTTCTTTGTTTGTGAAGGACTGGAACTTAAGTTTCTTGTACTTACTTGCAAGGGTTACATCCTTTCTGACTGCTTTCAGAGTTTGAGCACCCATAACTATAACAACACCTTCTCCTTCTACCAAATAAAAGAAATGAAATGCCGCTTCTCTTCCCCACAAGAGGGAAAGAGTCCTGCTTATTTTCTAGTTATTATATGGTTTGCCATAGTATGTGCCTTTCTGTCTGTACTTTGCGATCCAGGTCATTTGATTACTGTTATCTCTTCTTTGACCCATTACTCTATAAATCATATTTCAATGTCATTTTTATAAGTCCTTCCAAAAAAGTTGGTAACATATGATTTCAATTTACTTTACACTCTAGACTTTGTCAATATAGGATTATAATGATGGTTTTAGACAACGGTAGATTCGTGGGTTTATCTTTTGGTTCTCTTTGTTTTTTTGTGGTATCTTACTGAACGTCGATTGATTTTAGGCCTGAAGCGAGGCTCAAAACATGTTGGACGCTTTGCCTCGCTTTGTGGGCGCTTTAGTATCGCATCAAGGCTCTAAAGCATACTATTCCTTGCCATTGATTGCAATCATGAAAAAGCAACATTAAACAATTGATATTTCGCTTTATCGTATATTTTTTTCCCAATATCTTTGTCCATATACTATTTATTCTTGCTTATAATTATTAGTCTTGGACTATATTTATATATATATTTATATTTTACCTTTTCTTCAGTTGCGCCTTTTTTCATTAAAGTCCACACTTTATTTGCGCTTTGTGCTTAAAGCCCCAACGGACCTTAGAGCTTTTTTGCGCTTTTTTCATTTGACAACGCTGGTTTGGACATAGATTTAGTTGAAACTTGAAAAAATAATTTTTCAAGTAGTTTTGAAAAATAATTTTTGGAAGTTAAAATTATGTTTAGACATGCATTTTATTTGAAAAATATTTGAAGTTTTGTGAGCGGGAGAACAAGTTTCACCCAAAATCTACCCTAAACTAGATTTTGGGAACTTGAAAATAATTTCATAATTTCAAAAATAGATCATTACTCTATGAACAAGCAATGTTTTCAAAAAAGATTTGAAAAAACGTTGCCAAAATATATGGTCAAACAGGGCCTTATTGTTTCCAATTTTAGCTTGTCTAACTATAATCTACTGCCGCAGGTTGCTATCAACTCACTCATGCGGATACTCAGGGATCCATCTCTGTCAAGCTACCACCAGAAAGTGGTCTGATCTCTTATGTTCTTTTTCAAGGTCTGGAGATTCGGTTAGGCATCTTTTTTTCTCATTATTTTGCAACTCTTTCTTAAGCAGGATTGTTATATTGATATCTTGCTTTGTTCCTTTCTACTTTTGGCACTGTTAGTCCTGGGACTTATTTGTTTGTCTTCTCACTTTGCATGTACAGTCCATGGGCCTTGGCTGTGTCCCTTATTTGCCTAAGGTTAGTTTACTAGCTCACATGAATTACAATAAAGACAGATACGGGAATTTTTGCTCTCATTCCATTGCGGCCTTACTTTTTAATTTGGCTGGAAATTAACGTTTGAAATGTGAGTTCATCAAATGTGGTTCTTTGAGGGTTTGCGAACAGTTCACCTGCCAATCCACGCCTGATCTCTTTCACATTGTACGACATGTGAGGATGGTCCAAAAGAATTTATAACATGCAAGCTTGGAACCTTGGTATCTATTGTTTGCCAGGTAATCTTTTTGTTTTAATAATATTTTCTTTCTTGTACTCTTGTCATTATTTTGGATTCGTAATTTTCTAAAGATATTTTAATTGATTTTGTGTTTGTAGCACATCTGCAAGTATCTGCCAGAGTTGCTCTCTCTAATATCAGAAATATGGTCATCCTTCAGCTTGCCTGTTGCTAACCGACCTGTTCACATTGCTCCTGTAAGATAATTAGAATTTCAGTGGGTATTAAAATACCGCACATACTTTTGTGTGTGTGGCATTTTAGAACATATACTTTGGTTAATGATCTTACTTGTCATTCTCTTTTATGATTTTAGATTCTGCATCTTGTGGAGCAACTTTGCTTGGCTCTCAACGATGAATTCAAAAAGTACCTTGCTGATATACTTCCCTGCTGTATTCAAGTTCTTACCGATGCAAAAAGGTTTAGTGACTACACATACGTTATTACTATTCTCCACACGCTTGATGTTTTTGGTGGTCAGTCTTCCTTTGTTTTCTCTGCTCCATGTCTTGGTTTGTATCACTTTGATGTTGAGGTATCTACTGGTCTCATCTTACTTTGCAGGGACACTAGATGAGCATATGCATCTGCTTCTTCCTACACTTATTCGGTTGTTTAAATTGGATGCTTCAGTAGAAGTAAGACGCGGTGCAATCAAAACTCTCACAAGATTGATACCTCGTGTGTAGGTTGGTATAAAAGGGAGTCCTTCCAAGTTCATTTTTCCATTTGATGGAATATTTTTGTTACCTCTTTTCTTCTCTTTGTTTCTATTTTGTTGGTCACTGGACACATATCTTCTTTGGGGCATCACCTGAAGCTTGTCTTGGACGGGTCTTATTTTTTTCCCTCACATTAATCACCGAGGATATATGAGACTTATTTTTTCATGAAAAAGATAACAAATGAAATGACAAAGATTTACTTGGAGGGGTCTTATTTTTGTTTTGATGTTGACTCTAGGGGGTACACTCTCAAATATCAAATCCTAAACACTCTCAAATATCAAATCCTGATCCATCTCTATCTATGGACTCGCTTATGTAAAAAACAACCTTCTATTTTAATTTATTACTTTGGAGTATATATTAGTTGTAATTGATTTTTACTTGAAGGTCATCGAGTAATTTTGGCTCAACTAAGAATTCTGAGTGGCTAATCACATTTTATTAGTGTTTTAATTTTGGTTATGCTACAACGTTCCCACAGAAATACAGTTATATTTCCTTTCCATGCTATTTCTTACCTTATTCTTCATGAGCAATTGCTGGGTGATTCCATTACCGGTCTTTATATTATTCACTAATTTTATCTTCTTGTTTTTGATCCTATCACTCAAATTGTGTTTTAATTCTGAGGCAGATTGGATTGCAAGTTCTTACTTGATAAAAGCTTTGTACTATGTGATCTCTGTGATACTTTCTTTAAGTTTGTGTTGATAAATTGTGACGCCCCTTCCGTTTACAGGAACAAAGAAGAGCTCAGGAAGGATTCTGTTGATGCACTTTGTGGTCTAGCTCATGCTCTTGGAGAGGACTTCACCATTTTTATTCCTTCTATTCACAAGCTTATGGTTAAACATATGCTGCATGTCCGAGTTAGTCTTTTTCCCCTATCATCACTAGCATCCCAACATTATAAAGGTTTATACTACTGAGGAATTTGTTCTTGATACAATAGGTATTGCATATACAGCACAAGGAATTTGAAGAAATCCGAGGACGATTGGAAAAACGTGAGCCACTGATTTTGGGGAGCACCGCAGCACAGAGATTAAATCGGCGGTTCCTGATTGAGGTCATCAGTGATCCTTTGAGTGATGGAGAGAATGACAACGATGAGGTTGGGACGGACATGCATAAGCAGCTTCAAAACCATCAGGTAGTTTGTCTTCTTTGTTTGCGAGGGACTGGAACTTAAGTTTCTTGTACTTACTTGCAAGGGTTACATCCTTTCTGACTGTTTTCAGAGTTTGAGCACCCATAACTATAACAACACCTTCTCCCTCTACCAAACAAAAGAAATGAAATGCTACTTCTCTTCCCCACAAGAGGGAAAGAGTCCTACTTATTTTCTAGTTATTATATGGTTTGCCATAGTATGTGCCTTTCTGTCTGTACTTTGCGATCCAGGTCATTTGATTACTGTTATCTCTTCTTTGACCCATTACTCTATAAATCATATTTCAATGTCATTTTTATAAGTCCTTCCAAAAAAATTGGTAACATATGATTTCAATTTACTTTACACTCTAGACTTTGTCAATATAGGATTATAATGATGGTTTTAGACAACGGTAGATTCGTGGGTTTATCTTTTGGTTCTCTTTGTTTTTTTGTGGTATCTTACTGAACGTCGATTGATTTTAGGCCTGAAACGAGGCTCAAAACATGTTGGACGCTTTGCCTCGCTTTGTGGGCGCTTTAGTATCGCATCAAGGCTCTAAATCATACTATTCCTTGCCAGTGATTGCAATCATGAAAAAGCAACATTAAACAATTGATATTTCGCTTTATCGTATATTTTTTTCCCAATATCTTTGTCCATATACTATTTATTCTTGCTTATAATTATTAGTCTTGGACTATACTTATATATATATATATTTATATTTTACCTTTTCTTCAGGTTGCGCCTTTTTTCATTAAAGTCCACACTTTATTTGCGCTTTGTGCTTAAAGCCCCAACGGACCTTAGAGCTTTTTTGCGCTTTTTTCATTTGACAACGCTGGTTTGGACATAGATTTAGTTGAAACTTGAAAAAATAATTTTTCAAGTAGTTTTGAAAAATAATTTTTGGAAGTTAAAATTATGTTTAGACATGCATTTTATTTGAAAAATATTTGAAGTTTTGTGAGCGGGAGAACAAGTTTCACCCAAAATCTACCCTAAACTAGATTTTGGGAACTTGAAAATAATTTCAGAATTTCAAAAATAGATCATTACTCTATGAACAAGCAATGTTTTCAAAAAAGATTTGAAAAAACGTTGCCAAAATATATGGTCAAACAGGGCCTTATTGTTTCCAATTTTAGCTTGTCTAACTATAATCTACTGCCGCAGGTTGCTATCAACTCACTCATGCGGATACTCAGGGATCCATCTCTGTCAAGCTACCACCAGAAAGTGGTCGGATCTCTTATGTTCTTTTTCAAGGTCTGGAGATTCGGTTAGGCATCTTTTTTTCTCATTATTTTGCAGCTCTTTCTTAAGCAGGATTGTTATATTGATATCTTGCTTTGTTCCTTTCTACTTTTGGCACTGTTAGTCCTGGGACTTATTTGTTTGTCTTCTCACTTTGCATGTACAGTCCATGGGCCTTGGCCGTGTCCCTTATTTGCCTAAGGTTAGTTTACTAGCTCACATGAATTACAATAAAGACAGATACGGGAATTTTGCTCTCATTCCATTGCAGCCTTACTTTTTAATTTGGCTGGAAATTAACGTTTGAAATGTGAGTTCATCAAATGTGGTACTTTGAGGGTTTGCGAACAGTTCACCTGCCAATCCACGCCTCATCTCTTTCAAATTGTACGACATGTGAGGATGGTCCAAAAGAATTTATAACATGCAAGCTTGGAACATTGGTATCTATTGTCTGCCAGGTAATCTTTTTGTTTTAATAATATTTTCTTTCTTGTACTCTTGTTATTATTTTGGATTCGTAATTTTCTAAAGATATTTTAATTGATTTTGTGTTTGTAGCACATCCGCAAGTATCTGCTAGAGTTGCTGTCTCTGATATCAGAAATATGGTCATCCTTCAGCTTGCCTGTTGCTAACAGACCTGTTCACATTGCTCCTGTAAGATAATTAGAATTTCAGTGGGTATTAAAATACCGCACATACTTTTGTGTGTGGCATTTTAGAACATATACTTTGGTTAATGATCTTACTTGTCATTCTCTTTTATGATTTTAGATTCTGCATCTTGTGGAGCAACTTTGCTTGGCTCTCAACGATGAATTCAAAAAGTACCTTGCTGATATACTTCCCTGCTGTATTCAAGTTCTTACCGATGCAAAAAGGTTTAGTGACTACACATACGTTATTACTATTCTCCACACGCTTGATGTTTTTGGTGGTCAGTCTTCCTTTGTTTTCTCTGCTCCATGTCTTGGTTTGTATCACTTTGATGTTGAGGTATCTATTGGTCTCATCTTACTTTGCAGGGACACTAGATGAGCATATGCATCTGCTTCTTCCTACATTTATTCGGTTGTTTAAATTGGATGCTTAAGTAGAAGTAAGACGCGGTGCAATCAAAACTCTCACAAGATTGATACCTCGTGTGTAGGTTGGTATAAAAGGGAGTCCTTCCAAGTTCATTTTTCCATTTGATGGAATATTTTTGTTAC
Organism: Nicotiana noctiflora; assembly: GCA_032618575.1. Lineage (NCBI taxonomy): Eukaryota > Viridiplantae > Streptophyta > Magnoliopsida > Solanales > Solanaceae > Nicotiana > Nicotiana noctiflora. The sequence goes on along the minus strand of JASVEL010011906.1, from coordinate 438,842 downwards.
CCCTTTTCTTCTCTTTGTTTCTATTTTGTTGGTCACTGGACACATATCTTCTTTGGGGCATCACCTGAAGCTTGTCTTGGACGGGTCTTATTTTTTTCCCTCACATTAATCACCGAGGATATATGAGACTTATTTTTTCATGAAAAAGATAACAAATGAAATGACAAAGATTTACTATTCTACGTTGTTTTGATGTTGACTCTAGGGGGTACACTCTCAAATATCAAATCATGATCCATCTCTATCTATGGACTCGCTTATGTAAAAAATAACCTTCTATTTTAATTTATTACTTTGGAGTATATATTAGTTGTAACTGATTTTTACTTGAAGGTCATCGAGCAATTTTGGCTCAACTAAGAATTCTGAGTGGCTAATCACATTTTATTAGTGTTTTAATTTTGGTTATGCTACAACGTTCCCACAGAAATACAGTTATATTTCCTTTTCATGCTATTTCTTACCTTATTCTTCATGAGTAATTGCTGGGTGATTCTATTACCGGTCTTTATATTATTCACTAATTTTATCTTCTTGTTTTTGACCCTATCACTCAAATTGTGTTTTAATTTTGAGGCAGACTGGATTTCAAGTTCTTACTTGATAAAAGCTTTGTACTATGTGATCTTTGTGATACTTTCTTTAAGTTTGTGTTGATAAATTGTGGCGCCCCTTCCATTTACAGGAACAAAGTATAGCTCAGGGATTCTGTTGACGCACTTTGTGGTCTAGCTCATGCTCTTGGAGAGGACTACACCATTTTTATTCCTTCTATTCTCAAGTTTATGGTTAAACATAGGCTGCAGGTCCGAGTTAGTCTTTTTCCCCTATCATCACTAGCATCCCAACATTATAAAGGTTTATACTGCTGAGGAATTTGTTCTTGATACAATAGGTATTGCATATACAACACAAGGAATTTGAAGAAATCCGAGGACGATTGGAAAAACGCGAGCCACTGATTTTGGGGAACACCGCAGCACAGAGATTAAATCGACGGTTCCCGGTTGAGGTCATCAGTGATCCTTTGAGTGATGGAGAGAATGACAACGATGAGGTTGGGACGGACATGCATAAGCAGCTTCAAAACCATCAGGTAGTTTGTCTTCTTTGTTTGTGAGGGACTGGAACTTAAGTTTCTTGTACTTACTTGCAAGGGTTACATCCTTTCTGACTGCTTTCAGAGTTTGAGCACCCATAACTATAACAACACCTTCTCCCTCTACCAAACAAAAGAAATGAAATGCCGCTTCTCTTCCCCACAAGAGGGAAAGAGTCCTGCTTATTTTCTAGTTATTATATGGTTTGCCATAGTATGTGCCTTATAGTATGTGCCTTTCTGTCTGTACTTTGCGATCCAGGTCATTTGATTACTGTTATTTCTTCTTTGACCCATTACTCTATAAATCATATTTCAGTGTCATTTTTATAAGTCCTTCCAAAAAAATTGGTAACATATGATTTCAATTTACTTTACACTCTAGACTTTGTCAATATAGGATTATAATGATGGTTTTAGGCAACGGTAGATCGTGGGTTTATCTTTTGGTTCTCTTTATTTTTTTGTGGTATCTTACTGAACGTCGATTGACTTTAGGCCTGAAGCGAGGCTCAAAACATGTTGGACGCTTTGCCTCGCTATGTGGGCGCTTTAGTATCGCATCAAGGCTCTAAAGCATACTATTCCTTGCCAGTGATTGCAATCATGAAAAAGCAACATTAAACAATTGATATTTCGCTTTATCATATATTTTTTTCCCAATATCTTTGTCCATATACTATTTATTCTTGCTTATAATTATTAGTCTTGGACTATATTTATATATATATATTTATATTTTACCTTTTCTTCAGTTGCGCCTTTATTCATTAAAGTCCACACTTTATTTGCGCTTTGTGCTTAAAGCCCCAACGGACCTTAGAGCTTTTTTGCGCTTTTTTCATTTGACAACGCTGGTTTGGACATAGATTTAGTTGAAACTTGAAAAAATAATTTTTCAAGTAGTTTTGAAAAATAATTTTTGGAAGTTAAAATTATGTTTAGACATGCATTTTATTTGAAAAATATTTGAAGTTTTGTGAGCGGGAGAATAAGTTTCACCCAAAATTTACCCTAAACTAGATTTTGGGAACTTGAAAATAATTTCAGAATTTCAAAAATAGATCATTACTCTATGAACAAGCAATGTTTTCAAAAAAGATTTGAAAAAACGTTGCCAAAATATATGGTCAAACAGGGCCTTATTGTTTCTAATTTTAGCTTGTCTAACTATAATCTACTGCCGCAGGTTGCTATCAACTCACTCATGCGGATACTCAGGGATCCATCTCTGTCAAGCTACCACCAGAAAGTGGTCGGATCTCTTATGTTCTTTTTCAAGGTCTGGAGACTCGGTTAGGCATCTTTTTTTCTCATTATTTTGCAGCTCTTTCTTAAGCAGGATTGTTATATTGCTATCTTGCTTTGTTCCTTTCTACTTTTGGCACTGTTAGTCCTGGGACTTATTTGTTTGTCTTCTCACTTTGCATGTATAATCCATGGGCCTTGGCTGTGTCCCTTATTTGCCTAAGGTTAGTTTACTAGCTCACATGAATTACAATAAAGACAGATATAGGAATTTTTGCTCTCTGTCACGACCCAAATCCGGTCGTGATGGCGCCCAACAATCAAGCTAGGCCAGCCAGACTAACAATTCCATTAACACATAGATATCCGTCCCAAATGGACAACCCAAGAAGAATATATGAGTTTAAGAACTCCAATAATATTAATACTGAACAGAATACTGACACTCCCAAAGATCCGGAGTCACAAGTCTAGAGCCTCTAACAAAACCCAATAGGAAATAGAGAGTACGATATAGAAGTACTCAAGTCTGAATACAAAATATACAATAACAACTGGAATGAGAGGAGAAGCTAGGCTCTGCGAACGTAGGCAGCTACCTCAGCAACTCGACGTGACAATGTAAACGCTGGAGATGTCCGTCTACTGCTCCTGTGTACCTGAGTCTGCACACAAAAGGTGCAGGGAGTAGGGGTGAGTACTAAGTACTCAGTGAGTAACAAATATATATATGTAGCTGACAGTAAGAAATCCACAAAATACCACAAAATGAAGCTACACTACAGTCCGAATCTCCTACGAACTAGCAACAACAGTACATTACCACTATCACAGATAATTCACAGACAAAGATGCAATGCAATGCACATAACTGCTACGGCGTGTAGCCCGATCCCATTTAACGTCGACGGCGCTCACTGGGGGTGTGTACAGACTCCGGAGGGGCTCCTACAGCCCAAGCGCAATACTGCTGCGGCGTGCAGCCCGATCCACATATCAACCACTGCGGCGTGCAGCCCGATCCCATACTCAATCCACAATAAGCAATTAAGTCACAAAACAATTCATTTTCCTTAATTCCAGTTCTCAATTCATAATTTATGAAAAATACTTTAACTTTATTAAATTTGTAAAAGCCGGTGACTTAGCATTTCAAAAGTGTGATTTCAATTTCCAGGACTGAGATCAATGATTTAAGCAATTTTAGCTATCACATAAATATTGTCCTCTAAGGACGCTACAGATCGGCACAAGGCCCCAAACAAGGCTTACAGCCCACAAATATAGCAAATACAGTGTATTTCCAACACTAACAACATATTTTTCATTCCTGGGATGGACCAAGTCTCAATCCCCAAATCACAATCACTCTCGCACCTGCCACGGTGTGCGAGCCACGCCCTATTAGCGTCACAATGTGCTAAGCCGGGGTTTCGAACCCTCAGGCTACAATATACACAAGCTACTCACCTCTAGCCGGTCGTCGAATCGTCCGCGATGCCTTTTCCCTTGAATTTCGTTGCCTCGTGCGTAGAATCTAGTCAAATAACAATAATTATATCAAATACGGGTCAAAGAATCATAACCCACTTCAATTCATATGAAATTCTCAACATTACACCAAGTTGGTAAAACCCGACTTTCGGTACGATTCTCGAAAGATTACGAAAGTCACATATTCGGAACCCTCATCTCAATACGAGTCTAAGCATATCAATTTTTACCAAAATCGGACTCCATTTGCTCATTCAAAACCTTGATTTTCTAAAGTTCAAACCTAGGGTTAAATCTTCCATGAATCACCCCAATTCTTCCATTTTCATGATATAATTGCATGATATTATCAATACTAATCATAATACGAGTTCATAGTTGATTACCTGATGATTTCCCTTGATTTCTTCCTCAAAATCGCCCAAAGTCGCCCTTAAGCCGAGACCCCCAAATGTTAAAATGTCTTCTGAAATTTTCTAACTTCTGATACACTTAACTTACAGCGATTTCCGCTTCTGCGGAAATATTTTCGCTCCTACGCGTCCGCTTCTGCGGAGATTGGACCGCTCCTGCGGATAATTCCGCTTCTGCGGCTAGACGTCCGCTTCTGCGGACTCGCCCAAGCGGCTCCCCTTCCGCTTCTGCGAAGGCCGCTTCTGCGGCTCCCAGTCCGCTTCCGCGCTTCCGCTTCAGCGGCTCCCCTTCCGCTTCTGCGGTCGCCGCTTCTGCGGCTCCTTTCCGCTTCAGCGCACCCGCTCCTGCGCCCATAATTCCGCAGGAGCGGAAACAACAGAGGCAGTGCACAAATTTTCTGCAATTTTCCATATTTCTCCCGATTAACCATCCGAAAACACCCCGAGGCCCCCGGACCTCATTCAAACACACCAACACATCCTAATTCCTTATTCGAACTTGTTCCAATCATAAAAACACCATCCTAAACATCAAAATCATCAATTAACCACGGATTCAAGCCTAACTTTCTTAAAAACTTTCAAAACTAACATTCAACCCAAAACCCGATCAAACGATGTCCGAATGACCTGAAAATTTGCAGACATATCCAAAATCACATAACGAAGCTACAGAAATTGTCGGAATTCCATTCCGACCCCCGGATCAAAATATCACCTACTATCCGGTTTTCGCCATAATTCAATATTCGCCAATTCAAGCTTAAAACTACACCGGACCTCCGAATTCAATTCCGATTGTTCTCCTAAGTCATAAATGATCCCCCGGAACTAGTCGAATCATCAGAATCCGGTTCCGAGCACTCTAACTCAATAGTCAACTCTTGGTTGACTTTTCATATTCAAGCTTACTTCAAACATGCTATTTGTTGCATTTTCAATCCAAATCACCTCTAACTCACCCGATATACTCAAATACTGTTTTAAAAGCATAATATATGTAAATGTAAGGTAACGGGGTGGTAAATTCCCGTAACGACGGGCCGGGTCGTTACACTCTCATTCCATTGCAGCCTTACTTTTTAATTTGGCTGGAATTTAACGTTTGAAATGTGAGTTCATCAAATGTGGTTCTTTGAGGGTTTGCGAACAGTTCACCTGCCAATCCACGCCTAATCTCTTTCACATTGTACGACATGTGAGGATGGTCCAAAAGAATTTATAACATGCAAGCTTGGAACCTTGGTATCTATTGTTTGCCAGGTAATCTTTTTATTTTAATAATATTTTCTTTCTTGTACTCTTGTCATTATTTTGGATTCGTAATTTTCTAAAGATATTTTAATTGATTTTGTGTTTGTAGCACATCTGCAAGTATCGGCTAGAGTTGCTCTCTCTGATATCAGAAGTATGGTCATCCTTCAGCTTGCCTGTTGCTAACAGACCTGTTCACATTGCTCCTGTAAGATAATTAGAATTTCAGTGGGTATTAAAATACCGCACATACTTTTGTGTGTGGCATTTTAGAGCAGATACTTTGGTTAATGATCTTACTTGTTATTCTCTTTTATGATTTTAGATTCTGCATCTTGTGGAGCAACTTTGCTTGGCTCTCAACGATGAATTCAAAAAGTACCTTGCTGATATACTTCCCTGCTGTATTCAAGTTCTTACCGATGCAAAAAGGTTTAGTGACTACACATACGTTATTACTATTCTCCACACGCTTGATGTTTTTGGTGGTCAGTCTTCCTTTGTTTTCTCTGCTCCATGTCTTGGTTTGTATCACTTTGATGTTGAGGTATCTACTGGTCTCATCTTACTTTGCAGGGACACTAGATGAGCATATGCATCTGCTTCTTCCTACATTTATTCGGTTGTTTAAATTGGATGCTTCAGTAGAAGTAAGACGCGATGCAATCAAAACTCTCACAAGATTGATACCTCGTGTGTAGGTTGGTATAAAAGGGAGTCCTTCCAAGTTCATTTTTCCATTTGGTGGAATATTTTTATTACCTCTTTTCTTCTCTTTGTTTCTATTTTGCTGGTCGCTGGACACATATCTTCTTTGGGGCATCACTTGAAGCTTTTCTTGGACGGGTCTTATTTTTTTCCCTCACATTAATCACCGAGGATATATGAGACTTATTTTTTCATGAAAAAGATAACAAATGAAATGACAAAGATTTACTATTCTACGTTGTTTTGATGTTGACTCTAGGGGGTACACTCTCAAATACCAAATCTTGGCTCAACTAAGAATTCTGAGTGGCTAATCACATTTTATTAGTGTTTTAATTTTGGTTATGCTACAACGTTCCCACAGAAATACAGTTATATTCCCTTTTCATGCTATTTCTTACCTTATTCTTCATGAGCAATTGCTGGGTGATTCTATTACCGGTCTTTATATTATTCACTAATTTTATCTTCTTGTTTTTGACCCTATCACTCAAATTGTGTTTTAATTCTGAGGCAGACTGGATTTCAAGTTCTTACTTGATAAAAGCTTTGTACTATGTGATCTCTGTGATACTTTCTTTAAGTTTGTGTTGATAAATTGTGGCGCCCCTTCCATTTACAGGAACAAAGTAGAGCTCAGGGATTCTGTTGACGCACTTTGTGGTCTAGGTCATGCTTTTGGAGAGGACTACACCATTTCCTTTTTAGTCCGTGCCAAAAAGAATGACCCCTTTCCTTATTTGGAAACGATTTACCTTTATGCAATGAATTATAGCCACAAAAAATAAAGGTGCCTCATTTTACACCACAAGATCAAAAGTCTTCTCTCTTTTCTTAAACTCCGTGCCCAGTCAAATGGGTTCACATAAATTGAAACAGAGGGAGTACTATTTATTCTTCCTTATAATTATTTGTCTTGGACTATATATATATATATATATATATATATATATATATATATATATATATATATATATATACCTTTTCTTCAGTTGCGCCTTTTTTTCATTAAAGTCCGCACTTTATTTGCGCTTTGTGCTTAAAGCCCCAACGGACCTTAGAGCTTTTTTGCGCTGGTTTGGACATAGATTTAGTTGAAACTTGAAAAAATAATTTTTCAAGTAGTTTCGAAAAATAATTATTGGAAGTTAAAATTATGTTTGTACATGCATTTTATTTGAAAAATATTTGAAGTTTTGTGAGTGGGAGAACAAGTTTCGCCCAAAATCTACCCTAAACTAGATTTTGGGAACTTGAAAATAATTTCAGAATTTCAAAAATAGATCATTACTCTATGAACGAGCAATGTTTTCAAAAAAGATTTGAAAAAACGTTGCCAAAATATATGGTCAAACAGGGCCTTATTGTTTCCAATTTTAGCTTGTCTAACTGTAATCTACTGCCGCAGGTTGCTATCAATTCACTCATGCGGATACTCAAGGATCCATCTCTGTCAAGCTACCTCCAGAAAGTGGTCGGATCTCTTATGTTCATTTTCAAGGTCTGGAGACTCGGTTAGGCATCTTATTTCTCATTGTTTTACAGCTCTTTCTTAAGCAGGATTGTTATATTGCTATCTTGCTTTTTTCCTTTCTACTTTTGGCACTGTTAGTCCTGGGACTTATTTGTTTGTCTTCTCACTTTGCATGTACAGTCCATGGGCCTTGGCTGTGTCCCTTATTTGCCTAAGGTTAGTTTAATAGCTCACATGAATTACAATAAAGACAGATACGAAAATTTTTGCTCTCATTCCATTGCAGCCTTACTTTTTAATTTGGCTGGAAATTAACGTTTGAAATGTGAGTTCATCAAATGTGGTTCTTTGAGGGTTTGCGAACAGTTCACCTGCCAATCCACGCCTAATCTCTTTCACATTGTACGTGAGGATGGCCCAAAAGAATTTATAACATGGAGGCTTGGAACCTTGGTATCTATTGTTTGCCAGGTAATCTTTTTGTTTTAATAATATTTTCTTTCTTGTACTCTTGTCATTATTTTGGATTCGTAATTTTCTAAAGATATTTTAATTGATTTTGTGTTTGTAGCACATCTGCAAGTATCTACCAGAGTTGCTCTCTCTGATATGAGAAATATGGTCATCCTTCAGCTTGCCTGTTGCTAACAGACCTGTTCACATTGCTCCTGTAAGATAATTAGATTTTCAGTGAGTATTAAAATACCGCACATACTTTTGTGTGTGGCATTTTAGAACAGATACTTTGGTTAATGATCTTACTTGTCATTCTCTTTTCTGATTTTAGATTCTGCATCTTGTGGAGTAACTTTGCTTGGCTCTCAACGATGAATTCAGAAAGTACTTTGCTATATACTTCCCTGCTGTGTTCAAGTTCTTACTAATGCAAAAAGGTTTAATGACTACACTTATGCTATTACTATTCTCCACACGCTTGATGTTTTTGGTGGTCAGTCTTCCTTTGTTTTCTATGCTCCATGTCTTAGTTTGTATCACTTTGATGTTTAGGTATCTAGTGGTCTCATCTTACTTTGTAGGGACACTAGATGAGCATATGCATCTGCTTCTTCCTACACTTATTCGGTTGTTTAAATTGGATGCTTCAGTAGAAGTAAGATGCGGTGCAATCAAAACTCTCACAAGATTGATACCTCGTGTGTAAGTTGGTATAAAAGGGAGTCCTTCCAAGTTCATTTTTCCATTTGATGGAATATTTTTGTTACCTCTTTTCTTCTCTTTGTTTCTATTTTGCTGGTCACCGGACACATATCTTCTTTGGGGCATCACTTGAAGCTTGTCTTGGACGGGTCTGATTTTTTTCCCTCACATTAATCACCGAGGATATATGAGACTTACTCTCTCATGAAAAAGATAACAAATGAAAGGACAAAGATTTGTTGTTCTACGTTGTTTTGATGTTTTCTCTAACGGGTACCCTCTAAAATAACAAATCCTGATCCATCTTTATCTATGGACTCGCTTATGTAAAAAATAACTTTCTATTTTAATTTATTACTTTGGAGTATATATTAGTTGTAACTGATTTTTACTTGAAGGTCATCGAGTAATTTTGGCTCAACTAAGAATTCTGAGTGGCTAATCACATTTTATTAGTGTTTCAATTTTGGTTATGCTACAACGTTCCCTCAGAAATACAGTTATCTTTCCTTTTCATGTTATTTCTTACCTTATTCTTCATGAGCAATTGTTGGGCGATTCTATTACCGGTCTTTATATTATTCACTAATTTTATCTTCTTGTTTTTGACCCTATCATTCAAATTGTACTATGTGATCTCTGTGATACTTTCTTTAAGTTTGTGCTGATAAAAGCGGCAGTGCTCCGGCGGGCGCGTCGGGGCGCGTGCGGTGGCGTTTCCCGGTGAAATTTCTGGGGGTTGGTCGGAATTATGTGGGTGAGCTTTTGGTGGTGTTGGATTTTGCACAACACTGATAATTAGTGACTTTTACACAATTAGTCACTTAGTTCACCGGAAAATTGCACGGTGACTGAGTTATTTCTTTCCGGATATCGTTAATGTGACGACCCGGCCCGTCGTCATGAGAATTACCACCCCGTTATGTTGTAAATACATGTTTTATGATTTTATATCAGTTTTAGAGTCTATCGGGTGAGTTAGGAGTGAATTGGATTGAAAATGAGGCATATAGACTTTTTGAAGGAAACTTGAATAAGGAAAGTCAACCCGGAGTTGACTATTTAGCTACAGGGCTCAGAATCGGATTCTGATGATTCGGTTAGTTCCGGGAGGTGATTTGTGACTTAGGGGAGCAATCAGAATTGAATTTGGAGGCCCGGTGTAGAAATAGGCTTGAATTGGCTAAGGTTGAATTTTGGCGAAATCCGAACGGTAGTTGATATTTTGATCCGGGGGTCGGAATGGAATTCCGACAGTTGCAGTAGCTCCATTAGGTGATTTTGGATGTGCCTGCATAATTTTAGGTCATTCGGACGTTGTTTAGTCGGGTTTTTGATTGATTGTGCAATTCGGAAGTTTTGAAGGAATTTAGGCTTGAATCCGTGTGTAATTGGTGATTTTTATGTTTAGGATGGTGTTTTTATGATTGGAACAAGTTCGTATCGTATTTTGGGGTATGTTGGTGGCTTTCGTTGGGGTCCCGGGGGCCTCGGGGTGTTTTCGGATGGCTAAACGAGAGAAAATGTGGAAAATTGCAGGTTTCGACTCTGGTTCTGTTGTTTTCGCTCCTGCAGAAATGGGGACGCAGGAGCGGGTCCGCAGGAGCGGACGAGGGGGGCGCAGGAGCGCTTGGCATCGCAGAAGCAGAATCTTTTCCGCTGAAGCGGCGTCGCTGGTGCGAGTAGGTGACCGCAGAAGCGGTCTGGAGGCATGATGGAGGAGTCCGCAGAAGCGGATAGTTGATCGCATAGGCGAGTCCGCAGGAGCGGACTCTTGTCCGCTGAAGCGGGAAAGACCACAGGGGCGGAGGGGATTCCGCAGGAGCGGACCCGCAGGAGCGGTCCTTGGATCGCAGGTGCGGAAGTGGCCAAATAGGCCTGGGTTCGCAGAAGCGACCAATTGGTCGCAGAAACGATTCCGCAGGGACGGAAAATGGTCCGCAGAAGCGAAAATCGTAGTGAGTTAAGTGTATCAGAAGTTAGAAAATTTCAGAAACATTTCACACATTTGGGTCTCGGCTTTAGAGGCAATTTGGGCGATTTTGAAGAGAAACTCAAGGAAAATCATCAGGTAATCAACTATGGACTTAAACTATGATTAGTATTGATAATATTATGCAATTATATCATGAAATTGGAGGAATTTGGGGTGATTCATGAAAGATTTGGCTTGAACTTTAGAAAATCAAGGTTTTGAATGGGCAAATGGAGTCCGAATTTGGTAAAATTGATATGCTTAGACTCGTATCGAGATGAGGGTTCCGAATATGCGACTTTTGTAATGTTTTCAACAAGCGTACCGAAAGTCGGGTTTTGACAACTTTGGGAATTTTGATGTAAATTTAGTTGTTTTGATTGGGTGTCGTCCCATTGGCCTAATTTGTTGTGTTTCTACTGTATTTGATCAGATTCTACGCGTGCGGAGCTTGATTCTCGTGGAAAGGGCATTGCGGAGTAGTCGTCGCGCCGTATTGAGGTGAGTAATAGATGCGGGTGATGACCAGCGGGTTCGAAACCCGGTATACCACTTTGTGACGCTGTATAGCGGCGAGACACGTACTCTCTTGTGAGTGCGGGGTCGATTGTGATTGGGGACTATGGCTTAGTCCGACTTGTTGATACTGTGTTATAACATTGGCTATTCTTGAGCCGTCGAACCTCCTTCTCGGATGGTTGCATACTATATATTGAAATATTGGCTACTCTTGAGCCGAGGAACCCCCTTCTTGGGCGGTTGAGTATACTTGTGGGCCGTGAGCCAGTTATTGGATCCCGCGAGGATCGTTATCTTTGTCTTATCATATTGACATGTTAGTTACTACCAGTCCGTAGCTATTTCGATTATCATGCTATTTCCAATCTCTGGAACTTGGTATTACTGTTTTTCCAACTGAAAAATGATAAAAAGGGTTTTCAAACTACTTTTGAGCCTACGAGGCTGTATTTGCATATTAGCTGACTGGTAGTGGATCGAGCTGCGAGCCGCAACAGTATATATGTTGGATCGGACTGCACGCCGCAGTGATATTGTGCTTGGGTTGTAGGAGCCCCTCCGGAGTCTGAACCCCCACAGTGAGCACGGGTACCCAAATTGGATCGGGCTACGCGCCGTAGCGGTCATATCATGCATTGCATTTAGCTACATCTGCTAGCTGTTATACTGGTTTGTTGGTACTTGTTGATACAGGTACAGTTGATATTGATTCTGTGACAGGGTATTTGATTACAGCTTTACATAGTGCTTTATTGCGGATTTCTTATCTGCGCTGTCTTACCCCTGTTTATTACCACTGAGTCTGGCAGTACTCATTTTACTCCTTGCACCTTGTGTGCAGATCCAGGTACCTCTCAGCAGTGATCCGGTAGCTGTTCGAGGCGACATCTGTAGGATATTCGAGGTAGCTGCAGAGTCCGCAGGACCCGATATTCCTTCTTACTGTCTTTTGATTCTGTATTGCTATTTCTTTCCGCACTTGGTATCTTGTAAACCATTATTACACTATGTTCATTAGAGGCTCATGACTCTTGACCCTTCGGTCTATTTGAGTTGGTATATTTTGGGACTTGGTTCCCCATTTTCGATATATGCATCACTGTTGCTTCATATTTTGATATGGTTAAATGGGATGAAGGGAGCTTCTAGCTCCATCGTTATTATTGATTGGTCGGGCTGGCCTAGCAATGTGTTAGGCGCCATCACGACCGGATTTGGGGTCGTGACAAGTTGGTATCAGAGCCTAGGTTTACTAGGCCTTATTAGTCTTGAGCCGGTTAGTAGAGTCTTGTGGATCGGTACGGGGACGCCTGTACTTATCCTCGGGAGGCTGCCAACCTTTAGAAAACACTTCACATTTCTTGGAATTCTTATCGTGCGCACTTGATTCAGCTTGAGATATAATTTTGAAATTCCTTCCGCACGTCTGTGCACGCATCGAGCGCTCAGTAATGTAATTGCCTTATGGCTTGTGATTTTCCCCGAACGAGGGGCGAGATATAATCTCTGTGAGATTCATGTTGGGCCAGTCGGTATGACTTGAGGCTGGACCTTGTTTATGACTTGAGTATCGGGGTGCTGATTTTGTGAGAGGTAGTAATAAATGATGTACTGAGGGTTTGGATGTTCCGGCTTGGCTCGGGTAGTTTCGGCCACCGCTACTGTAGCGACATCTCAGTCAGGGGGTGGTCAACAGACCCCTGCAGCTCGCACACCTGACCCGGTTGTTCAGGGACTTCAGACGCCAGAGGCGGTCCCCGCTCAGGTGGTTGCACCGATTATTCCTCCAGCTGCACCAGCTCCAGCTCCAGAGCATATGGTTCAAGTTATGCCCGATGACGAGCAGCGTCGTCTTGAGAGATTTGGCAGACTTCAGCCACCCATTTTAGTGGCGCCGAGGGCGAGGATGCCCAGGGTTTCTTGGATAAGTGTCAGAAGATGCTGCGTACGGCTGGTATTCTTGAGTCCAGCGAAGTTTCATTTACTACATTTCAGTTCACTGGTCCCGCATTTGATTAGTGGGAGAAGTTTGAGAGGCATAGGCCTACAAGAGCGGCACCTCTCACATGACAGCAGTTCTCTACTCTCTTCCTAGAGAAGTATGTGTGTACCACAGTCCCGTCGCAAGGAGCTTCATCGCCAATTTGAGTGGTTGGTTCATTGCGACATGTCTGTGACCCATTACGAGCTTAGATTCACACAGTTGGCTAGGCATGCCACATGGATGATCCCTACTGATAGGGAGAGGATTAAGAGGTTCATTGATGGCCTCAACTACTCTATCCGCATTCTTATGACCAGAGAGAGAGTTCTGTCATCATCTTGTGAGCAGGTTGTGGATATGGCACGCTCCATTGAGGCGGATCGTCGCCGAGAGAGGGAGGAGCGGGAGGCCAAGAAGCCTCGTGGTTCTGGTAGTTTCAGTGGTGCTCCATCCAGAGGGCATTTCCAGCAGGGCAGAGGTCGCTCATCTAGACCTTCTTATTCAGGCCGCCCTGATGAGAGTAGAGGTTCTTATGGTCATGGTCTACAGGGATTTCAGCAGGTCAGTCTTCACTTAGTGCCCTCCCAGCCTAGAATGCAGCACCTACTTTTTCAGCCCAGGGTTCTTCTGCGGCGAGGGGTTCCCTTCAGTCCCCTTCTCCAACACCAGGTGCTTGTTATGAGTGTGGTGAGTTTGGCCACATGAGGAGGCAGTGCCCTCGACTCCGTAGGGACAGAGCTCAGCAGAGGGATCAGCCTTCCTCTTCAGCACCATCTCAGACTAGTAGAGGTGGAGGTCGGTCTTCTCGTGGTCGCCCCAGAGGCGAGGATAGATCCAGTGGAGGTCAGGCACGATTCTATGCACCCCCTGACAGGCGTGATGCAGTTGCCTCCGATGGAGTGATTACAGGTATCATTTCTGTCTGTCACAGAGATGCCTCTGTTCTATTTGATCCAGGGTCCACATATTCTTACGTGTCCTCTTATTTTGCACATCATTTGGGTGCGACTCGTAGTAGTCTTGATTTGCCTGTTCATGTATCCACCCCCGTGGGTGATACGATTGTTGTGGATCATGTCTATAGATCCTGTGTTATATCTATTGGGGGTTTGGAGACCCAGGCAGATTTGTTGTTATTGGGTATGGTGGACTTTGATGTTATATTGGGTATGGACTGGTTGTCTCCGTACCACGCTATATTGGACTGTCATGCTAAGACAGTTATGTTGGCCATTCCTGGTATTTCTCAGATTGAGTGGCGGGGTTCGACCGATTTCGTCCCTAGTCGTGTCATTTCGTTCCTAAAAGCTCAGAAGATGGTTGAAAAAGGGTGTTTATCGTACTTAGCTTTTGTGAGAGATGTGAGAGTTGAGTCTCCCAGCATTGATTCTGTACCTGTTGTGAGGGACTTCCCAGATGTATTCCCCTCAGACCTGTCGGGCATGCCGCCGGACAGGGATATTGATTTTGGCATTGACTTGGTGCCGGGCACTCAACCCATATCCGTTCCTCCTTATCGGATGGCACCAGCTGAGTTGAAAGAACTAAAAGAGCAACTTCAAGAGCTTCTGGATAAGGGTTTCATCCGTCCTAGTGTGTCCCCGTGGGGTGCGCCGGTTTTATTTGTTAAAAAGAAAGATGGTTCCATGCGAATGTGTATTGATTATAGGCAATTGAACAAAGTGACAGTGAAGAACAAGTACCCTCTACCGCGCATAAATGATTTGTTTGATCAGTTACGGGGTGCGAGGGTGTTTTCTAAGATCGATCTTCGTTCAAGCTATCATCAGCTGAAGATCAGGGACTCGGATATTATGAAGACTGCATTCAGGACCCGATATGGTCATTATGAGTTTCTTGTGATGTAGTTTGGGCTGACCAACGCCCCAGCAACATTTATGCATCTGATGAACAGTGTGTTCGAGCCCTATTTGGATTCATTTGTGATTGTGTTCATTGATGACATTCTAGTCTACTCCCGTAGTCGGGAGGAGCATGCTCAACATTTGAGTATTGTGTTGCAGAGATTGAGGGAGGAGAAGCTATATGCTAAATTCTCCAAGTGCGAGTTTTGGCTTGAGTCCGTGGCATTTCTGGGACATGTGGTGTCTCGTGATGGTATTCAGGTTGATCAGAAAAAGATAGAGGCGGTGCAGAGTTGGCCTAGACCGACCTCAGCTATAGAGATCAGGAGTTTTCTTGTTTTGGCGGGATATTATCGCCGGTTTGTTCAGGGATTTTCATCCATTGCTTCTTCATTGACTAAATTGACCCAGAAGGGTGCACCATTCGTGTGGTCGGATGAGTGCGAGGAGAGCTTTCAGAAGCTCAAGACAGCTTTGACCACAACTCCAGTGTTAGTATTGCCATCAACTTCGGGTTCATATACCGTTTATTGTGATGCCTCGAGAGTGGGGATAGGTTGTGTGTTGATGCAGGGAAGGTAAGGTGATTGCTTATGCTTCTCGGCAGTTGAAGCCACATGAGAAGAACTATCCTGTTCATGATTTGGAGCTAGCCGCCATTGTTCATGCATTGAAGATTTGGAGGCACTATTTGTACGGTGTGTCTTGTGAGGTGTATACCGACCATCGTAGTCTCCGGCACTTGTTCAAACAGAAAGACCTTAATTTGAGACAGCGGAGATGGCTGGAGTTGCTGAAGGATTATGACATTACTATTTTATATCATCCGGGAAAGGCCAATGTGGTGGCCGATGCTTTGAGCCGGAAGGCGGTCGGTATGGGGAGCTTGGCATATATTCCAGCTGAGGAGAGACCATTTGCTTATGATGTTCAGGTGCTAGCCAATCGGCTAGTGAGGTTAGATATTTCGGAGCCCAGTCGGGTATTGGCTTGTGTTGTATCTCGGTCATCTCTATATGATCGTATTCGTGAGCGCCAGTATGATGATCCACATTTGGCTGTCCTGAGGGACAGAGTTCAGCATGATGATGCTAGAGATGTCACCATTGATAGTGACGGCGTATTGAGGATGCGGGGCCGGATATGCGTGCCCAATGTTGATGGCCTTCGTGAGTTGATTCTGGAGGAGGCCCATAGCTCGCGGTATTCTATCCATCCAGGAGCCGCGAAGATGTATCAAGATTTGAAACAGCACTATTGGTGGAGAAAGATGAAAATGGACATTGTCGGACATGTAGCACGGTGCCTCAACTGTCAGCAGGTTAAGTACGAGCATCAGAGGCCGGTGGTGTATTTCAGCGCATTGCTATTCCTGAGTGGAAATGAGAGAGGATCACTATGGACTTTATTACTGGACTCCCTCGGATGGTGCGGAAGTTTGATTATGTATGGGTGATTGTGGATAGACTGACCAAGTCAGCTCACTTCATTCCAGTTAGTACTACCTACTCATCGGAGCGGTTGGCAACGATCTTTATTCGAGAGATTGTTCGGTTGCATGGAGTCCCAGGTGTCTATCATATCCGACAGGGGTACTCGGTTCACTTCTCGGTTTTGGAGAGCATTTCAGCGAGAGATGGGTACACGGGTTGAGTTGAGTACAGCATTTCACCCCCAGACAGACGGACAGTCTGAGCGCACTATTCAGATCTTGGAGGATATGTTGCGAGCTTGTGTGATTGATTTTGGTGGTTCGTGGGATGAGTTCCTACCACTTGCTGAGTTTGCCTACAACAACAGTTATCAGTCAAGTATTCAGATGGCCCCATACGAGGCATTGTATGGTAGGCGGTGTAGATCCCCCGTGGGATGGTTTGAGCCTGGTGAGGTTAGATTGATAGGGACTGAGTTAGTCCAGGATGATCTGGATAGAGCAAAGTTGATCCAGGAGAGGCTTCGTACAGCACAGTCTCGCGAGAAGAGTTATGCGGACCGTAGAGTTCGAGAGTTGTCTTTCATGGTTGGTGACGAGTATTGTTGAAGGTTTCACCTATGAAGGGTGTCATGAGGTTTGGGAAGAAAGGAAAGTTGAGTCCTAGGTACATTGGTCCTTTTGAGATACTCGGGAGGGTTGGAGAGGTGGCATATGAGTTAGCCTTGCCGCCCAGTTTATCCAGCGTCCATCCAGTATTCCATGTGTCTATGCTCCGAAAGTACATTGGAGATCCGTCTCATGTATTAGACTTCAGTACCATTCAGCTTGATGGTGATCTATCCTATGATGTGGAGCCTATTGCCATTTTGGGACGTCGGGTGAGAAAATTGAGGTCTAAGGAGATTGCATCAGTTAAGGTTCAGTGGAGAGGTCGACCCGTGGAGGAGGCCACTTGGGAGATCGAGCGGGAGATGCGGAGCAGATATCCTCACTTGTTTGAGACTTCAGGTATGTTTCTTGACCCGCTCGAGGACGAGCGTTTGCTTAAGAGGGGAGAATGTGACGACCCGGCCCGTCGTCACGAGAATTACCACCCCGTTATGTTGTAAATACATGTTTTATGATTTTATATCAGTGTTAGAGTCTATCGGGTGAGTTAGGAGTGAATTGGATTGAAAATGAGGCATATAGCCTTTTTGAAGGAAACTTGAATAAGGAAAGTCAACCCGGAGTTGACTATTTAGCTACAGGGCTCGGAATCGGATTCTGATGATTCGGTTAGTTCCGGGAGGTGATTTGTGACTTAGGGGAGCAATCGGAATTGAATTTGGAGGCTCGGTGTAGAAATAGGCTTGAATTGGCTAAGGTTGAATTTTGGCGAAATCCGAACGGTAGTTGATATTTTGATCCGAGGGTCGAAATGGAATTCCGACAGTTGCAGTAGCTCCATTAGGTGATTTTGGATGTGCCTGCATAATTTCAGGTCATTCGGACGTTGTTTAGTCTGGTTTTTTATTGATTGTGCAATTCGGAAGTTTTGAAGGAATTTAGGCTTGAATCCGTATTTAATTGGTGATTTTAATGTTTAGGATGGTGTTTTTATGATTGGAACAAGTTCGTATCGTGTTTTGGGGTATGTTGGTGGTTTTCGTTGGGGTCCCGGGGGCCTCGGGGTGTTTTCGGATGGTTAAACGGGCGAAAATGTGGAAAATTGTAGGTTTTGACTCTGGTTCTGTTGTTTTCGCTCCTGCGGAAATGGGGGCGCAGGAGCGAGTCCGGAGGAGCGGACGAGGGGGCGCAGGAGCGCTTGGCATCGCAGAAGCGGAATCTTTCCCGCTGAAGCGGCGTCGCTGGTGCGAGTGGGTGACCGCAGAAGCGGACTTGATGAGTAAGGGGAAAGTCCGCAGAAGCGGATTCTTGACCGCATAGGCGAGTCCGCAGGAGCGGACTCTGGAGCGCAGAGGCGGAAAGGACCGCAGGGGCGGAGAGATTTTCCGCAGAAGCGGACGCGTAGGGGCGGTTCATGGATCGCAGGAGCGGAATTGGCCAAATAGGCCTGGGTTCGCAGAAGCGACCAATTGGTCGCAGAAGCGGTTCCGCAGGGGCGGAAAATGGCCCGCAGAAGCGAAAATCGCAGTGAGTTAAGTGTATCAGAAGTTAGAAAGTTTCAGAAACATTTCACACATTTGGGTCTCGACTTTAGAGGCGATTTGGGTGATTTTGAAGAGAAACTCAAGGGAAATCATCAGGTAATCAACTATGGACTTAAACTATGATTAGTATTGATAATATTATGCAATTATATCATGAAATTGAAGGAATTTGGGGTGATTCATGGAAGATTTAACCCTAGGCTTGAACTTTAAAAAATCAAGGTTTTGAATGGGCAAATGGAGTCCGAATTTGGTAAAATTGATATGCTTAGACTCGTATCGAGATGAGGGTTCCGAATATGTGACTTTTGTAATTTTTCGACAAGCGTACCGAAAGTCGGGTTTTGACAACTTTGGGAATTTTGATGTAAATTGAGTTGTTTTGATTGGGTGTCGTCCCATTGGCTTAATTTGTTGTGTTTCTACTGTATTTGATCAGATTCTACGCGTGCGGAGCTTGATTCTCGTGGCAAGGGCATTGCGGAGTAGTCGTCGCGCCGTATTGAGGTGAGTAATAGATGTGGGTGATGACCGGCGGGTTCGAAACCCCGGTATACCACTTTGTGACGCTGTATAGCGGCGAGACACGTACTCTCTTGTGAGTGCGGGGTCGATTGTGATTGGGGACTATGGCTTAGTCCGACTTGTTGATATTGTGTTATAACATTGGCTATTCTTGAGCCGTCGAACCTCCTTCTCGGATGGTTGCATACTATATATTGAAATATTGGCTACTCTTGAGCCGAGGAACCCCCTTCTTGGGCGGTTGAGTATACTTGTGGGCCGTGAGCCAGTTATTGGATCCCGCGAGGATCGTTATCTTTGTCTTATCATATTGACATGTTAGTTACTACCAGTCCGTAGCTATTTCGGTTATCATGCTATTTCCAATCTCTGGAACTTGGTATTACTGTTTTTCCAACTGAAAAATGATAAAAAGGGTTTTCAAACTACTTTTGAGCCTGCGAGGCTGTATTTGCATATTAGCTGACTGATAGTGGATTGGGCTGCGTGCCGCATCAGTATATATGTTGGATCGGACTGCACGCCGCAGTGATATTGTGCTTGGGCTGTAGGAGCCCCTCCGGAGTCTGAAACCCCACAGTGAGCACGGGTACCCAAATTGGATCGGGCTGCGCGCCGTAGCGGTCATATCAAGCATTGCATTGCATTTAGCTACATCTGCTAGCTGTTATACTGGTTTGCTGGTACTTGTTGATACAGGTACAATTGATATTGATTCTGTGACAGGGTATTTGATTACAGCTTTATATAGTGCTTTATTGCGGATTTCTTATCTGCGCTGTCTTACCCCTGTTTATTACCACTGAGTCTGGCAGTACTCATTTTACTCCCTGCACCTTGTGTGCAGATCCGGTACCTCTCAGCAGTGATCTAGTAGCTGTGCGAGGCGACATTTGTGGATATTCGAGGTAGCTGCAGAGTCCGCAGGACCCGATATTCCTTCTTATCGTCTCTTGATTTTGTATTGACTTTTCTTTCCGCACTTGGTATCTTGTAAACCTTTATACACTCATGTTCAGTAGAGGCTCATGACTCTTGACCCTTCGGTCTATGAGAGTTGATGTATTATGGGACTTGGTTCCCCGTTTTCGTTACATGTATCGCTGTTATTTCGTGAATTAATTTGCTTAAATGGGCTAAAGAGAGCTTCTAGCTCCGTGGTTGATATGGATTGGTCAGGCTGGCTTAGCAATGTGCTGGGCGCCATCACGACCGGATTTGGGGTCGTGACAGTTGGAATGACGCACAACGATTAATTTCTCACGGTGGCTCTGATACCATGAGAGAAAGCACGGAAGAAGAATATATTATTGATATATTAACAATGATACAATGAGCCCTATTTATAATACATATTCTACTCCAACTACATATCAAACTAGGACATATTATAAACCTATTATACATGGGATTAGGACATCTAACATATACAATAGGTATTGCATATACACTACAAGAAAAATGGCTTTTACCGGCAATTATGCAGCGGCAATAACATAATTACCGCTACTTTATTTCTATAGACGTAAAATTACCGGCAAATCAGTTTTAGCCAGAGAAAGTGTCACGACCCGGATTTTCCCCCAACATCGGGATCGTGATGGCGCCTACTCGTGGTAGCTAGGCAAGCCACTGTATTCATACTATCCTGTTTTTAACACAATTTTAATTAAATAAATGTGGAATACTTTATCGAAATAGAAATAACTAATTACAAGATGAAAATCATACTGAAATCCTCTACCCAAGACGTGGAGTCACCAACTCACGAACTACTATGGAATACTACACATAAAAGTCTGAAGGAAATATAACATAATTCCGTTTGTCTCGGAACAAAGAGACTACAACTAATAACATAAATAAAGAAAGAGACGCCGGGCCTGCGGACGTCTGCAAGCTACCTCGGTCTCAAATATGATCAACTCCCACGCAATCGATTTACTGCTGCTCCTGCTCCTGATCGTAACCTGGACCTGTGCAAAAACGCACAGAAGTGTAGTATCAGCACAACCGACCCCATGTGCTGGTAAGTGCCGGCCTATCCCGGCGAAGTAGTGACAAGCCTAGGACCAGACACCCACATAAACCTGTGCAATCCAATATATGTGTATACCACAAAATAACAAAAATAACCAGGTAAAAACACAATAAGGAATATCTCAAAGAATTCAACAATTAACAACAGTTAATAAATTCACAAGGAAAAACAAAGTATAATGGAAACACAAGTAATATCAATTCAAGAAATAGCAAGCAGTTGCACGGCATCACCCTTCGTGCTTTTACTCTCATCCTCACCAAATAAGTAAATAAGGTACACGGCATCGCCTTTCGTGCTTTTACTCTCATCCTCACATCCATAGTACGGCATGATCCTTCGTACATGGTTCAATAACAGAGGCACGACATGATCCTTCATGCATAATCAATAAATAAACATGGCACGGCATTAACCTTCGTGCATAAATAAATAAACATGGCACGACATCACCCTTCGTGCATTATCACTCTTCCTCACCCAAATAACAATCACAATTAAGGGCAAAGAAAGAAACAGTAATTCATAAACCGTCCCATCAAAGGCAATCAATATTTATCTTCACAACAAGTCCCAACAAGGGAGAACAATAACAATTCATCTGCAATATACCTCAAAATAATCATTTTTCAACGACTCACGGTCATACTAGATGCCAGTGTATGGATGCTCGTCACCACAGCCCATACACCGCACTTGTTCATATAACACATAGCACATAATCATATTCCCTCAAGCTAGGATAGAACAAACACTTAC
The DNA here is from genome assembly GCA_032618575.1 of Nicotiana noctiflora. Lineage (NCBI taxonomy): Eukaryota > Viridiplantae > Streptophyta > Magnoliopsida > Solanales > Solanaceae > Nicotiana > Nicotiana noctiflora. The sequence goes on along the minus strand of JASVEL010011906.1, from coordinate 416,738 downwards.
CTCGAATGTTTATGAACAATTCAATCCGTGGAAATGTCTTTTTCTTTCAACTTTGGCTCCAATCCAATCGTATCTATACACAATTGATTTAATATCATCAATACTACTCAACAAACTAATTCTTAAGACCAAATACAACTTTTACAACATTCTGCCCGGAATAGTGAATTTCAACCCGGGCCCACATGGTCGGAACTCGGGGTTAGGATCAAAATCCGGTTACCCATCCCCCCACGAGTTCATGTATATGATTTGTTTCAAAATCGGACCTCAATTCGAGGTCCAATTTCCCAATTTATGAAAAATCCTATTTTCTAACAAAAACAAGAAATTCCACCATGAAAACCTTTGATTTCTAATGAAAAACATGTTTAATGATGTTAGGAATTGAAAGAATTAAGTAAAAAATGACTTACAATTATTTTGATGAAGAAGAAATCCGTGAAGAATCGCAAATGGGTGTTTTTGTTTTGTAAAAAGTGAAGAAATGAACTTAAAATCGTGTTTTACAGGTCTCCGTGTTCGCATTTGCGAACATGGGTTCGCAATTGCGAACCCCGACCAATTTCTGGAGTTTGAAAAATAAGCTAAGGCTGGGAAGTTCGCATTTGCGAACATTTGTTCGCATTTGCGAACACTGGTAGACAAAGGGAGTGTTCGCATTTGCGAACTAATGTTCGCATTTGCGAACATAGGCTGTATAAGGCAGTGTTCGCATTTGCGAACAATGGTTCGCATTTGCGAACCAAGGCGGTATGGGGCAGAGTTCGCATTTGCGAACATTTGTTCGCATTTGCGAACAATTGTTCGCATTTGCGAACAAGGCTGGGTCAATGGGGCTTCGCATTTGCGATCAGGGTTCGCATTTGCGAGCCCTGCCTTGTACTGCCCCCTTCGCAATTGCGAGAAATACTTCGCAATTGCGAAGCCAACAGCTGGGTGAAAAACCAGCAGTGCAACATTTCAGAATTTAATCCAACGGCCTATAAAATCTTTACCCGAGCCCCCCGGGCTCCAAACCAAACATGTACACAACTTCAAAAACACATTATGAACTTGTTCGTGCGATCATATCGCCAATATCACCTCGTTTTCATCAAATCAAGCCTCAAATTCATGATTTTCATACCTTTGGTTTTCAAAACTTTCAAACTTGGGACTCAAGGTCCAAAACATCTCAAACGACATCCAAATGTCACCAAACTTTACAGAAATCACATATATAATATTTAAGACTTGTACCGGGCGTCGAAACCAAAATACGATCCCGATACCAAGGTCAATTAATTCATTTCCTTTAACAATTACATCAAAAACAATTTCATAGAAAAATTCATAACTTGGGCTCTAGGCCTCGAATTCGACTCCGGACACATGTCCAAGTCCCATATTTTCCTACGGACCTCTCGGGACCATCCAATCTTGGGTCCGGATCCGTTTACCAAAAATGTTGACCGAAGTCAACCATATCAATATTAATATCATTTTTATCCAAATTTCTCATAGAATTCATATTTTCTATCATAAAATCTTTCCGGCTACATGCTCGGATTGTGCACGTAAATCGAGGCAACATAGAATGAGGTTTTCAAGGCCTCAGAAGCTCGAAATTATTAATAAAATAAGTGATGACCCTTTGGGTCGTCACAATCTCCACCTCTAAAACAACCGTTCGTCCTCGAACGGACAAAAGAAAGAAGTACCGAGTCAGGAAACAAGTGTGGGTAACGGCTCCGCATATCAGACTCGGACTCCCAGGTCGATGCCTCAGGAGGCTGACCTCTCCACTGAACACGCACAGAAGGATAACTCTTCGACCTCAACTGTCGAACCTGCCGGTCTAGAATAGCCACCGGCTCCTCCTCGTAAGATAGATCATTGTCCAATTGGACAATACTGAAGTCTAACACATGAGTGGGATCGCCGTGGTATCTCCGAAGCATAGATACGTGAAAAACTGGATGCACGGCTGATAAGCTAGGCGGCAAAGCTAATCTGTAAGCCACCCCTCCCACTCTGTCTAGGATCTCAAATGGACTAATGTACCTAGGGCTGAGCTTGCCCTTCTTCCCGAACCTCATCACGCCCTTCTTAGGCGACACTCGGAGCAATACTCGTTCACCAACCATGAAATCTACATCTCGAACCTTACGATCCGCATAAGTCTTTTGCCTAGACCGAGCTGAACGCAATCTCTCCTGAATAGTCTTGACCTTATCTAAGGCCTCCTGAACTAAGTCCGTACCCAACAACCGAGCCTCTCCCGGTTCAAACCATCCAACCGGTGATCGACATCGCCTACCATACAACGCCTCATACGGAGCCATCCGGATGCTAGATTGGTAACTGTTATTGTAGGCGAACTCTGCTAATGGTAGAAACCGGTCCCACGAGCCTCCGAAATCAATAACACGAGGCTCGAAGCATGTCCACAAGAATCCGAATAGTCCTCTCGGATCGGCCATCCGTCCGAGGATGAAATGCCGTACTCAATCGAACCCGGGTGCCTAACTCCCGCCGGACCGCTCTCCGGAACCGCGAGGTAAAATGCGTTCCCCGATCGGAGATAATAGATACGGCACCTGGAGTGGAGACGAACAATCTCCCTAATGTAAACCTCCGCTAACCTCTCCGACGAGTAGGAGACACATACTCTGGAATGAAGTGTGCTGATTTGGTCAACCTATCAACAATGACCCAAATAGCATCAAATTTCCATCGAGTCAAAGGAAGTCCAAGTAACAAAGTCCATAGTGATTCGCTCCCATTTCCACTCGGGAATTTCAATCCTCTAGAATACACCACCAGGTCTCCGGTGCTCATATTTCACCTGCTGACAATTTAGACACCGAGCGACATACGCAACGATATCTTTCTTCATTCCGTGCCACCAATAGTGCTGCCGTAAGTCCTGGTACATCTTCGCGGCGCCCGGGTGAATAGAATACCGCGAACTGTGGGCCTCCGCTAAGATCAACTCTCGAATCCCTTCGACATTGGGTACACAAACTCGACCCTGCAATTTCAATACCCCATCATCATCTAGGTTTACCTGTGTGGCACCTCCCCGCTGTATTGTATCTCTCAACTCACGCAAATGAGGATCATCAAATTGCCTCTCACGGATACGCTCTAATAAAGAAGAACGAGCGACCGTGCAGGCTAACACCCTACTAGGCTCAGAAATGTCTAATCTCACGAACCGGTTGGCTAAGGCCTGGACATCTAGAGCTAATGGTCTCTGACTGACCGGAATGTATGCAAGACTACCCATGCCGGCATACTTTCTACTCAAAGCATCGGCCACCACATTGGCCTTACCTGGATGATATAAGATAGTAACATCATAGTCTTTTAGCAACTCTAACCATCTCCGCTGTCGTAGATTCAACTCCTTCTGTTTGAACAAGTACCGTAGGCTTTTGTGATCGGTGTACACCTCACATGTCACACCATATAGATAATGCCTCCAGATCTTTAAGGCATGAACCACTGCTGCTAACTCAAGATCATGAACTGGATAATTCTTCTCATGTATTTTTAACTGCCTCGAAGCGTAAGCGATAACCTTACCATCCTGCATCAATACCGCTCCAAGCCCTGTACGAGATGCGTCACAATAAATCGTATAAGGCCCCGCACCTGTAGGTAGTATCAACACTGGTGCGGTGGTCAAGGCTGTCTTGAGCTTCTGAAAGCTCGCCTCACACTCCTCTGAACACTGGAACTGGACACCCTTCTAGGTCAACCTGGTCATCGGGGCTGCAATAGAAGAAAACCCCTCTACAAAACGACGGTAGTAACCTGCTAATCCCAAGAAACTCCGGATCTCAGTCACTGAAGCTGGTCGAGGCCAATTCTGGACTGCCTCAATCTTCTTTGGGTCTACCCGAATACCTTCCACCGATACAATGTGACCCAGAAATGCTACCGAACTCAGCCCGAACTCACATTTAGAAAATTTGGCATATAGCTGGTTATCTTTCAGAGTCTGAAGAACCACTCTGAGGTGCTGCTCGTGCTCTTCCTGGCTGCGGGAGTACACCAGGATGTCATCTATGAAGACTATCACGAACAGATCTAAGTAAGGCCCGAATACCCGATTCATCAACTCCATGAATGCTGCTGAGGCATTGGTCAACCCGAAGGACATGACCAAGAACTCATAATGCCCATATCTAGAACGAAAGGTTGTCTTAGGAATGTCAACCGCCCTGATCTTCAGCTGATGGTAGCCTGACCTCAAGTCTATCTTAGAAAATACCTCGGCACCCTGAAGCTGGTCAAATAAATCATCAATTCGCGGAAGTGGATATTTATTTTTGATAGTCACCTTGTTTAACTGCCGGTAATCAATACACATCCGCATCGAGCCATCCTTCTTCTTTACAAATAATACAGGTGCTCCCTAGGGGGAAACACTGGGCCTGATAAAGCCCTTCTCAAGAAGGTCCTGCAACTGATCTTTCAACTCTTTTAGCTCCGGCGGGGCCATACGATAGGGTGGAATAGAGATGGGCCGAGTGCCCGGTGCCAGATCAATACAGAAATCAATATCCCTGTCGGGTGGCATGCCCGGCAGGTCTGAAAGGAAAAACCTCCGGAAACTCTCGTGCAATAGGGACTGACTCAATGGAAGGAACTTCTGCGCTGGAATCACGAACATAAGCCGGATAAGCTAGACACCCCTTCTCGACCATACGTCGAGCCTTAACATAAGAAATAACAGTGCGAACGGAGTGGCTTGAGGTACCTTTCCACTCTAGTCGGGGTGATTCTGGCAAGGCTAAGGTCACCGTCTTAGCATGGCAATCAAGAATAACATGGTATGGGGACAACCAGTCCATCCCCAATATGACATCAAAATCTACCATGTCCAAAAGCAACAGATCAACACGGGTCTCAAGACCCCCAAATATAACTACGCACGAACGATGCACCCGATCGACTACAATGGAGTCACCCACTGGTGTAGCCACATAAACTGGAATATCCAGAGCATAGCTGGGCACGGCCAAATACGGTGCGAAGTAGGAAGACACATAGGAATATGTAGATCCGGGGTCAAATAATACTGAAGCACCTCTGCCACACACAAGAATAGTACCTGTAATCACGGCATCTGATGCCTCTGCCTCTGGCCTGGCTGGTAAAGCATAGAATCGGGGATCTGCACCTCCCCTCTGAGCTGCGTCTCTAGGACGACCATCAACTGGCTGACCTCTACCTCCGGCTGGACGGTCTCCACCTCTACGGTCTCGACCTCCACCTCTATAATATCTACCCCCGCCTCTGGCTGGCTGGGCAGGCTGAGGGTCAGCTGGGGCCTCGAATCATAGGACGAGGACCCCGCTGCTGAGAGTTGCCCGCTGCTCGAGGGCAATACCTGATAAAATGACCTGGGTCACCACAACCGTAGCAACTCTTAGACTGATAGGGCTGCTGGCCCTGACGACCTGAATGGCCTCCACGAACACTCTGAAGAGGCTGAGCATTAATAGGAGGCTGGTCTGAATAATGCCCACGGAAACCACGATCACCTGGTCTACCTTGTGAAGCCTGAAGGGCGGAATGAAAAGGCCTAGAAGACTGGACTCTATCAAAGGATTCTCTGCTACCAGAGGAAGAACCACCAAACCTGCCTGAATGACGAGGCCTCTTATCTGAAGAATAACCGCCTCCCCTAGCAAGAGCCATCTCAACTCTGCATGCTGCATTGGCTGCCTCCTGAAATGATATGTCACTCCCCACGCCCATAGCCATCTGGAGTCTAATTGGCTGATTAAGCCCATCTATAAACCTGCGCGGACCCTCTCCCGCTCTGTGGGAAGTATCACCACTGCATGACGAGCCAAGTCGATAAATCTCGTCTCATACTGTGTAACTGTCATAGTGCCCTGATGGAGGCGCTCAAACTGCCTCCGAAGTACATCCCGCTGAGTAGCAGAGAGAAACTTCTCCATAAATAGTTTCGCAAACTGATCCCATGATAAAGCTGGGGACCCTGCTGGTCGAGTCAAGCAATAATCTCTCCACCAAGTCTTGGCGGATCCTGCAAGTCTGAAGGTACAGAAGTCAACTCCGTTTGTCTCCACGATCCCCATAGTCTTGAGAATCTCATGGCAACTGAATAAAAAGTCCTGAGGATCCTCTGATGCGGCTCCACCGAATGTAGTGGTAAATAGCTTGGAGAACCGATCAAGCCTCCATAACGAATCAGAAGTCATGGCCTGCTCCATTTCCGGCCCGAGCTGTGGTACCTGACTAAGTGGCCACAGCTGGCTGAACCTCCGGTGCTTGAGGCTGAGGAGCTACTGGCTCCGGAGTACGAGCAATAGGAGTCTGGGCCCCTCCTCCAGCCTGAGAAGCGGCTGGTGCAACTGGTAATAAGCCTGCTCTGGCAACACTGTCCATAAATCCCGCTATCCTGACCAAAGCATCCCGGAGATCCGGGGTAAATAAAGCCTCTCCTAGGACCTGAGCTGGGCCCACTGGAGCTGCTGGAATCGGAACCTCCTCGTCAATCTCAATATGAGGCTCCACCTCCGGAGTAGCTGCCTGGGGCTGAGCTCTACCCCTACCACGGCCTCTGATACGGCCTTGGCCCCTGCCCCTCACGGGAGCCGCCTAGGGCTCGGGCTGCTGGTCAGCGGACGAAGAAGCGCGTGTCCTCACCATCTGCGAAAGGACAGAATAGAAATTCAATCGGTAATTGAGGAACAAGTCGCACGACAAGAAAGAACAAATGAGAGACTCTTTCCTAACTCAATAGACTGTGGAGGACAAGTACAGACGTCTCCGTACCTACCTCTCAAACTCTACTAAGCTTGTTCGTGAGTGGTGAGACCTATGTAACCTAGAGCTCTGATACCAACTTGTCACGACCCGGATTTTCCCCCAACATTGGGATCGTGATGGCGCGTACTCGTGGTAGCTAGGCAAGCCACTGTATTCATACTATCCTGTTTTTAACACAATTTTAATTAAATAAATGTGGAATACTTTATCGAAATAGAAATAACTAATTACAAGATGAAAATCATACTGAAATCCTCTACCCAAGATGTGGAGTCACCAACTCACGAACTACTATGGAATACTACACATAAAAGTCTGAAGGAAATATAACATAATTCTGTTTGTCTCGGAACAAAGAGACTACAACTAATAACATAAATAAAGAGAGAGACGCCGGGCCTGCGGACGTCTGCAAGCTACCTCGGTCTCAAATATGATCAACTCCCACGCAATCGATTTACTGCTGCTGCTGCTCTTGATCGTAACCTGGACTTGTGCAAAAATGCACAGAAGTGTAGTATCAGCACAACCGACCCCATGTGCTGGTAAGTGCCTGGCCTATCCCGGCGAAGTAGTGACAAGCCTAGGACCAGACACCCACATAAACCTGTGTAATCCAATATATGTGTATACCACAAAATAACAAAAATAACCAGGTAAAAACACAATAAGGAATATCTCAAAGAATTCAACAATTAACAACAGTTAATAAATTCATAAGGAAAAACAAAGTATAATGGAAACACAAGTAATATCAATTCAAGAAATAGCAAGCAGTTGCACGGCATCACCCTTCGTGCTTTTACTCTCATCCTCACCAAATAAGTAAATAAGATACACGACATCACCCTTCGTGCTTTTACTCTCATCCTCACATCCATAGTACGTCATGATCCTTCGTACATGGTTCAATAACAGGGCACGGCATGATCCTTCGTGCATAATCAATAAATAAACATGGCACGACATTAACCTTCGTGCATAAATAAATAAACATGGCACGACATCACCCTTCGTGCATTATCACTCTTCCTCACCCAAATAACAATCACAGTTAAGGGCAAAGAAAGAAACAGCAATTCATAAACCGTCCCATCAAGGGCAATCAATATTTATCTTCACAACAAGTCCCAACAAGGGAGAACAATAACAATTCATCTGCAATATATCTCAAAATAATCATTTTTCAATGACTCACGGTCATACTAGACGCCAGTGTATGGATGCTCGTCACCACAGCCCATACACCGCACTTGTTCACATAACACATAGCACATAATCCTATTCCCTCAAGCTAGGATAGAACAAACACTTACCTCGAATGTTTATGAACAATTCAATCCGTGGAAATGTCTTTTTCTTTCAACTTTGGCTCCAATCCAATCGTATCTATACACAATTGATTTAATATCATCAATACTACTCAATAACTAATTCTTAAGACCAAATACAACTTTTACAACATTCTGCCCGGAATAGTGAATTTCAACCCCGGGCCCACATGGTCGGAACTCGGGTTTAGGATCAAAATCCGGTTACCCATCCCCCCACGAGTTCATGTATATGATTTGTTTCAAAATCGGACCTCAATTCGAGGTCCGATTCCCCAATTTATGAAAAACCCTATTTTCTAACAAAAACAAGAAATTCCACCATGAAAACCTTTGATTTCTGATGAAAAACATGTTTAATGATGTTAGGAATTGAAAGAACTAAGTAAAAAGTGACTTACAATTGTTTTGATGAAGAAGAAATCCGTGAAGAATCGCAAATGGGTGTTTTTGTTTTGTAAAATGTGAAGAAATGAACTTAAAATCATGTTTTACAGGTCTCTGTGTTCGCATTTGCGAACATGGGTTCGCAATTGCGAACCCCGACCAATTTCTGGAGTTTGAAAAATAAGCTAAGGCTGGGAAGTTCGCATTTGCGAACATTTGTTCGCATTTGCGAACACTGGTAGACAAAGGGAGTGTTCGCATTTGCGAACTAATGTTCGCATTTGCGAACTAATGTTCGCATTTGCGAACATAGGCTGTATAAGGCAGTGTTCGCATTTGCGAACAATGGTTCGCATTTGCGAACCAATACAGTATGGGGCAGAGTTCGCATTTGCGAACAGTGTTCGCATTTGCGAACATAGGCAGGCCTGGGGACGTTCGCATTTGCGAACAATTGTTTGCATTTGCGAACAAGGCTGGGTCAATGGGGCTTCGCATTTGCGATCAGGGTTCGCATTTGCGAGCCCTGCCTTGTACTGCCCCCTTCGCAATTGCGAGAAATACTTCGCAATTGCGAAGCCAACAGCTGGGTGAAAAACCAGCAGTGCAACATTTCGGAATTTAATCCAACGGCCTATCAAATCTTTACCCGAGCCCCCCGGGCTCCAAACCGAACATGTACACAACTTCAAAAACACATTATGAACTTGTTCGTGCGATCACATCGCCAATATCACCTCGTTTTCATCAAATCAAGCCTCAAATTCATGATTTTCATACCTTTGATTTTCAAAACTTTCAAACTTGGGACTCAAGGTCCAAAACATCTCAAACGACATCCAAATGTCACCAAACTTTACAGAAATCACATATATAATATTTAAGACTTGTACCGGGCGTCGGAACCAAAATACGAGCTCGATACCAAGGTCAATTAATTCATTTCCTTTAACAATTACATCAAAAATAATTTCATAGAAAAATTCATAACTTGGGCTCTAGGCCTCGAATTCGACTCCGGACACATGTCCAAGTCCCATATTTTCCTACGGACCTCTCGGGACCATCCAATCTCGGGTCCGGATCCGTTTACCAAAAATGTTGACCGAAGTCAACCATATCAATATTAATATCATTTTTATCCAAATTTCTCATAGAATTCATATTTTCTATCACAAAATCTTTCCGGCTACATGCTCGGATCGTGCACGTAAATCGAGGCAACATAGAATGAGGTTTTCAAGGCCTCGGAAGCTCGAAATGATTAATTAAATAAGTGATGACCCTTTGGGTCGTCACAGAAAAGAATGTTTTTTACGGCAATTGCAAGAAATTGTCAGTGAAGGTGAATAATTGAGAGAAGACTTCAGTAATATTTTGTTTCCCTCCTATATTTTCAATCTCAATTTTCCCTCCCTCGATGAAAAATAAAATATGTCTTCTCCCGCTATCCCTATCATCAAACCCCTCTCTGTAAACCTTGAATCCGCAAAGCCCAAAGAAACATATTCCCACTCACTCTTATTTTCGTCAATACACAATACAAATTCTCGAAGAGAGTCAGGTTACACTGATCACTAATATCTGATTATTTTAAAATCTATTTTCTGTTTCTGATATGCCTATCTAGGGTTCATGATGCTCCTTTTTGGTATGCTTGTTGTTCACATTTATATGTTTATGTAGACTTAAATTTGGAGTATTAATCTGTCGAGTTTGGTAAGGTGTTTGGTTACAAGTTTTGTATGTCATTTTAGTCATGTATTTTTGCGGTTGATTTGTTTGTAAAATGCCTCTAAGACTATTTTCAAGAAATATACGAGAGTTTTCATTAAATGATTTAGATTATGAAGCACATGTTTCTCCTACTTTTGGCATGAAATGAGTGGTTATGTACCGATAGCAATTTTGGTGATTTTTTCCTTAAAGTTAATTTTCTTTGAAGTATTACAGTTTCTAGGTTTTATGATACTCCACATCACACTTTAAATGTGCTTATAATTTGAGACTTCAAAATGGCATTGAGGATATCCTAGAAGAATAATGCAGATGGTGAGATACGGGTATAATGGATTTATCCCTCTTGCCTCTATCTAAAGTTGAGCAGGTAGATAATCATTAGTTTCATCTCATAATTTTTTTTTTTTGCTCTTTTTATGAGGTTTTGTCTTGTAGCTTCCTCCACTTTTGATGCTTTCTGCTACTAGTGCAGCATTTGGTGGTATGGTGTAAAGCCTCTCTGATGAATGCAAACGTTTCTTTTTGCTATCTTATCGTGACCATGTTGTTACTCCATATTTGCATTATATTGAATAATCTAGCAGAAAGTACTTATATCTCATTTTCCTTTTTATGTCGTTTCAAAACTATTGATATCTGGAGCATTTGTTATTATTTATTTTAGTGTACTGTATAATCACATTTGAGGACTTCTAGGAACTAACTTTAAGATGCTTTGTCCCCTCGTTCTTAATTCCTCAAGATTTTAGTTTTAGGTGTTCATACTTTTATGAGTTGCTTTTATAGGACCATACAATTGAGAGTTGAGATTTGGGTAGAAGATTGCACGCTTGACATAGAATAGACAAAGAAAATTGGAATACAATTTACACTTTAAGATTGTAGCAATATAAGTAAAATTATGAAATAACTGAGATAAGAGGAAAGACAGAATATGTAACAAAAAGAAATTCTGAAGGTTCACCTGAATGTTCTTGTATTAAATCACAATTAGTTATTATTACATCTCACTAACAAATAAAAAGCTCATTACATCTCATTAAGTCACCTTCTTTTACAAGCCTTTACCAACTTTATCGAAAAGATGTACTTAAACATTAGGTAATAGTAGACATGTTAGTGTCAATTCGTAGTTTGAGAATTGCATATCAAGTCTGAACTATAATTCAAGTCAATACTGAAGATATATTTAATATAAGGAGTTCATATATACAAGTAAATTGTTAGGCTAGTCTTCCTAAATAATGGTGAGTCACCTAAGAAGGATTCTAAATCGGAATGAGTTTACAGCAAATCATGGTCTATTTGGTCTATAATTTTTCTTAGACATAGAATACCCATTGTTTCTTGTCAGAAAAAAGTCATTCTATGAGGTAAAGTTTTTAAAAGTTTTTCTATGATGCATATACTAGATTTACCTAAGCATAGTGGATGACCGACTTTGCTACTAGTTTCGATTCCGAGGAATCTGTAGTTTTTTTATTTTCTCTATAAATTTCTTACAATCTAAAATAAAGATTTTACTTGATATGCAGTCATAACAAACAGTGTGACAAATTCATGTAATAAGACCTCCAGTTATACAAGATAGTGACAACTTTCAAGGTTAGTAGAAGCTTTCTTTTAGCTTTAGTATATTTTGATGGATTCACATCAAATCCTTTTACCATGAGCCAGGAGAAATATCTAAATATATCAATAGTAGCTATAATAGATTATCAAGGCAAAACAATATTATAGGTAAAACTGCAGTATTGACATAGAAAAATGACTAACAATAGGTAATAATACATTAAATACTTAGCATGTCATTTTTACTGTTTATTATTTGTCATATCATGTAGTTGCATTCTTTTTGTGGATAGAAAAAATATTGTTTATTTTGATGCATATTAATTGAGGGGTAGTCATCTCGCATGATTAACTAAGCATAGATTATTTTACAATACACTAGATCTCTTACTTGTGAATCTCACCAACTCTTTCGCAAGAGTAGTTAGCTTCATTTTTTAAAAATGTAGCCTTAGGCTCATCAAAAGTCATACCAGTCAAAACATTCCCTCATAGGTGATAGAGGGGTCTATTTAGACAAGGTTTACCGATGGTGGTTGAGTCAACAACATGGATTTTGAGCAAGAAAATATAAAGACTCGATAAAAGTCTTCGACAACTTAAAGAAAGTAATATTTGTAACATTAAGTTTGTACTCAATTATTCCTTTGATTGTCTTGATGACTTCTGCCTTCACATCTTTTTATAGCCTTACTCGTTCGTATGGGATTGAGATAACATAATTGTGAGACCATATGTAAAATAAGATTTTTTATTACCGAATGCTTCTTGCTTGTAATGTCAGATTATTCACACTACTTGCAACATTTTTATTCATTACATTTTATATTTTGACAAATTTATTTTATCATTTCAGGTCATTAGATTCTGATGCCCAAAAATTTTGCATGTGAAAGATTTCAATATGAATAAGAATTGTGAAAATTATTTGAAGGCATTATCGATAGGATTGGTTATATTAGTATGAACAATATAAATTTTTCTTTTATTTTGTAACATTAATATTTTGGTTTACTACTTTTTTTTGTTTGTTTCAAATTAAGAATGTTATTTATGAATTAATAGTAATATATTTTTAGAAATTTTTGTAAGCGGTGTCGAAATTTATAAAAGAATTAAATTTGCAAAAGAAAAATGTGCTATTTGAGGTTTGAGCCTCTGACCTCCTACAGAAATATCAAGCACATTACCAATACAGCAACCCACAATTTATGTCAAATGCTGTCATGTTTTCCTAGTTATCTATTTTCGTACAGTATTAATATATATATTTCGTAAAAAATTTTGACGAAGCGGTGTCGCGTGATACCGCTTCGATAACCATAAATTCTCCCCCGATTGTCGTTAAAACTTGTGATTTTAGCAACAATTTAATTGAATTTTCAGGCAATAGAAATGGTCGTTAAAGGGATAAATTATAACATTTTCACAATGGATATTGTAGCCATTTTATTTGCCACAAATAAAATAACAATTACAAACTTTTAGTGGTAACTAAATCAAATATACCGGCTATAAAGATGAACGCTAAAAGAACATAATTAGTCATTATGTATTGGATTCAACGGCCAAAATAATTATCGCAAATAATTACCGTTAAAACTAATGGTTTTTAGCGGCCATAAACTATACTTTTTACCAGCTTTTGTTAGAATGGCCGCTAAAGGCTATGTCGACCCCCGCATTGCCGGCTAAAAAATAATGGTCGGTATAGCTTCTAGCGGCGATTATTATTGCCGCTACAGACATTTTTAATTGCTACTAAAGCCCATTTTTGCAGTAGTGATACATCACAAGGAATTTGAAGAAATCCGAGGACGATTGGAAAAACGTGAGCCACTGATTTTGGGGAGCACCGCAGCGCAGATATTAAATCGGCGGTTCTCGGTTGAGGTCATCAGTGATCCTTTGAGTGATGGAGAGAATGACAACAATGAGGTTGGGACGGACATGCATAAGCAGTTTAAAAGCCATCAGGTACTTTGCCTTCTTTGTTTGTGAGGGACTGGAACTTAAGTTTCTTGTATTTACTGGCAGGGGTTACATCCTTTCTGACTGCTTTCAGAGTTTGACCACCCATAACTATAACAACACCTTCTCCCTCTACCAAACAAAAGAAATGAAATGCCGCTTCTCTACCTCACAAGAGGGAAAGAGTCCTACTTATTTGCTAGTTATTATATGGTTTGCCATAGTATGTGCCTTTATGTCTGTACTTTGCGATCCAGGTCATTTGATTACTGTTATCTCTTCTTTGACCCATTACTCTATAAATCATATTTCAATGTCATTTTTATAAGTTATTCCAAAAAAATTGGTAACATATGATTTCAATTTACTTTACACTCTAGACTTTGTCAATATTGGATTATAATGATGGTTTTAGACAACGGTAGATTCGTAGGTTTATCTTTTGGTTCTCTTTGTTTATTTGTGCTATCTTACTGAACGTCGATTGATTTTAGCCCTGAAGCGAGGCCCAAAATATGTTGGACGCTTTGCCTCGCATTGTGGGCGCTTTAGTATCGCAAGAGAGGGGCCAGGCTAGATTTTATGCTATTCCTGATCGCGTTGCAGCTGTTGCCTCTGATTCCGTTATCACAGGTATTATTTTGGTTAGTCACAAAGAGGCATCGGTTCTATTCGATCCTGGTTCCACTTTTTCATATGTGTCCTCCTATTTTGCTTCACATCTAGGTGTGCCTCAGGATTCTTTGAGTGCCCCCATTTATGTTTCTACTCTGGTGGGAGATTCTTTGGTTATGGACCGTGTGTATCGGTCGTGTTTGGTCACTATTTGTGGTTTTGAGACCAAAGCGGATCTATTGTTGCTCGGGATGGTCAATTTTGTATATTATTCTGGGCATGGACTGGTTGTCGCCCCATTATGCTATTCTTTATTGCCGCGCCAAGACCGTGATGCTGGCTATGCCAGGCATTCCACGTATTGAGTAGAGTGGTACTCTAGATCACACCCCCAACCGTGTTATTTCCTTTCTCAAAGCTCGGCGTATGGTTGAGAAGGGGTGTGCTGCTTATCTAGCTTATGTGCGGGATGTCAGTATTGACACTCCTTCTATTGATTCCGTTCCAGTAGTACGTGATTTCTCTGATGTATTTCCAGTTGATCTCCCGGGCATGCCACCCGATAGAGATATTGATTTTGGTATTGATTTATTACCGAGCACTCAGCCCATTTCTATTCCTCTGTACTGTATGGCTCCTCCTGAGTTGAAGGAGCTGAAGGATCATCTACAGGAGTTATTGGGTAAGGGTTTCATTCGACGCAGTGTTTCGCCTTTGGGTGCTCATGTGTTGTTTGTGAAGAAAAAGGACAGTTCTATGCGTATATGTATTGACTATCGTCAGTTGAACAAACTTACAGTAAAGAACCGGTATCCTTTGCCTCATATTGATGATTTATTTGACCAGCTACAGGGTGCACAGGTGTTCTCCAAGATTGATTTGCGCTCAGGTTATCATCAACTAAAGATTTGGGAGCCAGATATCCCGAAAACTGCATTCAGGATTCGGTATGGTCACTACGAGTTCCTCGTCATGTCTTTCGGGCTGACTAATGCCCCAGCAGCTTTTATGCATTTGATACACAGTGTGTTCAGGCCATATCTAGACTCGTTCGTGATTGTTTTTATTAATGATATTTTGGTATATTCCCGAAGTCGGGAAGAGCACGAGCAGCATCTAAGGATAGTGCTTCAGACTCTGAGGGAGAAGCAGTTATATGCAAAGTTCTCTAAATATGAATTTTTGCTGAGTTTAGTGGCATTTCTAGGCCACGTGGTGTCGAGCGATGGTATTCGAGTGGATCCGAGGAAGGTGGAGGCCGTGCAGAGTTGGCCTAGACCCTCCTCAGCTACTGAGATTCGCAGTTTCCTTGGATTGGCGGGTTATTACCGTCGTTTCGTAGAGGGGTTCTCTTCGATTGCAGCACCTATGACTAGATTGACCCAAAAGGGTGCCCCTTTCCAGTGGACAGACGAGTGTGAGGCGAGCTTTCAGAAGCTCAAGACAGCTTTGACTTCGGCCCCTATATTGATATTGCCTACAGGTTCGGGGTCCTATACGGTATATTGTGATCTCTTACGAGTTGGACTCAGTGCAGTATTGATGCAGGACGGTAGGGTGATTGCCTACGCGTCCAGACAGCTGAAGGTACATGAAAAGAACTACCCTGTCCACGATCTTGAGCTAGTTGCCATTGTTCATGCCTTGAAGATTTGGCGTCATTACTTGTATGGGGTTCCTTGTGAGATCTACACTGATCACCGGAGCTTGCAGTACTAGCTTAAGCAGAAGGACCTGAACATGCATCAGAGGAGATGGTTGGAGCTGTTGAAGGACTATGACATTACTATTCTCTATCATCCGGGCAAGGCCAATGTAGTTGCCAATGCCATGAGTCGTAGGGCGGAGAGTTTGGGGAGTTTGGCATATCTATCAGCTTCGGAGAGGCCTATGGCAATGGATGTTCAGGCTTTAGCCACGCAGTTTGTTAGACTAGATCTTTCGGAGCCCAGTTGGGTTCTGTCCTGTGTGGTTTCTTGGTCTTATCTATTTGATCGCATCAGGGACCGTCAGTTCGACGACCCTTATTTACTTGTCCTCCAGGTTAGAGTTCGGCGTGGTGATGCTCGAGATGTTACTATGGGGGATGATGGAGTTATGAGGATGTAGGGGCGTATTTATGTGCCCAATGTAGATGATCTTCGAGAGCTGATTCTAGCAGAGGTCCATAGCTCACGGTATTCCATACATCCGGGTGTCGCGAAGATGTATTGGGACTTGAGACAGCATTACCGGTGGAGGCGAATGAAAAGGGATATAGTTGATTATGTTTCTAAGAACTGCCAGTAGGTGAAGTACGAGCATCAGCGTCCGGGTGGGTTAATGCAGTAGATTGAGATTCCAGAGTGGAAATGGGAGCGCATCACCGT
The DNA here is from genome assembly GCA_032618575.1 of Nicotiana noctiflora. Classification (NCBI taxonomy): domain Eukaryota; kingdom Viridiplantae; phylum Streptophyta; class Magnoliopsida; order Solanales; family Solanaceae; genus Nicotiana; species Nicotiana noctiflora. Next base: position 399,955 of record JASVEL010011906.1, on the reverse strand, counting down.
GGACTTTGTATCTGGGCTTCCACGGATTGTGAGGAAGTTTGATTCCATTTGGTTCATTGTGGATCGGCTGACCAAGTCCGCCCATTTCATTCCGGTGAGCACTACTTACTCATCGGAGCAACTGACGGAGATCTGCATCAGGGAGATAGTTCGGCTGCATGGTATTCTAGTTTCCAACATTTTAGATAGAGGCACTCAGTTCACTTCACGATTCTGGAGAGCCGTGCAGCAGGAGTTAGGCACTCGGGTGGAGCTGAGCACACGTTTCACCCCCAGACTGATGGCCAGTCCGAGCGCACTATTCGGATTCTGGAGGATATACTCCGTGCATGCACGATTAAGTTTGGAGGTTCATGGGATCATTTCTTGCCACTAGCGGAGTTTGCTTATAACTACAGCTACCAGTTCAATATTCAGATGGCACCGTATGAGGCCCTATATAGTAGGAGGTGCAGGTCTCCCGTGGGTTGGTTCGAGCCGGGCGAGGGCTGCTAGGTACTGAGATGGTCCAGGATGCAATGGACAAGGTCAAGGTGATTCAGGATAGACTTCGTGCAGCCCAGTCTAGATAGAAGAGTTATGCGGACAAGAAGGTCTGCGATGTGGGTTTTATGGTTGGCGAGCGGGTTCTGCTTCGGGTCTCGCCCATGAAGGGCGTTATGAGGTTTGGAAAGAAGGGGAAGATGAGTCCTAGATTCATTGGCTTTTTTGAGATTTTGAGGCGTGTTGGGGAGGTTGTTTATGAGTTGGCCTTACCTCCCAGCTAGCCGGAGTCCATCCCGTATTTCATGTCTCTATGCTCCGGAGATACCATGGTGACCCATCGCACGTGTTGGATTTCACTTCTGTTCGGCTAGACGAGGATCTGTCTTATGTTAAAGAGCAAGTGGCCATTCTGGACAGGCAAATCATGAAGCTATGGTCAAAGAACATCGATTCAGTAAAGGTCCAGTGGCGGGGTCAGCCGGCCGAGGAGGCGACTTGGGAGACCGAGCAGGATATGTGCAGCCAGTACCCTCATCTCTTCACCACTCCGGGTATGTTCTCTATGCTCGTTCGAGGACGAACTAATCTTTTAAGTGTGGGAAGATGTAACGACCCGGCTGGTCATTTTTGAAATTTACGCCTTGATCCCCAATTTAACTGTTCCCCTAAGTTCATTTTTGCTATTGTAGTTTGCTGGGAGGTTCAGTTCTAGAATTTGAAATGTTTTGGGACACTTAGTCCCTAAATAAGAGTTTTATAGTTGAAAAATGGCTTGTATTCGGAGCAGTATTAAGATGACCTCAGAATGGAGATCTGATGGTTCCATTAGCTCCGTTAGGTGATTTCGGGGTTGGGAGCACATTCGGAATGTATTTTGGAGGTCTATAGCTCAACTAGGCTTGAAATGCCAAAGTTTGAAATTTTTGGAAATTCGATCGATAGGTGAGATTTTGATCCGGACGTCGGAGTTGAATTCTGACAGTTGTAGTAGCTTCGTTAGGTGAATTTGGATATGTCTACAAATTTTCATGTCATTCGGACATCGTTTGGTCGGGTTTTTGATAGCATGTAGGTTTCGGAAGTTTAGGATGAAACTTAGGCTGAATTCGCTTTGATTTGGTGATTTCCGTGTTTAAGGGTGTGTTTTTATGATTGGAACAAGTCCGTATCATATTTTGGAGTAGGTTGGTGGTTTTCATTGGGGTCCCGGGGGTCTCGGGATGAATTCGGGGGTCCAATCGGACAAATTCATGCATTTTAGAACTGATGTTAACTGCTGGTATGTGCTACAGACGAATGTTCTATGCGATCGCAATGGGCTGATGCGATCGCATAGAAGGTTTAGGAGGAGGCCGAATTTTGGTTCTATGCGATCGTGGGCAAGGCTATGCGATCACATAGTTTTGGATGGTTGTGCTTTGCGATCGCGTATGGGCCCATGCGATCGCAAAGTGCAAAGAGTGGGGGGTCCCAGGCCCAGCATTTGGTTCTATGCGATCGCGGAGCAGGGTATGCGATCGCATAGGCCTATTTTGATGAATAGTGCGATCGCATTGAGGACTATGCGATCGCATAGGGTAGTTTGGCTAGGGTTAAAAATTTGTTCTATGCGATCGTAACAGTGTTCATGCGATCGCATAGAGTAAAAATGCTTGGCAGTGAATTTATGTCCAGAACATTTCAGTAGCGGCCATTCACACAAAAACCTCCATTTTTGAGTCTTAGAGAGAGAAACTGATGGGAAGTTGCAGGGATTTCATCGGGTAATCATCAGAGGTAAGTTTTATGGCACAAATACATGATTTTATCTTAGAATCTTCAATTATTTCACTGTAAATGGGAGAATTTATGAGGGGTTTTTGCCCAAAGCTTAGGTTATGGTAAATCGTCGATTTGAATGGGCAAACATAGTCTGATTTTGATAAATTTTATATGCATAGACTCGTGTTGAGATAGGGAACCCGAAAATGTAGCAATTTTTCGAGAAGCGTACCAAAAGTCGAGTTTTGGAAACTTGTGTTTTTTGATGTATTTCGAATTGTTTCGATTGGGTAATGCCCAATTGGCCTATTTTGATGTATTTCTATTGATTTTGATCAGATACTTGATAATAGGTGAATTTGACTATATTTATGCCCTAAATAATCACGCTTTATTATTGTTTTGATATTGTTTATGATGAAAAAATGCTTTTATTAGTGTTCTTAGTGTGTTATAGGTACACTTGAGCTAATGAAGACTAAAAGAGCAAGTTTTGGAGTCAAAAGATGGTGAAAAAGGCCAAAATGTGGTACAAGTCAAGAACTTATGTTGAAAGTAGCCGAGAAGGTGTGATTCCGAGCTATATGGATGTTATGGAATGAATTTAAGTGATTTGGAGCTTTGAAGTTTGAGTAAAAGCCCAAGGAATTAAGCCGGGATCGAGTTCGGGGGTCAAATTTGATAAGTGTAGAACAAGCGAAGAATGGATGAGGCATATTGTGCACTGTTTAGTAAATGGGACATAACGTTTCGCTCAGAACTCCATTTTGACTCCATAATATATGGTTGGAAAGATAATGCAAAGGGCTACAACTTTCATGTTTTGCGGTTTGCCGAATCCGCAACGGAACAGGGTGAAAAACCGCGGTTTCTCCGCGATCGCGGATGAACCGCGGAAAAACTGGCTCTCTGAAGTTTTACTGTTCGCGGTCCATCCGCGGCCGCGAACGAACCACGGAAGTCGCCGCAGCAGCAGTCCTAATTGTACTCAAACTTAGTTTTTTTAGCCCAAAAACCTCTATATAAACTCCTAGTTTGCCCCATAGAGGCATGTACTTTATTTCTTCAATACTTTTGCAAGGTTTTAGTAGGAGAGATTCCTCTCAAACTCTTTCTTTATTTTTATATCAAGTAACTCTTTATGATTTCAATTATTATCTTTGTTTCTTCAAGCATGAGTAGCTAAATTCTTTTCTAAGGTTTTGATGGAACCTATTGATAGATGAACTTATCGTTTATGTGATTACAAATTGTGGATTAGATTTCTATTTGTTCAACTTCATTCTTATTGTAGTTAATTGGTAGAGCTCCCAATTAGCGGTGCCTATTTAGTGTGCATAACTTGGAAAAGAGTGCATATTTAGGTTTATTGTTGAACAACACCATACCTAGGTTATTAGAGGAATCTATAATTTTAGGCGTAAAGACGGGGTTAGGAATAACGAAGTCTTGGGTGCAATCTAAAGTGAACTATTCAAATTAAAGCTAGCTAGGGTAGCTCGGGAGAGTGCACTAGTAAATTATTATAATTGCTCGGGAGAGGGTTATGATACACATAGCGTTCATGATTGATAGAATATATTAACAATTTGTAAGAGCATAACGATAAGGGATTCCATCAATAGGGGAAATCAACACCTTAGTCTTTCTCTATATTATTTTATTCAACATTCAATTATTTCTTTTAAAGCATTCTTTAATTCTTGCAAAGTAGTTGTTCGAAACCACACATATATATATTCAAAGTTTGGGAACTTGATTCGGAAGTACTTTTGGGGTTGTGATAGTTGCAATTGGTAGGTTAATTCTCTGTGGGATCGATCTTGTACTTATTAAACCAAGTTATATTGACTACGACGGTTGCTTGGACGTGAATCAATACTACACCTGTGGAAGCCGATACTCGTGGCAAGAGAGTTGTGTCTTAGTGGTTTCGTACCGGAGTCGAGGTACGTGGCTTGTCTAACCTCGTGTGTGGGAACCTTCTCCCCTAGGATATTATGTGTTAATTTAAATGCCTTGTACGCGAGGTGACGGGCGTGTACGTGCGCAGATTATTGGAACCCATATCACTTGAACTGTTCAAATCGTGATGTTTCTGTTCTTTAGCTGATTAAATCGTGGCATTTACTTGATATTCGTTAGAAAAGCTTGGTTAGATAGGATTTATCTGTCTAAGTACCTAATTTTCTTATTTGAACTTCTTGATATTTGTTGATACTGGCTTTGGTGTAATTGTAGTTATGTATATCATATTTCTCTATATTTTCCTTTTATTGTTTGTGTTAGTGGACTGCGGGTTCAACTCCCAGGGATCCAAGGGCTGCAGGTTCGATTCCCGGAGACCCGGAGTTGTAGTGTTTGTGGACTATGTGTTCGATTCTCAGAGATTCAAGGTCTGTGGGTTCGATCCCGGAGACCCGGAGTTTATTGAGATATTGAGATACGGACTGCAGGTTCGATTTTCGGAGATCCCGAGACATTAAGGTACGGACTGCGGGTTCGATTCCCGAAGATCCAAGGGCTGCGGGTTCGATTTCCGGAGACCCAGAGATACTGATGTAGGGACTACCGGTTCAATTCCCGAAGATCCTGAGTTGTGGATATAGAGAGGGATTGCGGGTTCAATTCCCGTAGATCCTGGACTTGCTGATTTGAGTTTATGTTGTGTTGGTTACTTGTTGTTAGCTTAATCGTAGACGATTGCCGTAATTACTTTATTATTGTTATTTCAGACTCATTCTTTTTAAAATGCTTATTATTGTTATTTTCATTATGTTATTATCTCTCGGTAGGGCCTTGACCTTCCTCATCACTACTCCATCGAGGTTAAGCTTGGCACTTACTGAGTACCGCCTTGGTGTACTCATACTACTCTTCTGCACACATTTGTTGTGCAGATCCAGGTACATCAGATCAGGCTCATTTCAGGTGATCTAGCAGCACTTCAGGAGACTTGAGGTACGATATGCTACGTCCGCGGATCCGGAGGGTCTCCTTCTATTCTCATTAGTGATAGCAGTTACTTCCCTTATTCTCGTTGTTTAGACATTCTTGATGTATAACTACACAATTGTACTCTCCTTTTAGTCTGTGTTGCCCGTGGGTTTCCGGGTCTTGGTAGTATGTTATTTGGTGTGTTTTGGCGAAGTGTATGTGCTGAGCGGCACTTATTACATTTCATTTATATTATTCCGCCTCTATTTTATCCTTTGTTTCATGAAATTGTATATTCTGCATCGTGTTAGGCTTACCTGGTCGCGAAGAGTGAGTGCCGTCATGACAGGTTCACGATTGGTGAACTTGGATCGTGACAGAAGGGCAAATATAACTCTTTTGAATAGAACATGAACAAATATTTATATTATTATAAAATCATGAATATAATATCGAATTACATTTAGAAAATCCTATTAGTATAATTACTATCAGGCAAAAAAATTCAGTATTAAATAATATTGTTACAAACATAAAATATCTATCTATGAAAAGCATGCGCAATAGATATAGTGGCTTATTATGTTCTATGAAGACTAAAATACATATCTAATGAAAAATTCAATGTTAAATAATATTACTATATTTAAGAGTTCGCCCAGTATCTGAGATTTTGAATACAATAAAAATTAATTGAATTTATGCTTCAAAAAAATAAATTAACTCTTCAAAGGGATATACCTATATTGGATATATATATCCCTGTTACATAGTTGTTGATCACAATTAACTCTTCAAAAATAATCGAACACATAAAATAGCACCTGAACTTGTATCCAAATCCATGTTACACACTTGTTGATCACGGGGAATCTTTTACACACCTAACCTTTTAAAAGTATGTTAGTTACACATCATTTTGATTACATGGGAAGAGCGTATTTTACACACAAATTAGGCGAGTGAATAGGAAAAGAAATCTGTGAACCTTCGTGTGTAACTGATACATGTCCATTTTTTTATTTTTTTATTAAAAACATCATCTTCTTCGTCAAGAGCTTAAACAAACAACCAGCTCTTGCAACAATGGAGAAATTATTCGTTTCTTTTTTCTCCAAAATCTCACCATAGAAAACTTCCCTCCCTCTCCCATAGAAAACAAACAACCAGTTTGTTGCTGCCCTTCCCCCTTTTCCCATTTTCGTCTTCTTCCCCACCCATTTTTTCCATCTTTCATGTCCACCATTTTAAGAATAACAATAATATAAAATAGCTTTGGAGGAAATTGATAAAGAAAGTTAAAAGAAATTTATATCAAGAGAATTTTATAAATCTGGGTTTGAATCTATACCACGAATCGAGCAACCATGGATTTGGCCAAAACCAACTTTAATGGAGTTTTGAGTTTTGCATTATATTTCTTTTGTTAGAATTGAATCTAGACTCACAAACTTGTGATTAATATACTTGAGTTCCTAATTTTGCTTTATAATATGAAGGTGATTAAATTTGAATTTTTTGTGGTGTCTGACGTCAATCTCCCATGGAGAAGAGAAAGATATGAAATTGAGAAGATGGTTAAGGGTATAGGTGTAATTTTAAGTGTTTTATTTTTAAATAAAAAATAGTGACACGTGTCACTATCTGATAGGAGCGTGAAATCACACATGTTTTAAAAAGTTGATCATAAAAAAAGTAGTGTATATTTGACACACTTTTAGAAGGTTGGGTGTGTAAAAGGTTACCCGTGATTAACAAGTATGTAACAGGAATTTGGGCACAAGTTCAAATATTATTTTATGTATTTTGCCTATCATATATTTAGGACTTTGTCTAACATGTAAGAGTTTGAACACAACTAGAATTTTGAAGTCAACTAAGTTTTGTCCACCTTTACGAAAAATTAGCCGGGACACATACATTAAAATAACTCTTACAAGGAATAATATATAGAATGTATAGATTGTAGTGGAAGAGAAATTTACTATCAATAACGAAGTTATGAAGGGAATATAAATTGAAAATGATCAGCTTTTATACCATTAATAATAATATATAAATCATCCCTCCAATATTTGTAACGACCCGGCCGGTCGTTTTAGAAAATTACGCCCCAATCCCTAATTTAATTGTTTCCCTAAGTACATTTCTGCTATTGTGGTTTGCCGGGAGAGTCGGCCCTGAAATTTGAAGTATTTTGGGAGACTTAGTCCCTAAATGAGAGCTTTAAAGATAGAAAATGGTCCGTAACCGGAACAGTGTTAAGACGATCTCGGAATGGAAATCCGATGGTTCCATTAGCTCTGTTGGGTGATTTTGGGGTTGGGAGCGCGTTCGGAATGTATTTTGGAGGTCCTTAGCTCAATTAGGCTTGAAATGCCGAAGGTTAAAATTTTGGCGAATCCGAACGATAGGTGAGATTTTGATCCGGGGGTCGGAATAGAATTCCGACAATTTTTGTAGCTTCGTTATGTGATTTTGGATATGTCCGCAAATTTTCAGGTCATTCGGACGTCATTTGGTCGGGTTTTAGATTAAATGTGCAATTCGGAAAGTTTTAAGAAATTTAGGCTTGAATTCGATGTGAATTATGGGTTTTGATGTTGTTAGACGTGTTTTTGTGATTTGAATGAGTTCGTATCGTGTTTTGGAGTATGTTGGTGGTTTTCGTTGGGGTCCCGGGAGCCTCGGGATGAATTTTGTGCCAAAAGGCACTGCTGTTTCTACTGCAATTATTGCAGAGCAATTTTGCTCTCCGCGATCGCGGAGGTGGCCACGCGATCGCGTAAGGTGTGGTGGTAATGCATCGCGATCGCGATGCCTAGGATGCGATCGCGTAAGGGAAAAGCCCGGAGCTCTGCGATCGCAAGGTAGGGTGTGCGATCGCGTAAGTCTGGAGGTTGAACCAATGCGATCGCGTGAGGTTTTATGCGATCGCGTAGGGTATTTGGTCGGAAGCAGTGCGATCGCGTGAGGGAGTATGCGATCGCGTAGGGTAGTTTGGGGAGCCGGACGAGTTTGTTCTTCGCGATCGCGTTCGTGCGTTTGCGATCGCGTAGGGTCGCTGAGTTGTTCACTGCGATCGCGTCCAGGATCACGCGATCGCGTAGAGGAAAATTAGGCCGCCCATATTTTGTGCATCGCGATCGCAAGCCCGGTGCTGCGATCGCGTAGAGTAAAATGGCCTGGCAGTGACTTTAAGTCCAGAACATTTCAGTCGCGGCCTAACACACCAAAACCGCCATTGTTGAGCTCCAAGAGAGGATTTTGAAGGGGAAACGCCGGGATATCATCGGGAAATCATCGGGGGTAAGTTTCTTGACCTTAATTCGTTGGTTTATCATGAAATCCGTGATTATTTCACTGAAATTGGAAGATTAAAGGTGGGTTTGAGCCCTAGGCCTAAATGTTGGAAAATCTTTGATTTGAATGGGCAAACGGAGTCCGGTTTCGTTAAATTTTATATGCACGGACTCATATTGAGATAAGGAACCCGACAATATAATTTTCGTGCTTTTTTGATAAGCGTACCGAAAGTCGGGTTTTGGCAACTTGTGGGTTTTGGTGTATTTTGAGTTATTTTGATTGGGTAATGCCCAATTGGCCTATTTTGATGTGATTCTATTGATTTTTATCAGATACTTCACTTGTGGAGGCCGACATTCGCGGCAAGAGGGTTATTTCTTAGCGGTTTTGTACCGAAATTGAGGTAAGTGGCTTGTCTAACCTCGTGTGGGGGACTTTCACCCCTAGGATATTATGTGATACTTCAAATGCCTTGTACGCGAGGTGACGGGCGTGTACATGCGCTGGTTGTTGAACACATACTTTACTTGAAATGTTCAATGAGTGATATTCCTGTTTTTAGCTGTTAAATTCGATATTCCTACCCGGTAGCAGTTAGAAAAGCATGATTAGGTAGTATTTAACTGTCTAGTTGCCTAATTGTCTTACTTGAGTTTTCTTGGTAATCGCTGGCGTTGTTTATCGGCGAAGTTATAGTTAAGCATATTATACTTCTCTCTGTGTATTCCTTTGGTTGCTGTTGTTGTGGACTGCGGGTTCGATTCCCGGAGATCCTGAGATTTATTGAAATGTACACTGCGGGTTCGATTCCCGGAGATCCTGAGATTTATTGAAATGTGGATTGCGGGTTCGATTCCCGGAGATCCCGTGAGTTATTGGTAGGGACTGCGGGTTCGATTCCCGAGATCCTGAGTTACTTATAGGGACTGCGGGTTCGATTCCCGAAGATCCTGAGTTATTGATTATTATTAAGACATGGGCTGCGGGTTCGATTCCCGGAGACCCAGAGGTACTGTCAATGGGATGGTGGGTTCGATTCCCACAAGTCCTGGACTTGTTTTATTGAGTTGGTTATTTGTTGTTAGCTTAATTGTAGACGGTTGCAGTAATCATCTTATTGTTGTTATTTCGGAAATTATTATCATTTAATACTTATTATTGTTATTATCATTATTTTATTGTTTCTCGGTAGGGCCCTGACCTTCCTCGTCACTACTCCATCGAGGTTAGGCTTGGCACTTACTGAGTACCGCCATGGTGTACTCATGCTACTCTTCTGCACACTTTTGTTGTGCAGATCCAGGTACATCATAGTAGGCTCGTGCTAGGTGATTTCCGCAGCTTTTCTGGAGACCTCGTGGTATGATCTGCTACGTCCGCAGATCCGGAGGCTTTCCTTCTATTCTAATAGTACTAGTTGACATTTTTCTTCATTTCGTTGTTAGATACTCTTTACACATAGAGCCACGGTTGTATATTCTCTTTTAGTCTGTGTTACCGTGGGATTCCGGATCTTGGTAACGTTTTATTCAGTGTGTTGATGGATGTATGTGCCAAGCGGCACGGATTACATACCTTTTTATGGTATTTTTCCGCTATTTCTTATTTAAGTGTTCATAGCTTGTATATTCCGCAACGTGTTAGGCTTACCTAGTCGTGGGGACTGGGTGCCATCACGACATGTTCACAATTGGTGAACTAGGGTCGTGACAAGTTGGTATCAGAGCTCTAGGTTCATAGGAGTCACGGGACACGGACCGGTTACTTAGAGTCTCGTTGATCGATACGGAGACGTCTGTATTTATCTACGAGGGGCTATGTAACTGTTTAGGAAACTCTTCATTTCTTTTGGATTCCTTGTCGTGTGACATTTTTGACATCAAAAATCTAAACTACTGCTTTCTATTCTCTCACAGATGGTGAGGGCACGATCTACTCGCGATGATCAGGTACTCGCGCCCCCTGTTGCCGCCGTCAGAGGCCGGGGCCGAGGTAGAGAACAAGGACGCGCCCGAGGTGCAGCCACAACACCCGCGCGCGCTGCCGCTGAGGTGCCACATGTAGACCAGGTTGGAGCGCAGGCACCTGGTACACCGACTACAGCTGCTACTACTCCAGCACTACAGGAGACCCTGGCCCAGTTCATGAGTATGTATACCACTTTAGCTCAGGCGGGATTGCTTCCTCTCGTCGCAGCTACATCTCAGGCCGGGGGAGGGGCCCAGACTCCCGCAGCCGTTACACCGGAGCAGCGTGTGCCAGTGGGACAGGTTCCAGATGTTTTGGTTATGCCTCCTGCCGCTCCAGCACAACCCGGAGGTGGACCAGCTGCCTCTGAGGACGAGCAACGTAGATTGGAGAGGTTCAAGAAATATGACCCTCCGGTGTTTAGTGGTTTGGCTTCAGATGATGCATTGGGTATCCTAGAGGAGTGTCATCGTATTCTTCGTACTATGGGGATTGTGGAGACCAGCAGGGTTTCCTTCACTGCTTTTCAGTTTCGTGGGACCGCTTATGATTGGTGGCGCACGTATGAGTTGGATAGTCCGGAGGAGTCCGCTTCGTTGACCTGGACGCAGTTTTCAGATCTGTTTTTGAGGGAGTTTGTTCCACAGAGCCTTAGGGATTCTTGGCGCTTGGAGTTTGAGCGGTTGCGACAGGGCTCCATGTCAGTATCGGAGTATGCTATCAGTTTCACCCATCTAGCCAGGCATGCACCGACTTTGGTAGCCACAGTTCGGGAGAGAGTGCGGAGATTTGTTGAGGGCCTTGTTCCGCCTATCCGATCCGGCATGGCCGGAGAGCTTGAGATAGATATATCTTATCAGCATGCAGTTAGCATTGCCAAGAGGATCGAGAGTATGCTCACTAGAGAGCGGAGAGAGAGAGAGAGAGGCCAAGAGGTCTCGTGAGTCGGGCCATTTCTCTGGTGCCCGCACTTCAGCAGCCGGTCGTTTTGGCAGGAGTTATTCCGGTCGACCAGTTCACTCAGCTTTACCAGCAGCCGGTAGCACTCCAGCTCTTCCAGCACCTCAGGAGCGTTATTATGCTCCCCCAGTTTCCAGTTCACCTTCTGCGCGGGGTCCTTCCAAGGGTCGGACTAGTGGGGGTGAGGCCGGTCAGTCACAGCCACCGCGTCCTCCCAGAGCTTGCTTTGAGTGCGGGGATACTCGCCACCTGGTTAGGGAGTGCCCCAGGCGCAGGAGAGGAGCCCCTCATCGGTCATCACAGCATCCGCGTGGTTCTCGGGGTCAGCAGGCTATCATTTCAGCCTCAGCTGCCACTCCACCTGCCCAGCCAGCCAAGGGCGGGGGTCAGAGTTCTAGAGGCCACCCTCGAGAGGGGGGACAGGCCAGATTCTTTGCTATTCCTGATCGCGATGCGGCTGTTGCATCTGACTCTGTTATCACATGTATTATTCTGGTTAGTCACAGGGAGGCATCGGTTCTATTCGACCCTGGTTCCACTTTTTCATATGTGTCTTCTTACTTTGCTTTTCATCTGGGTGTGCCTCGGGATTCTTTGGGTGCCCCCATTTATGTTTCCACTCCGGTGGGTGATTCTTTGGCTGTGGACCGCGTATATCGGTCGTGTTTGGTTACCATTTGTGATTTTGAGACCAGACCGGATCTATTGCTGCTCGGGATGGTCGATTTTGATATTACTCTGGGCATGGACTGGTTGTCGCCCCATTATGCTATTCTTGATTGTCACGCCAAGACCGTGACGTTGGCTATGCCAGGCATTCTACGTATTGAGTGGAGTGGTACTCTAGATCACACCCCTAGCCGTGTTATTTCTTTTCTCAGAGCTCAGCGTATGGTTGAGAAGGGGTGTGCTGCTTATCTAGCCTATGTGCGGGACGTCGGTATTGACACTCCCTCTATTGATTCTGTTCATGTGGTACGTGACTTTGCTAATGTATTTCCAGCTGATCTCCCGGGCATGCCGCCCGACGGAGATATTGACTTTGCTATTGACTTGTTGCCGGGCACTCAGCCCATTTCTATTCCACCGTACCGTATGGCTCCTCCTGAGTTGAAGGAGTTGAAGGATCAGTTACAGGAGTTATTGGGCAAGGGTTTTATTCGACCCAGTGTTTCGCCTTGGGGTGCTCCTGTATTGTTTATGAAGAAAAAGGACGGTTCTATGCGCATGTGTATTGACTATCGTCAACTGAACAAGGTTATAGTGAAGAACCGGTATCCTTTGCCCCGTATTGATGATTTATTTGACCAGCTATAGGGCGCACAGGTGTTTTCTAAGATTGATTTGCGCTCTGGGTATCACCAGCTGAAGATTCGGGAGCCAGATATCCCGAAGACTGCCTTGAGGACCCGGTATGGTCACTATAAGTTCCTCGTGATGTCTTTTGGGCTGACTAATGCCCCAGCAGCCTTTATGCATTTGATGCACAGTGTGTTCAGGCCTTATCTGGACTCGTTTGTGATTGTCTTCATTTATGATATTCTAGTATATTCCCGGAGCCGGGAAGAGCACGAGCAGCATTTGAGGATAGTGCTTCAGATTCTGAGGGAGAAGCAGCTTTATGCCAAGTTCTCTAAATGTGAATTCTGGTTGAGTTCAGTGGCATTTTTGGGCCACGTGGTGTCGAATGATGGTATTCAAGTAGATCCGAGGAAGGTGGAGGCCGTGCAGAGTTGGCCCAGACCCTCCTCCGCTACTGAGATTCGCAGTTTCCTTGGTTTGGCGGGCTATTACCGTCGTTTCGTAGAGGGGTTCTCTTCGATTGCAGCACCTATGACTGGATTGACCCAAAAGGGTGCCCCTTTTCAGTGGACAGACGAGTGTGAGGCGAGCTTTCAGAAGCTCAAGACAGCGTTGACTTCGGCCCCTATATTGATGTTGCCTACAGGTTTGGGGTCCTATACTGTATATTGTGATGCCTCATGAGTTGGACTCGGCACGGTATTGATGTAGGACGGTAGGGTGATTGCATATGCGTCGAGACAGCTGAAGGTGCATGAGAAGAATTACCCAATTCATGATTTGGAGCTAGCTGCCATTGTTCACGCCTTGAAGATTTGACGTCATTACTTATATGGGGTCCCTTGTGAGATCTACACTGATCACCGGAGCTTGCAGCACTTGCTTAAGCAGAAGGACCTGAATATGCGTCAGAGGAGATGGTTGGAGCTACTAAAGGACTATGATATTACTATTCTCTATCATCCGGGCAAGGCTAATGTGGTTGCCGATGCCTTGAGTCGTCGAGCAGAGAGTTTGGGGAGTTTAGCATATCTACCAGTTTCAGAGAGGCCTATGGCGATGGATGTTCAGGCTTTAGCCAGGCAGTTTGTTAGATTGGATCTTTCGGAGCCCAGCCGGATTCTGGCATGTGTGGTTTCTCGGTCTTCTCTATTTGACCGCATCAGGGAGCGTTAGTTCGATGACCCTCATTTGCTTGTCCTTCAAGATAGAGTTCGGCGTGGTGATGCTCGAGATGTTACCATCGGGGATGATGGAGTTATAAGGATGCAGGGGCGTATCTGTGTGCCTAATGTGGATGATCTTCGAGAGTTGATTCTAGCAGAGGCCCATAGCTCGCGGTATTCCATCCATCCGGGAGCCTCGAAGATGTATCAGGACTTGAAACAACATTACTGGTGGAGGCGGATGAAGGGGCATATAGTTGATTATGTTTCTAGATGCCTCAACTGCCAGCAGGTGAAGTATGAGCATCAGCGTCCGGGTGGATTGATGCAACGGATCGAGATTCCCGAGTGGAAATGGGAGCGCATTACCATGGACTTTGTATCTGGACTTCCACGAACGGTTAGGAAGTTTGATTCCATTTGGGTCATTGTGGATCGGCTGACCAAGTCCGCCCATTTTATACCGGTGAGCACTACATATTCATCGGAGCGACTGGCGGAGATCTATATCAGGGAGGTAGTTCGGCTGCATGGTATTCCAGTTTCCATCATTTCAGATAGAGGCACTCAGTTTACTTCACGGTTCTGGAGAGCCGTGCAGTAGGAGTTAGGTACTCGGGTGGAGCCGAGCACGGCATTTCACCCCCAGATGAATGGACAATCTAACCGCACTATTCAGATTTTGGAGGATATGCTTTGTGCATGCGTGGTTGAGTTTGAAGGGTCATGGGATCACTTCTTGCCACTGGCGGAGTTTGCTTATAAAAATAGCTATCAGTCCAACATTCAAATGGTGTCGTATGAGGCATTATATGGTAGGAGATGCAGATCCCCAGTGGGTTGGTTCGAGTCGGGCGAGGCTAGGTTATTAGGTATATAGATGGTCCAGGATGGTCATGTTTGAGGACGGCGTTTGGGGAATATTGAGTGATCTCTTGATGAAAACAAGCCTGACACAGAATTTCGGATGTTGGAATTAAGCTCTAAGACTTAATTGTTTGAACAAGAGGGAATATCTTCAGATTATATCAGGCTAATGTGCCCAGCTGAGTCCCAGATTTATTGGCCCTTTTGAGATTTTGAGGCGTATTGGGGAGGTTGCCTATGAGTTAGCCTTACCTCCTAGTCTAGCTGGAGTTCACCCCGTATTTCATGTCTCCATGCTCCGGAGGTACCATGGTGACCCATCGCATGTGTTGGATTTCACTTCTGTTCAGCTAGACAAGGATCTGTCTTATGTTGAGGAGCCAGTAGCCATTCTAGACAGGCAGGTCAGAAAGCTAAGGTCAAAGAACATCGCTTCGGTAAAGGTTCGGTGGCGGGGCCAGCTGGTCGAGGAGGCGACTTGGGAGACTGAGCAGGATATGCGCAGCCAGTACCCTCATCTTTTCATTACTCCAGGTATGTTTTCTATGCTCGTTCGAGGACGAACAAATCTTTTAAGGGTGGGAAGATGTAACGACCCGGCCGGTCGTTTTAGAAAATTACGCCCCAATCCCTAATTTAACTGTTTCCCTAAGTACATTTCTGCTATTGTGGTTTGCCGGGAGAGTCGGCCCTGAAATTTGAAGTATTTTGGGACACTTAGTCCCTAAATGAGAGCTTTAAAGATAGAAAATGGTTTGTAACCAGAACAGTGTTAAGACGATCTCGGAACAGAAATCCGATGGTTCCATTAGCTCCGTTGGGTGATTTCGGGGTTGGGAGCGCGTTCGGAATGTATTTTGGAGGTCCTTAGCTCAATTAGGCTTGAAATGCCGAAGGTTGAAATTTTGGCGAATCCGAACGATAGGTGAGATTTTGATCCGGGGATCGGAATGGAATTCCGACAATATCTGTAGTTTCGTTATGTGATTTTGGATATGTCCGCAAATGTTCAGGTCATTCGGACGTCATTTGGTCGGGTTTTAGATCGAATGTGCAATTCGGAAAGTTTTAAGAAATTTAGGCTTGAATTCGATGTGAATTATGTGTTTTGATGTTGTTAGACGTGTTTTTAAGATTTGAATGAGTTCGTATCGTATTTTGGAGTATGTTGGTGGTTTTCGTTGGGGTCCCGGGAGCCTCGGGATGAATTTGGGCGTCCAAACGGACCAATTTGTGCCAAAAGGCACTGTTGTTTCTGCTGCAATTATTGCAGAGCAATTTTGCTCTCCGCGATCGCGGAGGTGGCCACGCGATCACGTAAGGTGTGGTGGTAATGCATTGCGATCGCGATGCCTAGGATGCGATCGCGTAAGGGAAAAGCCCGGAGCTCTGCGATCGCAAGGTGGGGTGTGCGATCGCGTAAGTCTGGAGGTTGAAGCATTGCGATCGCGTGAGGTTTTATGCGATCGCGTAGGGTATTTGGTCAGAAGCAGTGCGATCGCGTAGGGTAGTTTGGGGAGCCGGACGAGTTTGTTCTTCGCGATCGCGTTCGTGCGTTTGCGATCGCGTAGGGTCGCTGAGTTGTTCACTGCGATCGCGTCCGGGATCACGCGATCGCGTAGAGGAAAATTAGGCCGCCCAAAATTTGTGCATCGCGATCGCGAGCCCAGTGCTGCGATCGCGTAGGGTTAATTGGCCTGGCAGTGACTTTAAGTCCAGAACATTTCAGTCGCGGCCTAACACACCAAAACCGCCATTGTTGAGCTCCAAGAGAGGATTTTGAAAGGGAAATGCTGGGATATCATCGGGAAATCATCGAGGGTAAGTTTCTTGACCTTAATTCGTTGGTTTATCATGAAATCCGTGAGTATCTCACTGAAATTGGAAGATTAAAGGTGGGTTTGAGCCCTAGGCCTAAATGTTGGAAAATCTTTGATTTGAATGGGCAAACGGAGTCCGATTTCGATAAATTTTATATGCACGGACTCGTATTGAGATAAGGAACCCGAAAATATAATTTTCGTGATTTTTTGATAAGCGTACCGAAAGTTGGGTTTTGGCAACTTGTGGATTTTGGTGTATTTTGAGTTATTTTGATTGGGTAATGCCCAATTGGCCTATTTTGATGTGATTCTATTGATTTTTATTAGATACTACACTTGTGGAGGCCGACATTCGTGGCAAGAGGGTTATTTCTTAGCGGTTTTGTATCGAAATTGAGGTAAGTGGCTTGTCTAGCCTCGTGTGGGGGACTTTTACCCCTAGGATATTATGTGATACTTCAAATGCCTTGTACGCGAGGTGACGGGCGTGTACATGCGCTGGTTGTTGAACACATACTTTACTTGAAATGTTCAATGAGTGATATTCCTGTTTTTAGCTGTTAAATTCGATATTCCTACCCGGTAGCAGTTAGAAAAGCATGATTAGGTAGTATTTAACTATCTAGTTGCCTAATTGTCTTACTTGAGTTTTCTTGGTAATCGCTGGCGCTGTTTATCGGCGAAGTTATAGTTAAGCATATTATACTTCTCTCTGTGTATTCCTTTGCTTGCTTTTGTTGTGGACTGCGGGTTCGATTTCCGGAGATCCTGAGATTTATTGAAATGTGGTCTGCGGGTTCGATTCCCGGAGGTCCTGAGATTTATTGAAATGTGGACTGCGGGTTCGATTCCCGGAGATCCTGAGATTTATTGAAATGTGGACTGCGGGTTCGATTCTCGGAGATCCTGAGATTTATTGAAATGTGGACTGCGGGTTCGATTCCCGGAGATGCTGAGATCTATTGAGACATGGGCTGTGGGTTCAATTCCCGGAGACCCAGGGGTACTGAAAATGGGACTGTGGGTTCAATTCCCACAGGTCCTGGACTTGTTTTATTGAGTTGGTTATTTGTTGTTAGCTTAATTGTAGAACAGCTTGTAGTATTTATCTCATTTGCTATTATTTCAGACTTATTCCTATTTTGTACTATTTGGTGTTATTATAATTATTTTTATTATTTCTCGGTAGGGCCCCGACCTTCCTCGTCACTACTCCATCGAGGTTAGGCTTGACACTTACTGAGTACCGCCGTGGTGTACTCATGCTACTCTTCTGCACACTTTTGTTGTGCAGATCCAGGTACATCAGGATAGGCTCGTACTAGGTGATTTCGCAGCTTTTTGGGAGACCTCGAGGTATGATCCGCTACGTCCGCGGATCCGGAGGCTTTCCTTCTATTCTAATAGTACTAGTTGACATTTTTCTTCATTTCGTTGTTAGATACTCTTTAGACATAGAGCCACAGTTGTATATTCTCTTTTAGTCTGTGTTACCGTGGGATTCCGGATCTTGGTTATGTTCTATTCAGTGTGTTGACCGATGTATGTGCCAAGCGGCACGGATTACATACATTTTTATGCTATTTTCCGCTGTTTCTTATTTAAGTGTTCATAGCTTGTGTATTCCGAAACGTGTTAGGCTTACCTAGTCGTGGGGACTGGGTGCCATCACGACATGTTCACGATTGGTGAACTAGGGTCGTGACAATATTGGTAATGCACTATTCGGAGATTGCACAGTCCTATAACATATATTAAAGAAATATTAAAAGGTGAAAAGGAACAAGCAACTGATCTTGAAGAGGAAGTCTACTGTTTGGAGGAGATTAAATTAATTAATTCTAGAGAACTTAACTTTTGAGAAGATACAAATAAAGTAGGATTATGATTGATTTGTGAATTAGAAATGAGTTAAAATTAAAATAGCCTCTCAAAGTTATTGCGGAATATCCACATTAAACACATCTATCTCCCGAAAGATCGAAGCCACGACCCGCATATTATGCCTTTTTGGAAGAAAACAAAATACCAAAACAAAAAGAAGAAAACAAACGAAGGATGGTGAAGGTGAATTGGCGATCAATTACGTGTACATAAATTGCAAGGATAACACTGTTGACATATTTAAAGACTAAAAGCCTCTTCCTCCTTATAATGAAAAGTTACAACAAGAATACATTTATCTACACAATTATAATTACAGTTCGAAACATTACTCGAATTATTAGCAACTCATAAACTATATATGGATAGAGAATATCAAGGGTAAAATAAAACAGTAGTAACTTCTTTCTTGGGTACAATCTTATTAGATATACATGCAATATATATGTCACTTTCAATTTTTCAGTTAATTATTTTTGTTAGAAGGTGATAAAATTTCCATTTTTGAAAGTTTATATCTACATGATATGTTAAATCCTCCTATCTAACATTGTTATCGAGTTGATGCCTCTTTACCAATTTTAATATGTGACTTAAAATTATTATATCTTATCAAAGCGAAAACAACTATCAAGAACTGACTTATACTTTTTCTATGCCTTGATTTTTATTTTAAATTTAAATAAATATATTTAAATTATGTGTTGTCTATATATATAAATTTTGTAGTAGTTGTTGGGAAACACACCGCATATTACTTTTAGGATATACTTCTTAAAAATCTTTATTACTAATTTAACTTGAAAATGTATTATAATGTCCTATTACTAATTTAACTTGAGAAAGTATTGTATTCTCATATTCATTTAGAAAAAGGAGAGCCTATTATTATATAATCACAAATACAATATTAATAGATCAAAATAGCCCTAAATTATTTAATGTAAGAACTCATAGGAAGAGGACGTAACTACAATAACCTATTTTTTGGACTACAATACCTTCTATGCTAATTTTTAATATTTAAGATTTTAAAATTAAAAACATTTTATCTATTAAATTATTATTAGAAATATGTAGGAAGGTTTAATAATTTCATAAGAATCTTTTGTATTAGTAATACATTACCACTCCATAATGTTCAATACTAAGAAAAAATAAAAATAATATTAAATGGACTGCATAAAGAATTAAAATTGAGAAAAAAATACCCCCACAATAATATATTTTTATTATATTTGAACTATTTTCTTCTCAAATAATATTTTTTATCAATTTTTTCGTATAATATTGAAAAATACTCAATTATTAAACAACAACTAAGAAAATATTTAAGAATATAAATGTGTGAGAAGAGAAAAAAATGATTGGTACCACTAATGATTCTACAAACAAAAAGATCTAAAAGTAAAATGTCATATCAATCTTTTACTATTTGAAAATAAAATTTATAGTGGATAAAATTATAATTAAAATTAAATATTCAAAATAAGAGATGAAGTAATATTAAGATCAGAATCAACATAGAATAAAACTTTTTATGTTAAAATCAAATAATTAAATCTATTAATTATTATTTAGTAAGAGAATCTAATTCAATTATTTTTTAAGTTCATCATATGAATAAAATTCTTATTCAAGTTATAAAAGAAAATCTTAGGGTACATAAATTTATTCCATAAAAAGAGTATTAGAACACAAAGTAAAAAAAAAAATGTTAGTATATTATTAAGAATCAAAATGCTATACAAATGATTGAGAAAACGCAATCAAAACTATATCCTAAACAAGAACAAGCATTCGGGACTATATTATAAAGAGTCGACTCTGCTAGAACAGGATTATTCTTTATAGATGCCTCCGGCGGAATAAATAATATTTCCATGTCTACATTACTTGAAAATATCATATCAAGAGGCATGATATTGTTAGCAATTATAGCAAGTGGTGTACCAACAACGATTTTATTATGAGGCCACCCACTTTAGATTTGATATACCTCTTTAAACAATTTAAATAACCACCAAACACTGGAGGATCATATTTCTTGAACCTCTCCAACCTGCGCTGCTCGTCCTCAGAGGCAGCTGGCCCACCTCCGGCTGTACTAGTGTGGCAGGCAGTATAGTAATAACCTCTGGAACCTGCTCAACAAGCACTCGCTGCTCAGGTGTACGGGCTGCGGGAATGTGGGCCCCTCCCCCTGCCTGAGATGTAGCTGCAGCGAGAGGAAGCAACCCCGCCTAAGCCGGTCGTGATGGCGCCCAGCACACTGCTAGGCCAGCCTGACCAATTAACAACAATCACGGAGCCATAAGCTCACTTTATCCAATTTAAGCATAACGGAAATAATTCAACAGTGATAGATATATTAAAAACAGGGAACCAAGTCCCAACACGTGCCAACTCCCATAGATCGAAGGGTCAAGAGTCATGAGCCTCTACGGAATATACAAGTGTAAATAGTGAATATAACCGTGCACAAGTGTGGGATGATCAGAACAAAATATAGATAAATTGGAGAATCGGGTCCTGCGAACGCTGGCAGCTACCTCGACTGTCCAAAAGCACTCCCGAGCCGCAATAGAATCAGCTCTGCTCTGATGTACCTGGATCTGCACACAAGGTGCAGGGAGTCGGGTGTGAGTACTTCCAACTCAGCGGTAATAAAAGTAAATAATGCTGAAGGGAAGAAAACCACGATAGGCACTATCTCATGCCACACAATACAGAACTATCTTTTTATTCCTTTCAAGCATATGCGAGTAGATTATTTATAAATCTCAATTTTAGCTACTTTCTTTCATAATAATATACTAATACCTGGATACAATCTCAAGCAGTGCAAGTCCGCACTCAAATCAGCCTCCCGGGCTCAGCACTCCTTATCAATTTGCACTAGGAGATCTGGTCAATAAGGCGCCTGTCACGCCCCAAATCGAGGAACATGACCGGCGCCTGACCGGGTTGCCCCAGTCAAGCGGACCTGGGTGCCTTTCATTCCCACGCGTTACCCCTGTGATGACCGTTTCTCATTAACCAAATATATTACTAATCATAATTGATTTCACATTAAACAAATAAAACGATACGAGTGATTCATTAACAAGATTTCAATTTTTACAACGCCCGACCTAACACAATATATATACATAAGACCGAAGTCCCACAGTTTACATGTCTACAGAGCCTCTAGGATACAAAAGGGAAATACAATACTTGCCGGTAACAAGGCTCCGGCTATACCTTACAAAACCAAAATGAAATTCAAACAGAAGTGGCATGATGTCACGCCCCAAATCGAGGAACATGACCGGCGCCTGACCGGGTTGCCCCAGTCAAGCGGACCTGGGTGCCTTTCATTCCCACGCGTTACCCCTGTGTTGACTGTTTCTCATCAACCAAATATATTACTAATCATAATTGATTTCACATTAAACAAATAAAACGATACGAGTGATTCATTAACAAGATTTCAATTTTTACAACGCCCGACATAACATAATATCTACATAATACTGGAGTCCCATAGTTTACATGTCTACAGAGCCTCTAGGATACAAAAAGGGAAATACAATACTTGCCGGTAACAAGGCTCCGGCTATACCTTACAAAACCAAAATGAAATCTAAACCGAAGTGGCACGAACCACACAAGGCCCCGAGGAAGAAAGGGGCTCACCAAAACGGGCAGTGGAAGGAGAAGGATACTACTGCCGATGAGCTGAAGTGCCTGCTACTGATCCACCTACAATCATGACACGAATGTAGCGCCCCCGGCAAAAGGGACGTCAGTACACTTGAATTGTACTGGTATGTATGGACAAACTTTGTCCCAAGTAAACTCAAGCCATTAAATTACATCAACAATTTATTTAAGCCAGCCAACCATGTTTCCACATTTTCCTCATTTCAAATAACTCTCATACAAAACACTTTCTACGATCAACCAATTTAATAATAACCAATCAATCACGTAAAGCACAAGTAGTCAAACAAAGGGGCAATCAGAGTGCCCCACAGGTTGCAAACTCTCCTGCTGTCTCCTTTCACAATTTCACATTATTGATTTATGTATCAATTTTCAATAGCGATTTCGATCGCTTTCCACCCTTATTGCCCCTGACCACCCTTATTACCTCGGCCACCCTTATCACCCCAACCCACACCTTATTTCACCACGTTGCGGCGCGCAACACGACCCCGCCTTACAGTTGAAAACACAACAATTTCAAACAGCGGATAAGGTACTACACACAATTTCAACAAGTTCAAATAAGCAACTTACACATTGGTTCATGTTCTCAATTTCTTCTCAATGCAATATCACAACCATGTTACAATATTTCCACAGTTCAAGTGTTTCATCTCTTTCCACAATAAACCAATTCTCAAGTGATTCGTTTGTTTTCCACAAGGTGCCATATAGGCCATCATAGTCATTATTCACAATTCTTTTACCAAATTAAACTCTCATTTTACATCACTCATAGCTCGACAACAAACTTTGAATATCCAACAACAACATCAAGAATTTCACACAATTTATCAATTTAACACGAAACAAACAACTTCACACACATAGGCGATTTCACAAGAATCAAAATTAGCCATACATACCTGGTGATGATGTTTTTCCTCCTACTTATGCTTACCCAAGATATCCTACTCTTGCCAACCTTGTTCTTGAAGACTCTTACTTCTACTCACTTCTTTTTACTAGAAATAAAGTTCAATAATCATGCATGAGGGTAAAAATTCTATTTTCAAAAGCTATTATATGCAAACCTCTCTTTACCCAATTAAAACTGAAAATCAAAGAAAATAGTTAGGGTTTTTACCTTGAAAATATTTGGGGAAGTTGAATCCTTGCCCTAGAATCCCTTGGAATTAAGTAGTTGGAACAATCCTTGAAGATGCAAGATTTCTCTCTCTAAAAACCCTCTCTTCTCTCTCTAATTTTTGGTGAGATGATATGATAAAATGAAGAAGAAAGGTGTTATATTAAAGAAGAGATCGGGTCAAAATGTTACAAAAATCTGGGCGGGGTCAAATATGCGGTCACTATGCGACCGCAGAATCAACATGCGGTCCGCATAGTGACCGCAGAATGGCTCAAAAAATTACGCAGGTTCTGTTAAGACATGCGGTCACTATGCGGACCGCATGTTGATTCTGCGGTCGCAAAAGTGCACCGCAGATTGACATGCGATCGCATATCGACCGCACATTTGACACGGATTTGGGCAACTCTCTGGAACGATTTGCGGTCAGAATGCGGTCCGCATGTCAGGTTTGCGGTCGCATTCTTGACCGCACATTTGACATTTTTCTGGAAAATTATTTCTCTACATTTTTGAAACTTAAATCATTACCAAGGGTCCGAACCGCGGCGAGCTTGCGAGGTTTTATGCACAAAATTTTATTCGGAGCATTCCTAACACATTATTCGGACCATGACACCATAGCTACTAGGTTTTATGCACAAAATTTTACGGGGCCTTACACATGAACCACACAAGGCCCCAAGGAAGAAAGGGGCTCACCAAAAATGGGCAGTGGAGGATGAAAGATACTACTGCCGATGAGCTGAAGTGCCTGCTACCGATCCACCTACAATCATGACACGAATGTAGCGCCCCCGGCAAAAGGGACGTCAGTACACTTAAATTGTACTGGTATGTATGGACAAACTTTGTCCCAAGTAAACTCAAGCCATTAAATTACATCAACAATTTATTTAAGCCAACCAACCATGTTTCCACATTTTCCTCATTTCAAATAATTCTCAACACAAAGCACTTTCTACGATCAACCAATTTAACAATAACCAATCAATCACGTAAAGCACAAGTAGTCAAACAAAGGGGCAATCGGTGCCCCACAGGTTGCAAACTCTCCTGCTGTCTCCTTTCACAATTTCACATTATTGATTTTTGTATCAATTTTCAATGGCGATTTCGATCACTTTCCATCCTTATTGCCCCTGACCACCCTTATTACCTCGGCCACCCTTATCACCCCAACCCACACCTTATTTCACCACGTTGCGGCGCGCAACACGACCCCGCCTTACAGTTGAAAACACAACAATTTCAAACAGCAGATAAGGTACCACACACAATTTCAACAAGTTCAAATAAGCAACTTACACATTGGTTCATGTTATCAATTTCTTCTCAATTCAATATCACAACCATGTTACGATATTTCCACAATTCAAGTGTTTCATCTCTTTCCACAATAAACCAATTCTCAAGTGTTTTGTTTGTTTTCCACAAGGTGCCATATAGGCCATCATAATCATTATTCACAATTCTTTTGCCAAATTAAACTCTCATTTTACATCAATCATAGCTCAACAACAAACTTTGAATATCCAACAACAACATCAAGAATTTCACACAATTTGTCAATTTAACACGAAACAAACAAACTTCACACATATAGGCGATTTCACAAGAATCAAAATTAGCCATACATACCTGGTGATGATTTTTCCTCCTACTTTATGCTTACCCAAGCTATCTTACTCTTGCCAACCTTGTTCTTGAAGACTCTTACTCCTACTCACTTCTTTTTGCTAGAAATCAAGTTCAATAATCATGCATGAGTGTGAAAATTCTATTTTTAAAAGCTATTATATGCAAACCTCTCTTTACCCAATTAAAACTGAAAATCAAAGAAAATAGTTAGGGTTTTTACCTTGAAAATATTGGGGAAGTTGAATCCCTGCCCTAGAATCCCTTGGGATTAAGTAGTTGGAACAATCTTTGAAGATGAAGAACTTATCTCTCTAAAAACCCTCTCTTCTCTCTCTAATTTTGGTGAGATGATATGATAAAATGAAGAAGAAAGGTGTTATATTAAAGAAGAGATCGGGTCAAAATGTTACAAAAATCTGGGGCCGGGGTCAAATATGCGGTCACTATGCGACCGGAGAATCAACATGCGGTCCGCATAGTGACCGCAGAATGGCTCAAAAAATTACGCAGGTTCTGTTAAGACATGCGGTCACTATGCGGACCGCATGTTGATTCTGCGGTCGCAAAAGTGCACCGCAGATTGACATGCGATCGCATATCGACCGCACTTTTGGCACGATTTTGGGCAATTCTCTGGAACGATTTGCGGTCAGAATGCGGTCCGCATGTCAGGTTTGCGGTCGCATTCTTGACCGCACATTTGACATTTTTCTGGAAAATTTTATTCTCTACATTTTTGAAACTTAAATCACTACCAAGGGTCCGAACCGCGGCGAGCAAGCTCGCCGCGAAGAATTCTACGCATTCCTAACACATCATTCGGACCATGACACCACATCTACTAGGTTTCATGCACAAAAATTTTACGGGGCCTTACAGCGCCTAATGCATGTGTGCCAGTAATGTATGAGTGCTAAATGTTATGCCACATAGTACACGTAAACCAATGTATGTATGCCATGCAATGCATATGACCGCTACGGCGTGTAGCCCGATCCAATTTGGGTACCCGTACTCACTGTGGGGGTTCAGACTCCGGAGGGGCTCCTACAGCCCAAGCACAATATTAATATCACACCTGCTGCGGCGCGCAGCCCGATCCGTATACCACTGCGGCGTGCGGTCCGATCCATGCATGTGTATGCATATGCTCACATGAAATGTCATGCCCTAACATATGGCCCTCGGCCCAATCAGTCTAACAAATAATCAAGAAAACCCTACGGGCAATAATATCATATTAGCTCGCAGCTAAAAATGTTATTAAGACCTTGTTCAAGTTTTTCATAACCTTATAAAAATGCTGAATAGCAAAAAATACCATTTTAAACCTTAAATTTAGCATAAAATATGCATAGTGTTATCAAATCAATGATACCAATCCCTGAAGGATTCAAATAATTGGCACGAAGCCCAAACATAATAATTAGTCCAATTCATTTCAACAATTAGGTGTTATTATTTATTTTGCGGGACGGACCAAGTCACAATCCCCAAAGGTGCTCTACCCCACGCCCGTTATCCAGCGTGCAAGTCACCTCAACACAGCACTAAGATGTGCAAGTCCGGGGTTTACCAACCCTCAGGACATCATTTACAAGTATTACACACCTCGAACCGACGAAAGCTCATGCCCGCGATGCCTTAGCTCCTCGAACCGGCATCCACGCACGTCCAAACTAGCCAAAATCAGTACAAATATATCAAAATAGGCTAATGGAACATAACCCAATTGAATGAACTCGAAAAATATCAAAAATCACGAAATTTGCAAAACCCGAGCCCCGGGCCCACATCTTGAAAAACTTCGAAACTCATATTTCCAGAACCCTCGTCTCGCCACGAGTCCATACATATAAAATTTACCAAAATCGGAGTTCGATTGGCCTTTCAAAACCCAAATTTTCGTTTTCAATATCTAGGCCACAATCCTTCACAATTTTTACCCAAATTCATGAAGATTGATGTTAATTCTACCATAAAATGATGTTTTTGAATCAAGAAACTTACCTCCGGTGAATACCCGATGATTTCCCAACGTTTTCCCGTGATTTCTTCTCTCTAGGGCTCAAAAATGGTGTTTTGGGGTGTATGAACCCGTAATGAAATGTTTCTGGACTTAAACTCACTGCCTAGGCCGTTTACTCTACGCGATCGCAGCACTGGGCGTGCGATCGCGATGCACAAAAACCTGGCTGCCAACTCTCCTCTACGCGATCGCGTGAGCCTGGACGCGATCGCAGTGCTCAACTCAGCGACCCTATGCGATCGCATCAAAGGGGTCGCGATCGCGCTGCTCAAGAACACGACCTTACGCGATCGCATCGACCGACCCGCGATCGCGATGCACAAACACTCAACCTCACGTGATCGCATCACTACTCTTGCGATCGCGAAGAGCAATCTCCCACCCTCATCTCGATACACTACGCGATCGTAGAGCTTCCCAGCTTAACCCTACGCATCGCAGACATAGCTTCGCGATCGCGAAGCACAAAAATTCCCTGCATTAATTGCAGCAGAAACAGCAGTGCATTTGGCACAAAATGGTCCGTTTGGACCCCGAATTCATCCCGAGGCCCCCGGGACCCCAACGAAAACCACCAACATACTCCAAAACACGATACGAATTTGTTCCAATCATAAAAACACCATCCTAAACATCAAAATCACCAATTACACACGGATACAAGCCTAAGTTTCTTCAAAACTTCCAAATTACACATTCCATCAAAAACCCGACCAAACGACGTCCGAATGACCTGAAATTTTACAAGCACATCCAAAATCACCTAACGGAGCTACTGCAACTGTCGGAATTCCATTCCGACTCCCGGATCAAAACCTCACCTATCGATCGAATTTCGCCAAAATTCAACCTTAGCCAATTCAAGCCGATTTCTACACCGGATCTCCAAATTCAATTCCGATTGCTCTCCTAAGTCATATTTGATCCCTCGAAACTAGTCGAATCATCAGAATCCGATTCCGAGCAATATAACTCGATAGTCAACTCTAGGTTGACTTTCCATATTCGAACTTCCTTCAAACATGCTATTTGCTTCATTTTCAATTCAATTCACTCCTAACTCACCCGATAGGCTCTAACACTGATATAAAAGCATAAAACATGTAATTACAACATGACGGGGTTGTACATTCCCGTAACGACGGGCCGGGTCATTACATTCTCCCCAACTTAAACAATCGCTCATCCTCGAGCGGACTCAGAGTTGTACTGGAAGCAACCCAATAGCCGAATGACCTTACCAAGCATAATTTCAGGTGATCATACGTCACCCTATCTCACATAAGTCCGAAAACACCATATAGTCAAAATTTCACAAACCATCCGAACCATAAATCACATTGTACTTTCTGAAATCATATGCCAATTGCAAATCCCATGCCTATACTCAGGATACACTCGAATCCACTGCAATAACCCATATTCACTACTCCGGGTGAGATCATATGATGTATCGACAACCCCATCACTCGAGACGATAGTCTCTAATCACAACAACAGGCCACAATAACCAAATACTAGCTGAAAACCTCTTTCATTAGATAGAGTCTTATTCCAACACCTCCATATCCCGCCCACGGCAGCTGAAGCACGCGATATACCGAACCCATCTCTCAGGTTAACCATTCGTGAATCTATTTCCCTTTTAAAACTGGTACCACAAAAGGTTTCGGAGCCAAACCTCGATTTTTACCTTTCTAACAAGCTAAGATACAATATGCTCGTATTCATTAATGACTACAATGGTCATTTCGATCATAACACACCACACTGGTGACATGACATCTCAACCACCGGCGTAAGCCGTGACGAGCACAACATAGGCTCCAATAGAAACGTCTGCACACACTCGAATCATGACAGCTCAAATCATGATAACTGTCTCCAGCAAAAGAGCTGCAATTCAATTCCTCTGTGCCATCATAACATAGAACTGAGATCGCGTCTCGCATTATAGAAATAGAGTACCTGAATATCACGTGGCCTTGCCAAGACTCATGATTCTATCCCAAAATTATTACTCATGAAGCACCTCAAGCCACTAAGCTCAAACGGTTAGCCACGCACAGATCTAGGTCTTGAACCCAAGCAATCAACCTCACCCACGGTGAAACAATTAACGTATGCTATTAAATCCTGAAAGGACACAACCGATGTGTCATTCGCCAAACGATACTCAAAACGGTCTTTTCCTCAGGAGCGAGGAAGTATTTTATACCAGGTAGCTTATAACTAACTATAATTTCATAATATTCCGTTGCGGCATGCAACCCGCTCCAATGACATACCCGTGCCGGCGTGCCACCCGATCCAGATACCATACCTGTGGCGGCGTGCCACCCGATCCAAATACCATACCTGTGGCGGCGTGCCACCCGATCCAGATACCATACCCGTAGTGGCGTGCCACCCGATCCACGCATAAATCTCGCAAAAAGGAAATGCATATCGAGTCGAATTTTCTCATTACAGCAAACATATATATATAGCCTCAAGCTCGGCCACATGAAACGCATCCGACAATGTTTCTCAATACTGGAACTGAATCAATGGTAGATACCTCTACACTGACATCCGCCACTAAGGTCCAACTGACAAAGCAATGCCTACCAGCCGTCCGCTAGTCCTGTGTACAACTACTCTGTTGGAGCATACTCTGATGCTCTCTGCTACGCAATTTGTGCCATTTTCCGACATAGTCCATATCACATTAGTATAGACAACCTGACCCATGACAACTAGTCAGCAATCAAGTATCATAGTCCGAATTCGTCTTATCAAGTTAAGAGAGAGCCTCTAGGGCTTCTGATTTCCAATAATTCACAAAACGGTGCCGATGCACACGATATACAATCACTGCATATGCGGACTAACGAGGACTTCAAGTCTCCAACACATATATAACACATGAATCACCATGCCTAATTTCGTACTTCTCCGTACAATTACATAACGCACATCAAGCGTCCACTCATACCACGACAGCCATTCAGAAATTTCACTATGCCATCAACGACTCATTTATTATAGTCGATCTAATAAGAGAATACCACCATACCACTGGATATCATCAGTTTACATTACCTTGTCCTTTTTGGATCATATTCCCTGCCAAGTTAATAGAATAGCAGTACCATTTTCATAAATCATCAGAAAGATTGATTCTTAAATCACCTGCAACTGCTCGCGCTGCTCAATAATTTTATTGACTTCCCGTATATTATGAACTGGTCTCAAAACCTTGAATATTCCATTATCAACTTTCCTTAACACTTCGTGTATACCATATCACACTAAGACAACATGGAAATTCATATCCCTTTCCTCCGCCTCAAACATCGGCGCACTCAACTAGTCAAGGACTTTCCAAGCCTTGCATATCAACAGGAAATATACTCATTTTCAAATCCTGGTAAAACACATCACACTCTTTCTTCCCATTCGTTGCACAAGTTTAACTGCCAGGACTGAGTCCTTATACCCATATCAAGTTACACAACTGTCAGCACTCAAGAGCTTTGATGCAATGTCTGCAAGACTCATTACTTCAACCACATACCAGGAATCAATCGTATTCCTTTTTATACCATTCTGATTTATTAACAAGTCGTTCCATTTACCCAGTTTCCTTTCTGATTCATCTCTCAATGTTTCCCAAAAGTACCACATTCTACCACACTTTATTTTGAAGAACTTTATGCGATTTGAATTCGTTATCACTACCTTCCAATACAGTTACATAGAATCCCTTCATTTACGTGATATAACACAAGTCTTGATCTCTTCTAACGAAACCAACATCTTTAGCCACATGCACAATCTTAAGGCACCTGACTGTTACAAGCAAAATCTTGAACACTGCAAAACCATTATCGGCATCATTCACCCTTATTCAGCTGTAATTCAACGGTCCTATTGAGTAGACCCACTCGTGTTTTATTAGAATTCTGACATCGCAGAACGTGATTACTTACAGATACAATCAACTACCTTTCTTTTCTATACGGTGAATATTCTTTACCAACAGCAGTTCAAAACACCCTAGTACTTCATCAGATCTACGAAGCACCATAACCTTTACCAGAATTTCCCAACATACTTAGAGACAGAATCAACATAGCACACAATAGTGCAATCGGTTAATCAATAGCAACCTCCCCAACTTAGCTCGAAGCCATTCATCAAAGCACTTTCAACCACTCATATCATTATTACTCAAGTGATGCCGAAATGTTAATATGAGATTAAACTCAAGTCATTTACAAGCCTTGACAGAGACTCGAATCATCGGAGACCTTAGCTCTTCTGCAATTCTTGCAGATATACACGCACCACCAATAAGCCCACTTTCTTTAGGTGACAGAAATCTTTCTAAGTCCCAATTTTTTCAAAAATTTCGGCAGAGTTTCCTTTGTAAATTGGCCTATCCACCTGCCAAAGAATCACCAAACCATTCTAACAATACATCCACAACTCAACAAGATATCACAATGTATTTCAACAACATTAAATCTCAATACTATACGAATCATATTATCACAATTTATAATTGAACATGCGCTGTACCTGCTCGAACCATAACACATATCAAAATCACTTTAGTCTTCATGAGTTTAAACTCGTTCCACTACACATAAGGCACTTTACCTTCCAATTACGAGATATGATAATTATTTCTCACGCACATAGCTAGGGCTACATATCAAATCACAATAAGAACTGAATACCTTACAGCTCTCCCATTATCAAACTGCCATTTGCACAATAAGGATCAGTACCGATCGTATGAACTTCATAATACCGACTCGCAAAATTAATACCTTGGTGCTCAAGCCATAGACAAGGATCCGGCCTCAAGTCCTCCCGACTGGCCCAACATGAACTCATGGAGATTATATCTCGCCCCTCGTTCGAGGAAATCACAAGCCATAAGGCAATTATATTACTGAGCGCTCGATGCGTACACGGACGTGTGGAAGGAATTTCAAAAATTATATCTCAAGCTGAATCAAGTGCGCACGATAAGAATTCCAAGAAATGTGAAGTGTTTCCTAAAGGTTCGAAGCCTCCCGAGGATAAGTACAGGCGTCCCCGTACCGATCCACAAGACTCTACCAACCGGCTCAAGACTCACGAGGCCTAGTAAACCTAGGCTCTGATACCAACTTGTCACGACCCCAAATCCGGTCGTGATGGCGCCCAGCACACTGCTAGGCCAGCCTGACCAATTAACAACAATCACGGAGCCATAAGCTCACTTTATCCAATTTAAGCATAACGGAAATAATTCAACAGTGATAGATATATTAAAAATAGGGAACCAAGTCCACACACGTGCCAACTCCCATAGACCGAAGGGTCAAGAGTCATGAGCCTCTACGGAATATACAAGTGTAAATAGTGAATATAACTGTGCACAAGTGTGGGATGATCAGAACAAAATATAGACAAACCGGAGAATCAGGTCCTGCGAACGCTGGCAGCTACCTCGACTGTCCAAAAGCACTCCCGAGCCGTAATGGAACTCAGATCTGCTACGATGTACCTGGATCTGCACACAAGGTGCAGGGAGTCGGGTGTGAGTACTTCCAACTCAGCGGTAATAAAAGTAAATAATGTCGAGGAAAAGAAAACCACACAAAGCACTATCTCATGCTACACAATACAGAACTATCCTTAAACCTCAATACACTATGTGAGTAGATTATTTAGAAAATCTCAATTTTAGCTACTTTCTTTCATAATAATATACTAATACCTGGATACAATCTCAAGCAATGCAAGTCCGCACTCAAATCAGCCCCTCGGGCTCAGCACTCCTTATCAATTTACACCAGGAGATCTGGTCAATAAGGCAACTAATGCATGTGTGCCAGTAATGTATGAGTGCTAAATGTTATGCCACGTAGTACACGTAAACCAATGTATGTATGCCATGCAATACATATGACCGCTACGGCGTGTAGCCCGATCCAATTTGGGTACCCGTGCTCACTGTGGGGGTTCAGACTCCGGAGGGGCTCCTACAGCCCAAGCACAATATTAATATCACACCTGCTGCGGCGCGCAGCCCGATCCGTATACCACTGCGGCGTGCGGTCCGATCCATGCATGTGTATGCATATGCTCACATGAAATGTCATGCCCTAACATATGGCCCTCGGCCCAATCAGTCTAACAAATAATCAAGAAAGCCCTACGGGCAACAATATCATATTAGCTCACAGCTAAAAATGTTATTAAGACCTTGTTCAAGTTTTTCATAACCTTATAAAAATGTTGAATAGCAAAATACCATTTTAAACCTTAAATTTAGAATAAAATATGCACAGTTTTATCAAAACAGTGATACCAATCCCTGAAGGACTCAAATAATTGGCACGAAGCCCAAACATGATAATTAGTCCAATTCATTTCAACAATTAGGTGTTATTATTTATTACGCGGAACGGACCAAGTCACAATCCCCAATGGTGCTCTACCCCACGCCCGTTATCCGGCGTGCAAGTCACCTCAACACAGCACTAAGATGTGCAAGTCCGGGGTTTACTAACCATCGGGACATCATTTACAAGTATTACCCACCTCGAACCGACGAAAGCTCGTGCCCGCGACGCCTTAGCTCCTCGAATCGGCATCCACGCACGTCCAAACTAGCCAAAATCAGTACAAATATATCAAAATAGGCTAATGGAACATAACCCAATTGAATGAACTCGAAAAATATCAAAAATTACGAAATTTGCAAAACCCGAGCCCCGGGCCCACATCTGGAAAAACTTCGAAAACTCATATTTCCCGAACCCTCGTCTCGCCACGAGTCCATACATATAAAATTTACCAAAATCGGAGTTCGATTGGCCTTTCAAAACCCAAATTTTCGCTTTCAATATCTAGGCCACAATCCTTCACAATTTTTACCCAAATTCATGAAGATTGATGTTAATTCTACCATAAAATGATGTTTTTGAGTCAAGAAACTTACCTCCGATGAATACCCGATGATTTCCCAACGTTTTCCCGTGATTTCTTCTATCTAGGGCTCAAAAATTGTGTTTTGGGGGTGTATGAACCCGTAATGAAATGTTTCTGGACTTAAACTCACTGCCTGGGCCGTTTACTCTACGCGGTCGCAGCACTGGGCGTGCGATCGCGATGCATAAAAACCTGGCTGCCAACTTTCCTCTACGCGATCGCGTGAGCCTGGACGCGATCGCAGTGCTCAACTCAGCGACCCTACGCGATCGCATCAAAGGGGTCGCGATCGCGCCGCTCAAGAACACGACCTTACGCGATCGCATCGACCGACCCGCGATCGCGATGCACAAACACTCAACCTCACGCGATCGCATCACTACTCTTGCGATTGCGAAGAGCAATCTCCCAGCCTCATCTCGATACACTACGCGATCGCAGTCTCAACCTTGCGATCGCAGAGCTTCCCATCTTAACCCTACGCGATCGCAGACATAGCTTCGCGATCGCGAAGCACAAATATTCCCTGCATTAATTGCAGCAGAAACAGCAGTGCATTTGGCACAAAATGGTCCGTTTGGACCCCTGAATTCATCCCGAGGCCCCCGGGACCCTAACGAAAACCACCAACATACTCCAAAACATGATACGAATTTGTTCCAATCATAAAAACGCCATCCTAAACATCAAAATCACCAATTACACACGGATTCAAGCCTAAGTTTCTTCAAAACTTTCAAATTACACATTCCATCAAAAACCCGACCAAACGACGTCCGAATGACTTGAAATTTTGCAGGCACATCCAAAATCACCTAACGGAGCTACTGCAACTGTCGGAATTCCATTCCGACTCCCGGATCAAAATCTCACCTTTCGATCGGATTTCGCCAAAATTCAACCTTAGCCAATTCAAGCCTATTTCTACATCGGATCTCCAAATTCAATTCTGATTGCTCTCCTAAGTCATAATTGATCCCTCGAAACTAGTCGAATCATCAGAATCCGATTCCGAGCACTCTAACTCGATAGTCAACTCTAGGTTGACTTTCCATATTTAAATTTCCTTCAAACATGCTATTTGCTTCAATTTCAATTCAATTCACTCCTAACTCACCCGATAGGCTCTAACACTGATATAAAAGCATAAAACATGTAATTGCAACATGACGGGGTGGTAAATTCCCGTAACGATGGGCCGGGTCGTTACAGTAACCCTGCCTGAGCTAAAGTAGTATACATGCTCATGAACTGGGCCAGGGTCTCCTGGAGTGCTGGAGTAGTAACAGCTGTAGTCGGTGTACTAGGTATCTGCGCTCCAACTTGATCCACCGGTGGTACCTCAGCGGTAGCGCGCGCGGGTGATGTGGCTGCACCTCGGGCGCGTCCTCGTCCTCTACCATGACCCCGGCCTGTGGCGGTGGCAGCAGGGGGCGCGTGTGCCTAATCCTCGCAAGTAGAACGTGTCCTCACCATCTGTGAGAGAATAGAAAGCAGAAGTTTAGATTTGGTGCCAAAATATCGCACGACAAGGAATCCAAAAGAAATGAAGAGTTTCCTAAACAGTTACATAACCTCTCGTAGATAAATACATGTGTCTCCTATCGATCAGCGAGACTCTAAGTAACCGGTCTTTGTCCCATGACTCCTATGAACCTAGAGCTCTAATACTAACTTGTCACGACCCAAGTTCACCAATTGTGAACCTGTCATGATGGCACCCAGTCTTCGCGACCAGGTAAGCCTAACACGATGCGGAATATACAATTTCATGAAACAAAGGATAAAATAATGGCAGGATAATATAAATGAAATATAATAAGTGTCGCTCAGCACATACACTTCGCCAAAACACACTAAATAACATACTACCAAGACCCAGAAATCCACGAGCAACACAGACTAAAAGGAGAGTACAACTGTGGCTCTATACATTGTGAGCACGTGATTTTTGCCTTATAAGAGAAATACTCCATAAAATTCAAAATAAAATAATCATTTCTTTGTGTGCAATTTTTAGATTTTTCGCGATACTTTTGGATACTTATGTGTATTTGTTTGTACATATTTATTTGTTAAATTAATATAAAATATAAAATATATCACATTTGCATCTAGGATATAATTTTACAATTAGGATTCATTAATTTTATCTTACAAAATGAAAATCATAAAAATAGGCATCTTTTGCATTTTAGCCTTTAATGTCCAAATTGTGTGATTGTATTTTAATTACCATTTAAATTTAGGTGACAATTATTATTATTATGAGTTAATTAGTATTTTAAGATAATTTTAGTTTTTATAAATTAATCTTAGTATTTTGGGCTTTATTAATTAGAAGTTGAATAATGGAGAAGAACAAAATAGAAAAAAATTGGATTGGACCATCTTGCAAATTAAGTTACAAGCCCAATCCTAAGCACCCTTACCCAACCCAAAACCCCTTGGTCCAAAAAAGGAAATTTCAGCTTTTTTAGCCAAAAATAATCATAATCACATAACATAAAGTAGTGGGGGGCAAGGAAATCAAGGAAGAAGATAAGGAGAGCAAAACATGGATTAGTTGGTTTTCTTTAAATTAAAAAAAAAAAAATTTTAATAAAAAAATATTTTTTTTAATAAAAAAAATCTGAAAATTTTCAAAATTCTTGACTATAAATAGAAGAGAAGATTTACGAAAAAGGGGTGGAAAAAGAGAGGAAAAGATAGGAGGAGAATAAACAATAAGAAAAAAAAGAGAGCAGTATACACTCGATATACACTCTGGATACAGAAGTATACATAGACAAATATTAAATTTTTGAGAGTTTCTTTTGAGAATTGAAGAGATTCAAAGCTAGAAAGAGAAAGCAAAGAGAAATTCCGGAATATATTTTTCTTCTTTATTTTTACTGGTTTTTCTCCATATTGCTGAGATTTTCTGGATTGAGGTGTTGAAGCTACTGCTGGTTGTTACTGTTGTTGTTGCTGTACTTTCACCGCCCTGTTTATTTTTCATATTCCCCTACTTTTCAATACCAGGTACACAACTACTACTTAAACATGTAATTGGCAGCTGATATTGAAGAATGAATTATATGAGTTAATTTTTAGAAGAAGACTATTTCTGTTACTATTATATGTTTTTATGTCATCACACAAGTAGATAC
Source organism: Nicotiana noctiflora (assembly GCA_032618575.1). NCBI lineage: Eukaryota > Viridiplantae > Streptophyta > Magnoliopsida > Solanales > Solanaceae > Nicotiana > Nicotiana noctiflora. The sequence continues at coordinate 362,855 of JASVEL010011906.1, read as the reverse complement.
TTTGTAATTTGATAGGAAATAGTTGTATAACTTAAATATATGAAACATGAGATGATGCTGAAGACAATGTAATAGATAGGATAAAGATTAGAGTAGAAGTAACCGTAATCACTTAGCTTAGTTCTAAAAAAATAGGTTAATTAGTTAAAAACTAACTCACTTAGCTCAAAATATATTCTCGTAACTTGCATATAACCACAATAATAATCTGAATTAGCACGTGGTAATTAGTTTAGCTTGATGTATGTTTTTTCATCTTAAATAGTTTAATCGCAACTGAAAATGACATAGCTTAAAACAAGTCGCTAATTACAAAGTTAAGAATCATGTGACTGATCGAAATCGTTACACAATTAGCCTACTGTTTGAATACAATTAGCATTCGATAATTACAATCAGAAAGAGTATGAGTCATAATTAGTAATACGTTAAGTAATAATCCTGTTTGCATAATTAAGTAATGGTATGTTATTTTAATCGATAATGATCCTGTTTACATAGTTAGGTAATTCATTACTAATAAAATATGAAGAAAAGTAGTCTGTTATTCAGATTTGATTAGTGTTACCTAATGGTGATTTAAAATTGATACCGTTAATTCTGTACTTCTGTTTCTCTTATGAAATAAATACAATTTGGGTTGATTCTTCTTTTTGATTTCAAGTATCTACGTATATCATGAATTCTCGATTTTGTTTCCTTCTCTTCCTTCGTTTGGTCTGGGCCTGAAGAATAGCGCAGGCTTGGATCTAATTGGACTTGTAATTGGGCTTCTGAAAAATGACTTCAGCGTATTCTGGGTTTCTAAAACCCAGATATGCGAGCCGGTTCACTGAATTAGAGCCCCAAACGTCCAGGCCTGGTAATAGAAATGATAAGGCCTGGACATACTTCTGAAATCTATATAAATATATAAAGGAGGGATTTGACAAGATGATGTGGCATCTCTTATATTGTAGGAATCCTATTTATCTTTTTTCTTATTTTTTGACTTTTTTCTTTCAATTTAACCATTTATCTTAATTTAAAAAATAACTCACAAATCACACCTCTTCATTCATAGTGACCTTTCATGTTCATAACCTCCTATTATTTAATATGTTATAAATTATATTTTATTGTGACTTTTGAAATATGTAACCCCTATTTGTTTATTGTGTTATAAATTACATCTTTTCTTCCTTAACTCATCTTCAACTTTGCATCACACTTCAATATTTTTTGGTTCATGAAGAAATAAGTTTCTCCTCTTCTGTTACTAATTTTTGGGTATTTTTTACTCTCCTCTTCGATAATTATTTTCTTCTGCTTAAGTTTCTTTTTATTGAGTTTCTTTATGCGTATGAAAACATTCGAGTACTAAATAAAACATTTATATTAGAGAGTTGCACAGTCAAACGTTATGTGTATAAAAAAAAAGAAACTGGTCCTACAAGGCCAAAATGCCAGCAACGGATTTATTACCTCAACATCAACATCTAACACTTTGTCAATGTGGCGGACTTTATATTTAAAGTTTTTTATTTTGTTAACTGGGAGGTAGTTCTTACTTTGTAATTACTTGGTTTGTAGTTATATTGAATTTTTCGCTTCTTTAATTTTTAACATTTTGCTTATGGGTTGTGATGTTTTTTTATTTTCATCTTCTTTTCCTTTGTGCCAATAGATGCACTCAAAGATAGATCTTAGACTAACAAATATGTGATCTATTCTTATTACCCATTTCTCTGTATTTTTTTCCTCTTTTTTTTTCAATAAAGATTTTGATCTTTATGCTTATTAGCACGTTAGTTTTACTTTTTAGATATTCACATGGCCAATGGCATTGCCTAATTAGGAAAAAATGTTTATAACTAAGTGTAGAATCTAATGTTAATGCATTTATTTTACATGTACAAAAAGTTTTTTCTTTTATATTTTTCCTCTATAAATATACAAATGTATTCTTCTATATTGTCTCTGCTTTTTCCTTTAAATTATTATGTTAAGGTATTTTTTTGGTGGAAAATACTAATTATATACCAATAATATGGTAATCATTAATGAATTGCCTCACAAAATATACGAGTACCGGTAAATATATATGGAATATTTTGGAGCTAATTAGAAAAAATATATTTTTAAAGAAATATATACACATAAAAAATTATTCTACTCTATCCCGGATAAATATACAATAAGATGGTATTGCAATTTAATTTTTTATTGTTTACAATCGCGCGAAGCGCGGATAAAACAATTATTTTTTATACTCCAGTTATTTTCTTTTTCTTCCTTCCCTGCCCTTTGTAAGTTTGTGTGCAATATCGCCAATCAGTGATTCCTTCTAATTCCTGAGAACTTTTTCATTACTACAATATGATAAGTTTAATATAATATTATAGAAGAATCACTTGACTGAAAGCAATTTTAACTGATATATATTGTGAGTGTAAAAAAAATGATCATCATTTATATAGTTTTGCCAATTACAGTGGATAATTTACCTATTGTAATAATTTATGGTTGAATCATATAAATTTTAATCAGTAAAGATTGATTTCTTTTATATGACATTATAACTATTTAGCCATATCAATATTTGTATTGTAACTGCGCGAAGCGCAGGTAACTTTACTAGTTATAGTATAACTAAAAATGACTAAGAAAAAACCAATAAGAGAAAATATATTATTTATTAGGATTGGACTAGTAAAATAAAAATGGGACGAGCCTCGAATGAAAACAAAATAAGCGGGGCCCCTATAATAATAGTAATAATGTGATAGATCCGGGAAGACTGTTTAGTAAATTTCATGGTCTTTCCAAAAGAATAATAAGTCGTTAGACGATATAGGCACAATTCTAAAATATACCTTCCCTAATATGAGGGCACATCTAATGTGACTCAAATCTTAAATCTCGGCGAAGTCGAAACGTATTAAAAGTCATAGGCGTACTGGTTGTGGTGGGACTCGAAATACATTTTCGCGACGTCGCAAGTCATAAAAGATTAAAAGAGAAACATTGCACACATTGTAAAAAGCATATACTGAAATCAGATAAAAACAAATACAATAGTTGAGCGACCGTGCTAGAACCACGGAATTTGGGAGTGCCTAACACCTTCTGCCGGGTTAACAGAATTAACAGAATTCCTTATCCGGATTTCTAGTTTCGCAGACTGTTAAACAGAGTCATAATTTCCTCGATTCGGGATTAAACCGGTGACTTGGGACACTATTATTTTCTCAAGTGGCGACTCTGAAAATTAAATAAATTGATCCCGTTCCGACTGTCCTTCATGTGGAAAAACTCCTTCCCTTTTATTATTATATCCCTTCCCGGGGTGTAGTAGTAATAAGTGGCTTCCGTGAAAAAGGAGTTGTGACAGCTCTGGCGACTCTGCCTAGTATAAGCAACCCAGAACTTCGGTTCAGGGTTTAAGAATTCAAGCTCGATAGAATTGTCTTTCTTGATGTCATTTGACTTCATTATATGCTTTGATCAACGTGCTACGTGTTTTTATTACTTTTATATTACGTGGATTGTATATATAGAATTGTGCCGAAAACCCTTCTTTTCTTTACCTCCGGGGATGTGCTTACTGGTTGAGACTCCCTTTTCTGTTAAGTTATACAAGAAATAAGAAATAGAGGCCGGATAAGTTACAAAGCCGAACGACCCCGCAAGTCCTCGGTATGTAGCCCCCTCCTAGATCCGAGTTGTCCACTCGGATACACGGTCTAGCACCATATGAAACAACAGGATATTGAACATAGGTCTGGAAGATTATTTGAATCATAACTGACTTAGGGGACTCAACACAAGGGTTGGGTCCGTCAAGGACAGGTGACCCGGAATATTAAAGACCGAGCATATTATATGTTGCATTTATTTGTCCTGGATCATTATGCGGACCGACAAAATTCTTGAAAAAACAAAAAAAAAGAGAAATTTTAGAATAAAAATATTGAAATATTGGCGAAACGCTGTTGAAGAATTTGAAAAGAAAAATCTGAAAAAATAGGAGGAACAATGTTGTTGAAATAATTGGTCACATAACAATCTGACCAAACTACGCAGGTTTGATTCTCACCGGATGTGAAATACGTAGGCAACCCTCATCGGGTCCAACCACCCCTTTTAAAAAATAACCAAAAAATGTCGAGTTTTAGTTTTCAATAAATCAAAGTGATGTTGTTCTTGAAAATAGCCGAATATTCCGAAAGGACGTCGGAAGGCTGTTTGTGCAAAAATGGCCACTTTGAAATCTTTTCTTTTTAATAGCCTTGAAATGTTCTATGTGAAAATGTTGAAAGGTCGTAGCCTCAAAATCAAGTTTGAGTTGACAACCCTTTTAAAAAATAACCAAAAAATGTCGAGTTTTAGTTTTCAATAAATCAAAGTGACGTTGTTCTTGAAAATAGCTGAATGTTCCGAAAAGACGCCGGAAGGCTGTTTGTGCAAAAATGGCCACTTTGAAATCTTTTCTTTTTAATAGCCTTGAAATGTTCCATGTGAAATTGTTGAAAGGCCGTAGCCTCAAAATCAAGTTTGAGTTAACACCCCTTTTAAAAAATAACCAAAAAATGTCGAGTTTTAGTTTTCAATAAATCAAAGTGACGCTGTTCTTGAAAATAGTCGAATGTTCCGAAAGGACGCCGGAAGGCTGTTTGTGCAAAAACGGCCACTTTGAAATATTTTCTTTTTAATAGCCTTGAAATGTTCCATGTGAAAATGTTGAAAGGCCGTAGCCTCAAAATCAAGTTTGAGTTAACACTCTTTTTTCAAAAATAACCAAAAAAAGTGTCAAAATTTTGATTTTGTTATAAATAAGTCGGGTGATGCTATCATTGTTTAAAATAAGCTGAATGTCTCCAAAAGGACGCCGAAAGGCCATTTTTGCAAGAATAGCCACTTTGAATCATTTTAAATAATTTGCAGGCACAACCTTTAAATATTCCCTCGCGGAAATATTGAAAGGCCGTATCCGCAAAATTAAGTTTGAGTCATCACTCAATTTTACAAAAATAACCACTTTATCGAATAAGCCCTTACATGGCCGGTTTTGCTGAAATAGCAACATTTGTCATTAATATCCCAGGGGAAAAAGTTCCCCCACAGAGGTTAGACAAGCCACTTACCTCGACTCCGGTACGAAACCGCTAAGAGACAACTCTCTTGCCATGAGTATCGGCCTCCACAGGTGTAGTATCTGAGCAAAATCAATAGAAATACATCAAAATAGGCCAATTGGGCATTACCCAATCGAAACAATTCGAAATACACCAAAAACCACAAGTTGCCAAAACCTGACTTTTAGTACACTTCTCAAAAATTACAAAAGTTACATTTTTAGGTCCCTTATCTCAACACGAGTCTATGCATATAAAATTTACCAAAATCGGACTCCGTTGGCCCATTCAAATCGATGATTTACCATAACCCAGGCTTAGGGCAAAAACCCCTCAAAAATTCTCCCATTTACAGTGAAATAATTGGAGATTCTAAGATAAAATTATGTATTTGTGCCATAAAACTTACCTCCGATGATTACCCGGTGAAATTCTTGCAACTTCCCCTCAGTTTCTCTTTCTAAGACTAAAAAATGGAGGTTTTGCGACTGAAATGTTATGGACTTAAATTCACTGCCAGACATTTTTACTCTATGCGATCGCATAGAACAAATTTTTAACCCTCGCCAAACTACCCTATGCGATCGCATAGTCCTCAATGTGATTGCACTGTTCATCAAAATAGGCCTATGTGATCGCATACCCTGCTCCGCGATCGCATAGAACAAAATGCTGGGCCTGGGACCCCCTACTCTTTACACTATGCGATCGCATGGGCCCATACGCGATCGCAGAGCACAACCATCCAAAACTATGCGATCGCATAGAACAAAAATTTGGCCTCCTCCAAACCCTTCTATGCGATCGCATCAGCTCATTGCGATCGCATAGAACATTCGTTTGTAGCACATACCAGTAGTTAAACAGCACTTCTAAAATGCATGAATTTGTCCGATTGGACCCCCGGATTCATTTCGAGACCCCCGAAACCCCAACGAAAACCACCAACCTACTCCAAAACATGATACAAACTTGTTCCAATCATAAAAACACACCCTTTAACACGAAAATCACCAAATCAAAGCGAATTCAGCCTAAGTTTCATCCTAAACTTCCGAAACCTACATGCTATCAAAAACCCGACCAAACGATGTCCGGATGACCTGAAAATTTGCAGAGATATCCAAATTCACCTAACGAAGCTACTACAACTATCTAAATTCCATTCCGACGCCCGGATCAAAATCTCACCTATCGATCGGATTTCCAAAAATTTCAAACTTCGGCATTTCAAGCCTAGTTGAGCTACAGACCTTCAAAATACATTCTAAACGCGCATCCAACCCTGAAATCACCTAACGGAGCTAATGGAACCATCAGATCTCCATTGCGAGGTTGTCTTAACACTGTTCTGAATATGGGCCATTTTTCAACTATAAAGCTCTCATTTATGGACTAAGTGTCCCAAAACGCTTCAAATTCTAGAACCAAACCTCTCGGCAAACTACAATAGCAGAAATGATCTTAGGGGAACAGTTAAATTGGGGATCGAGGCATAAATTTCAAAAACAACCGGCCGGGTCGTTACACCTTCCTTATACTTTTTTGATATATTTATCCTTACAATTATACTTTAAGATCATATTTGCCCCTATTTTGTTAAATAAGATACACTAACTAAAATAAATGAAAATTGTAATACCCATATTTCTCGTAGAGCTAGAAAGTTTTGGATATAATTGATTTATTTAACTATTTCACCTTTGTCTATGTTAATTTATTTATCTTTTATATTTAGGAGTAGGTGTGGTCGGGATTGTTCGGAATTTTCAATTACCAAAGCAATAAAGTCGAGTTTTTCAATACAATTTTTTCGGGGTTTACGGTATTTTTTTTTCCAGATTTCGGGCTTTTTTCCGATGAAGTCTTAATGGGCATAAAATATGTAAGTTGTGCTCCAAATATTTATTTTAATTCTAGTAGGATACAACTATATAATATATATATATATATATATTTTTTTTTTTTTAAAAATAACAGTATGAGGTGATTCATAATATTGTATTAAAATATTCAATAACATAGATAATAAAATCGAAAAAATATTACTAATTAATACACCATAATAAAAATTAACATAATTTAAAAAATATTAAATAGTTCGTGCTAAAATAAGTACAAACAATAAGAACTACTAATTATACAACTAAGCATAGAGAAAAAGATAAATTAGGTTATGCATTTTCATTATAAATCAATGCAAAATTAAAAAACTCGATATCCAACACAATTTCATTTCTAGAGTGGGAGGTGAGTGGGTTAAATTATCTTAAATAAGTGACCATATTTAAATTGGAAGAAAAACAAATCCACTTAGACGCCATGTAGGAAAACAAATATGGGACATGACATATTTAATTAAAAAGGGGATAAATATGATCCAAGGTATACTTGTAAGGATAAATATGTCAAATAAGTATAAGGAAGGCGATATGTAATCCCTTTGAATAGTATAGGAACAAATATGATCCTAAAGTATATCGGTGAGGATACATATATCAAAAAAGTATAACGATGGACAAATATAACCCTTTTTGACTTGTATTAGGATAAATATGACCCTTAACCGTAATGTAAATGTAGCACGGGCTTAGCCAATTTTCGAACTGGTCATTCAAAAATAGCAAGCATTTACAAAATTATTAACAAATAACCACTATTTTAATGCAACAGTGACATGTCCGGTATAATATAGTGGAGATTAGTGCACTTGTGTATGAACTTCTAGAAAATTATGCTGGAACTCCAATACGCGGAAAGTTCCAGTATAATATACTGCAGATTGGAGCACATGTGTATGAACTTTCAGTATCTTATGCTGGACCGATATATTTTACTATAACTCTAGTATATTATGCTGGAGTTCCAGTATACTTATGCTAGCACTCCATTATAATATGTTGGAGTTTCAATATACTTATGCTGAAACTACACTATAATATACTAGAGTATTTTCTGAATTTTGAAATATTTTTGTTAAGATTTATCTTTACATGAAAAGTGGCTAAACTTCTATTACTTTTGAAAATCTGACTATTTTTGAATGACCACTTGCAAATCTAGCTATTTTTGAATTTCTCCCCATATTAATATATCATGTGTTGTGTTTCTCTCTTACACATTCCTTAAGTAATATTAATTAGGAAAAAAATTAGACTATTTTACCCTTATTTGTGTCTTAAGATATAATCTCTCATCATTGAATATTTATTCTATTTATGTGTTATCTCCATCATGAATAATTATTACTAAAGGTGAAAAAAAGAAAAAAATAATTAATTTTGTCTTAAACTTCTTAAATGATAAATAATTTGAAACAATTTCTATCCTACCTCCTATGAGCCCTAAGCAGACCAAGCTTCCTTAGCGTACCGAGCCTACCTATTCAAGAGAACAGAGCCTAGCTACAATAGTATTTATTCTCCTTTTGAGGGAGATCCTTTCTAGAAGTTGTCCAAAAAGCTGATGCATATGAGAACAAAAAGGTGAATGGAGGGGGTGCTCCTGTGAGTTATTCTAGATGTCGGAAGCTTAAAGATTGGATTGAGGAATGCAAACTCGTTCGACAAAGAGCCCATGGAGGACTTGTTCAGAACTATTGGAATGATTCAGTTACCATTCAATTCTATCGGGAGATCTTAACAATGAATATTGATATGGAACGGATGTAGAAACAGAGCCCCTACCTTCTCTTCTCAAGGTAGAAGCAGGAAGGAAAGGTTGGTTGCATGTTTCTGGGAGTAATGACTGTTAATATGAGATGACATGAGCATGTGAATGCCTATTTAGTAATAACAATATTTATTGAATTGTTATCGGTGATGTGAGCACGTGATTTTTGCCCTATATGAGAATTACTCCCAAATATTCAAAATAAAATAGTTTTGTGTTGTGTGCGATTTTTCTATGAATTTTGTGTAATTTCTTAATTATTATTAGTATTTTTGTCTGTGCGAGTTATTTGTAAATTAATATAAAATACAAAAATATGTTGCATTTATATTTAGGTTTTATTAGCAGTAATTAAGTTTGTTTCCCAAAATATAATCACAAAAATAATACGCTCTATATTTAGTATTTAAAGTCTAGTTGTGTGATTTATATTTTAATTAATATTTAATTATGTATGTGAATTGTTAGTAGAAATTAATTAGTATTGGTTTTAAAATTATTTTTTTGATTCTATAACATAGTTTAGAATTTTGGTTAATAACTGAGGAATTAAGTAGAAAAAGAAGAAAAGAAATAGGAAACAAGGCCAACTAATTCGGACCAGGCCTAGCACCCTACCAAGCCCAAATTCAGGCCTGCTATCTGGCCCAAGAGACCCGGCAACTGTGACGTCCAAACGACGCCGTATATGTCATGCCACTCCTGAGCCGTTGGATCACACCAATCCAACGGTTAAGATTAATCCTTCCCATAACCCGCCTAACCCGTTTCCCGTCTCAACCCACCCAATATTAAACCAAACGACCCCGTTTTTCATTAAACTCTCCCCATCATTTAATCCAAGCCGTTCAGATCGTTTGATCCAACGGCTCAGATTATTTGAGCCATTTCAATATACCCAAAAAACCCCAAAACCTTTTGCCCCGCCTCATTCCCAAACGACCCATCTTCCATCTCTCTTACTAGAACCCAAACACACCCTAAGAACCCTAGCTAGCCGCCACCCTTCCCCTTCACCTTAAACCCGGCGGTGACGACGCCGGTGACTACCAGATTAACACCATGACATCCCCGTCACACCCTGAACCCAGATCCATAAGCCCCTTCCTTTGACTATATCCAGGGCTCCTCGAATATTAACTTCAAGTCAAGAACCCTAGCCGCCGCCACAAGAACCCAATGGCGGCGCCCCCTCCCTTTGACTCCCAAATTCATACTAAGTCACCCCATGATCCCCAATCACCAAACCACCACTGATTTGATTCAAATCCAGCCTAAACCCCTCGAACCCCAATTTGAGCCCTAAGAACCCTAGAAAAGAGTTCGGGCCTGTCTAAAGAATTTTTGAGGTTTCAACGAGCTTTAGTCGTAGTGTTCTCACTTGAGAACAATCGATTAAATCCCGTTTGGCCTAAAAAAAAGTTTCAAAATCTGACGTTGGTCCAAGCCCATTTGTATTTGTTCGATTAAATACTGTCGATCAGTCATAAAAATTTATTAGAATAATAGGGCAATACCATTTGCACTGATTAGTTCATTCTGAATCAATGACTTTAAATTGAAATCTGAATGGGATATGGCTGTTAACTGTGATGAAATGCATGAGTTTAGTTTGGGCATGTTAATTGTACATTAAATATGCCTTTGAGATATTGTTTAAATGGTTTAAAAGAGAGATCTATTAGTGTAAATCATAGTGTGTTTAAACACTAAGTAGTGGAAATCAGAATCAGCTTTAGTTTAATGTTAAAGATATGCACTGCACATGAAATGGGATAGTGGAACCTGCTGGACAGCAGGATACTTGTGACGACCCGGCCCGTCGTCACGGGAATTTCCACCCCATTATGTTGTAATTACATATTTCCTACTTTTACATCAGTGTTAGAGTCTATCGGGGGAGTTATGAGTGAATTGGATTGAAACCCGGAGTTGACTATTTAGTTAGAGAGCTCGGAATCAAATTCTGATGATTCGGTCAGCTTCGGGAGGTCATTTGTGAGCTAGGAGAGCGATCGGAATTGAATTTGGAGGTCCGGTGTAGAAATAGGCTTGAATTGGCTAAGGTTGAATTTTGGCGAAATCCGAACGGTAGGTGAGATTTTGATCCGGGGGTCGGAATGGAATTCCGACAGTTGCAGTAGCTCCGTTAGGTGATTTTGGATGTGCCTGCAAAATTTCAGGTCATTCGGACATCGTTTAGTCGGGTTTTGATTGATTGTGTAATTCGGAATGTTTTAAGGAATTTAGGCTTGAATTCGATGTGAATTATGGGTTTTGATGTTATTAGACGTGTTTTGAGGATTGGAGCAAGTTCGAATAAGGTATTAAGATGTGTTGGTGTGTTTGGATGAGGTCCCGGGGGCCTCGGGGTGTTTTCGGATGGCTAAACGGGAGAAAATGTGGAAAATTGCAGACTTGTGTTCTGGTTCTGTTGTTTTCGCTCCTGCGGAAATGGGGGCGCAGGAGCGAGTCCGCAGAAGCGGACGACAAGGCGCAGAAGCGGAGGAGACCGCTGAAGCGGAGCTTGGCTCGCAGGGGCGGCTTCGGTGGTGCGAGAGGGATATCGCAGAAGCGGTCTGGAGGCTTGATGGAGAAGACCGCAGAAGCGGATTGGGGATCGCATAGGCGAGTCCGCAGGAGCGGACTCTTGATCGCAGAGGCGGAAAGGACCGCAAGGGCGGAAGAATTTCCGTAGAAGCGGACCCGCAGGAGCGGTCCGTGTATCGCAGGAGCGGAAATGGGCAAATAGGCCTGGGTTCGCAGAAGCGACCAACTGGTCGCAGAAGCGGTTCCGCAGGGCGGAAAATGGTCCGCAGAAGCGAAAATCGCAGTGAATTAATTGTATCAGAAGTTAGAAAATTTCAGAAATATTTCACACATTTGGGTCTCGGCTTAAGGAGGCGATTTGGGCGAATTTGGAGAGAAACTCAAGGGAAATCATTAGGTAATCAACTATGGACTTATACAATGATTGGTACTGATAATATTATGCAATTATATCATGAAAATGGAGGAATTTGGGGTGATTCATGGAAGATTTAACCCTAGGCTTGAACTTTAGAAAATCAAGGTTTTGAATGGGCAAATAGAGTCCGAATTTGGTAAAATTGATATGCCTAGACTCGTATTGAGACGAGGGTTCCAAATATGTAACTTTTATAATTTTTCGAGAAGCGCACCAAAACTCGGGTTTTGACAACTTGTGTGTTTTGATACAATTTGGGTTATTTCGAATGAATTACGTGTAATTAGCATATGTTGATGCATTCTCTATGATTTTGAGCAGATTTGGCACCCGAGGAGGTTGATTTGCGAGGCAAGCGCAAGGCGGATTGAAGCTTCTACCGGTTCGAGGTGAGTGGTGATAGTAAATAATGTACCGAGGGTTTGAAACCCCGTACTAGCACTTCACGGTGCTATGTTGAGATGATACACACGTCTTGAGGCGAGTGTGGTGACATTGTGATTGGGAACTTGGACTTAGTCCTTCCCGGCTAATAGAATACTATGTTGTATGACTGCTAACGAGATTATAACTGTACAATTGGGCTAATAGCCATCTGTAGAGCATTAGGGAACCTGTAGAGCTAGGTGACCCTTATATCATGTTGGAAACATACACTCAATCGTAGCTCTAGCTGTATAGCATAATATGAGCTCGTACTAGATGTGTACATTGAGAGAGATTATCTAGGGCGGAATTCCCTGTTCTAGCTGAGTGGGCCTGAAAGGCCAAGTCTATATTGACTGAGACAGGGTCAAGGACCCACTGTGACATATTGTATTGGGCCTGAGAGGCCAAGTATATACTGGCTGGGATAGGGTCGAGGACCCATTATGAGGTATTATATATATATATATACCTATATTGGATCGGGCCGCACGCCGCAGCAGTATATATATTGGATCGGACTGCACGCCGCAGTAATATACATGTAATATACATGTGGGACGGACTGCACGCCGCAGTATTATTGCGCTTGGGCTGTAGGAGCCCCTTCGGAGTCTGAGTCTGCACACATTCTCAGTGAGCACTGGTGTATATTATGGGATCGGGTTGCGCGCCGCAGCAGTATAAATATATATACATATAAATATTGGATCGGACTGCACGCTGCAGTAATACATGTGTGGATCGGGCTGCACGCCGCAGTATAATAGTGCTTGGGCCTAGGGAGCCCCTCCGAAGTCTGTATACACCCCCAGTGAGCGCCGTCGACGTTAAATGGAGCGGGCTGCGCGCCGCAGCGGTATATGTATTGGAGCGGGCTGCACGCCGCAACATTATACTTAATCATATCCTACTATCTACTTAAACACTTATACATTATAGACATAAGTATGTGTCTTTATATGTTGAGATGTCCGTACACCGTAGGGGTACGAGTGAGGGTTGGTTCAGTGTAGAATCTTGTAGAGATAAACGTAGATTGGAGGTTAGAGTACTACTATAGTGATGACGTACCTGTGAGGGTTGCCTTAGAACTGCTAAGTGATAGCACAGGAGTTCTTACCTTCAGTTATTATTTATTATTGTTACTCACTGAGTTGAAATATACTCACCCCACTCCCCTGCACTTTTTGTGCAGATTCACAAGTACCCGAGAGCGGTTGAGACATTGTTGCTGCTTGCTCACATCTACTTCTTGCGGAGACTACGAGGTAGCCGCCAGCGTCCGCAGAGCCTGTTTCTCCTTCTTTATCATCTTGTTGATTTCCTATTTGCCTAGACTTGTTTGTATTAGGATGCTATTCTGTAGAGGCTCAGTCTCGTGACACCACAATATGGTTGGGACCGTACTTTGTATGTTTTACATTTCGCTTATCACCTGATATGATCATTTACTGTTTAAGTTTAATTTGATTAATAACTGGCTGGCTTAAGGGATAATATGGTCGGGCTTGCCTAGCATTGTGTTGGGCGCCATCACGACCAGGGTTTGGGTCGTGACAAGTTGGTATCAGAGCCTAGGTTAACAGGTCTCGCGAGTCATGAGCCGGTTGGTAGAGTCTCGTGGATCGGTGCGGGGACGCTTGTACTTATCCTCGGGAGGCTGCAAACCTTTTTAGGAAAAGTTTCAAATTCTTGGAATTCTTGTCGTGCGATTACTTTTAACTTGATCTGAACTTTGACATTCTATTCTCTCGCAGATGGCGAGAACTCGATCATCCGGACGTGGAGGACGACCACCACTACCACCTGTTAGAGGCCGTGAAAACGGCCGTGGTTGTGGCGGAGGTAGGGCAGCTGATGCAGTACCAGCTGGCCCACAGCCTCCAGTTGCTGAGGCCCCAACACCACCAGTTCAGGCACCAGCTGTACCCATTGTCATTCTGGGTCTACAAGAGACCCCGGCTCAGATACTAGCAGTTTGTATTGGCCTGGCACAGGCAGTTTCAGTTACTACCGCAGCAGCTGCATCAGGGATCGGGGGTGGTCATCAGACCCCCGCATTACGCACTCCAGAGCCAGCAGTGCAGGGCATACAGACACTAGAGGCTCCTCCAGTTTAGCCTGTGGTTCCGGTTCAGCCAGCAGATCAGGTTCAGGGGGACAGGGTCCCAGCTATGACGGACGATGAGCGGCGTCGTCTCGAGAGGTTCACTAGACTATCTCCTCTAGTGTTCACTGGTGCTCCAGGCGAGGACGCCCAAGGTTTTCTGGATAAGTGCCATCTGATGCTTCGTACGGCACGGATCTTGGAGTCTAGTGGGGTATCTTTCACTACCTTTCAGTTTCAGGGGCTAGCCTTCGCTTGGTGGGAGGCTTTTGAGCGTCGCAGGCCAGCCGGAGCAGCACCACTATCTTGGCCAGAGTTCTCCACTATGTTCTTGGAGAAATGGGTGCCCCGATCTCAGAGAGAGGAGATGCGTAGGCAGTTTGAGGGTCTCCGTCAGGGGGACATGTCAGTGTCAGAGTATGAGATCAGGTTTACAGAGTTGTCCGGATATGCACCGTGGTTGGTTCATTCCGACAGAGAGAGGATTGGGCGCTTCGTGGACGGCCTCATTTATCCCATTCGTATTCTGGATGACTCGGGAGAGGGTTTTGAGTCGTACATTTGAGGATGCTGTGGATATTGCTCGCGACATAGAGACGGATCGTCGTAAAGAGCGGGATGAGAGGGAGGCCAAGAGGCCTCGAGGAGCAGCTAGTTCCAGTGGCACTCAGACCAGAGGCCAGAGTCAGCAGAGCCGAGGTCGCTCTTTCGGGTCTTCACAGTCGGGTCGCTCAGATCGTCGCAGATGGTCTCCTAGACAGGGTTATCAGGGTTCGCACCAGAGCCAGCCATCTCTCAGTGCCATGCCAGCTCAGAGTTCTTCACAAGCCCCATCCGCTTAGGGTTCATCTCGGCCTAGTTCATCAGCTGGCCACTCCAGCGCCAGAGGTCCTTATCAGTCTCAGTACCCAGCACCGGGGAGTTGCTACGAGTGCGGAGAGTTTGGGCACCACCGTAGGGAGTGTCCCCGTCTTGTTTCCGGATCTTATCAGCAGAGGGGGCAGCCCTCGTCATCTGGTCATTCTACTTCAGCACCCGCCCCGCCAGCTAGGGGTGAGGGTCAGACAGCTAGGGGTCGCTCTCGAGGGGGAGGCCGATCAGGCGGACAGGCTAGATGCTATGCTTTTCAGGGCCGATCTGAGGCCGTTGCTTCTGATGCTGTCATTACAGGTATTATTTCAGTCTGCCACAGAGATGCCTCGGTATTGTTTGATCCCGGTTCTACTTATTCTTATGTGTCTACATATTTTGCTCCTCATTTGGGCACGACCCGAGGGAGTCTTGAGCTGCCGGTGCATGTATCTACCCCGGTAGGGGATACTATTGTTGTGGACCACGTATACCGGTCCTGTTTGGTCACTATTGGAGGTCTGGAGACCCGAGTAGACCTGTTGCTTCTCAGCATGATTGATTTTGATGTTATATTGGGCATGGACTGGCTATCTCCATGTCATGCTATTCTGGACTGTCATGCTAAGACAGTCACTTTGGCTATGCCGGGCATTCAGAGGATCGAGTGGCGAGGCACGACCGAGTATGTACCTAGCAGGGTAATATCTTTCCTCAAGGCCCAACGAATGGTTGGGAAGGGATGTCTCTCTTATTTAGCATTTGTGCGGGAGGTCGAGGCCCAGACTCCCAGTATTGATTCTGTTCCCATTGTGCGAGACTTTCCTGATGTGTTTCCCTCAGAACTGCCGGGCATGCCGCCGGACAGGGATATTGATTTTGGTATCGATTTGGTGCCGGGCACTCAGCCTATTTCTATTCCTCCGTATCGGATGGCACCAGCTGAGTTGAAGGAATTGAAGGAGCAGCTCCAGGAACTCCTAGATAAGGGGTTCATTCGGCCGAGTGTGTTGCCGTGGGGTGCACCGGTCCTGTTTGTTAAGAAGAAGGACGGATCCATGAGGATGTGTATTGACTACAGGCAGCTAAACAAAGTAACAGTAAAGAATAAGTATCCTTTTCCTCGTATTGATGATTTATTTGATCAGCTCCAAGGAGCTAGGGTGTTCTCGAAGATTGATCTTCGTTCAAGCTACCATCAGCTGAAGATTAGAGAGTCTGACATTATGAAGACTGCATTCCGGACCAGATATGGTCATTATGAGTTCCTTGTGATGTCTTTTGGGCTGACCAACGCCCCAGCAGCATTTATGCATCTGATGAACAGTGTATTCAGGCCGTATCGTGATTCATTTGTGATTGTGTTCATTGACGACATTCTAGTCTACTCTCGTAGCCAGGAGGAGCATGCTCGGCACTTGAGTATTGTGTTGCAGAGGTTGAGAGAGGAGAAGCTATATGCCAAGTTCTCCAAATGTGAGTTCTGGCTTGAGTCCGTGGCATTCTTAGGACACGTGGTGTTCTGTGATGGTATTCAGGTAGATCCGAGGAAGGTCGAGGCAGTGCAGAGTTGGCCTAGACCGACCTCAGTTACTGAGATCCGTAGCTTTCTGGGATTGGCAAGGTATTATCGCCGATTCGTTCAGGGGTTCTCTTCAATTGCTTCACCCTTGACTAGATTGACTTAGAAGGTTGTTCCTTTCTTATGGTCCGAGGAGTGCGAGGAGAGCTTTCAGAAGCTCAAGACAGCACTGACCACAACACCAGTCTTGATTCTACCGACAGCTTCAGATTCTTATACTGTATATTGTGATGCCTCAGGAGTTGGCATTGGTTGTGTGTAGATGCAAGAGGGTAGGGTCATTGCTTATGCTTCTCGTCAGTTGAAGCCCCAGGAGAAGAACTACCCTGTTCATGATTTGGAGCTAGCAGCCATAGTTCATGCTTTGAAGATTTGGAGGCATTACATGTATGGTGTCTCCTATGAGGTGTTCACGGATCATCGCAGCCTTCAGCACTTATTCAGACAGAAGGACCTTAATTTGAGACAGCGGAGGTGGTTGGAGTTGCTTAAGGATTATGACATCACTATTTTGTATCATCCGGGGAAGGCCAATGTGGTGGCCGATGCCTTGAGTCGGAAGGCGGTTAGCATGGGCAGCCTAGCTTTCATCCCAGTTGGGGAGAGGCCATTTGCTTATGATGTTCAAGCCCTAGCCAATCGGCTAGTGAGATTAGATATTTCGGAGCCGAGTCGGGTGTTGGCTTGTGTTATTTCTCGATCTTCCTTATATGATCGCATCAGGGAGCGACAGTATGATGACCCACATTTGCTTGTCCTTAAGGACAGAGTGCAGCATAATGATGTTAGAGATGTGACTATCGACAGTGATGGTGTTCTGAGGATGCGGGGCCGTATATGCGTGCCCAATGTTGATGGTTTGCGGGAGTTGATACTTGAGGAGGCACACAGTTCGCGGTACTCTATTCACCCAGGTGTCGCAAAGATGTACCAAGACTTGAGACAGCACTACTGGTGGAGGAGAATGAAGATGGATATTGTTAGGCATGTAGCTAAGTGCCTCAATTGCCGGCAGGTCAAATATGAGCATCAGAGACCGGGCGGTGTTCTTTAGCGTATGGTTATTCCCGAGTGGAAATGGGAGAGGATCACCATGGATTTTGTTACTCGGCTTCCTCGGACAGCGAGGAAGTTTGATTCTGTATGGGTGATTGTTGATCGGCTGACTAAGTCCGCACATTTCATCCCGGTTAGTACTACTTACTCATCGGAGCGGTTGGCATCGATCTTTATTCGGGAGATTGTCAGGTTGCATGGGGTCCCAGGTGTCTATTATATCTGACAGAGGCACTCAGTTCACTTTTCAGTTTTGGAGAGCATTTCAGCGAGAGATGGGTTCGCGGGTTGAGTTAAGCACCGCATTTCACCCCCAGACATACGGACAGTTTGAGCGCACTATTCAGATCCTGGAGGATATGTTGCGGGCATGTGTGATTGACTTTGGTAGTTCATGGGATGAGTTTTTGCCACTTGCTGAGTTTGCCTACAACAACAGCTACCAGTCGAGTATTCAGATGGCCCCGTACGAGGCATTGTATGGCCGACGGTGTAGATCTCCCATCGGGTGGTTTGAGCCTGGTGAGGATAGATTGATAGGGACTGAGTTAGTTCAGGATGCTCTGGATAGAGCAAAGTTGATCCAGGAGAGGCTTCGCATAGCACAGTCTCGCCAGAAGAGTTATGCGGACCGTAGGGTTCGAGAGTTGTCTTTCATGGTTGGTGATAGAGTATTGCTGAAGGTTTCACCCATGAAGGGTGTCATGAGGTTCGGGAAGAAAAGGAAGTTGAGTCCCAGGTACATTGGTCCTTTTGAGATACTCGGGAGAGTTGGAGAGGTGGCATATGAGTTAGCCTTGCCACCCAGCTTATCCAGCGTTCATCCAGTATTCCATGTGTCTATGCTCCGGAAGTACATCGGAGATCCATCCCATGTATTAGACTTTAGTACCATTCAGCTTGATGGTGATCTATCCTATGATGTGGAGCCTATTGCTATTTTGGGTCGCCAAGTAAGGAAGTTGAGGTCGAAGGAGATTGCATCGGTTAAGGTTCAGTGGAGAGGTCGACCCGTAGAGGAGGCTACTTGGGAGGTTGAGCAGGAGATGCGGAGCAGATACCCTCAGCTATTTGAGACTTCGGGTATGTTTCTTGACCCGCTCGAGGACGAGCGTTTGCTTAAGAGGGGGAGAATGTGACGACCTGGCCCGTCGTCACGGGAATTTCCACCCCGTTATGTTGTAATTACATATTTCCTGCTTTTATATCGGTGTTAGAGTCTATCGGGGGAGTTAGGAGTGAATTGGATTGAAAATGAGGCATATAGCCTTTTTGAAGGAAACTTGAATGAGAAAAGTCAACCCGGAGTTGACTATTTAGTTAGAAAGCTTGGAATCGAATTCTGATGATTCGGTCAGCTCCGGGAGGTCATTTGTGAGCTAGGAGAGCGATCAGAATTGAATTTGGACGTCCGGTGTAGAAATAGGCTTGAATTGGCTAAGGTTGAATTTTGGCGAAATCCGAACGGTAGGTGAGATTTTGATCCGGGGGTCGGAATGGAATTCCGACAGTTGCAGTAGCTTCGTTAGGTGATTTTGGATGTGCCTGCAAAATTTCAGGTCATTCGGACATCTTTTAGTCGGGTTTTGATTGATTGTGTAATTCGGAATGTTTTAAGGAATTTAGGCTTGAATTCGATGTGAATTATGGGTTTTGATGTTATTAGACGTGTTTTGAGGATTGGAGCAAGTTCGAATAAGGTATTAAGATGTGTTGGTGTGTTTGGATGAAGTCCCGGGGGCCTCGGGGTGTTTTCGGATGGCTAAACGGGAGAAAATGTGGAAAATTGCAGACTTGTGTTCTGGTTCTGTTGTTTTCGCTCCTGCGGAAATGGGGGCGCAGGAGCGAGTCCGCAGAAGCGGACGAGGAGGCGCAGAAGCGGAGGAGACCGCTGAAGCGGAGCTTGGCTCGCAGGGGCGGCTTCGCTGGTGCGAGAGGGATATCGCGGAAGCGGTCTGGAGGCGTGATGGAGAAGACCGCAGAAGCGGATTGTGGATCGCATAGGCGAGTCCGCAGGAGCGGACTCTTGATCGCAGAGGCGGAAAGGACCGTAGGGGCGGAAGAATTTCCGCAGAAGCGGTCCTGCAGGAGCGGTCCGTGTATCGCAGGAGCGGAAAAGGCCAAATAGGCCTGGGTTCGCTGAAGCGACCAATTGGTCGCAGAAGCGGTTCCACAGGGGCGGAAAATGGTCCGCAGAAGCGAAAATCGCAGTGAATTAATTGTATCAGAAGTTAGAAAATTTCAGAAATATTTCACATATTTGGGTCTCGGCTTAAGGAGGCGATTTGGGCGAATTTGGAGAGAAACTCAAGGGAAATCATCAGGTAATCAACTATGGACTTATACTATGATTGGTATTGATAATATTATGCAATTATATCATGAAAATGGAGGAATTTGGGGTGATTCATGGAAGATTTAACCCTAGGCTTGAACTTTAGAAAATCAAGGTTTTGAATGGGCAAATGGAGTCCGAATTTGGTAAAATTGATATGCCTAGACTCGTATTGAGACGAGGGTTCCGAATATGTAACTTTTATAATTTTTCGAGAAGCGCACCAAAACTCGGGTTTTGACAACTTGTGTGTTTTGATACAATTTGGGTTATTTCGAATGAATTACGTGTAATTAGCATATGTTGATGCATTCTCTATGATTTTGAGCAGATTTGGCACCCGAGGAGGTTGATTTGCGAGGCAAGCGCAAGGCGGATTGAAGCTTCTACCGGTTCGAGGTGAGTGGTGATAGTAAATAATGTACTGAGGGTTTGAAACCCCGTACTAGCACTTCACAGTGCTATGTTGAGATGAGACACACGTCTTGAGACGAGTGTGGTGACATTGTGATTGGGGACTTGGACTTGGTCCTTCCCGGCTAATAGAATACTGTGTTGTATGACTGCTAGCGAGATTATAACTGTACAATTGGGCTAATAGCCATGTTTGGGGCCTTGTGCCGATCTGTAGAGCATTAGGGAACCTGTAGAGCTAGGTGACCCTTATATCATGTTGGAAACATACACTCAGCCGTTGCTCTAGCTGTATTGCATAATATGAGCTCGTACTAGATGTGTACATTGAAAGAGATTATCTAGGGTGGAATTCCCTGTTCTAGCTGAGTGGGCCTGAAAGGCCAAGTCTATATTGACTGAGACAGGGTCCAGGACCCACTGTGATATATTATATTGGGCCTGAGAGGCCAAGTATATACTGACTGGGATAGGGTCGAGGACCCATTATGGGGTATTATATATATATATACCTATATTGGATCGGGCTGCACGCCGCAGCAGTATATATATTGGATCGGACCGCACGCCGCAGTAATATACATGTAATATACATGTGGGACGGACTGCACGCCGCAGTATTATTGCGCTTGGGCTGTAGGAGCCCCTTCGGAGTCTGAGTCTGCACATATTCTCAGTGAGCACTGGTGTATATTATGGGATCGGGCTACGCGCCGCAGCAGTATAAATATATATACATATAAATATTGGATCGGACTACACGCCACAGTAATACATGTGTGGATCGGGCTGCACGCCGCAGTATGATAGTGTTTGGGCCTAGGGAGCCCCTCCGAAGTCTGTATACACCCCTAGTGAGCGCCGTTGATGTTAAATGGAGCAGGCTGCGCGCCGCAGCGGTATATGTATTGGAGCGGGCTGCACGCCGCAGCATTATACTTAATCATATCCTACTATCTACTTAAACACTTATACATTATAGACATGAGTATGTGTCTTTATATGTTGAGATGTCCGTACACCGTAGGGGTATGAGTGAGGGTTGGTTCAGTGTAGAATCTTGTAGAGATAAACGTAGATTGGAGGTTAGAGTACTACTATAGTGATGACGTACCTGTGAGGGTTGCCTTAGAACTGCTAAGTGATAGTACAGGAGTTCCTACTTTCAGTTATTACTTATTATTGCTACTCACTGAGTTGAAATATACTCACCCCACTCCCCTGCACTTTTTGTGCGGATTCACAGGTACCCGAGAGCGGTTGAGACATTGTTGCTTGCCTGCTCACATCTACTTCTTGCGGAGACTACGAGGTAGCTGCCAGCGTCCGCAGAGCCTATTTCTCCTTCTTTATCATCTTATTGATTTCCTATTTGCCTAGACTTGTTTGTATTAGGATGCTATTCTGTAGAGGCTCAGTCTCGTGACACCACGATATGGTTGGGACCGTATTTTGTATGTTTTACATTTCGTTTATCACCTGATATGATCATTTACTTGTTTAAGTTTAATTTGATTAATAACTGGCTGGTTTAAGGGATAATATGGTCGGGCTTGCCTAGCATTGTGTTGGGCGCCATCACGACCAGGGTTTGGGTCGTGACAATATTCCACCATTGTCTATCTTCAAAGCTTATTTAATAGCTAAAACCATACTTAAACAATTATGAGTGGAAAAATAGAGGGAATATTATGGCTGGACAGTTTTAAAATAATTAAAAGGGGGTTGCAAGGTTGTGATTGAAGCTATAAAAAGAGATAAATTTTCAGAACAAATGACAGATTTTTGACATCTTTTCGGCAGTAGAAAGAAAGGGTAGTTTACTCATTTTCTGGGAGAACCTGTTTGATCTTGAAAGTCTGTTTAATTGAGTTCAAGAGTTTGGAAATTGAAACAGTTAAGAGAATTTTGAATCGACCAGTTCTTAAAAATTCAAGTTGGTCTTAGTTTCTTGTTCGGTTCAAACCATTCCTGAAATTTCTTGCTGCTATTGGTTCTTTGGTCTTTTGCTGGAATCTGTTTTGTTGCTGGTTGTTGTTTGCTATTGCTGTTTGATTTGCTACACTACTGATCCTTCATTCCTCATCTCTGTTTATTCAAATACCAGGTACACATCTCTGGGACTGTCTATTTTGCTGCATGCAATGAAATAAAAGCATACTTTAAGCCCTGCTGTGAGACCATCATAGGATTGATCCTGCTAGCTAGTAGAGTAAATTGAGATTGTTTTGTTGTAATAGAAATTGTATTGTTAATCTTGAAGGATTGAGAGTACACTAATTCTTTCTTTACTGTTAGCCTTAGAAGAACAAATTTGAATACATTCCAACTCAAGAATTAATTCCAGACTCCACTTGTACCAAGTAATTGATAGCCGGTTATTATGTATAATCCAATCTTTGTCATGCTTTAGTTAAGACATGTTTCATAATAATGTTTTGTTTATTCCTCTAACCGGCTGCTCCGTGATAATCAACTAAGAAGGTTAACCTAAATATTAAATCAAAACATTCCCCATATCATGTTTACGAATGCGGCATAGAGGGTTAATCTGATTCGATTTTAGAGTTAATTCAAACATGATACAACAATGGCCACACTTTAAATCTTATGAACGACACATGTTTGGTATAAGTTATAACTAAGACGAATAAGGATTACATGCAATCAGTTCTCAGTAGTCCCTTTTGAGCATGATTTGAAATAACTCCGTTACAAACTGGGCCATCTTGTGTTTAAAATTTTGAAAAGTACAAGTTTTACGGAATAAAGCGGTTTGAAATTGATTGAAAGCACGTAGATTACCACATGTTCTAAAAAATCAGATATTTTTGCTATTTATAATAGTTTGAGCGACCGTGCTAGATCCACGGGATCCGGGGGTCCCTAACACCTTCCCCCGGGTCAATAGAATTCCTTATTTAGAATTTCTGGTTCGCAGACTTCATTTGGAAAGTCAAAATTTCCTCGATTTGGGATTTAAGTAAATCAATGACTTGGGACACCATAATTATTCCAAGTGGTGACTCTGAAATAGTAAAATAATCCCATCTTAAATATTGTCACTTAAATTGGAAAAACTCTCTCGCGCGTTTACCCTCTCGGGGTGGTGCGCCAAAAGGAGGTGTGACAGCTCTGGCGACTCTACTGGGGAAACAAATCCAGAACCACTGGTTCATGGTTTAAGAATTCGAGCTTTGAATAATTTTTGTATTTTTTATCTGATTTTATTATATGTCTGTCTTAATGTGCTAAATATTGCTTCTACCGCTTTGATATTTTGTGAATTGTATATAAATTGTGCCGATACCCACTTTCTCCTCTAAGTCTCTTTGAAATTTAATATCGGGCATTTACTGAACATAACCCGTCTTTCTTAAGATAGATGAGGTGCTTGGCACCCGGTGCGGGATTTTAGACACACATGTTTAGGCGGGGAGTACTGTCAATTAAGCCGAAAAGCCATGCTACCGGTTCACTGACCCTCCTCGACTCGAGCTGTCCGCTCGAGTAAAGCCAGTCTAGATACTTTTTCCAATAGGATGTTAACCTAGAGTAATAAAACCTCATGCCGGATCCCTTGTAGGAACGTTTGTTTGCATGATGTGCATATTGACTTAAGAGGCTTAACACAGGGGTTGGGTCTGTCTAGGACAGGTGTACCTGAAACAAAAGACCAACTTGATGCATCTTGTTTGTACATTTATTTATTTCAGACCTGCATGCTGACCTGCTTATTAAAAAAAGGGATTGGTTTTGAAGAAAAGGAATATACCGGTGTATAGGGTCAAAGGTTTTAAACCCATGTTTCAAAAATTCCCAAATAACACCAAAACTCTAGTAGTTTTTTTTTATAAAAATAAAAAGAAAGATGGAAAAGAGTTTCTTTTTGTTTAAAATGGTATAGTTCATTTTGTTCGAACTACGCAAGTTTGATTCTCACCGTACATGGGATACGTAGGCAACTCATATCGGGCTCAACTAATTCTACTTTTTTTCAAAAAAATAATAAAAATGTGTTAAAATTAGGAGAATGTCCTTAGTTAAGGTAGCACCTGTTGGGAAAACAGCCAAATGCCTCGAAGGGGGCGCCGAAGGACCGCTTTCGCAAAAATAGTACCTAGTCGCCACACCAGTATCCTATTACACAACCTTCAAATCTTCTTTAAGTGCTGAAAGGCCGTGTTGACGAGATTCGTTTTTTTATAAATGAAAAATAAAAAAAAATTTCTTAGGATTAGAAAATCTTAAGTTTTATTTTTATCTTTTCTAGGATCAGCATGGCTCCCCCGCAAAGAATCGGTCAGAAAAGGGCAAGAGACGAGATGCTTCTCATGTTTATGATTCAAGATAAAACACCGGGTCGTCTCTGTGATTGGTGGGCTAGTTTTTCTGCTTGGGAAAGAAATCAAGTCTACAAGCACCTCAAGTTTCTTCCGGATATTATGGGAATTAAGCCGGATAAAGGTCTGATCAGGGCTTGGTGAGTTTCTGGGACTCCACAAATAATGTTTTCAGATTCCAAGATGTGAAATGACGCCCACCTTAGAAGTGTTAGGTGGACTCACAGGATTCGGGAAAGATCTTTACAAAAAGAAACCCGCTGCTCCTAGAAAAATGGGTGTAAATAATTTTCTGAAGAAATTAAGTCTCTGTCGAGTTCCAATGGGTTGCTTAAATGAAGGATGGGTTCCGTTGGAGTATCTTTACGATATGTTTGGTGACAAGAAAGGATTTGAAAGGTTCCCAACCACATAATTTGTCAGCCAGTTAAGTTATGTCGCCTGGGGAGATTTGAGAATCAACGTCTTCATAATTGCTTTTCTAAGGACCATGGTTTTTCTCAAAAGTGGTGAGCGTATCAGAATCGATTTATTAGCGGTGGTCTCATACTTGAAAAATAGCGAAGAATACACTATTCTCCCTATGATCTTAGGAGACATTTTTCGGGCATTAACTCACCGTCAAGAGGGCAAGGATTATTTCGAAGGTTGTAACATCTTGTTGCAAATATGGTTCATAGAGCATCTCTATCATCACCCGATCATGATAAACTTCAATGTAGATTGGCTGAACTACACTCGTTGTCATCCAAGTAGGGCCACACGTTGTAATTTTATGAACGATTTAAGGGCCTAGCATGTCACGACCCTAGTTCACCAATCGTGAACATGTCGTGATGGCACCCAGTCTCCGCGACCAGGTAAGCCTAACACGTTGTGGAATATACAAACTTATGCACGATTAATAAGAATTAGCGAGAAATAAGATAAAAGAAATGTAATCCGTGCCGCTTGGCACATACACCGTCAAATACACTGTTTAAAACACTACCAAGACCCGGAATCCCACGGGTAACACAGACTAAGAGAGAACATACAAATGTAGCTCTATGTATAAGGAGTATCTAACAATGGAATGAAGGAAAACATCTACTAGCACTAGAATAGAAGAAAGGCCTCCGGATCCGCGGACGTAGCAGATCATACCTCGAGGTCTTCTAAAATGCTGCTGAATCACCTGGTGTGAGCCTGTCCTGATGTACCTGGATCTGCACAACAAAAGTGTGCAGAAGAGTAGCATGAGTACACCACGGCGGTACTCAGTAAGTGCTAAGCCTAACCTCGATGGAGTAGTGACGAGGCAGGTCAGGGCCCTACTAAGAGAAATCAATGATAAAATGACAATAACAATAATGAACAGTTTAAATGACGATAATCTTTAAATAACAACAAATAAATGATTACTGCAACCGTCTACAAGTAAACTAACAACAAGTAACGGCTCAATTGACAAGTCCAGGACCTGTTGGAATTGAACCCACAGTCCCCTTTGACAGTACCTCTGGGTCTCCGGGAATCGAACCCACAGCCCTGGGTCTCTGGGAATTGAACCCGCAGTCCACAAACACAGCAAATAAAGGAATACACAGAGAGAATATAATATGCTTAACTATAACGTCACCGAAAAATAGTGCCAATAATTATCAAGAAGTTCAAATAAGACAATTAGGCAACTAGACAGTTAAATACTACCTAATCATGCTTTTCTAACTACTACCAGGTAAAAATATCGAATCAACAGCTAAAAGCAGGAATATCACTCATCGAACATTTTAAATAAAGTATGTGTTCAATAACGAGCGCATGTACATGCCCGTCACCTCGCGTACAAGGCATTTAAACTATCATATAATATCCTAGGGGTGAAAATTCCCCCACACGAGGTTAGACAAGCCACTTACCTCAACTCCGGTACAAAACCGCTAAGAAACAACTCTCTTGCCACGAACATCGGCCTCCACAAGTATAGTATCTGATAAAAATCAATAGAATTACATCAAAATAGGCCAATTGGGCATTACCCAATCAAAACAACTCCAAATACACCAAAACCCACAAGTTGCCAAAACCCGACTTTCGGTACGCTTATCGAAAAATCACGAAAATTATATATTCGGGTTCCTTATCTCAATACGAGTCCGTGCATATAAAATTTATCGAAATTGGACTTCGTTTGCCCCTTCAAATCAAAGATTTTTCTAAAATTTAGGCCTAGGGCTCAAACCCACCTTTAATCTTCCATTTTCAGTGAAATAATCACGGATTTCATGATAAACCAACGAATTAAGGTCAAGAAACTTACCCCCGATGATTTCCCGATGATATCCCAGCGTTTCCCCTTTAAAATCCTCTCTTGGAGCTCAACAATGGCGGTTTTGGTGTGTTAGGCCGCGACTGAAATGTTATGGACTTAAAGTCACTGCCAGGCCATTTTACTCTACGCGATCGCAGCACTGGGCTTGCGATTGCGATGCACAAAATATGGGCGGCCTATTTTTCCTCTACGCGATCACGTGATCCTGGATGCGATCGCAGTGAACAACTCAGCGACCCTACGCGATCGCAATGACACGAACGCGATCGCGAAGAACAAACTCGTCCGGCTCCCCAAACTACCCTACGCGATCGCATACTTCCTCACGCGATCGCGATGCTTACTCTCCCAGACCTACGCAATCGCACGCCTTTCTTCGCGATCGCAGAGCTTAGGGTTTTTCCCTTACGCGATCGCATGGCCATCTCCGCGATCGCGGAGAACAAAATTGCTCTGCAATTATTGCAGCTGAAACAGCAGTGCCTTTTGGCACAAATTGGTCCGTTTGGACCCCCGAATTCATCCCGAGGCTCCCGGGACCCCAACGAAAAGCACCAACATACCCCAAAACAAGATACAAACTTATTCCAATCATAAAACACGTCTAACAACATCAAAACCCATAATTCACATCGAATTCAAGCCTAAATTTCTTAAAACCTTCCGAATTGCACACTCGATTTAAAACCCGACCAAACGACGTCCGAATGATCTGAAAATTTGCGGACATATCCAAAATCACATAACGAAGCTACAAAAATTGTCAGAATTCCATTCTGACCCCTGGATCAAAATCTCACCAATCGATCGGATTCGCCAAAATTTCAAACTTCGGCATTTCAAGCCTAATTGAGCTACGGACCTCCAAAATACATTCCAAACGTGCTCCCAACCCCAAAATCACCTAACGGAGCTAATGGAACCATCGGATTTCCGTTCCGAGATCGTCTTAACACTGTTCCGGTTACGAACCATTTTCTAACCTTAAAGTTCTCACTTAGGGACTAAGTGTCCCAAAATACTCCAAATTTCAGAACCGACTCTCCCAGCAAACCACAATAGCAGAAATGAACTTAGGGGAATAGTTAAATTGGGGATTGGGGCGTAATTTTCGTAAACGGCCGGCCGGGTCGTTACATCTTCCCACCCTTAAAGATTCGTTCGTCCTCGAACAAGCATAGGAAACATAAC
Source organism: Nicotiana noctiflora (assembly GCA_032618575.1). NCBI lineage: Eukaryota > Viridiplantae > Streptophyta > Magnoliopsida > Solanales > Solanaceae > Nicotiana > Nicotiana noctiflora. Next base: position 334,478 of record JASVEL010011906.1, on the reverse strand, counting down.
TGGAGTAGTGAAAAGATGAGGGTACTGGCTGCGCATATCCTGCTCGGTCTCCCAAGTTGCCTCCTCGACCGGCTGGCCCCGCCACTGAACCTTTACCGAAGCGATGTTCTTTGACCTTAGCTTTCTGACCTGCCTGTCTAGAACGGCAACTGGCTCCTCAACATAAGACAGATCCTTGTCTAGCTGAACCGAAGTGAAATCCAACACATGCGACGGGTCACCATGGTATCTCCGGAGCATGGAGACATGAAATACGGGGTGAACTCCGGCTAGGCTGGGAGGGGTAAGGCCAACTCATAAGCAACCTCCCCAACACGCCTCAAAATCTCAAAAGGGCCAATAAATCTAGGACTCGGCTTTCCTTTCTTCCCAAACCTCATAACGCCCTTCATGGGCGAGACTCGAAGTAGAACCCGCTCGCCAACCATAAAAGCCACATCGCGAACCTTCTTATCCGCATAACTCTTCTGTCTAGACTGGGCTGCACGAAGTCTGTCCTGAATCACCTTGACCTTATCTATTGCATCCTAAACCATATCAGTACCTAGCAGCCTGGCCTCGCCCGGCTCGAACCAACCCAGGGGAGACTTGCACTTCCTACCATATAGGGCCTCATACGGCGCCATGTGAATACTAGACTGGTAGTTGTTGTTATAAGCAAACTCCGCTAGTGCCAAGAAGTGATCCCATGAACCTCCAAACTCAATCACGCACGCGTGGAGCATATCCTCCAAAATTTGAATAGTGCACTCGGACTGACCATCAGTCTGGGGATGAAATGTTGTGCTCAGCTCCACCCGAGTACCTAACTCCTGTTGTACGGCTCTATAGAACCGTGAATTGAACTGAGTGCCTCTATTTGAAATGATGGAAACTGGAATACCATGCAGCCGAACTATCTCCCTGATATAGATCTCTGCCAGTCACTCCGATGAATAAGTAGTGCTCACCGGTATAAAATGGGCGGACTTGGTCGGCCGATCCACAATAACCCAAATGGAATCAAACTTCCTAACAGTCCGTGGAAGCCCAGATACAAAGTCCATGGTGATGCGCTCCCATTTCCACTCTGGAATCTCAATCTGCTGCATCAATCCACCCGGACGCTGATGCTCATACTTCACCTGCTGGCAGTTGAGGCATCTGGAAACATAATCAACTATATCCCTCTTCATCCACCTCCACCAGTAATGCTGTTTCAAGTCCTGATACATCTTCGCGGCTCCTGGATGAATGGAATACCGCAAGCTATGGGCCTCTGCTAGAATCAGCTCACAAAGATCATCTACATTGGGCACACAGATACGCCCCTGCATCCTCATAACTCCATCGTCCCCAATGGTAACATCTCGAGCATCACCACGCCGAACTCTATCCTGAAGGACAAGCAAATGAGGGTCGTCGAACTGACGCTCCCTGATGCGGTCAAATAGAGAAGACCGAGAAACCACACAAGCTAGAACCCGGCTGGGCTCCGAAAGATCCAATCTAACAAACTGCCTGGCCAAAGCCTGAACATCCATCGCCATAGGCCTCTCCGAAGCTGGTAGATATGCTAAACTCCCCAAACTCTCTGCCCGACGACTCAAGGCATCGGCAACCACATTCGCCTTGCCCGGGTGATAGAGAATAGTAATATCATAGTCCTTCAGTAACTCCAACCATCTCCTCTGACGCATATTCAGGTCCTTCTGCTTAAGCAAGTGCTGCAAGCTCCGGTGATAAGTGTAGATCTCACAAGGAACCCCATATAAGTAATGACACCAAATCTTTAAGGCGTGAACAATGCCAGCTAGCTCCAAATCATGAACAAGATAGTTCTTCTCATGTATCTTCAACTGTCTGGATGCATAGGCGATCACCCTACCGTCATGCATCAATACTGCACCGAGTCCAACTCATAAGGCATCACAATATACTGTATAGGACCCCGAATCTGTAGGCAACATCAATATAGGGGCCGAAGTCAAAGCTGACTTGAGCTTCTGAAAGCTCGCCTCACACTCATCTGTCCACTGAAAAGGGGCACCATTTTGGGTCAATCTGGTCATAGGTACTGCAATCAAAGAGAATCCCTCTACAAAACGACGGTAATAGCCCGCCAAGCCAAGGAAACTATGAATCTCAGTAGCGGAGGAGGGTCTGGGCCAACTCTGCACGGCCTCCACCTTCCTCGGATCTACTCGAATCCCATCACTCGACACCACGTGGCCCAAAAATGCCACTAAACTCAACCAGAATTCACATTTAGAGAACTTGGCATAAAGCTGCTTCTCCCTCAGAATCTGAAGCACTATCCTCAATTATTGCTCGTGCTCTTCCCGACTCCGGGAATATACTAGAATATCATGAATGAAGACAATCACGAACGAGTCCAGATAAGGCCTGAACACACTGTGCATCAAATGCATAAAGGCTGCTGGGGCATTAGTCAGCCCAAAAGACATCACAAAGAACTCATAGTGACCATACCGAGTCCTGAAGGCACTCTTCGGGATATCTGGCTCCCGAATCTTCAGCTGGTGATACCCAGAGCGCAAATCAATCTTAGAAAACACCTGTGCGCCCTGTAGCTGGTCAAATAAATCATCAATGCGGGGCAAAGGATACCGGTTCTTCACTGTAACCTTGTTCAACTGACGATAGTCAATACACATACGCATAGAACCGTCCTTTTTCTTCACAAACAATACAGGAGCACCCCAAGGCGAAACACTGGGTCGAATAAAACCCTTGCCCAATAACTCCTGTAATTGATCCTTCAACTCCTTCAACTCGGGAGGAGCCATACGGTACGGTAGAATAGAAATGGGCTGAGTGCCCGGCAACAAGTCAATAGCAAAGTCAATATCTCTGTCGGGCGGCATGCCCGCGAGATTAGCTGGAAATACATCAGCAAAGTCACGTACCACAAGAACGAAATCTATAAAGGGAGTGTCAATACTGACGTCCCGCACATAGGCTAGATAAGCAGCACACCCCTTCTCAACCATACGCTGAGCTCTGAGAAAAGAAATAACACGACTAGGGGTGTGATCTAGAGTACCACTCCACTCAATACGTGGAATGCCTGGCATAGCCAGTGTCACGGTCTTGGCGTGACAATCAAGAATAGCATAATGGGGCGACAACCAGGTCCATGCCTAGAATAATATCAAAATCAACCATCCCGAGCAACAATAGATCCGCTCTGGTCTCAAAACCACAAATGATAACCAAACACGACCGATATACACGGTCCACAGCCAAAGAATCACCCACCGGAGTGGAAACATAAATAGGGGCACTCAAAGAATCCCGAGGCACACCCAGATGAGAAGCAAAGTAAGAAGACACATATGAAAAAGTGGAACCGGGGTCGAATAGAACCGATGCCTCCCTGTGACTAACCAGAATAATACCTGTGATAACAGAATCAGATGCAACAGCCGCAGCGCGATCAGGGAATAGCATAAAATCTGGCCTGACCCCTCTCTCGAGGACGGCCTCAGGTACCCTGATCCCCGCCCTTGACTGGCTGGGCAAGTGGAGTGGCAGCTGGAGCTGGGATGATGGCATGCTGGCCCTGAGAACTACGCTGAGGCTGCGAAGACTGATGAGGTGCTCCCCTCCTACGCCTGGGGCACTCCCTGACCAGATGGCGAGTATCCCCGCACCAAAGCAAGCTCTGGGAGGACACGGTGACTGTGACTGACCGGTCTTACCCCCACTAGTCTGACCCCTGGAAGGACCCCGCGCAGGAGGTGCACTGGAAACTGGGGGAGCATAATAAGGCTCCTGAGGTGCTGGAAGAGCTGGAGTACTGTCGGCTGCTGGCAATGCTAAATGGACTGGACGACCGGAATAACCCCTGCCAAAACGACCGGCTGCTGAAGTGCGGGCACCAGAGATATGGCCCGACTCACGAGACCTCTTGGCCTCCCTCTCTCCCCGCTCTCTAGGGAGCATACTCTCGATCCTCCTGGCAATGCTCACCACCTACTGATAAGGTATATCCGTCTCCAACTCCCTGGCCATGCTGGACTGGATCGGCAGAATAAGGGCCTCAATAAATCTCCGCACTCTCTCCCGGACCGTGGCTACCAAGGCCGATGCATGCCTGGCTAGACGGGTGAAACTAATAGCATACTCTGATACTGACATGGAGCCCTGTCGCAATCTCTCAAACTCCGAGCGCCAAGAATCCCTAAGGCTCTGGGGAACAAACTCCGTCAAAAACAGATTTGAAAACTGCGTCCAGGTCAACGAAGCGGACTCCTCCGGACTATCCAACTCATACGTGCGCCACCAATCATAAGCGGTCCCACGAAACTGAAACGTAGTGAAGGAAACCCCGCTGGTCTCCACAATCCCCATGGTAGAAAGAATACGATGACACTCCTCCAGAAAACCCAATGCATCATCTGAAGCCAAACCACTGAACACTGGAGGGTCATATTTCTTGAACCTCTCCAATCTACGCTGCTCGTCCTCAGAGGCAGTTGGTCCACCTCCGGGCTGTGCTGGGGCGGCAGGAGGCATAACCAAAACCTCTGGAACCTGTCCCACTGGCACACGCTGCTCAGGTGTAACGGCTGCGGGAGTCTGGGCCCCTCCCCCGGCCTGAGATGTAGCTGCGACAAGAGGAAGCAGTCCTGCCTGAGCTAAAGTAGTATACATACTCATGAACTAGGCCAGGGTCTCCTGTAGTGCTGGAGTAGTAGCGGTTGTAGTCGGTGTACCAGGTGCCTGCGCTCCAACCTGGTCTACCTGTGGCACCTCAGCGGCAGCGCGCGCGGGTGCTGTGGCTGCACCTCGGGCGCGTCCTCGTCCTCTACCTCGGCCCCGGCCTCTGACGGCGGCAACAGGGGGCGCGGGTACCTGATCGTCGTGAGTAGCTCGTGTGCTCACCATCTGTGAGAGAATAGAAAGCAACAGTTTTGACTTGATGCCAAAAAATATCGCACGACAAGGAATCCAAAAGAAATGAAGAGTTTCCTAAACAGTTACATAGCCCCTCGTAGATAAATACAGATGTCTCCGTATCGATCAGCGAGACTCTAAGTAACCGGTCTATGTCCCGTGACTCCTATGAACCTAGAGCTCTTATACCAACTTGTCACGACCCTAGTTGACCAATCGTGAACATGTCGTGATGGCACCCAGTCTCCGCGACCAGGTAAGCCTAACACGTTATGGAATATACAAACTTATGCACGATTAATAAGAATTAGTGAGAAATAAGATAAAAGAAATGTAATCCGTGCCGCTTGGCACATACACCGTCAAATACACTGTTTAAAACACTACCAAGACCCGGAATCCCACGGGTAACACAGACTAAGAGAGATCATACAACTGTAGCTCTATGTATAAGGAGTATCTAACAATGGAATGAAGGAAAACATCTACTAGCACTAGAATAGAAGAAAGGCCTCCGGATCCGCGGACGTAGCAGATCATACCTCGAGGTCTCCCAAAACGCTGCTGAATCACCTGGTGTGAGCCTGCTCTGATGTACCTGGATCTGCACAACAAAAGTGTGCAGAAGAGTAGCATGAGTACACCACGGCGGTACTTAGTAAGTGCCAAGCCTAACCTCGATGGAGTAGTGACGAGGCAGGTCAGGGCCCCACTGAGAGAAATCAATGATAAAATGACAATAACAATAATGAACAGTTTAAATGATGATAATCTTTAAATAACAACAAATAAGTGATTACTGCAACCGTCTACAAGTAAACTAACAACAAGTAACGGCTCAATTGACAAGTCCAGGACCTGTGGGAATTGAACCCACAGTCCCATTGACAGTACCTCTGGGTCTCCGGGAATCGAACCCGCAGCCCATGTCTCAATAATAAATCAATAACTCAGGATCTCCGGGAATCGAACCCGCAGTCCCTACAAATAACTCAGGATCTCGGGAATCGAACCCGCAGTCCCTACAAATAACTCAGGATCTTGGGAATCTAACCCGCAAACCCTACAAATAACTCAGGATCTCTGGAATTGAACCCGCAGTCCCTACAAATAACTCAGGATCTCGGGAATCGAACTCGCAGTCCCTACCAATATCACTCCGGGTCTCTGGGAATCGAACCCACAGCCCTGGGTCTCCGGGAATTGAACCCGCAGTCCACAAACACAGCAAATAAAGGAATACACAGAGAGAATATAATATGCTTAACTATAACTTCACCGAAAAATAGTGCCAATAATTATCAAGAAGTTCAAATAAGACAATTAGGTAACTAGACAGTTAAATACTACCTAATCATGCTTTTCTAACTACTATCGGGTAAAAATATCGAATCAACAGCTAAAAGCAAGAATATCACTCATCGAACATTTTAAATAAAGTATGTGTTCAACAACCAGCGCATGTACACACCCGTCACCTCGCGTACAAGGCATTTAAACTATCACATAATATCCTAGGGGTGAAATTTCCCCCACACGAGGTTAGACAAGCCACTTACCTCAACTCTGGTACAAAACCACTAAGAAACAACTTTCTTGCCACGAACGTCGGCCTCCACAAGTGTAGTATCTGATAAAAATCAATAGAATCACATCAAAATAGGCCAATTGGGCATTACCCAATCAAAACAACTCCAAATACACCAAAACCCACAAGTTGCCAAAACCCGACTTTCGGTACGCTTATCGAAAAATCACGAAAATTATATATTCGGGTTCCTTATCTCAATACGAGTCCGTACATATAAAATTTATCAAAATCGGATTTCGTTTGCCCCTTCAAATCAAAGAGTTTTCTAAAATTTAGGCCTAGGGCTCAAACCCACCTTTAATCTTCCATTTTCAGTGAAATAATCACGGATTTCATGATAAACCAACGAATTAAGGTCAAGAAACTTACCCCCGATGATTTCCCGATGATATCCCAGCGTTTCCCCTTCAAAATCCTCTCTTGGAGCTCAACAATGGCGGTTTTGGTGTGTTAGGTCGCGACTGAAATGTTCTGGACTTAAAGTCACTGCCAGGCCATTTTACTCTACGCGATCGCAGCACTGGGCTTGCGATCGCGATGCACAAAATATGGGCGGCCTATTTTTCCTCTACGCGATCGCGTGATCCTGGACGCGATCGCAGTGAACAACTCAGCGACCCTACGCGATCGCAATGACACGAACGCGATCGCGAAGAACAAACTCGTCCGGCTCCCCAAACTACCTTACGCGATCGCATACTTCCTCACGCGATCGCGATGTTTACTCTTCCAGACTTACGCGATCGCACGCCTTTCTTCGCGATCGCAGAGCTCAGGGTTTTTCCCTTACGCGGTCGCATGGCCATCTCCGCGATCGTGGAGAACAAAATTGCTCTGCAATTATTGCAGCAGAAACAGCAGTGTCTTTTGGCAAAAATTGGTCCGTTTGGACCCCCGAATTCATCCCGAGGCTCCCGGGACCCCAACGAAAACCACCAACATACCCCGAAACACGATACGAACTTATTCCAATCATAAAAACACGTCTAACAACATCAAAACCCATAATTCACATCGAATTCAAGCCTAAATTTCTTAAAACCTTCCGAATTGCACACTCGATCTAAACCCCGACCAAACGACATCCGAATGACCTGAAAATTTGCGGACATATCCAAAATCACATAACGAAGCAACAGAAATTGTCGGAATTCCATTCCAACCCCCGGATCAAAATCTCACCTATTGATCGGATTCGCCAAAATTTCAAACTTCGGCATTTCAAGCCTAATTGAGCTACGGACGTCCAAAATACATTCCGAACGCTCTCCCAACCCCGAAATCAGCTAACGGAGCTAATGGAACCATCGGATTTCCGTTCCATGATCGTCTTAACACTGTTCCGGTTACGGACCATTTTCTAACCTTAAAGCTCTCACTTAGGGACTTAGTGTCCCAAAATACTCGAAATTTCAGAACCGACTCCCCCAGCAAACCACAATAGCAGAAATGAACTTAGGGGAACAGTTAAATTGGGGATTGGGGCGTAATTTTCTAAAACGGCCGGCCGGGTCGTTACATAGCAGGAATTGCTCAACTCCTTGAAATCAACTAGCTCACTTGGAACTATTATTGGTTCCCTTCTGCTAAAGTCATGCACATGTCGACGTATCGCCCATTCTACATACTAATGGGTTTCAGGGGTTTCCAACCATACGCCCCGCTACGCGTCATGCGCCAGTTAGGGAGAGAACAGAAAAGGCCTCCGACCGAAGATATGCAATCATTCATGTGGGAATTCACAAAGGAGGTACTCTCGTGAGAATCTTATACACAGAAGGTGTGGTTCGGTAGTCGACTCTCTGACATCGATGAAATGGTTGCCGACCTGGAACGAGGAAAAGTAATTCTCGCATACCTTGAGTGGTTCCACAACCAGTCAATACCCGAACAAAGAGCAGAAAGGTCGGTAAAATATGTCGTCGATTGGGAAAAGGAAATAGAATCCAAAGTCAGGGAGGCTAGAGGCGAAACAGCGCAAGAGTTCCAATCTTGTATCAACACCTTGAAGGAAGACAAAGGGATTCTAGAAGCCGCCATGGAAATACAGTAGGCTGACTTCGGTCAGGAAAGGGCTGACTGGGCACAAGAAAGGCAAGCACTCCAAGCCCAAATCCAGGAGATGAAATCAACTGCAGAAAGATCAAGGAGGAGTCGGACTGATGAATTGCTCATAAATAACTTAGAAAGGAAAGCCCCTGAGCACCGAGAAGACTTGGAAAAAGCAGAAGCTGCTTTGATTGCAATTTGAACCAGATGGAGAAGAGCGGCCACCAAAGAGCACTTCATCAGCAACGAATAGAGAGAGATTACAGGGAGATCATCACTGACTTGAAGGAAGCAAATGCCACTCTTAAGGAGCGAGTTTTCAAACAAGCCCGGGATGCCAAAATAGATAGGGACCGCTGCTGTGACTTAATGGCGCAGATGGAAAGACTAGTAGATAGGCTCCTAGATCAAGTCAACGGCAATGCCCGGATATTGGGGACAAAGAATAAACATATAGAGCAGCTGCTTTGAGAAAAGGATAGGATCAAGGCTAGGATCGAAGAAATTGGGCACTACATCACTATAAGATGCCTAACATGTGAGCAAATGCCCCGGACTACCCGTTTTTCTTCAGTTATGGGATATGTCCACCAAGTCATGGGAGAGTTGAGAAGTCTACAAAGGGATCTCACACCAAAATTCGCAACAAGGCCAAACAACGCCCCACAGACACAGAAGTTAAAAGCATTGGAGCATGCTTAGTAGAGTGTGTATTTTCATTTAAAAGTCTGTTTGTCCTTTTGAAGTTTTGTATTTCCCTTTTTGTCTTTTCATTTGCAAGTGTTTCAGCTTTGTAAGTAGAATTTTGTGACAATAAAAACTAAAAATATGTTCCATTTTTATCTTACATTTTCGCATCCGAACTATGCCCGGTCTGATTCATGCGGGGACATGATACGTAGGCAATCCACATAAGATTCGACCGCCACTAAAAGAAAAACAAAATATATATATAAAAGAAAAAATAACAAAAGAAGTTGATTCGGAAAGTATAAGCCGGAATGATGCATTGCAATCGAATACATGTAGCAACCCATTTAACTGTATAAGTGCATCACACCCCAATGTGAGATTGCTTATCTGTTATTTGTTTCAGACTAACCGTTTGTTTGCCAAAATCCAGGTTCTATAGAAAGGTGTGTTGGTTTTTTGGAAGTTTGGCCTCCCATTCATTTACGAGGTCAAAAGGAAGTGTTCAGCTGCCCGTTACTAAGTCAAGAGGAAGTATTCACAATTACTTCACAAGGTCAAAGGGAAGTGTAGAGATTTCTTCGGAAATTCCTCTATCAACGGTCCCCATTTCAGAAGAGAGTTCAGTCTCAGCCGTTCCAACCTCCGAGTCAGCAATTGCTGAAGAAAATAGGATCTTATGTCATCGCATGTTTGAACTGTTGGATGACTGGAACAATGGAAAAGAGCCTCCAAGTGTGATCCCTGGATTCCGCGAGCTGTTTGCAAGGACAAGTGGGACTTCCAACATCCCCATAAGATATCCAAATACCTCATTCGAGTATCCCACTACTTTAGCTCTCTCCATTGGATCACCCTCCATTCCTTATCCCTGGATGTCAACAACAGATACGACTGCAAACATGTCCACCGCACCACCTTGTCTAATTGCAGCACATCTCACTATACACACGCCTATTTTTGATCCATCCTCATTCACATTCCAAGAACCATCCCTCTCACTGGAACCAACTCAGTTTGCCGCCAATGCTTACCATCAGAAACCCATTTACGAGATTATGGCTGGGCAAAACCAAAATCCCAAAGCTCTTGAACAAGATGAAATGGCAAGAAGAATGAGGAGCCTTGAGCATAACTTGAAAAATATGCAAGGTTTAAGCGGGCAAAAGAGTGTCTCCTATACTGATCTATGCATGTTCCCTCACGTGCACTTGCCTGTAGGATTCAAAACACTGAAGTTTGAGAAATATGACGGACATGGTGATCCCATCGCTCATCTCAAAAGGTACTGCAACCAATTGCATGGGGCTGGTGGTAAGGAAGAATTGTTAATGGCGTACTTCAGAGAAAGCTTGATAGGCATAGCCTCAGAGTGGTATATGGACCAGGACATATCTCGATGGCACATTTAGGACGATCTTACCAGAGATTTTGTAAGGCAGTTTCAGTATAATATCGACATCGCACCAGATAAGAATTCTTTATCAAACTTGAAAAAGAAACCCTCAGAAAGCTTCCGAGAATATGCAGTTAAATGGCACGAAGAGGCATCCAGGGTAAAACCTCTAATGGATGAGGTCGAAATGGTCACAGTTTTCCTTCAAGCTCAGGAAGCCAACTACTTCCAAAACATTATGTTCGTGATTTGTAAACCATTTGCTGAAGCCATCAAGATTGGCGAAATGGTCGAAATGGGTTGAAAACAGGTCGAATTTTGAGCCAATCCACTATCAGAGCTACCTCCCAAGCCATTCAGGGTGGATCCGGAGGAGTAGCTAGGGGGAAAAAGAAAGAAGAAATATCCATGGCGACGTCAAGTTCAAGGCAATACTATACCCCAAGGTCTCCTTTCTGGAAAGACCCCCGCAGTATTATTACCCTCCTCAGGAAATGTCCTATATTCCTCAACCGTATACGGTCATGAATGCTTAACATTTTGCACGTCCGCAGCAACATGCCAATAGAAACCAAGCTCTACCTCCCAGATATCACCCTCCTTACCAAAACTACTACAATCCTCAACCTCTTCAAAATAACTTCCGTCCCCAGGAACCTCACAGGAGACAAACCTTCATCCCCATCGGGGAACCATACTCTGAACTACTACCTAATCTTATTCAAATGGGTCTCCTACAACCCGTACCCCCAAACAGGCAGAACCCGGAATCACCAACATACCAACGAGGCATCAGATGCGCCTATCATTCATGGGCGAAAGGGCACGACACCAACAATTGTTGGACGTTGAAAAGAGCAATCGACGATCTAATAGAGCAAAGGAAGATAATGGTAAGGGATGAGGAGGTACCAAACATGACTAACAATCCTTTGCCCGTTCACAATAATGGGCCATTGATTGGAATGATCTGCGAGGACAAAGAGTTTGATCCTGCTTTGAAGACCATAATCGCCATTGCTAATGCAGAGAGAAAGGCTACAACACCCCTGATTATAGAGAAAGAGGGAAAGAAGATTGAGACTTCCAAGGTTGAGCTTGGGAAGAAGTTTGAAGCCAGAACGGAGACCCGGGTGCTCCCAAAAGTGAGATTCTCTATGTTCCCCAAGGCCGCCCAGAGAAACCAAAAAGGCTGTAGCTGAAAAGGGGAATGCAAATATACGTACCAAAAGGGACCTATGTGGTCCGAGGAGCAGCTAGACCTTCTCGTCTGAATGAATCGTTAGTCATCAGATGCGCACTGCAGAGACCGATAACGGACCCATACATAGTGCCTTGGAATTATCAACAGACATTGATCACCTACAAAGGCAAAGAAGTCAAGGGAGAACCACCGGGAGATACTTTTGTTGAGAAGTACTGGGACATACAGGAAGTAAACAATGCTACACGAAAGAGCTTCCCACTCAAGAAACCCGTGAGCATTGAAGAAGCAGAGGTCCCTTTCCAAAAGATAAAAATGCCAGATTTTGAGGTGGTTGATCAGTTGCGCAAGCACCAAGATCAAGTTTCCATGCTGTCCTTACTCATGAGCTCACCCGAACATCAAAAGATCCTATTGAAGATTTTGAATGAAGCACATATGCCAGCTGACACTTCTATAGAGCAGCGAGAAATAATGTCCGAATGATTCTTCGCAGTCAACTAGATCTTGTTCAGCAAGAGCCGCCTACCCCCAGAAGGAACAGCGCACAACAAAGCCCTACACCTGACCGTCAAATGCGAAGGTTACTATATGAAAAGGGTCATGGTGGATGGAGGTTCGGGGGTAGACATATGCCCACTTTCCACTCTATACTGCATAGGAATTGGAGCCAAAAGAATTCGTCCCAACAATGTATGCGTGCGAGCTTTCGACGGTGTAAAAAAAGGACACGATCGGAGAGATTAATTTGACCCTGACTATTGGCCTGGTAGACTTCAAAGTAACTTTCCAAGTTTTGGACATGGACATGTCTTACAATATTCTTCTAGGATGGCCATGTATTCACGCAGCTGTACCCTTCACCTTACACCAGTTGTTAAAGTATGAGCATAATGGCCAAGAGATCGTGGTCCACGGAGAAGATGAACAATCAATCTATCGAGACCCATTAATCCCATGCCTCGAAGCAAGAGAAGGAAGCGAGCACATAGTCTACCAAGTCTTTGAAGTGGTGGTTGCCGATCAACATGAAGAATGAGACACTTGTCCCCAACCCTTCCTTTCTAATACGTCAATCATGGTGGCCAAAGAAATTATTCGACAAGGTTTCAAAACAGGATAGGGACTCGGGAAATCACTGCAAGGAATAATGGAACCCATCACTCTGCTCTCCACTAAAAAACTCTTTCGGGATAGGATTCCACCCTACCTCAGGAGACGAAACATGGGCCGAGGAAAAAAAAAGGTTGGGTTCTGCCGCAACTATTGACATATCTATATAAAACCTTTGCCCGACCCAAATATGTCGAAGAAGACAATGAGGTGTTCACGGTTGAGGAAATTGAAGATATTTATAGGGCCATGAGGAAGATGCTCTATGAGACGTACATGCTTCAACCGGGAGAAGGCACAAGCACAACTGAGGTTCTATACGTGGGGGCAAAAGCCAAGCTTCAAAATTGGGAGGCTACACCATTCCCAGTCAGGCGGGAGTTCGGGTAGACTTACCCTGCCACCTTTCCTACATCACGAGTTATCCCAGGGTGTAACTTAGATGTTTTTCTTTATTCAGTGTTCCTTTTCTTTTGCCTTTGAAATGTAAACCCTATTTTTATTTTTCCAAGGAATAAAATCGTGTTCCATCATTATGTTTTCCTTTTCTGATTTTGCTATTTTTTCTTTTATCTTTTTCTTTTCAGTCATAATAATGCGGCTTTAAATAACATGACATGCTTGCGGCTTCACGCTCAGATCTGAACATACTGCCTAATTTAGAAATAATAAACCAAGAACTGGAATACGATGAAGAAGAGGCTTTTAGGGAAATAAATCAAGAATTGGAACACTTTAAGAATAAACCTAAGCCAAATTTGAATGACACCGAGCCGGTTAACTTGGGAACCCCTGAAGAGATCCAAGAGATAAAGATAAGCATCCACACAGATGAGAAAACTCGAGATGCAATAATTCAGCTCTTGTTTGAGTTTAAAGATGTGTTTTCTTGGTCTTACGATGACATGCCAGGATTAGGGATCGATCTAGTAGTGCACAAATTACCAATCTACCCTGACTGTACCCCAGTGCAACAAAAGCAATGGAAATTCAAAACCGACATCAGTGATAAGATCAAAGAAGAGATCACCAAGCAGTTAAAAATAGGGTTAATTCGAGTGGTATAGTATACCACATGGTTGTCCAATGTTGTTCCTGTGCCAAAGAAGGATGGGAAAACTCGAGTGTGTGTGGGCTACCGAGATCTGAATATGGCAAGTCCCAAAGATAACTTCCCTTTACCAAACACCCACATCCCCGTTGACAACTGTGACAAGCATGAGATACAGTCCTTTGTGGATTGTTATATAGGATATCATCAAGTGTTGATGGATGAAGAGGACGCCGAGAAGACCGCTTTCACCACACCTTGGGGCACTTACTACTATCGAGTCATGCCATTCGGTTTGAAGAACGCTGGACTGACATACATGAGAGCCATGACTGCTATCTTCCACGACATGATGCATCAGGAAATAGAGGTGTACGTAGAAGATGTGCTCGTCAAGTCCAGAACTCAGGATGATTATGTCCTAGACTAGAGGAAATTCTTTGAAAGGTTGTGAAAGTACGATTTGAAGCTGAATCCGGCCAAATGCGCCTTCGGAGTCCCATCGGGTAAAATCCTGGGCTTCATAGTTAGTAGGAGAGGTATTGAGTTGGACCCAACAAAGATAAAAGCCATCCGAGACTTACCTCCTCCAAGAACGAAGAAAGACGTAATGAGTCTTCTAGGACGACTAAACTACATCAGCCGGTTCATCGCCCAATTGACCTCCACGTGTGAGCCCATGTTCAAGTTGCTGAGGAAAGATGCCGCAATCAAATGGACTGCCGAGTGTCAAGAGGATTTTGAAAAAATCAAAGAATATTTATCGAATCCTCCAGTCTTAGTCCCGCCGGAACAAGGGAGACCTCTGTTTTTGTATTTAACAATCTTGGAAAACTCCTTTGGCTGTGTCCTTGGGAAATATGATGCGATAGGGAAGAAAGAGCAGGAAATATACTATTTAAGCAAGAAGTTCACTAGTTATGAAGTCAAGTACACTTTGTTGGAAACAACGTGCTGTGCCCTGACATGGGTCGCTCAGAAATTAAGACACTACCTCCAACCTCAGACCACTTACCTGATTACCAGACTGGATCCGTTGAAGTACATATTCCAGAAACCGATGCCCACCGGAAGGTTGAAAAAATAGCAAATCCTGCTAACTGAGTTCGACACAGTCTATGTCACTCGCACGGCAATGAAAGCCCAGGCGTTAGCAGATCACTTGGCCGAAAACCCAATTGATGAAGAGTATCAACCACTGAATACCTACTTTCCTGATGAAGAGGTAGACACAGTAGAAATAGTCCCTAAGGACACCCATGCTTGGAAAATGTTCTTCGACGGAGCAGTGAACGCTAAAGGTGTAGGGATTGGGGCAATTTGGATCTCTCCCGTTGGTCAGCACTACCCAGCTACGGCCAGGCTCTGTTTATTTTGCACAAACAATACAGGTGAATATGAGGCTTGCATCATGGGCATGAATATGGCGATTGATCAGAATGTTGAAGATTTACTGATCATGGGAGATTCGGATCTAATTATCAAACAAGCCCAAGGTGAATGAGAGACCTGAGACATCAAGCTCCTCCCTTACCGACAACATGTGGATGATCTTGGCAAGCGATTCGCATTAATAGAGTGCAGGTACATCCCACGATGTCACAACGAGCTGGCTGATACACTTGCCAATATAGCTTCGATGCTACCTTATCCAAGCAACGCCCACGTTGATCCTTTGGAAATCCAAATCAAGGAAAGGCATGGTTATTCCAATGTAATTGAGGCAGGGCCAAATATCCGTCCATGGTACTACGATATCAAAAGGTTCCTGAAAACACAAGAGTACCCTGAACATGCTTTGGGAGATCGGAAGAGAACCACCCGGCGAAACGCAAGTGGTTTCTTTCTAAGTGGCGAAGTTTTGTACAAAAGAACCCCGGATCTCAATCTGTTGCAATGTGTGGACACCGAAGAAGTCGGGAGGATCATGCAAGAAGTACATGCAAGAGTGTGCGGGCCTCATATGAACGGGTATGTTTTGGCCAAGAAAATCTTATGAGCTGGTTATTATTGGATAACTATGGAAAATGATTGATTCAGCTTCTTTCGGAAATGCCATCAGTGCCAAGTGCACGGAGATCTGATTCATGCACCTCCGACAGAGCTACATCCTATGTCGGCACCTTGGCCTTTCATCACTTGGGGCATAGACGTAATTGGACCGATCGAGCCAAATGCATCTAATGGGCACAAATTCATCTTGGTTGCCATCGATTATTTCACAAAATGAGTCGAGGCCATCACTCTCTAGTCGGTCACCAAAAGGGTCGTGGTAGATTTTGTGCACTCAAATCTTATTTGTCGTTTCGGCATTCCTGCAACTATCATCACAGATAATACAGCGAATCTGAATAGTCATTTGATAGAGGACGTATGCGAAAAATTCAAAATAACACATAGGAACTCCACTCCTTATCGGCCCAAAGCCAACTGCGCCATCGAAGCAGCAAACAAAAACATCAAGAAAATTTTGAGGTAAACAATCCAAAGTTCCAGGCAGTGACATGAACAATTGCCTTTTGCTTCACTAGGATACCGCACCACAGAGCGCACATCGGTGGGAGCCACCCCATACTTGTTAGATTATGGAACCGGAGCTGTGATACCGGTTGTGAGCACGTGATTTTTGCCCTAAGCAAACAAATTCCAATATAAATATAAAAATAAGATTTCGATGAGCAATTGTGTGTTTAATTGAAATACTTGCGTGTTTGTTGTTAAAAATAAGTTTGAAATTAAAACTACAAAAATAGTTAATTAGAAAATGTCACAAAATATGGCAAATTAGAAAAATCAACAAAAATACAAAAATACCAGGAAAAATAAAAGAAAATGGCAAAAATATCATAAAATACCAGAAAAATCAGGAAAAATAGGAAAATAGAAGAAAATAACAATTGGAAATAAATATAAAAAGAGAAAATGAAATACAAAAGAAAAATACCAAGAAATACAAGAAAAATACAAAAAATACAACAAAATTTGGGCTAAAAAGTGAAATACACAGGCCCAAACGTATAAAGGCCTAAGAGATTAGTCGTCCGTTCAAGCTCTAACCAAACGGCGACGTGTAGGGCATCTTAAATCCTCACCGTTGATGGAAATAATCTAACGGACTACATAAGGCAGCCTAATAGAAAACTAAACGACGCCGTATAGAAAATTAATCCTGGTTGTCCAAAGGAATGATCAAACGGATGATGATGAGTCTCATAAAGAATAAACGACGTAGTATGATCAATTAATCATGGCCGTCCATGTTTTAACATCTAACGAACACAAGGAGGTCTCTCATTTAATGGAACGATGTCGTTTTAAGAGAAGCAATCCTGGCCATTGATCTTAATTGATCCAAGGGTCAGTATCACACAAGATCAAAGGGATAGATAAGTCCCAATCTCTCGTTCATTACACACATTATACACCCATATATAGACCACTCAAAACCCTAGCCTTCTTGTTCATCGTCTCTAATGGAGACTGGCCAGAATGGCCTGAAACCATGGCCGTCTCCGGATCAAACCACCATCAAACGTCTTATCCCTCATCCTCACACATCACATCCACCATGAAACCCCCAGAAAACCAAAAGCCCCTTCTTTCTTGAAAGTCCGGTCGCCGAACCCTAGCCGGCGACCTCTAATCTATGAACCAGGCTCCCAATTTTACATTATAAGACCATCTTAAAAAGGCCTTTCACCTTATCTAGGTGGATAGCTCAAATCAAGCCGGAACTACTCGAATAAAGCAAAGAAGCTCACCAGAACCCTACTCCGTCGAGCACCCAAAACATAACCCACCCCCAAAACCCCTCAAACAACACCCAGAACACCCCCTTACCCTCTAAAACTTCAAAATAAGCCCCATCGAGGAAATCTGATATTTAGAAGACTTTTAAGTCTTCAAGAGTTTATGAAGTCTGGATATAACAAAAGAAAAAGAAAGAAGAAATAAAGAAGAATGAAAGAAAGAAAAGAAAGAAAGAAAAAAGAAAGAAAAGAGATCCTGAAAGATAAGTTTTCCTTACCCTTCTTCTTCTTTGCCTATTTGC
Source organism: Nicotiana noctiflora (assembly GCA_032618575.1). Classification (NCBI taxonomy): domain Eukaryota; kingdom Viridiplantae; phylum Streptophyta; class Magnoliopsida; order Solanales; family Solanaceae; genus Nicotiana; species Nicotiana noctiflora. Next base: position 316,431 of record JASVEL010011906.1, on the reverse strand, counting down.
CTACTATAATTATTCTTGATATTCTTGTTAGTCTATGTTCATTGAATGCTTAAGATCTATTCTATTTCTTTACACATGCCTAGTATGTTTTAGCACTTTAGGGTTTTTAATAAGTTTTGTACATGAATCATAGTTAAAATATGCTTCTTTATGTGTTTTGTTCATCATGCCTTGTCTGAAATTATGCTTTGATTAATTGGGATTCAACTATTATCAAAACTTCTCTTTGAGTTCTAGTTGACTGAAAATTGATTTACGATTAAGGCTATGTGTGAAATACAACATGAATTGGTCATATTTGTAATCTGATTCATTTGTTAGATTATTTTGAATCCTGATGCTTTTATGGTTTGGTTATAGATGTAAAGATCTAGGGTTAGTTTCTGAAAGTTAAAGTAGAAATGGCTATTCTTGAAATAATTAAGTCTGGCTATTCCTGAAATGATTAAATAGGTTATACTGTTAAGTGGTTAGTTTTGCAAACCTATTCTCTGGTTAGTTACTTAGTATTAATAAGGGGCTACATTTTAAATAAGAGTGAAGCCTGCTAAAAGGGGTTAAAATTGAAATGGATTTGGGTCTGAAATTAGGCTAAGTCTTAAATAGTTATAAGAAACTGGCTATTAGTTAAATAAGGTATTAAACCTAGCTTGCCCAGACCTTAGTAGGTCGGGTAAATAAAGAGAAATAATAAGGGTATAATAGGAACAATAAATGGCATAATTGAAGATTTAATAGAGCCTATAGGGATATAAAAGATTTACTACCTAGTATTCTTGTAATTAATTACAAAATAAAGGGTAAGATATGTATAATAAAAAGGCAGAATTGAAATTACACTTAGCAAGTGAGGGAAGCTTAGTAAAACACCCTAGTAGAACATAAAAGAACTACCTAGAACCTTCCAGCAAGGGCTGGAAGGCATTTCGACACACAATTCAAGGGATTAAACTGTAAATCATTAAAAAGTAAATGGGAGGGGATTAGAAATAAGTTATTTGAATTTCACCCTCAAATTTCACCCCAAAACAGTCTATAAATAGGCTTCTATTAAAGCCTAAAAAAGGGGTTGCAAAAAAATAGGCTGGATTTTAGAAATTCAGAGGTTGAACATTAAGGGGTTTGATCTCGTTAGTACAGATTTTGAAATTAAGAAAAAGGGATTCTAAGCTTAGATACTGAAATTCTAGCTGATTTCTTTGGGAATTAATCTGGAGTTCTATTAGAGTTTATTGCTCTTCAACTTTGCTGGATTCTATTTGAGCTCTTCCATTTCATTTGTTGATTTGCTGAACAGCTGAACTTTGGGATTCTATTTTGCTGCTATATTTGCTGTTTTGTCTGCTACTCTACTACTGCTCTATTGATGTTATTGCTGACTATTCTTCATCTTCAACCTAGACTTATAAGCTATTTTTGGCGAATCAGGTACATTTTCTTTTCTGGAAATGTAGTTACGAATTGATTGAAGAATAGTCTATTGAGCTGTTTGGACGAATTTTGCTGCTGTTCTCTCCTAGTTTTATAATCATCATGTTTTAGAGTTCATGTAATTTAGTAGGATGGTTTGTAATAATTAATACTGTATCTAGTCGAGACAAAGTAAGTAGATAGTGTAGTAGTAGTATATACATAAAATACAGTTACCATTAGCCTTAGGTTGAAAACAAGCTAACATATGAATCTAACTCGCCTAGTGAAATAAGTATAACAAATGAAATGATAATCAAACAACCTCGCTAATTAGAACTTGATAATTAGTCTATAAAAAGGAAATGAGTAGATGAGTTACAACTGTTTTGTCATCCAAATTCGTTTCACAACAATTTACAATAATATAAATTAGAATTCGGTAATTAATAATAGTTCAAACCTATTCTATTAGTATAGCCATCACTGTTTAAGTAATTGAAATAGAGGTATTATTACTTAAGTTCTGTTAATGCTTAATTAGTGATTAGAATTCAGAATTAGTATTGATAAACATGTATTCTAGAGCTTGGTGAAATAAAAAATGAATTTCGTTGATCTATTTTGTTGTTTAATGAACAACAACAACTACCCAGTATGTTCCCACAAAGTGGGGTCTGGGGATTTGTTGTTTAATGAATGTCTATTTAATTGTTATGAAATTTCAGTTCTATTCTATATTTTATCCGTCTGTTCTGGGCCTGACTGAAAACACAGGCCCAGACTCAATTGAATTCACTTCTGGACCTTTGAATAATGATACATGTATATACTGGGTCTCAGAGGCCCAGTTACGTGTAATAGACTACTAATACATTCTACAAGTTCAGGCCTAGAATGGATAGTTGGCTTGGATGTAATAACATCAAATTCTGAAAATATCAAAATTATAACATAATTAGGAGAAAAAACAGAAATAATGAATATAGTACTTGATAGGTTTAGACTTAAAAAATAATAGGATGAGCCTCGCATAAAATGAAAAATACGCGGGGCCCCATATGAACTTTAATAAGAATGTTAGACTCGGGAAGACCGTTTAGTGAATTTCACGGTCTTTCCTAAATATAATAAGACGTAGACGCTATAGGAACGATTAAAATATATATTCCTAAATACGAGTGCATATTTACGTGACTCAAATCTCAAATCCCGGCGAAGCTGAGATATATTAAAGTACAGGCGTACTGGTTGCGGTATGACTCGAAATGCGTTTTCGCAACGTCGCAAGTCGTTAAAACATCAAAATGGAACATTCACATTTTGTAAAAGTATATAAAGAAATCAAATAAGACAAGAACAACAGTTGAGAGACCGTGCTAAAACCACGAAATTCGGGAGTGCCTAACACCTTCTACCGGGTTAACAGAATTCCTTATCCGGATTTTTAGTTTCGCGAACTGTTAAAACATAGTCAATTTCCTCAGATTCGGGATTGAACCAGTGACTTGGGACACCATTATCTTCCCAAGTGGCAACTCTAAAAATCTAAAGAAATCCCGTTCTGATTGTCCTTAAAGTGGAAAAACTGTTGTTATTATTATTATATCCTATCCCAAGGTATATTAGTGATTAAGGGGGTATACCTTATTCTTCGGAAAAATGGGTAGTAAAAAAGGGAGGTGTGACAGCTCTGGTGACTCTACTAGGGATAAGCAACCCAGAACTTCGGTTCAGGGTTTAAGAATTCGAGCTCGATTAAATTGTCGTTCTTGATATTATTTGATTTCGTTATATGCTTTGATCAATGTGCTACATGTTTACCGCTTTGATATTACGTGGATTGTATATAAAATTGTGCTGAAAACCTTTCTCTTCTCACGTACGGGGATGTGCTTACTGGTTGAGACTCCCCTTTTTGTTAGTGTCATACCTTAAATAAGAAATAGGGGACAGATAAGTTACAAAGCCGGATGACCCCGCGGGTCCCCGGTACGTAGCCCCCTCCTCGATCTGAGTTGTCCACTTGGGTACATATGCATTATGGGCTGATTTGAGTGCAGACTTGCACTGCTTGAGATTGTACCCAGGTATTGTTATGTTATCATGAAAGAAAGAAAGCTAAAAAATGAGATTTCTAAATAATCTACTCACATATGCTGGAAAGGAATAAAAAGATAGTTCTGTATTGTGTAGCATGAGATAGTGCCTTGCGTGATTTTCTTTCCTTCAGCATTATTTACTTTTATTACCGCTGAGTTGGAAGTACTCACACCCGACTCCCTGCACCTTGTGTGCAGGTCCTGGTACATCACAGCAGAGCTGATTCTATGGCTGCTCGGGAGTGCATTTTGACAGTCGAGGTAGCTGCCAGCATCCGTAGGACCTGACTTTCCAGCTTACTTTTATTCATGTTGATATCTATTTCTGCACTTGAGCACCGTTGTAGACACTATCACACATTATATACTCTGTAGAGGCTCAAGACTCGTGACTCCTGGTCTTTGGGAGGTTTTGTTGGTTTGGGACGTGATCCCCGTATTAGAATATTTTCTTTGTGATTATTTGATCTTGATTATGCCTAAAAGTGGTTAAATGTGAGCTGCTGGCTCCGTGACTTTGTTGATTGGTCGGGCTGGCCTAGTAGTGTGCTAGGCGCCATCACGACCGGGTTTGGGGTCGTGACAAGTTGGTAGGAGAGCCTAGGTTACTAGGCCTCATGAGTCTTGAGCCGGTTGGTAGAGTCTTGTGGATCGGTACGGGGACGCCTGTACTTATCCACGGGAGGCTGCAAACCTTTAGGAAACACATCACATTTCTTGGAATTCTTATCGTGCGTACTTGATTCAACTTGAGATATAATTCGTGGAAATTCCTTCCATACGCCTGTACGCGCACTCGAACACTCAGTAATATAATTGCCTTGATGGCTTGTGATTCCCTAATTGAGGGGCGAGATATGATCTCTATGAGTTTATGTTGGGCCAGTCGGGAGGACTTAAGGCCAGATCTTTGTCTGTGACTTGAGCACCACAGTGCTGATTTTACGAAATGGTATTATGAAGATTGTTTGACCAGTATTATTCCCAATTGTGGAAATGACAGCTTGATCACGGATGAGCTGTTAGGTGTTAGACTCTTATTGTGATTTGTTGTGTAGACCCTAGCTATGGGCGTGGTGAATATGTTCATGTCTCTTAGTGGAAAGGTAAAATGCATTACGTGTTGTAGTATGAGCTCAGGCTCGGAAAGATCAAATGTGTTATGCTATGTGCATTATGATGTCTTGTCAAATTTCTGATGTATTGTTAGGATGGTTTTTGTGATTATCTGGCAAGTGGATAGGGCATATTACAAAGGAAACTCTGCCAAAATATTTGGAAAATTTGAGACTTAGAAAAGATTTTTTTGTCACTTAAGGAATGGGCTTAGCTTTTGTGTGTGAATGAATACAAGAAGTGCAAATGAATTAAGATTTCTGATGATTCGAGTCTCCGCCAAAACTTATAAATGACTCGAGATTAATCTCATTGTAACATTTCGGCATCACTTGAGTAATAATGTTATTAGTGGTTAAAAGTGCTTTGATGAATGGCTTCGAGCCAAGTTGGGAAGGTTGCTCTTAAATAACTAATTGCACGGTTGTGTGCTATGTGGGCACCGTCTCTAAGTATGTTGGAAAAATTCTGACAAGGTTATGGTGCTTCGTAGATGTGAAGAAATACTAGGATGTTTTGAACTACTGTTGGTAAGAAATGTTCGGTGTATAGAAAAGAAAGATAGCGAATTGTACCTGTAAGTAATCATGTTCTGCGATGTCAGAGTTCTAACAAAACAAGAGTGATTCTTTTCAATAGGACAGTTGAATTACAGCTGAATAAGGGTGCATGACGCTCGAGAATGGTTTTGCAGTGTTCAAGATTTTGCTTGTAACAGTCAGGTGCCTTAAGATTGTGTATGTGGTTAAAGACGGCGGTTTCATTAGAAAAGATCAAGGCTTGTGTTATATCATGTGAATGATGGTAATCTATTTATCCGTATTGGGAAGTAATGATAACAAATTCAAAATCGCAGGAAGTTCTTCAAAATAAAGCGTTGTAGAATGTGGTACTTCTGGGAAACATTGAGAAAGTATTTAGTAGCCTATGGGTCTTAGACCGTGTGGTCTTATGTACAAGTCTCGTAGGGTAACATGAGTTGAGGTATTGTGGTGCTATAGTAAAGAGAATATTAAATTTAAGATGAATCAGAAAGGAAATTGGGTAAATGGAAGCAACTTGTTAATAAACCGGAACGATATGATAAGGATACGATTAACTCCTGGTATGTGTTCGAAGTAATGAGTCATGCAGATATGGTGCAACAAAGATCTTGAGTGCTGGCAGTTGCGTAGCTCGACGTGTGTAAAAGGACTCAATCTTGGCAGTTAAACTTATGCAATAAATTGGAAGAAAAAGTTTGCGATGTGTTATGTATTCGTACGGGGAAGTGTGGAATCAGGCATAGTGATTCATGTGCTATATACGTGCAAGAGACTAGAAGTTCTCATAATCCGCCTACACAGTGGTGGTATATCATGTGTATCAGCACCGTTTAGCGATTATTGAAAATTGGAAGCCCTAGCGGCTCTCTCTTTACTTGATATGATGAATTTGAATAATGATATACGATTGTATACTGGTTGTCATAAGTCATGTTGTCTAGATTAATGTGATATGGACTATGTTAGAAAATGCCACAAACTGCGTAGCAGATTGTATCAGATTATGCTCCAGCAAGGTAGATGCACCCTAGGGCCAGCGGACGGCTGGTAGGTATTGCTTTGTCAGTTGGGCCTTTGTGGCGGATGTCAGTGTAGAGGTATCTACCATTGATTCAGTTCAAGTATTGAGGAACGTTGTCGGATGCGTTTCATGTGGCCGAGCTTGAGGCTATATATATGTTTGTTGTAATGAGCAACTTGACTCGATGTGCATTTCCTCTTGCGAGATTTATGCGTGGATCGGGTGGCACGCCGCCACGGGTTATCTGGATCGGGTGGCACACCTCCATGGGTTATCTGGATCGGGTGGCACGCCTCTACGGGTTATCTGGATCGGGTGGCACGCCGCCACAAATATGGTATCTAGATCGGGTGGCACGCCGCCACGGGTATGTTATTGGAACGGGTTGCGCCGCAATAGTGTGATGTGGAAAATATAGTTTCCTATAAGTTACTTTGTATACAATATTTCCTAGCTTCTAAGAATAGTCAGTATTGGGTACCGCTCGGGGAATAGCACATCGATTGTGTCCATTCAGGATTTGATAGCATATATTATCCGCAGGTGTGATTGATTGCTTGAGTTCAGACCTAAATATGTGCGTGGCTGACCATTTTGAGCATGGTGACTTGAGGTGCTCCATGAGTAATAGTGCGTGGATCGAATCGTGAGTCGTGGCAAGGCCACGTGATGTTATGACATTTTGAGGAGGGTTCAGGTACTCTAATTCTATGATGTGAGACGAGATCTCAGTTATGTGTTGTGATGGAATTGAGGAATTTGAATTACAGCTCTTTTGTGTGAGTCAGTTGTCATGATTCGAGTGTGTTCAGATCATTTCTTATTGGAGCCTGTGTTTTGCTCATCGTGGCTTAGGCCGATGAGGAGGTGTCATGTTACCACTGTGGTGTGTTATAATCGAAAAGATCGTTTGAGTCATTAATGAGTGCGAACATACGTGATTTCATCTAGATAGAAAGGTAATATCGAGGTTTGGCTCAAAATCCGTTATAATATCAGTCAAAAGAGAAATGGCTTCATAAATGGATGATATGAGGAATTGTTACGGTTTAGCCCGTGTTTCATTTATCGTTGGTAGTATATGAAAGTGTTGGAATAAGACTTCAACTAATAAGAGGTTTCCATCAGTATTTGGGTATTGTAGGCAACAGCAGTAAATAAATAATGTTATTGTGTTTGTATGAGTAAAGTGATGCGAAGTGTAAATTCAACAAAGTTATGCATTAATGTTTGCGTACAACGTGTGGAGATTGATATGGTGGTCGAATGATAGAAACAGACTTGACAGGAAATTCAGGGTGTTGGAATTTGGCCTAATGGCTTATTCGCTTGAATAAAGAATTATATCTACAGAATTATATAACTAATGTGCTCAACTAAGTAGTGGTAGCACGGGAAGGTGCATGATGTGTTAAACAAGTTATTTGAGACTACATCATTGTAGTTCTCAACACGTTCGAGGACGAACGTATGTTTAAGTGGGGGAGATTGTAACGACCCGACCGGTCGTTTTGACCTCTGACGCGTCATTCAGTAGATTGAGTCTATGAACAGCTTCATCTCAAGTATATTGACGGTCATAATTAAAATTCAGGAAGTTTGGAGTCAAATCTAAATGGAAATTCTCCTTTTGAAAGCTTAAAGTTGAAGAAATGAACTAGGATTGGAATTTTGAGTAAATGACATCGGAATTGGGATCTAAAAGTTCTAGCATGCTCGTATGATGATTTTGAACTTGGTCGTATGTCCGGATTTTGTTTTTGATAACCCGTGAGCATTTCGGTGTATATGGTGGAAATTAGTATTTTAGAAGAATTTCATAAATTTTGGTTGGAAGGAAATTTAGAGTTATAGATATCTATTTGGGATTCCGAGTCTGGGAATAGATCCGTATGGTGATTTTAGAGTTGGGAACGCGATCGGAAGTGAATTCGGATGTCCGGAGGTCATTTTGAAGTCATTTGGCTAAATATAGGAATTTGAAGGTTTACGAGAAAATTCGACCGGAAGTGAAAATTTTGATATCGGGGTCGGAATGCGATTCCAAAAGTTTGTGCAAGTCCATAATGTCGAATGTGACTTGTGTGCAAACTTTGAGTCAATTTGGATCGATTTTGGTAGGAAATAAGACAATTAATCTCTTTAAGGAAAGCTTAAGTTAGAAAAGTCAACCCAACATTGACTTATGAGTTAGAGGGCACGAAACGGATTTCCGATGATTCGGTTTGGTTTCGGGGTATGATTTAAGACTTAGGAGCACAATCAGAAGTAATTTTGGAGGTGCGGTGAAGAAGTTAGCCTATTTTGGCGAAGTTGGAATTTTGGCGGAATCCGATCGATAGGTGATATTTTGATCCGGGAGTCGGAATAGAATTTCGATAGTTGAAGTATCTTCTTTAGGTGATTTTGGATATGTCTGCAAATGTTCAAATCATTCGGACATCGTTTGGTCGGTTCTTGATCGAATGTGAATTTTGAAAGTTTAAGTTTAAGTTTGAATCGAATTTAGGATTTTGGTGATTTTTTATGTTTAAGGTACCGTTTTTATGATCCGAGCAAGTTTGAATGAAGTATTATGTTGATTTTGTATTTTTGGTTGAGGTCCCGAGGTCCTCGGGGTGATTTCGGATGCCTAACGGGCATTTTTGGTTTTGGAAAAAGTTGTTGTTGCAGCAGATTTTCAGCAGCTTTTTGGCTACTTTGGGAGCTGATATCTTGTAATCTATAAGGAATCACAAAAAGTACAAAACACTAAAGTTGTAGACCTTCATGTCTAGTTTCCAGAAAGCTAAATAACTCCTAATTTGGACATATGTACTAGAAGTTATGATCGACGGAAAAGAACTGCTAGAGCAATATGATGTACAACTTGTATAGCAGAGGTGAAAGGTACAACTCGATGAAGCACGGGCAGATTCTTTTTACACGAAATTGGTTTATTTCTTTCATTGATTTCATTTCGTTTGGATGATTTTCGAGAGCTTCAAGAGGGGATTTCACCGGGTAAACATTGGAGGTAAGTTCTATGGTCTAAATACGCGATTTTATCTTAGAATCTTCAATTATTTCACTGTAAATGGGAGGATTAATGGGGGATTTTTGCCCTAGGCCTGAGTTATGGTAAATCATCGATTTGAATGGGCGAACGGAGTCTGATTTGGATAAACTTTATATGTATGGACTTGTGTTAAGATAAGGAATCCGAATATGTAACTTTTGTAATTTTTCGAGAAGCGTACCAAAAGTCGGGTTTTGGCAACTTTGTGGTTTTTTATGTAATTTGATTGTGTTCGAATGGGTGTTGTTCCGTTAGCCTATTTTGATATATTTGTACAGAATTTGGCTAATTTTGGCGTGCGTGGATGTTGGTTCGAGGAGCTAAGGCGTCGTGGAGCTTGAGTTTTCGCCGGATCGAGATGAGTAATACTTGTAAATGATATCCTGAGGGTTAGTAAACCCCGGACATGCACATCTTAGTGCTGTATTGAGGTGACTTGCACGCTGGATAACGGGCGTGGAGTAGAGCACCATTGGGGATTGTGACTTGGTCCGTCCCGCGTAATGAATAATAACACCTAATTGCTTGAAATTGAATTGACATCCTAATAAAAGATATTAATTATCATGAATTGGACTAATTATCATGCTTGGGCTTCGTGCCGATTATTTGAATCATTCAGGGATTGGTATCACTGTCTTGATAACACTGTGCATATTTTTGTCTCGGTTTAAGGTTTTTAAATAGTATTTTGCTACTCATCATTTATAAGGTTATGAAAAACATGAACAAGGTCTTAATGACATTTCTAGCTGTAAGCTAATATGATATTGTTGCCCGAGGGACTTTTCTTGATTATTTGTTAGACCGATTGGGCCGAGGGCCATATGTTAGAGCATGACGATTTATGTGAGCATATACATACACATGCATGGAACGGACTGCACGCCGCAGTGTCATTTGGATCGGGCTGCGCGCCACAGCAGGTGTGATATTGATATTGCGCTTGGGCTGTAGGAGCCCCTCCGGAGTCTGAACCCCCACAGTGAGAGCGGGCGCCTTTCCATGGATCCGACTGTACGCTACATCGTCATATGCATTGCATGGCATACATACATTGGTTTACGTGTACTACGTGGCATAACATTTAACACTCATACATTACTGGCACACATGCATTAGTTGCCTTATTGACCAGATCTCCTGGTGTAAATTGATAAGGAGTGCTCAAGGGGTTGATTTGAGTGCAGACTTGCACTGCTTGAGGTTGTACCCAGGTATTGGTATGTTATCATGACAGAAAGAAAGCTAAAAAGTGAGATTTCTAAATAATCTACTCACATATGCTGGAAAGGAATAAAAAGATAGTTCTGTATTGTGTAGTATGAGATAGTGTCTTGCGTGGTTTTCTTTCCTTCAGCATTATTTAATTTTATTACCGCTGAGTTGGAAGTACTCACACCGACTCCCTGCACCTTGTGTGCAGATCCAGGTACATCACGGCAGAGCTGATTCTATGGCTGCTCGGGAGTGCATTTGGACAGCGAGGTAGTTGCCAGCGTCCGCAGGACCTGACTTTCAAGCTTACTTTTATTCATGTTGATATCTATTTCTGCACTTGAGCACCGTTGTAGACACTATCACACTTTCTATACTCTGTAGAGGCTCATGTCTCATGACTCTTAGTCTTTGAGAGGTTATGTAGGTTTGGGACGTGATTCCCATATTAGAATATTTTCTTTGTGATTATTTGATCTTGATTATGCCTAAAAGTGGTTAAATGTGAGCTGCTGGCTCCGTGACTTTGTTGATTGGCCGGGCTGGCCTAGCAGTGTGCTGGGCGCCATCACGATCGGGTTTGGGGTCGTGACATTCACTTTAATGTGATTAGTGAGAATTTGAATCTTTTTGTTCTTGTCTAAATCAGTGAACAATCTTGATAGTTATAAAATGTTGGCAACTAGCATTTTGTTGACTTTGCTTCCATTGCATGCCTCTTCTTGCTTTATTCTGCTCTGCAGCCCTTTGCCAGTTTTTCTTCAACCTTTCCTTTGTAATCCTGTTTCTGCTTTTTCCTTTTTGTTTCTTTTCTTTTCATTTTTCTTTGGCTTTGATTGCCATCCTCCTTTATTTGTTGTTCTTTTATTTTATCTTCGACCCAATGTTATTGCGCCTCGTAACATGAGAAGTTGGTAGTTTCTTTCAATGGGCAACTGGTTGTCAATGAAATGCAGAAAAATATGAATTTGAAAGGGTAAGGATTTTTTGGAGTAGAGATAGAACTTATCTGGGTATGACGGCTGATTCCTTTGACCATGCCATGTATTTAAATTCCGACCCAGTCTATCCAATCGAATTGTCACTATCTTAACTCTATCTTTTCATCTCACCTAAACAAATCTTGTTTTTGTTGTCTTTCTTCTTTCAACAGAATATTCCTCACAGTCGCCTTATGGTGCCAGTTAAGGTTTTCACCAATAATACTCTCTTATTTATTCTCTTTCATCTCACTTTCGCCTTACAGCGTCGGTTAAGGTTTTCACCAATAAGACTCTCTCATTTTTATTCTCTCATCTACAAATGCCTTACGGTGCCAGTTAAGGTTTTCACCGATAAGACTCTCTCATTTTTTATTTTTCTTTTTATTCTTTTGATTTCTGCACCACCGGGTACTGTCCATGCCCTGTTTCTCCTTATTCTCATTGTACCATCATTTTCTTGAAATTGATTAGAAGGTCTTTCTTTGGACTGTAATGTGGCTTTTGGATGGGTTCAAAAAGAAGGGTATAAAGGCTCAAAATTTAATGAGGGTTCAAAAATATTTACAACTCTCGGAATCATAAACATAACTTCTGCCCCAGTTTCGATACTTGGGGAATCTTGGATTTATTTCTATCATGACTGAACCTCATTGAGGCTGCCTAAGTATCCTTTCGGGATCAAGTCGAAACGTAGTTCGGACTACGTTCATATTCATTGTTGCATCTTGACTTTTCCCAACTTTCTTTTTGTCTTTTGTATGCATTTTTTCTTTTGTTTGCATTTTTCTTATTCTTTTTATTTCTATTTTTTTTCTTTGTCTCTTTTTCTTTCTTTTTCCTTTTTCATCATCATTTTTCATTTTCTTTTTCTTGCATCATGAATGATTCCGAGAGAGGGATATGAAAGAATAAAACAAATAAGGCTCAATGAGGATGTCAATGGATAAAGTGTTTGGATAGAGAATAATATGCCTTCATCATTTCAATTCCAAAATTATGACAAATACAATTATACAAATGAAAAAGGAATCATACATAATATCTCTTGACTGCATCTGAGCTGATAGCAGTCTCTACACATTTTCCTTCAACACCTATCAAGTATAGAGCTCCATTGGACAATACCCGTGATACCATGAACAGTCCTTGCCAATTTGGTGCAAATTTTCCTTTTGTTTCAGCCTAGTGAGGCAAAATACGTCTCAGCACCAACTGTCCCACTTCAAATTTCCGCGGACGCAGTTTCATATTGTATGCTCTAGCCATTCTCCGCTGATATAATTGTCCGTGTCAAACTGCCGCCAACCTCTTCTCATCAATCAAATTCAATTGATCTAGCCGGGCTTTTACCCATTCATCTTCATCAATTTCAACCTCAGCTATGATCCGAAGAAAAGGTATCTCAATTTCTACGGGTGTGACTGCCTCTGTTCCATATACAAATGAGTAAGGTGTGGCACCGATTGAAGTACGTACAATTTGATAACCATAAGAGCGAACGGTAATTTTTCATGCCATTGCCTTGACTCTTCCACCATTTTTCTGAGAATCTTCTTAATATTCTTATTTGCAGACTCTACTGCTCCATTTGCTTTAGGCCTGTAAGGTATGGAGTTACGATGCATGATTTTGAACCTTTGACATGCTTCTGCCATGAGGTGACTATTCAGGTTTGCACCATTGTCTGTGATAATCATCTTAGGAATTCCAAAGCGACATATGATATTTGTATGCACGAAATCCACCACCGCCTTCTTTGTCACTGCTTAAATGTCTTCGCCTCCACCCATTTGGTGAAATAATCAATTGCTACCAATATAATCTATGCCCATTAGATGCCGCGTGCTCTATTGGTCCGATGACATCCATGCCCCAGGCAACAAATGGCCATGGTGCAGACATTGTATGCAACTCGTAGGGTGGAGAGTGAATCAAATCTCCGTGTATTTGACATTGATGGAATTTCCTCACATACCTAATACAGTCACGCTCCATGGTGAGCCAATAATATCCTACTCTCAGTATTTTCTTGGCTAAAATGTATCCGCTCATATGAGGTCCGCAGGCTCCCGCATGCACCTCAGCCATAATTATTTCAGCTTGTTGCGCATTTATGCATCGCAATAGCCCCAAATCTGGTGTTCTTTTGTATACAACTCCTCCACTGAGGAAAACTCCATTTGCTAATCGCCTTATAGCCCTTTTCTGATCTCTAGTGGCTTGTTCTGGGTACCCTCATGTCCTCAAATATTCTTTGATATCATGATACCACGGCTCACCATCAATTTCTTCTTCCATAGCGAAACAATAAGCATTTTGATCGCGCACTTGTATCTGTAATGGATCTACATAAGCTTTATCTAGGTGATGCAGCATGGAGGATAATGTGGCCAAAGCATCTGCTACTTCATTATGCATTCTTGGGATGTGTTTGAACTATATAGATTGAAATCTCTGGGATAGTTCATGCAGACATTGTCGATAAGGTATCAATTTTAAATCTTTTGTCTCCCACTCTCCTTGAATCTAATGTATCAAGAGATCCGAGTCACCCATGACCAAAATCTTTTAAACACCCATATCTATCGCCATCCCAGTATGCATGCTTCATATTCGGCCATGTTGTTAGTGCAGAAAAATCAAAGCTGAGCGGTAACGGGATAATGCTGAACCGTTTCTGAAATAAGAACTGCTCCAATTCCAACTCCATTACTGTTGACGGCTCCATGGAAGTACATTCTCCAGCTTGGCTTATCATTTTGCTCTACTTCTTCAACATTCATTGCTTACTCATCAGGAAAATATGTTTTTAACGGCTCATATTCATCATCCACTGGGTTTTCTGCTAAGTGATCTGCAACTACTTGCGCATTCATTGCCGTACGTGTTACATAGATGATGTCAAACTCTGTGAGCAGAATTTGCCATTTAGAAAGTCTTCCTGTAGGCATAGGCTTATGAAATATATACTTCAATGGATCCAACAGTGATATCAAATATGTGGTATAAGCTGACAGGTAATGTTTCAGTTTTTGAGCAACCCACGTTAGACCATAACACGTTCTCCCCAATTGAGTGTATTTTACCTCGTAAGATATGAACTTTTTACTGAGGTAATATGTCGCTTGCTCTTTCTTTCCTGTCTCATCATGCTGCCCCAGTACGCAACCAAAAGAATTATCTAGCACAGTCAAATACAAGATCAGAGGTCTTCCCGGTTATGGAAGAACTAATGCTGGAGGATTGGCCAAATATTCCTTAATCTTGTCAAATGCTTCTTGGCATTCATCAGTCCAATTTACCGCATCATCTTGCTTCAATAATTTGAAAATGGGCTCACATGTTGATGTCAACTAAGCAATAAATATACTAATATAATTCAATCTGCCCAATAAACTCATCACTTCTTTCTTATTCTTCGGCGGAGGAAAATTCTGAATTGCTTTTATCTTTGACGGATCCAATTCAATACCACGCCGGCTTACTATAAATCCCAGTAATTTTCTTGAAGGCACCTCGAAAGCACACTTTGCTGGATTGAGCTTGAGATTATATCTTCGGAGCCTCTGTGAAAACTTTCTCAAGTCTTTGACATGGTCACATTACTTTTTGGACTTAATGATGACATCGTCCACATATACTTCAATCTCTTGGTGCATCATTTCATGAAACATAGTGGTCATCGCCCTCATATATGTAGCCCCAGAATTCTTTAACCCAAACGGCATCACCCTGTAACAATATGTTCCCCAAGGCGTGATAAAGGCTGTCTTTTTTGCATCTTCTTCGTCCATAGGATCTGATGATAACCTGTATAACAATCTACAAAAGAACCAATTTCATGCTTGGCACAATTGTCGATCAATATATGGATATTTGGCAATGGAAAATCATCCTTGGGACTAGCTTTATTAAGGTCCTTGTAATCAACGCACACCCTGGTTTTTCCATCCTTCTTCGGAACTGGCACAACATTAGCTAACCAGGTGGGATATTTAGTGACCTGTATGACCTTTGCCTCGAATTGCTTATTGAATTCTTCTTTTATTTTCACACTGATGTCCGTTTTAAACTTTCTTAACTTCTGTTTTACCGGCCGGCATTACGAATAAATGGGCAATTATGTACCACCAGATCAGTACTGAGTCCGGACATGTCATCATAGGACCAAGCACATATGTCCTTGTACTCATGTAACAACTTTATTAAATCTTCTCTGAGGGAAGCCTCTAAATGAACACTGATCTTTAATTCTCGGACATTCTCCTCACTTCCCAGGTTAATGGATTCTGTCTCATTTAAATTCAGTTTGGGTTTTTCCTCATAATGATTCAAATTTTTACTGATTTCCTCGTGTATTTCCTCATCCTCATATTCTACTTCATGTTCAATTTCAATTTCCTTTATAAATATTCGATTATCAAGACTGGACCGGGAATCCTTCATGCAGACATATCATTGGAATCAACAAATATTGAACTGTACAAAAGAAGAAAAATAAAATAAGGCAAAATGGAAGAAGAAAACAAACTGCATTTCAGTGATTTTTCAAAAAGGTAACAAGCATTGAATACATTTGTTTTTTATGGGATGTGTGATTACAAAATAAGACAACTTTTGGGGAAATGAAATATTTAAAGCTAACTACCACAACTCCCTCCTGATCGGAAGAGAAGTAGCTTCCTAGTTATTAAGCGCAATGCAGGGTCCCACGAACTGAATATCCATTTTACTTGTTCCCTCACCCATCTCCAACATATTCACAGACGTCCCAATAAAAGGTTGTAAGACACAGCAACATCTAGCACCTTGAATTCCATAGTGAAGTCCACCGGTCCAATAGAAATCTCCAGTATAATTCAAAATTTTCATCAATGCCTTTCTATGCTCATCAGAATGAATTAGCAATGATAACAAGGAAATCTGTGCGGGCGTTTTTCTCAATTGCTCCACTATTGAATAGTCCTGAGCCTTCATCTTTTTCAAGAACTCTTCCGCTTCCTCTTCAGCAACTGCCTTCTTCACATGAGTCGGGTTCTCCTTTAACACTTTCATCTTCCTCAATTCTTCTAGGGCAAAGCATCTTCCGGAACGAGTTAAACCATGTGTTTCATTGATTTCTCCTTTAAGTACCTTCCCCTTATACATCATAGTAACTTTATCATAGTTCCACAGTATGGCCGTGGTGTTCACGACTGGCATCTACACCACCGGTTTGATAACCACAGGTTCCACATAAGCTCCCTTCACGGTCAATAAAGGCTTAGCTCCCGACACTACTACCTTCACAGGTTCAACTACTGATGATTTCTTCATTGGTAACTCAGCTGACGCTTTCTCCCTTTCAACTTCCCCTTTATTAGCTTTAATCATCATCACTGATTGAGAAGGTTTCCTGCTATTCTCTTCCTTCTCCAACTCTATCATGTGTGTCTCATGGTGGGCTGGCAGTGGATTCTGTATGATATTGGGAGTTTCCGGAGCTTGCACTTCGATCCTCCTATTATCAATAAGTTCCTGTATGGCGGACTTTAAATTCCAATACTTTTATGTATCATGTCCTGGTGCCCCGGAACAATACTCACATCGAATTGATTGGTCTAGATTTCAATAGGGCTCAACATCCCTAACTCTCTCAAGCGGTGAAAAAGACTGGTATATGACTCCCCTAACGGTGTAATGTTTTCTTTTTTTGGGCTCTTTCTCCTCTTACTTCTGAATCTGGACAGAAATTGGGTCGATTTGGATTTCTGTATGTTTTGGAAGGCGGGTAGGCATTTTGTGCGTGGTAGACATCTTGTGGACCTGGGGTACGCCATGCATGTGGATGCGATGGATAAGGTTGAGCATGTGGGACAAAATGTGGATTGGATGGATGATAATATGGTGGAGGTGGGTTGTATGGTGCTGGTGGATATGGTTGATATGGGCGAGGTGGATGATGATATGTATTGGGGCCCCGGGACCATGATCTACCTTCAATGACCGCAACTTCCTCCTTCTTCTTCTTGCCAATCGATCCCCCAGTTCCAGTTTGTATTTCTTGGTTTGTGGCCTTAGTAACCGAATAACTCATGATCTTATTTGTCTTTTGCCCCTCTTCTACAAAGCTTCCCATCTTGACCACCTCGTTAAAGGTTTTTCCAATTGCTGATACCAGGTGGCCATAATAAGTTGGCTCTAAAGCCTGTAGAAAACAGTCCACCATTTCTTCTTCTTTCATGGGAGGGTCTACTCGTGCAGGCTGTTCCCTCCACCTGAACCCGTATTCCCGAAATCTTTCCCTGGGTTTTTGCTCCATTTTAGTCAATGATAGCCTGCCATGGATAATCTCTGGATTGTACTGGAAATGATTGGCAAACGATTGAGCTAGGTCATCCCAGATGAACCATCTGGTATGATCCTGTATACCATTACAACGCTGAACGACTTAAGCTCTGGCTAAACTAAGCCATAAGTAACTCGTCTCTTCCACCTGCTCCGTGCATTTTACTACAGTAACCCCTCAGATGGGCTACCGGATCCCTGTGACTATCATACATATCAAACTTAGGTAACTTAAATCCGGTCGGGACTGTACCTCCGAAAACAAGCATAAGTCTTTATACGCAACACTCAATTGGCCTCCTAGCCCTTGTATGTTACGAAATAACTGTTCGAGAATTTTCATCTTACGGGCCATCTCTTCCTGTTCCAAATTTCTGACAGGCTTTTCCTCTTTTGTCATGTCTATGAGCGGTATGCAGGAGTCATGTTGCCTGAATGTTGGTTCTGGTGGATAATAATGAGTGTCCTGAACATGGAACACATGTTCACTGGAAGATTTGTGTAGAGCGGCAGGTGGTTGTGCCACGTATACTGGACGGACCTGAGGTGGCGGTGGTGAAACTTGTTTAGACAATAGTGGTGGTACTTGTGAAGTTGTAGCATAGTAATGTGGGTAAGTTGGGTATGTGGAGGATGAATTCATAGTGGGTGGTTCAGGATTTGGGTTTGTAGGAGAGACATATGCTGGGTTGGCTGGATAGGAAGGCAAAGGTTGACCCCTAGACCAGGCCTGGTACATCTCCGACATTTTCTATCTTAATTTGTACATTGCTTCTCCTCCTGTACCAGATCCATAATAGTGGGCTCGATTTCCTGAGTCACGGCTTTGGTCATAGCATTTGAACGTGTATTGTAGCTGTGATGTGCCAGAATGCTAGTTGCCAACTGAAAATCTGATTCCCATCAACAATAAAACTCGTTAATAGTTAGCTCATAAGGGGTAAAATATTACAATTAAGAATCACAACTTTTGCCTTAGTCATTATGCATCATCCCGGCATTATTCCTCTTTAAACCACCATTTTTCATTTCACCTCGGTTTTTCATTGCTTTTCTATTTGTTTCTTTTTCTTTTTCTTCTTTTCCGTTTATTTTTTTTTATTTTTGTTTTCCATTCCTACATGTTTGCCTATCGCCTAACAATTTGTATAAAAAGGAAGAAAATAACAGTAATTAATTTTTCATTGATACTCAAACATCGGGTACAAATGATGTTGTACTACAAATGAAAAATGTATGCCCTATGAATACATTAAAGCTCCTAGTGCCCGCGAGACATCGTTCGGTCTTGTCGCGGGCCAATATGCTAATCCACTTTGGAGTTTGTCCAGGTCGGTCATTACTTGCTTTACAAAGAACTTTACTGCTGATGTGAATGTTGATTGGGATATATCTTCACACAATTGGCATTTCCTTGTGATGTACTGAGCAATGTTGACGATTCTTTCCCTAATGACCTCTTTCTCCTGAAGAAGCCTACCAATCTGTTTGGCATGAGCATCTAAGGTTTGCTGGTTCTCCTTTTGTAGTGGTTGTAGCTCCAACTCTAACCGAGCCATAGCCATGTAGCAATGTTCACTTCGAACTCTTTGGTTTGTTTTCTACTTTTGACTTTGGCTGTAATGATTT
The DNA here is from genome assembly GCA_032618575.1 of Nicotiana noctiflora. Taxonomy (NCBI): domain Eukaryota; kingdom Viridiplantae; phylum Streptophyta; class Magnoliopsida; order Solanales; family Solanaceae; genus Nicotiana; species Nicotiana noctiflora. The sequence continues at coordinate 297,022 of JASVEL010011906.1, read as the reverse complement.
TCTTTCTCAAATGGGATACCTCAACCTTATGTTCATCTTGTAATTACTGAACCATTCGAACTCTTTCCTCATCATTTCTGGCCAGTTGTTTCCGAACCCCGACTAACTCCTTTTTCACCTTTATCAAGATCAAAGCTGTACTCATTCACTTTGCGTCGAAGATTTTCAATCAATTTCTCATCTCGAGCTAGGAGAACTGGGGTTTCGGCTGTTGTTTTCATCTTTGTAATTTGATCCTTCAAGATTTCATTCTTTTTTCTCGGCTGTTTCTTTTCTCCCTCATCGGATGCCGCTTGTAAGCTGCTCTCGAATTTGAGGTCTTGGAATTGTTTCTCTAACAAGATGATTCTGGCTCGGTACTCGTTTTCTTTGGCCACCCAATCTTTGTGTTCCTTAGATTGCTCTGCCAATTCTTGAATGTGAGGCCTCTTCATTGGTCTATCATCCTTGACATCCCGGTGATACCATGCAGCATACCCTGATGATACTTCCCCTTGAGCTCGGTTTCCCACACAAGTATCTACTCTCAAGCATTGGCATTCATTCCAGATCTGTCGAATCTTTGTTTCCGGGAATTGTCCGTCCGGATTGATTTCTATGGCTTGTAGGCTGAGGTCCCCGTCTTTTGGTATAACCTGATATCTCCCAAGCTGCCGTAGTACCCTATACAGTGCACAAGGCTGAATGCTTTTAAGACCCATTATCAAGAAATGTGATCCTTCTGTTGGCATTTATATCACCTCGTTGAGGGGCAACTATCCGTATGCCCAGTCAATTTGGCTAGCAGTCAACGATCGCAAGTATGTAATCCAACCTTTTGCTCCTTCTGGCAACTTAACTTCTTTTGTTCTCATATAAAACTCTTCAATGCACGTCTTTACAGAAGACCCGTAACTCGAGAACGGAGGGTGACGATAAACGTGTTCTATCAACCACATCCGGAGAATCAAATTGCATCCCTCGAAGAAGTCATGCCCTGCTTTACAGGATGTGAGGGCATGGAAGATATCGACTACAATCATTGGTGCCAGTGTGCTATTATCTTGCATAAGAAGAGTACTGGCAACCCCGACGACCCTTATATCAATATTTCCATCTTTCCTTGGGAATATAACTAATCCTAGGAATGCCACTATAAAGGACAATCGCCTATGCTCTACCTACTTGACTCGGTTAGATTTACTGCAGAGCTTGTTCGTAGGGTCGTTAAATCCCCCAATATGACCATATCTGTGGTACATTAAACTCAAAGTAAAAAATCCATGAGCCAAGTCTTCATTATGAATGTTCCTGGCGATTTTCAGGGAATCGAGGAATTTGTGCATTGTAATTGCCCTCGGAGCCACCAGGTATTTATCCTTTAGGGGAACCTCACCTTTCCCGATATAATAAGCAATTTCTTCTAATGTAGGAGTGAGCTCAAAATCTGAGAAGCGTAGAACATTATGCGCAGGATCCCAACAAGCAACGAGAGCCCGAATGATATCACCACGGGGTATTATGTCCATCAACCCAGTAAGATCTTTCAGATATCGTTTGACCCAAACCTTGACCTCTTGGCCCAGATCGTTCCACCATAATCTCAACTCCAAAGGGATTTTGTTCATTAAAGCAATGGGTTCATTTTGTACTGTGCTCATCCTGTACATTTATTAAAGGCGATTTTATTCAGAAAAGGGAAAAATATTTTTTCAAAGAAAATTTTTCATTTTTGAAAGAATTGGCCTTTCCGGGCTATTTATTTCTAAAATGAAAAAGACATGACTTCAAAGTGGCCATTTTTGCAAAAACAATCTTCCGGCGTCCTTTCGGAACATTCGGCTAATTCCAAAATAGCAATCACTTTGATTTATTGAAAACTAAAACTCAATATTTTTTGGTCATTTTTCTAAAAGGGTGGTTGGACCCGTCAAGGGTTGCCTACGTATCACACCTAATGGCAAGAATCAAACCTGCGTAATTCGGTCAGATTATTTTGTGACCAATTATTTCAAATATATTATTCCAACTATTTTTCAAACTTTCTTTTCAAATTTGACAGATTTTCGCCAATACTTTCTATTCTAGAATTTCTATTTCTTTTTGTTTTTGCCGGTTCGCATAATAATCCGGGAAAAATAAATGCAACATATAATATGCTCGGTCTTTGATATTCCTGGTAACCCTGTCCTAGACGGACCCAACCCCTGTGTTGAGTCCCCTAAGTCAGATATGATGCAAATAATCGTCCTAGATCTAGGTTCAATGTCCTGATGTTTCATATGGTGCTATACCGTGTACACGAGTGGACAACTCGGATCGAGGAGGGGGCTACATACCGAGGACCCGCGGGGTCGTTCGGCTTTGTAACTTATCCGGCCTTTATTTCTTATTTTTGGTATGACTTAACAGAAAGGGGAGTCTCAACTAGTAAGCACATCCCCGGAGGTAAGAAGAGAAGGGTTTTCGGCACAATTTTATATATACAATCCACATAATATCAAAGCGGTAAACATGTAACATGTTGATCAAAGCATATAATGAAGTCAAATAACATCTAGAACGACAATTCAATTGAGCTCGAATTCTTAAACCCTGAACCGAAGTTCTGGGTTGCTTATCCCCAGCAGAGTTGCCAGAGCTGTCACACATCCCTTTTTACTACCCCCTTTTTCTCGAAAAGGAATAAGGTATACCTCATTAATTACTAATACACACGGGAAAGGATATAATCATAATAACAAGGAAGGAGTTTTTCCACTTTAAGGACAATCAGAACGGGATTTTATTATAATTTCAGATGCGCCACTTGGGAAGATAATGGTGTCCCAAATCACAAGTTAATCCCGAATCCCAGGAAATTGACTCTGTATTACAGTCCGCAAAACTTGAAACCTGGGTAAGGAATCCTGTTAACCCGGGAGAAGGTGTTAGGCACTCCCGGATTCCGTGGTTTTAGCACGGTCGCTCAACTGTCATTTTTGAATTTATTTGATTTCGTTATATGCTTTTACAACATGTGAATGTTTCATTTTTGATATTTTAATGACTTGCGACGTCGCAAAAATGCATTTCAAATCATACCGCAACTAGTACGCCTGTGACTTTTAACACGTTTCAGCTTTGTCGAGATTTAAGATTTGAGTCACATTAGATGTGCACTCGTATTAAGGAATGTATATTTAATATCGTGCCTATAACGTCTAACGGCTTATTATACTTTAAGAAAGACCATGAAAATTGCTAAACGGTCTTCCCGGGTCTATCACTTATTAATGTTTATATGGGGGCGCGTATTTTGTTCTTATGCGAGGCTCGTCCTGTTATTTTAGAAGTTCAATCCTAATAAATGCTACATTCTCTATTTTTTGGTTTTTCCTTAATTATTTTACTTGCTTCGTATTTTTCAGAACTGTGTCCAGGCCTATTATTTCCATTTCCAGGCCTGGACGTTTATGGACTGAATCTAATAGCCCAGTCTACACAACTAGGTTTCAGAAACCCAGTATATGTTAAAGTGGTTATTCAGAGGCCCAAAGACAAATCCGATTGGATCTGGGCCTATATTGTCAATTGAGCCCAAATCAAATAAAAGAGATACGAAACATAATTGATATTTCATAATCAATACACAAATATTCATCAAACGGTAGAGTAGATTAAGCAAAGACATTTATTTCATAAGAAACAGAAGTACAAATGTATCAACATTAATTCTAAATTTCTAATTATCAATTACTAATAGAACCTAACAGTAAACTACTTTTTTCAGCTATTTTGAACAATGATACTATACTTAACTATGAAAATTGAATTATTATTAATTACTGATTATAACTCATGCTATTCTAAATTGTTAATTAAACTTCTTGAAGTGAAGAAACATACTATGATTAAGTTGATCATTCTTAATTATCACATTCTAGTTCCTGAAGTTTATTTGATTATTATTCATATTGAAACTATTTTAATTAGACGAGTTGAAATCACGAATTAACCTGTTTTTACCCTAAATCTAAAGGTGATTATGTCTACGTGTATTCTACCTTACTCTATCTATTACACTATCAGTCATATTATCTCAGTCTCATACATATTAATTATTACAAACATTCCTATCAAATTACAAAGGATCTAACATGCGATAAACATAAGAATTCATGAAATACAACAGGAAATTTATTTTGAATAACTTATGGTATTTTCATTTCCTCAATCAGTTGGTAGTTACATATTTGGATAGAAATTGTGTACCTGATTCAGCAAAAGGGAAACTTATAAGTCTAGGATGCAAATGAGATGAAGGATAGTCAGCGATCACAGCAGCAGAACAATAGAGAGCAAGTCACAGCAGAACATCAATAACACAATCATGTATATTCCTTAGATCCAGCAGATAAGCAAACCAAGGAACATATTGAAGTAAATCCAATAGAATCCAATAGTATACAACATCAAGAGATTCTAGTTGAATTCCAGAACTTGTACTCGACTTAACTCAGAATTTTACTCTCTATTTATGGTGTATAACTCTTAATTTTTGTATTTCAGAATGTTTTCTCTGAATTTCTAGAATCCAGCCCTTTTTCAGGCTTAGATGAAGTCTATTTATAGGTGTTTTAGGCAAACTTTTGAGGGAGAAATTCAAAAATCTTATTATAAGTTCCCTCCCCTTAATTCTTTTATTAATTAAAGTTTGGTTCCCTAATTTTAGACTCGAAATGCCTTCCAGCCCTTGCTGGAAGGTTCTAGGGAATTCTTTTAGCTTCTTTTAAGGGCATATTACTATGGCGCCCTCACTTGCTAGGGATTTTCTATAACGACCCGGCCGGTCATTTTAGAAAATTACGCCCCAATCCCCAATTTAACTGTTTCCCTAAGATCATTTCTGCTATTGTGGTTTGTCGAGAGAGTTGGTTCTGAAATTTGGAGCATTTTGGGACACTTAGTCCCTAAATGAGAGCTTTAAAGTTAGAAAATAGTCCGTAGCCGGAACAGTATTAAAACGACCTCGAAACGGAAATCTGATGGTTCCATTAGCTCCATTAGGAGATTTCGGTGTTGGTAGCGTGTTCGGAATGTATTTTGGAGGTCCGTAGCTCAATTAGGCTTGAAATGCCGAAGTTTGAAATTTTGGCGAATCCGAACGATAGGTGAGATTTTGATCCGAGGGTCGGAATGGAATTTCGACAATTCCTGTAGCTTCGTTGTGTGATTTTGGATATGTCCGCAAATTTGCAGGTCATTCGGACGTCGTTTGGTTGGGTTTTAGATCGAATGTGCAATTCGGAAAGTTTTAAGAAATTTAGGCTTGAATTTGATGTGAATTATGGGTTTTGATGTTGTTAGACGTGTTTTTATGATTGGAATAAGTTCATATCATGTTTTGGAGTAGGTTGGTGGTTTTCGTTGGGGTCCCGGGGGCCTCGGGATGAATTCGGGGGTCCAAACGGACCATTTTGGTGCCAATTGCACTGCTGGTTCTGATGCAATATTGCAGAGAATTTTTGTGCTTCGCGATCGCGAAGCTGCTCATGCGATCGCGTAAGAGGAAATTATTGGGCTCTGTGATCGCGAGGGGGAGTCTGCGATCGCGTAGGGTGATTTTGGGAAGCTCTGCGATCGCGAGGTTGAGTCTGCGATCGCGTAGGGTAGCAGAGTGAGAACTGGGAGTTGTTCTTCGCAATCGCGACGCGAGGGAAGCGATCGCATAGGGTGTTAATCGAAAATAGTGCGATCGCGGTCGAGGTGATGCGATCGCGTTGAATGGCCAGGTTGATCACTGCGATCGCGTCCAGGACCACGCGATCGCGTAGAGGAAAATAGGCCGCCCATGATTTTGTGCATCGCGATCGCAAGCCCAGTGCTGCAATCGCGTAGAGTAAATTGGCTTGGCAGTGACTTTAAGTCCAGAACATTTCAGTTGCGGCCTAACACACAAAAACCGCCATTGTTGAGCTCCAAGAGCGGAAATTGAAGGGGAAACGCTGGGATATCATCGGGAAATCATCGGGGGTAAGTTTCTTGACCTTAATTCGTTAGTTTATCAGGAAATCCTTGATTATTTCACTAAATGGAAGATTAAAGGTGGGTTTGAGCCCTAGGCCTAAAATTTAGGAAACCTTTGATTTGAATGGGCAAACGAAGTTCGATTTCGATAAATTTTATATGCACGGACTCGTATTAAGATAAGGAACCCGAATATATTAATTTCGTGATTTTTCGATAAGTGTACCGGAAGTCGGGTTTTGGCAACTTGTGGGTTTTGGTGTATTTTGAGTTATTTTGATTGGGTAATGCCCAATTGGCCTATTTTGATGTGATTCTATTGAATTTTTATCAGATACTATACATGTGGAGGCCGACATTCGTGGCAAGAGGGTTGTCTCTTAGCGGTTTTGTACCGGAGTCGAGATAAGTGGCTTGTCTAACCTCGTGTGGGGGAATTTTTACCCCTAGGAAATTATGTGATAGTTTAAATGCCTTGTACGCGAGGTGACGGGCGTGTACATGCACTTGGTTGTTGAACACATACTTTACTTAAAATGCTCGATGAGTGATATTCCTGCTTTTAGCTGTTAATTCGATATTTTTACCTGGTAGTAGTTAGAAAAGCATGATTAGGTAGTATTTAACTGTCTAGTTGCCTAATTGTCTTATTTGAACTTCTTGATAATTATTGGCACTATTTTTCGGTGAAGTTATAGTTAAGCATATTATATTCTCTCTGTGTATTCCTTTATTTGCTGTGTTTGTGGACTGCGGGTACAATTCCCGAAGACCCAGGGCTGTGGGTTCGATTCCCAGAGACCCGGAGTGATATTTGTAGGGACTGCGGGTTCGATTCCCGAGATCCTGAGTTATTTGTAGGGACTGCGGGTTCGATTCCCGAGATCCTGAGTTATTTGTAGGGACTACGGGTTCGATTCCCGACATCCTGAGTATGTAGGGACTGCGGGTTCGATTCCCGGAGATCCCGAGTTATTGATTTATTATTGAGACATGGGCTGCGGGTTCGATTCCCGGAGACCCCAGAGGTACTGTCAGTAGGACTGTGGGTTCAATTCCCACAAGTCCTGGACGTGTCAACTGAGTTGTTACTTGTTGTTAGTTTGCTTGTAGACGTTTGCAGTAATCACTTTATTGTTGTTATTAAAGATTATTGTCATTTAAACTGCTCATTATTGTTATTGTTATTGTCATTTTATTATTGATTTCTCTGAGTAGGGCCCTGACCTTCCTCGTCACTACTCCATCGAGGTTAGGCTTGCACTTACTGAGTACCACCGTGGTGTACTCATGCTACTTTTATGCACACTTTTGTTGTGCAGATCCAGGTACATCAGGACAGGTTCACACCAGGTGATTCATCAGCGCTTTGGGAGACCTCGAGGTATGATCTGCTACGTTTGCGGATCCGGAGACCTTCCTTCTATTCTAGTGCTAGTAGATGTTTTTCCTTCATTCTGTTGTTAGATACTCTTTATACATAGAGCTACAGTTGTATGTTCTCTTTTAGTTTGTGTTACCCGTGGGATTCCGGGTCTTGGTAGTGTTTCATACGGTGTATTGACGGGTGTATGTGCCAAGCGGCACGGATTACATTCCTTTTTATCTCATTCCCGCTAATTCTTATTAAATGTGCATAAGCTTGTATATTCCGCAACGTGTTAGGCTTACCTAGTCGTGGAGATTGGGTGCCATCACGACATATTCACGATTGGTGAACTAGGGTCGTGACAAGTTGGTATCAGAGCTCTAGGTTCGTAGGAATCACGGGACACAGACTTGTTACTTAGATTCTCACTGATCGATATAGAGACGTCTGTATTTATCTACGAGGGGCTATGTAACTGTTTAGGAAACTCTTCAATTCTTTGAATTCCTTATCGTGCGCCATTTATTCGGTTGGAGCCTATGTCATATGTTCTTTTGCATCCACTCGTGTATTGAAATTTCGCGCTCGGTATCAAGTATGCGTCGACGGTTCGTGACGCTACAGAGAGATCTCAAGGGAGTCAAGAATTTACTCAACCATTGTTACCACGTGTCATCCATATCGATAATGCAAGAGAATTGACAGATCTTCAATTGTGCACATGGGGGTGCACTAGGTTCTGATATTCGATTGATAAGTACGGTCTTGAGAAGGTTTACTTAACTGCCTAATCGTCACAGCAATGGTAGAATCACAAAGTGGATGTAGATCTAAAGATAGTTGGTGGTAATAAAGACTATATGGTTCATATGAGATATCTATTTAGCGAAGGATTCGGCCAGCATAGATACTGGGGGGATATGAGTTTAACTGTCTTAAGAAAGACATGTGCCAAACGAATGTCTTGGGCTGTCTTATGATGAAGACGTACAAATGATAAAGGCTATTGTCATGGATTAGCAAGATGTGTCTTAAGGCTTCGTGCCAAGTGAAAGGATTTCACTATCAACGATCACATTATGGGTCATGTGTCATATCAGATTTGGCCTACGATGTATTTAGGTGCTATCAAAACGTTCTTGAAAACTTGCGGATGGGCAAGAGTTGAGGCTCGTATGGTATGATGTTGGGACTTTTGATGTCCCTGTGTCCCTAATAAACTCTACATTTTATTATCAGCAGGGAAAAAGCTTCGACAAAGGCTACATGGTGCTTCGTAGGCGTGTCAGAATCATAGTATGTTTTAAGATGTCGTCGGTAGAGAATGCTCGGTGCATGGAGCGGGGTGATGTTTGGTTGTACTGGAATGAGGTCATACCCTATGGTGTCAGAGTGCTAATAGAGCACAGGTGGTTATGTTCGTCGGATCAAGTGAACTGCAGATGAATAAGAGTAAATGACTTGAGAGAATGGTTCTAATGTGTTCGAGAGTTGTGTAATAGTGGCCTTGAGCTAAGTGGGAGAGTCCCACCGCTTACGATTGGGTCGCATGGTTAATTACCTACGTGAATTCTGGGTATTAACGTTAATGGGCTATTGCAGCTATAGAAAATGACCATGAGTGGTAATTGAGTATATGAATTGTTGAATGCATGTTATGGCTAGCCTTACTGGCTCATGTTCAAACTTGAGGGAAAATTCGTGATTTATGCCTCGTATAGGTGCATGCTTCGACGGAAGTGATCCCGTTGGGTGCTTTATTGAAAGAGTGTTCATATGTTATAAAAATTGAGTAGAGTTGGTTGCATATTGGGACAAGTCAAGGCTGGATGGCTCTCAATAGAGGTCCTAGTGAATTCAAGAGGTAAAGTGTGGTGCCTGATAATACTGAGACTACAAGTACAGTTGGGAGTCAAATTTTTGAAGCAACTTACGAAGAAGGGCACAACACATTCTATGATGTTTTGACTTGTGGTGTAGTATTTGAGAGACATGAAATGGCCGTCGTTCTGGAGATAGCATGGCCTTATGATTTAAGGTCACTCGGGGTGAGTGCGGTTGGAATACGTTAGGTATTGAAGGGAGATATTAACATTTCTAAGGCAAACCAGGATAAACTAGAAGGAAGTAGATTAATTAGCCATAGTTGAGTTGGCATATTGATGTCAATGATCGGTTCATGCAACGTGATCGAGTTATGCATGTGATTTTGGCGGTGCATTTGAGGCTTGTCGGTCGCAGTGATTGATGGCATTCTTAAGTATTCTTCTGTTAGGGCCTGTTATGAGTAGGCGGACCTTGGAAAGGGTTATGGTGGCTTGGATCACTACTTAGAGATTGGCATATTCAACAGTTATGAGAACTCGCCTGTGTGTTGCTATAGTTCTCCTGAAATGAGTTAAATGGAAAGTCTTATGTGATGAAGTATTAGCCTATCGTCGGTTCTAGAGTTGTGATGGAAATCGTGTCTATCGTATATCGGCACGTGAGGTACAATGAGTGGTATGGAATTTGAAGTAAGGACCAAGGTCTTTGTTTGGTCAATGAATGTAATATAAAGAGCTCGGATGAGCAGGAAAGGAGTTTCAGTGTTTGAGTAAGATGGGTATTAACGTCAGTATCACTTGAGATTAGTGTTCTGTAGGAAAGGCTTTGCATCCCGGTTAGGGACTCCTGATCGCTTCACTGTTAATGCAGCCGGTGGTTTGAATACGTAGGCCCATTTAAGTATTCGGAAGATGGTGGGAGCTTGTCCCACAAGAAGATTGTATAAGTATGACATGTAGTCACTTGATTGGTTAGAAATTGAAACCAAGTATGAGGATTTTGGTGATATCATCCATTTGAGAACTTATGCCTGGAAGGCACTCTGCTTATTGGGTTATAGACCTGTGAAATACTATTGACTTATCTTGGCACGACCAGGATAGACTTAAGGTCGGTGGATAGATTTAAATGTGAAAGTGAGCCTTGCATCAGGGCCGGTTATGTTTCTTCCAGCAATGCGCCCTTTATGGAGGGATAGTCGCGGTCTTATTTCGCGGTTAGTTAATTCATGTAAAGATATATTGCGCCGTATGAGTGTGAGACGGCTTGGTAAGTTCCTTATGTGTTGAGGTTCCGCTCAGCGGTGATGTTATATGAGCATGATGGCTCTCGAGACTCAGATCTTATATCGCACCTCAGTTGTGCTTGAGTTTGTAGCCTATAGCGCTATATGTTTCATCGCGTCTGATATCATGCACCTTAGTGTTCTTATGATAGATATTCAGTATTTTGATGTGACGAGCTATTCAGCTCGACATATGACTCCTTGTGTGAGTTTTATATTGTTGGGATCGGGTGGCACGCCGCCATGGTTATATTGTTGGGATCGGGTGGCACGCCGCCATGGTTGTATTGTTGGGATCGGGTGGCACGCCGCCATGGTTATATTGTTAGGATCGGGTGGCACGCCACCATGGTTATATTGTTGGGATCGGGTGGCACGCCGCCATGGTCATATTGTTGGGATCGGGTTGCACGCCGCAACAATGGGATGTCTATTTCAGTGTCTACAATTGCTTTTATGTGTTCTGTTTCCTATTTTCTGAGGAGGTCCATGTTTATGTGAGAGTTGAATAGTTCTCTCTAGTGTTCGCCTTCCTTTGTATCACGTACATATTAGTGGATTGCTAGCACATTGTGTCATCTTGTGGGACTTTTGATTATGTCCAATGTGGCTTATCGCCTGAGCAGTTCGTACTGGGTGAGATGAGATTATGTGATTTGGGGTCAGTGCAAATTGATTATATGAAGTATATTATAGAGGAAAGGATCATCCTCTGGTTTAGGACAAGGTAATGGATCTTGTCAGGAGTATAGACCCAATGAATTGTTGATTCGGTAGTTGGTTATGGATATCGACACATCTCTTCCATCGTATCAGTATTGTAAAGGTTGGAACGAGACTTATGTAGATCATGAGGTGTGATGGGAGCATCTGATTCGTTGAATTTTTTAGGCTAATTTGATCATAAAATATTATCGTGGTCCTGTGGATTTTGTGTTGCAAGGTAAGAATCCAGCAAGGTTATGCAGGTCATGTTTGAGGACGGCGTTTGAGGAATATTGAGTGATCTCTTGATGAAAACAAGCCTGACACAGAATTTCCGGATGTTGGAATTAGGCTCTAAGACTTAATTGTTTAAACAAGAGGGAATACCTTCAGATATATCATGCGGCTAATGTGCTCAGCTGAGTCCTAGATTTATTGGCCCTTTTAAGATTTTGAGGCATGTTGGGGAGGTTGCTTATGAGTTGGCCTTACCTCCCAGCCTAGCCGGAGTCCATCCCGTATTTCATGTCTCTATGCTTTGGCGATACCATGGTGACCCGTCACATGGGTTGGATCTCACTTTTGTTCAGCTAGAAGAGGATCTGTCGTATGTTGAGGAGCCAGTGGCCATATTAGATAGGCAAGTCAGGGAGCTAAGGTCAAAGGACATCACTTCAGTAAAGGTGCAGTGACGGGGTCAGCCGGTCGAGGGGGCAACTTGGGAGACCAATCAGGATATGCGCAGCCAGTACCCCCATCTTTTCACCAATCCAGGTGTGTTTTCTATGCTCGTTCGAGGACGAACGAATCTTTAAGTGTGGGAAGATGTAACGACCCGGCCGGTCGTTTTAGAAAATTACGCCCCAATCCCCAATTTAACTGTTTCCCTAAGTTCATTTCTGCTATTGTGGTTTGCCAGGAGAGTCGGTTCTGAAATTTGGAGCATTTTGGGACACTTAGTCCCTAAATAAGAGCTTTAAAGTTAGAAAATGGTCCGTAGTCGGAACAGTGTTAAGACGACCTCAGAACGGAAATCTAATGGTTTCATTAGATCTGTTAGGAGATTTCGGGGTTGGGAGCCCGTTCGGAATGTATTTTGGAGGTCCGTAGCTCAATTAGGCTTGAAATGCCAAAGTTTGAAATGTTGGCGAACCGAACAATAGGTGAGATTTTGATCCGAGGGTCGGGATGGAATTCTGACAATTCCTGTAGCTTCGTTGTGTGATTTTGGATATGTCCGCAAATTTTCAGGTCATTCGGACGTCGTTTGGTTGGGTTTTAGATCGAATGTGCAATTCGGAAAGTTTTAAGAAATTTAGGCTTGAATTCGATGTGAATTATGGGTTTTGATGTTCTTATAAGTGTTTTTATGATTGGAATAAGTTCGTATCATGTTTTGGAGTATGTTGGTGGTTTTTGTTGGGGTCCCAGGGGCCTCGGGATGAATTCGGGGGTCCAAACGGACCATTTTGGTGCCAATTGCACTGCTGGTTCTGCTGCAATATTGCAGAGAATTTTTGTGCTTCGCGATCGCGAAGCTGCTCATGCGATCGCGTAAGAGGAAATTATTGGGCTCTACGATCGCGAGGGGGAGTCTGTGATCGCGTAGGGTGAATTTGGGAAGCTCTGCGATCGCGAGGTTGAGCTGCGATCGCGTAGGGTAGCGGAGTGAGAACTGGGAGTTGTTCTTCGCGATCGCGACGCGAGGGATGCAATCGCGTAGGGTGTTAATCGAAAACAGTGCGATCGCGGTCGAGGTGATGCGATCGCGTTGAATGGCCAGGTTGATCACTGCGATCGCGTCTAGGACCACGCGATCGCGTAGAGGAAAATAGGCCGCCCATGATATTGTGCATCGCGATCGCAAGCCTAGTGCTGCGATCGCGTAGAGTAAATTGGCCTGGCAGTGACTTTAAGTCCAGAACATTTCAGTTGCGGCCTAACACACAAAAACTGCCATTGTTGAGCTCCAAGAGAGGAAATTGAAGGGGAAACGCTGGGATATCATCGGGAAATCATCGGGGGTAAGTTTCTTGACCTTAATTCGTTAGTTTATCATGAAATCCTTGATTATTTCACTGAAAATGGAAGATTAAAGGTGGGTTTGAGCCCTAGGCCTAAAATTTAGGAAACCTTTGATTTGAATGGGAAAATGAAGTCCGATTTCGATATATTTTATATGCACGGACTCGTATTGAGATAAGGAACCCGAATATATAACTTTCGTGATTTTTAGATAAGTGTACCGGAAGTCGGGTTTTGGCAACTTGTGGGTTTTGGTATATTTTGAGTTATTTTGATTGGGTAATGCCCAATTGGCCTATTTTGATGTGATTCTATTGAATTTTTATCAGATACTATACCTGTGGAGGCCGACATTCGCGTCAAGAGGGTTGTCTCTTAGCGGTTTTATACCGGAGTCGAGGTAAGTGGCTTGTCTAACCTCGTGTGGGGGAATTTTTACCCCTAGGATATTATGTGATAGTTTAAATGCCTTGTACGCGAGGTGACGGGCGTGTACATGCACTGGTTGTTGAACACATACTTTACTTAAAATGTTCGATGAGTGATATTCCTGCTTTTAGCTGTTAATTCGATATTTTTACCCGGAAGTAGTTAGAAAAGCATGATTAGGTAGTATTTAACTGTCTAGTTTCCTAATTGTCTTATTTGAACTTCTTGATAATTATTGGCACTATTTTTCGGTGAAGTTATAGTTAAGCATATTATATTCTCTCTGTGTATTCCTTTATTTGATGTGTTTGTGGACTGTGGGTTCAATTCCCGGAGACCCAGGGCTGTGGGTTCGATTCCCAGAGACCCGGAGTGATATTTGTAGGGACTGCGGGTTCGATTCCCGAGATCCTGAGTTATTTGTAGGCACTGCGGGTTCGATTCCCGAGATCCTGAGTTATTTGTAGGGACTGCGGGTTCGATTCCCGAGATCCTGAGTTATTTGTAGGGACTGCAGGTTCGATTCCCGAAGATACTAAGTTATTGATTTATTATTGAGACATGGGCTGCGGGTTCGATTCCCGGAGGCCCAGAGGTACTGTCAGTGGGACTGTGGGTTCAATTCCCACAGGTACTGGACGTGTCAACTGAGTTGTTACTTGTTGTTAGTTTCCTTGTAGACGTTTGCAGTAATCACTTTATTGTTGTTATTAAAGATTATTGTCATTTAAACTGCTCATTATTGTTATTGTCATTTTATTATTGATTTCTCTGAGTAGGGCCCTGACCTTCCTCGTCACTACTCCATCGAGGTTAGGCTTGCACTTACTGAGTACCACCGTGGTGTACTCATGCTACTTTTATGCACACTTTTGTTGTGCAGATCCAGGTACATCAGGACAGGTTCACACCAGGTGATTCATCAGCGCTTTGGGAGACCTCGAGGTATGATCTGCTACGTTTGCGGATCCGGAGACCTTCCTTCTATTCTAGTGCTAGTAGATGTTTTTCCTTCATTCCGTTGTTAGATACTCTTTATACATAGAGCTACAGTTATATGTTCTCTTTTAGTCTGTGTTACCCGTGGGATTCCGGGTCTTGGTAGTGTTTCATACGGTGTATTGACGGGTGTATGTGCCAAGCAGCACGGATTACATTCCTTTTTATCTCATTCCCGCTAATTCTTATTAAATGTGCATAAGCTTGTATATTCCGCAACGTGTTAGGCTTACCTAGTTGTGGAGACTGGGTGCCATCACGACATGTTCACGATTGGTGAACTAGGGTAGTGACATTTTCACAGTTATGCCTTTTTACTAGGTCTGTTTTACCCTTTATTTTGTGTTTAATTGCAGAAATACTAAGCCTGAAAGTTTGTTTTGTCCCTATAGGCTCTATTAAATCCACAACTATACCATTTCTTATTCCTTTTATACCCTTAATATTTCTTGTTATTTACCCGGCCCGCTGATGGTCAGGGTATTCTAGGTTTGTTACCTATTTAACTACTGGCCATCATCTTCTAAATTATTTAAGACTTGGCCATATTTTATCTTTAGTTCTTTTTCAATTTTAGCCTTTTTAAGATGTAACCCTTTTATTATTACTTAACTAATCAGATTAGATTGCAGGACTAGCCTGTTTTTATTAACTAGACTTAGATTTGCAGAACTAACCACTCTAATGTTTCAGGAATGGCCAGATTAAAAGCACAATCCTAAGTTATTTTACTTATATCCAGATTAGGTCACTTCCAATAATAGCCAGATTACTAATCACACTTGTCTATTAGAGCTATAACGCATACCACAAAGCACAATAGGATTTAACATAGTCTAACATATGAATCAATTGCAAATATAACCAATTTATGTCGTTTTGCACACATAGCCTCAATCAAAAATCATTCATCAATTAACCAGAACTCAGAGGGAAATTTGATAATTGTTGAATCCCAATTAACTAACTTGTAATTTCGGACTTAGGCACAGTTAACAAATCAAAACATAAAGAAACATATTCACATCAGATTCATGTGTTGACTTATAGAAAACCCTAAGAAGCTAAACAGATCGATTATGTGCAAAGAACATGATAGATGAGATTATCATAGGCTAGTGACAGAAACCCTCAGAAAACTAACAAGCAAGAATATGCAAAAGACTATATATAGAAATCTTAGAAGATGAAACAGTTAAAAGCATGCTAGAACAAAGAAGGCAAATTAACAGAAAACATGTAGAAGATCAAATATAGAAAACTTAAAACATAAAACATGAATAAGATTGACTATAGAAAACAAATAAGGCAAATAAACAGAGAAAAACATGCAAGAGATCGAAATACAGAAAACAAGAGGCAAAAACACTTAGCTTTGCAGGATTTGTCTCCTGTTCTCTCTTTATTTCTTCTTTATTTTTCCTTCTTTCTTTCTTTTCCTTTTCTTTTCTTTTTTCTTTTCTTTTTTCCAGGCTTCAAGACTTCAAAGACTTGAAGTCTGATTTTTCCAGATTTTCCTCAAATGAGTCTACTTTTGGGTTTTTGGGTGGCAAAAGAGTGTTCTGGGTGTTAAGGGGTGTATTTGGGGGGTGGGTTGTATTTGGGTGTTCGCCGAAGGTAAGGTTCCGGCGAACTTCTTTGGAAGATTCGAGCATTTCCAGAGTGATTCGAAAGAAACCAAATATATAGGGTGAAAGATCCCCTCGTAGTGGTCCTGGGGTGTTAATTTGGGAGGCTGGATCATAAGTTGAAGGTCACCAGCAAAGGCTCCTGTGACGACCCGGCCCGTCGTCACGGGAATTACCACCCCGTTATATTGAAATTGTATGTTTTATGACTTTATATAAGTGTTAAAGTCTATCGGGTGAGTTAGGAGTGAATTGGATTGAAAATGAGGCATATAGCCTTTGTTAAGGAAACTTGAATAAGGAAAGTCAACCCGGAGTTGACTATTTGGTTAGAGGGCTCGGAATCGGATTCCGATGATTCGGTTAGTTCCGGGAGGTGATTTGTGACTTAGGGGAGCGATCGGAATTGAATTTGGAGGCCCGGTGTAGAAATAGGCTTGAATTGGCTAAGGTTGAATTTTGGCGAAATCCGAACGGTAGGTGAGATTTTGATCCGGGAGTCGGAATGGAATTCCGACAGTTTGCAGTAGCTCCGTTAGGTGATTTTGGATGTGCCTGCAAAATTTCAGGTCATTCGGACGTCGTTTGGTCGGGTTTTTGATCGAATGTGTAATTCGGAATGTTTTAAGGAATTTAGGCTTGAATTTGATGTGAATTATGGGTTTTGATGTTGTTAGACGTGTTTTGAGGATTGGAGCAAGTTCGAATAAGGTATTAAGATGTGTTGGTATGTTTGGATGAGGTCCCGGGGCCTCGGGGTGTTTTCGGATGGTTAAACGGGAGAAAATTGTGGAAAAATTGCAGGTTGGGATCCTGCTTCTGTTGTTTCCGCTCCTGCGGAATATTGGACGCATGAGCGAGTCCGCAGAAGCGGACGAGATGCGCAGGAGCGGCTGGTTACGCAGAAGAGGAAGTAATTCCGCTGAAGCGGCATCGCTGGTGTGTCACGACCCGGATTTTCCCCCAACATCGGAATCGTGATGGCGCCTACTCGTGGTAGCTAGGCAAGCCACTGTATTCATACTATCCTGTTTTTAACACAACTTTAATTAAATAAATGCGGAATACTTTAACGAAATGGAAATAACAAATCACAAGGTGAAAATCATACTGAAATCCTCTACCCAAGACGTGGAGTCACCAACTCACAAACTACTATGGAATACTACACATAAAAGTCTGAAGGAAATATAACATGATTCTGTTTGTCTCGGAACAATGAGACTACAGCTATTAACATAAATAAAGAAAGAGACGCCGGGCCTGCGGACGTCTGCAAGCTACCTCGGTCTCAAATGTGATCAACTCCCACGCACTCTATTTACTGCTGCTGCTGCTCCTGATCGTAACCTGGACCTGTGCAAAAACGCACAGAAGTGTAGCATCAGCACAACCGACCCCATGTGCTGGTAAGTGCCTGGCCTATCCCGGCGAAGTAGTGACAAGCCTAGGACCATACACCCACATAAACCTGTGCAATTCAATATATATATATGTGTACCACAAAATAACAAGAAATAATCAAGTATTAACACAATAAGGAATATCTTAAAGAATTCAACAATTAACCACGGTTAATAATTTCACAAGGAAAAACAAAGTGTAATGTAAACACAAGTAATATCAATTCAAGAAATAGCAAAGAGTTGCACGGCATCACCCTTCGTGCTTTTACTCTCATCCTCACATCCATAGTACGGCATGATCCTTCGTACATGGTTCAATAATAGGGCACGGCATGATCCTTCGTGCATAATCAATAAATAAACATGGCACGGCATCACCCTTCGTGCATTATCACTCTTCCTCACCCAAAGAACAATCAAATAAGTTCACAAGGAAAACAAGGTATAATAGAAAACACAAGTAATATCAAGTCAAGGAATGGCAAATAGTTGCACGGCATCACCCAAATAAAATATAATGGAAAAACAAGTAATATCAAGTCAAGGAATAGCAAGCAATTGCACGGCATCACCCTTCGTGCTTTTACTCTCATCCTCACCAAATAAACAAATAAAGTACACGGCATCACCCTTCGTGCTTTTACTCTCATCCTCACATCCATAGTACGGCATGATCCTTCGTACATGGTTCAATAACGGGGCACGGCATGATCCTTCGTGCATAATCAATAAATAAACATGGCACGGCATTAACCTTCGTGCATAAATGAATAAACATGGCACGGCATCACCCTTCGTGCATTATCACTCTTCCTCACCCAAATAACAATCACAGTTAAGGGCAAAGAAGGAAATAGTAATTCATAAACCATCCCATCAAGGGCAATCAATGTTTATCTTCACAACAAGTCCCAATAAGGGGGAACAATAACAATTCATCTATAATATATCTCAAAATAATTATTTTCCAACGACTCACGGTCATACTAGACGCCAGTGTATGGATGCTCGTCACCACAGCCCATACACCGCACTCGATCACATAACACATAACACATAATCCTATTCCCTCAAGCTAGGATAGAACAAACACTTACCTCGAATGCTTACGAACAATTCACTCCGTGGAAATGTCTTTTCTTTCAATTTGGCTCCAATCCAACCGTATCTATACACAGTTGATTTAATATCATCAATTCTACTCAACAAACCAATTTTTAATACCAAATACAACTTTTACAACATTCTGCCATGAATAGTGCATTTCAACCCCGGGCCCACATGGTCAGAATTCAGGGTTATGACCAAAATCCGGTTACCCATTCCCCCACGAGTTCATATATATAATTTGTTTCAAAATCGGACCTCAATTCGAGGTCCAATTCCCCAATTTATGAAAACCCCTATTTTCTAACAAAAACAAGAATTTTACCATGAAAATCTTTGATTTCTTATGAAAAACAGGTTTAATGATGTTAGGAATTGAAAGAATTAAGTAAAAAGTGACTTACAATCGTTTTGATGAAGAAGAAATCCTTGAAGAATCGCAAATGGGTGTTTTGGTTTTGTAAAATGTGAACAAATGACTGAAATTCGTGTTTTTCAGGTCTCCGTGTTCGCATTTGCGAACATGGGTTCGCAATTGCGAACCCCGACCAATTTCTGGAGTTTGAAAAATAAGCTAAGGGTGGGAAGTTCGCATTTGCGAACTTTTCTTCGCATTTGCGAAGCCAAGGCAAAATTGGGAAGTTCGCATTTGCGAACTATTGTTCGCAATTGCGAACACAGGCTAAATATGGGGAGGTTCGCATTTGCGAACTGTTGTTCGCATTTGCGGAGTTCGCAATTGCGAACAATAGTTCGCATTTGCGAACACAGGCACAGTAGGGTCAAGTTCGCATTTGCGAACTATTGTTCGCATTTGCGAACACAGGCACAAATAGGGGGGAGTTCGCATTTGCGAACTATTGTTCGCATTTGCGAACTCTGCAGAATAGTGGGGAGTTCGCATTTGCGAATTATTGTTCGCATTTGCGAACTCTGCAGACCAGTTGCAGACAGCAACTTCTAACGTGAAAAATTGATCTCGTGGCCTATCCAAAGTTCACCCGAGCCCTCGGGGCTCCAAACCAAATATGCACATAACCTCAAAAACACATTATGAACTTGTTCGTGCGATCACATCGCCAATATCACCTCGTTTTCATCAAATCAAGCCTCGAATGCATGATTTTCATACCTTTAGTTTTCAAAACTTTCAAACTTGGGACTCAAGGTCCAAAACATCTCAAACGACATCCAAATGTCACCAAACTTTACGGAAATCACATATATAATATTTAAGACTTGTACCGGGCGTCGGAACCAAAATACGAGCCCGATACCAAGGTCAATTAATTTATTTCCTTTAATAATTGCATCAAAAACAATTTCACATAAAAATTCATAACTTGGGCTCTAGGCCTCGAATTCGACTCCGGACGCATGTCCAAGTCCCATATTTTTCTACGGACCTCTCCGGACCATCCAATCTCGGGTCCGGATCCGTTTACCAAAAATGTTGACCGAAGTCAACCATATCAATATTAATATCATTTTTTATCCAAATTTCTCATAGAATTCATATTTTCTATCACAAAATCTTTCCGGCTACAAGCTCGGATCGTGCACGTAAATCGAGGCAACATAGAATGAGGTTTTCAAGGCCTCAGAAGCTCGAAATGATTAATTAAATAAGTGATGACCCTTTGGGTCGTCACATGGTGCGAGCAAGTGATCGCAGAAGCGAAGGGGAAAAAAATGGGCATGGTCCGCAGAAGCGGACATTTGACCGCTTGGGCGAGACCGCAGAAGCGGTCAATGGTGCGCAGAGGCGGATGTTTCCGCAGAAGTGGAAGTTCCTTCGCAGAAGCGGAAATGGCCGGCCAGGCCTGGAACCGCTGAAGCGACCCTTTGGTCGCGGATACGGGTGCATAGGAGCGGAAAATATTCCGCAGAAGCGAAAATCGCTGTAAGTAAGTGTATCAGAAGTTAGAAAAAAATTTCAGAACATTTCACACATTTTGGGTCTCGGCTTTAGAGGCGATTTGGGCGATTTTGAAGAGAAATTCAAGGGAAATCATCAGGGTAATCATCTATGGACTTA
Source organism: Nicotiana noctiflora (assembly GCA_032618575.1). Taxonomy (NCBI): domain Eukaryota; kingdom Viridiplantae; phylum Streptophyta; class Magnoliopsida; order Solanales; family Solanaceae; genus Nicotiana; species Nicotiana noctiflora. The sequence continues at coordinate 276,216 of JASVEL010011906.1, read as the reverse complement.
AACTATGATTAGTATTGGTAATATTATGCAATTATATCATTAAAATGGAGGAATTTGGGGTAATTTATGGAGGATTTAGCCCTAGGCTTGGACTTTAGAAAATCAAGGTTTTGAATGGGCAAATGGAGTCCGAATTTGGTAAAATTGATATGCTTAGACTCGTATTGAGATGAGGGTTCCGAATATGTGACTTTCGTGATTTTTCGATAAGCGTACCGAAAGTCGGGTTTTGACAACTTTGGGAATTTTGATGTAAATTGAGTTGTATTGATTGGGTGTAGTCCCATTGGCCTAATTTGTTGTGTTTCTACTGTATTTGATCGGATTCTACGCGTGCGGAGCTTGATTCTCGTGGCAAGGGCATTGCGGAGTAGTCGTCGCGCCGTATTGAGGTGAGTAATAGATGTGGGTGATGACCAGCGGGTTCGAAACCCCGGTATACCACTTTGTGACGCCGTATAGCGGCGAGACACGCACACTCTTGAGAGTGCGGGGTCGATCATGAACTGGAGACTATATATTAGTCCGACCTATTGATACTGTATTATTGGCTATCCTCGAGCCGTCGAACCTCCTTCTCGGATGGTTGCATATATATATATTGTGATAATGGCCACTCTTGAGCCGAGGAACCCCCTTCTTGGGCGGTTGAGTATACATGTGGGCCGTGAGCCAGTTATTGGATCCCGCGAGGATCGTTATCATTGTCTTATCATATAGACATGCTAGTTTACTACTAGTCCGCAACTATTTTTGTTATTATGCTAATTCCAATCTCTGGAACTTGATATTACTGTTTTCCAACTGAAAAATGATAAAAGAGTTTTCAAAAACTATTTTTGAGCCTCCGAGGCTGTATCTGCATATTAGCTGACTAGCAGTGGATCGGGCTGCACGCCGCAGCAGGATATATGTTGGATCGGACTGCACGCCGCGAGAATATCTCTATGAGATGTGCTTGGGCTGTAGGAGCCCCTCTGGAGTCTGAACCCCCACAGTGAGCACGGGTACCCAAAATTGGAGTCGGGCCACGCGCCGTAGCGGTCATATCATGCATTGCATTGCATTTAGCTACATCCGCTAGCTGTTATGCTATTTATTGGTATTTGTTGGTACAGGTACGGTGAAGATTGATTCTATGACAGGGTAGCCGATTATAGCTTTACATAGTGCTTTATTGCGAATTTCTTATCTCCGCTGCTTGTCTTACCCTTGTTTATTACCACCGAGTCCGGCAGTACTCATTTTACTCCCCGCACCTTGTGTGCGGATCCGAGTACCTCTCGGCGAGTGATCCGGCAGGCTGTGCGAGGCGACATCCGTGGGATATACGAGGTAGCTGCAGAGTCCGCAGGACCCCGATATTCCTTCTTACCGTCTTGATTTTGTATTGACTTTTCTTTCCGCACTTGGTATCTTGTAAACCTTTATACACTCATGTTCGGTAGAGGCTCATGACTCTTGACCCTTGGTCTATGGGAGTTGATGTATTATGGGACTTGGTTCCCTGTTTTCGTTATTTGTATCGCTATTGCTTCGTGATTTAATATGCTTAAATGGTCTAAAGAGAGCTTCTAGCTCCGTTAATGTTATTGATTGGTCAGGCTGGCTTAGCAATGTGCTGGGCGCCATCACGACCGGATTTGGGGTCGTGACAAGTTGGTATCAGAGCCTAGGTTTACTAGGCCTCATGAGTCTTGAGCCGGTTAGTAGAGTCTTGTGGATCGGTACGGGGACGCCCGTACTTATCCTCGGGAGGCTGCGAACCTTTAGGAAAACTTCACTTTTCTTGAACTCCGTCGTGCGATCTTGTTGTTCCGAGAACAGAACTTCTATATTCTATTCTCTCGCAGATGGCGAGAACGCGAGCATCGGGACGAGGTGGACGACCTCCATTGCCACCGTTAGAGGCCGTGGGCGCGGTCGTGCTAGAGTTAGAGGTAGGGCGGCCGAGGCGGTACCGGCTGACCCGCCCGTTGTACCGGTTCAGGAGCAGGCCCCGGTGGTTGATGCTCCAGCAGCCCGGTTCGGGGCCGGACTATATCTATTGCTATTCCCGGTCTTCGGGAGACTCTTGCTCGGATATTATCGGTGTGTTCCGGTTTGGCTCGGGTAGTTTCGGCCATCGCTACCGTAGCGACATCTCGGTCGGGGGTGGTCGGCGGACCCCGCAGCTCGCACACCGACCCGGTTGTTCGGGGACTTCGGACGCCAGCGAGGCGGTCCCCGCTTAGGTTTTTGCACCGGTTATTCCTCCGACTGCACCAGCTCCGGCTCCGGAGCATATGGTTCGAGGTTATGCCCGAGGACGAGCGAGCGTCGTCTTGAGAGATTTGGTAGACTTCGGCCACCCCATTTCAGTGGCGCCGAGGGCGAGGATGCCCGGGGTTTCTTGGATAAGTGTCGGAAGATGCTGCGTACGGCTGGTATTCTTGAGTCCAGCGGAGTTTCATTTACTACATTTCAGTTCACCGGTCCCGCATTTGATTGGTGGGAGGAGTTTGAGAGGCGTAGGCACGCAAGAGCAGCACCTCTCACATGGCAGCAGTTCTCTACTCTCTTTCTAGAGAAATATGTACCTCGGTCTCGTCGCGAGGAGCTACGTCGCCGGTTCGAGTGGTTGATTCAGGGCGACATGTCTGTGACTCAGTATGAGCTTAGATTCACTCAGTTGGCTAGGCATGCCACATGGATGATCCCCACTGAGAGGGAGAGGATCAGGAGGTTCATTGATGGCCTCAACTACTCTATCCGTATTCTTATGACCAGCGAGCGAGTTCTGTCATCATCGTTTGAGCAGGTTGCTGATATGGCATGCTCCATTGAGGCGGATCGTCGCCGAGAGAGAGAGGAGCGGGAGGCCAAGAGGCCTCGTGGCTCGGGCCGTTTCGGTGGTGCTCCATCTAGAGGGCATTCCCGGCAGAGCGAGAGGTCGCTCATTTAGACCTTCTCATTCGGGCCGCCCGGAGCAGAGTGGAGGTTTTTATGGTCGTGGTCGACAGGGATTTCGGTAGGGTCGGTCATCACTTAGTGCCGTTCCCTTCAGTACCCTTCTCCGGCACCGGGTGCATGTTATGAGTGTGGTGAGTTTGGCCACACGAGGAGACAGTGCCCTCGACTACGTAGGGGCAGGACTCGGCAGAGGGATCGACCCTCCTCTTCGAGCACCATCTCGGTCTAGTAGAGGTGGAGGTCGGTCTTCTCGTTGACGCCCCGGGGGCGAGGAGAGATCCGGTGGAGGCCGAGCACGGTTCTATGCACTTCCCGACGGGCGTGATGCGGTTGCCTCCGATGCGGTGATTACGGGTATCATTTCTGTCCGTCATAGAGATGCCTCTGTTCTATTTGATCCGGGATCCACATATTCTTACGTGTCCTCTTATTTTGCACATCACTTGGGGGCGACTCGTGGTAGTATTGATTTACCTGGTTCATGTATCCACCCCCGTGGGTGATACGATTGTTGTGGATCATGTCTATAGATCCCGTGTTATATCTATTGGGGGTCTGGAGACCCAGGCAGATTTGTTATTGTTGGGGATGGTGGACTTTGATGTTATATTGGGTATGGACCGGTTGTCTCCGTATCATGCTATATTGGACTGTCATGCTAAGACAGTTACGTTGGCCATTCCTGGTATTTCTCAGGATTGAGTGGCGGGGTTCGACCGATTTCGTCCCTAGCCGTGTTATTTCGTTCCTAAAAGCTCGGAAGATGGTTGAAAAAGGGTGTTTATCGTACTTAGCTTTTGTGAGAGATGTGGGAGCTGAGTCTCCTAGCATTGATTCTGTACCTGTTGTGAGGGACTTCTCCAGATGTATTCCCCTCAGACCTGCCGGGCATGCCGCCGGACAGGGATATTGATTTTGGCATTGACTTGGTGCCGGGCACTCAGCCCATATCCATTCCTCCTTATCGAATGGCACCAGCCGAGTTGAAAGAACTGAAAGAGCAACTTCAAGAACTTCTGGATAAGGGTTTCATCCGTCCTAGTGTGTCTCCGTGGGGTGCACCGGTATTATTTGTTAAAAAGAAAGATGGTTCCATGCGAATGTGTATTGATTATAGGCAATTGAACAAAGTGACAGAGTGAAGAACAAGTACCCTCTACCGCGCATAGATGATTTGTTTGATCAGTTACAGGGTGCGAGGGTGTTTTCTAAGATTGATCTTCGTTCAAGCTATCATCAGCTGAAGATCAGGGACTCGGATATTATGAAGACTGCATTCAGGACCCGATATGGTCACTATGAGTTTCTTGTGATGTCTTTTGGGCTGACCAACGCCCCAGCAGCATTTATGCATCTGATGAACAGTGTGTTCGGGCCTTATTTGGATTCATTTGTGATTGTGTTCATTGATGACATTCTAGTCTACTCCCGTAGTCGGGAGGAGCATGCTCAGCATTTGAGTATTGTGTTGCAGAGATTGAGGGAGGAGAAGCTATATGCTAAATTCTCCAAGTGCGAGTTTTGGCTCGAGTCCGTAGCATTTATGGGACATGTGGTGTCTCGTGATGGTATTCAGGTTGATCCGAAGAAGATAGAGGCGGTGCAGAGTTGGCCTAGACCGTCCTCAGCTACAGAGATCAGGGAGTTTTCTTGGTTTGGCGGGATATTATCGCCGGTTTGTTCAGGGATTTTCATCCATTGCTTCTTCATTGACTAAATTGACCCGGAAGGGTGCACCATTCGTGTGGTCGGATGAGTGCGAGGAGAGCTTTCAGAAGCTCAAGACAGCTTTGACCACAGCTCCAGTGTTAGTATTGCCATCAGCTTCAGGTTCATATACCGTTTATTGTGATGCCTCGAGAGTGGGGATAGGTTGTGTGTTGATGCAGGGAGGTAAGGTGATTGCTTATGCTTCTCGGCAGTTGAAGCCACATGAGAAGAACTATCCTGTTCATGATTTGGAGCTAGCCGCCATTGTTCATGCATTGAAGATTTGGAGACACTATTTGTACGGTGTGTCTTGTGAGGTGTATACCGACCATCGTAGTCTCCAGCACTTGTTCAAATAGAAAGACCTTAATTTGAGACAGCGGAGATGGCTTGAGTTGTTGAAGGATTATGACATCACGATATTATATCATCCGGGGAAGGCCAATGTGGTGGCCGATGCTTTGAGCCGGAAGGCAGTCAGTATGGGGAGCTTGGCATATATTCCAGCTGAGGAGAGGCCATTTGCTTATGATGTTCAGGTGCTAGCCAATCGGCTAGTGAGGTTAGATATTTTGGAGCCCAGCAAGGTATTGGCTTGTGTTGTATCTCGGTCATTTCTATATGATCGTATTCGTGAGCGCCAGTATGATGATCCACATTTGGCTGTCCTGAGGGACAGAGTTCAGCATGATGATGCTAGAGATGTCACCATTGATAGTGACGGCGTATTGAGGATGCAGGGCCGGATATGTGTGCCCAATGTTGATGGCCTTCGTGAGTTGATTCTGGAGGAGGCCCATAGCTCGCGGTATTCTATCCATCCAGGAGCCGCTAAGATGTATCAAGATTTGAAACGGCACTATTGGTGGAGAAAGATGAAAATGGACATTGTCAGACATGTAGCACGGTGCCTCAACTGTCAGCAGGTTAAGTACGAGCATCAGAGGCCCGGTGGTGTATTTCAGCGCATTGTTATTCCTGAGTGGAAATGGGAGAGGATCACTATGGACTTTGTTACTGGACTTCCTCGAACGGCGAGGAAGTTTGATTCTGTATGGGTGATTGTGGATAGACTGACCAAGTCAGCTCACTTCATTCCAGTTAGTACTACCTACTCATCGGAGCGGTTGGCGGCGATCTTTATTCGAGAGATTGTTCGGTTGCATGGAGTTCCAGTGTCTATCATATCCGACAGGGGTACTCAGTTCACTTCTCAGAGCATTTCAGCGAGAGATGGGTACGCGGGTTGAGTTGAGTACAGCATTTCACCCCCAGACAGACGGACAGTCTGAGCGCACTATTCAGATCTTGGAGGATATGTTGTGAGCTTGTGTGATTGATTTTGGTGGTTCGTGGGATGAGTTCCTACCACTTGCTGAGTTTGCCTACAACAACAGTTATCAGTCGAGTATTCAGATGGCCCCGTATGAGGCATTGTATGGCAGGCGGTGTAGATCCCCCGTGGGATGGTTGAGCCTGGTGAGATTAGATTGATAAGGACTGAGTTAGTCCAGGATGCTCTGGATAGAGCAAAGTTGATCCAGGAGAGGCTTCGTACAGCACAGTCTCGTCAGAAGAGTTATGCGGACCGTAGAGTTCGAGAGTTGTCTTTCATGGTTGGTGACCGAGTATTGTTGAAGATTTCACCTATGAAGGGTGTCATGAGATTTGGGAAAAAAGGAAAGTTGAGTCCCAGGTACATTGGTCCTTTTGAGATACTTAAGAGAGTTGGAGAGGTGGCATATGAGTTGGCCTTGCCGCCCGACTTATCCAGCGTTCATCCAGTATTCCACGTGTCTATGCTCCGAAAGTACATTGGAGATTCGTCTCATGTATTAGACTTTAGTACCATTCAGCTTGATGGTGATCTATCCTATGATGTGGAGCCTATTGCCATTTTGGGACGGCAGGTGAGAAAATTGAGGTCTAAGGAGATTGCATCAGTTAAGGTTCAGTGGAGAGGTCGACCCGTGGAGGAGGCCACTTGGGAGATCGAGCGGGAGATGCGGAGCGGATATCCTCACTTGTTTGAGACTTCATGTATGTTTCTTGACCCGCTCGAGGACGAGCGTTTGCTTAAGAAGGGGGAGAATGTGACGACCCGGCCCGTCGTCACGGGAATTACCACCCCGTTATGTTGAAATTGTATGTTTTATGACTTTATATAAGTGTTAAAGTCTATCGGGTGAGTTAGGAGTGAATTGGATTGAAAATGAGGCATATAGCCTTTGTTAAGGAAACTTGAATAAGGAAAGTCAACATGGAGTCGACTATTTGGTTAGAGGGCTCGGAATCGGATTCTGATGATTCGGTTAGTTCCGGAAGGTGATTTGTGACTTAGGGGAGCGATCGGAATTGAATTTGGAGGCCCGTGTAGAAATAGGCTTGAATTGGCTAAGGTTGAATTTTGGCGAAATCCGAACGGTAGGTGAGATTTTGATCCGGGGGTCGAAATGGAATTCTGACAGTTGCAGTAGCTCCGTTAGGTGATTTTGGATGTGCCTGCAAAATTTCAGGTCATTCGGACGTCGTTTGGTCGATTTTGATCGAATGTGTAATTCGGAATGTTTTAAGGAATTTAGGCTTGAATTTGATGTGAATTATGGGTTTTGATGTTGTTAGACGTGTTTTGAGGATTGGAGCAAGTTCGAATAAGGTATTAAGATGTGTTGGTATGTTTGGATGAGGTCCCGGGGCCTCGGGGTGTTTTCGGATGGTTAAACGGGAGAAAATTGTGGAAAAATTGCAGGTTGGGATCCTGCTTCTGTTGTTTCCGCTCCTGCGGAATTTTGGACGTAGGATTTTGGACGCAGAAGCGGACGAGGTGCGCAGGAGCGGCTGGTTACGCAGAAGCGGAAGTCATTCCGCTGAAGCGGCATCGCCGGTGCGAGCCAGTGATCGCAGAAGCGAAGGGGAAGAAAATGGGCATGGTCCGCAGAAGCGGACATTTGACCGCTTGGGCGGGACCGCAGAAGCGGACATTGGTGCGCAGAGGCGGATGTTTCCGCAGAAGCGGAAGCTTCTTCGTAGAAGCGGGTGCGCTTAAACGACCCTTTGCCCGCAGAAGCGGAAATGGCCGGCTAGGCTTGGAACCGCTGAAGCGACCCTTTGGTCGCGGATATGGGTGCATAGGAGCGGAAAATATTCCGCAGAAGCGAAAATCGCTGTAAGTAAGTGTATCAGAAGTTAGAAAAAAATTTCAGAACATTTTACACATTTTGGGTCTCGGCTTTAGAGGCGATTTGGGCGATTTTGAAGAGAAATTCAAGGGAAATCATCAGGTAATCATCTATGGACTTAAACTATGATTAGTATTGGTAATATTATGCAATTATATCATGAAAATGGAGGAATTTGGGGTAATTTATGGAGGATTTAGCCCTAGGCTTGGACTTTAGAAAATCAAGGTTTTGAATGGGCAAATGGAGTCCGAATTTGGTAAAATTGATATGCTTAGACTCGTATTGAGATGAGGGTTCCGAATATGTGACTTTCGTGATTTTTCGATAAGCGTACCGAAAGTCGGGTTTTGACAACTTTGGGAATTTTGATGTAAATTGAGTTGTATTGATTGGGTGTAGTCCCATTGGACTAATTTGTTGTGTTTCTACTGTATTTGATCGGATTCTACGCGTGCGGAGCTTGATTCTCGTGGCAAGGGCATTGCGGAGTAGTCGTCGCGCCGTATTGAGGTGAGTAATAGATGTGGGTGATGACCAGCGGGTTCGAAACTCCGATATACCACTTTGTGACGCTGTATAGCGGCGAGACACGCACACTCCTGAGAGTGCGGGGTCGATCATGAACTGGAGACTATATATTAGTCCGACCTGTTGATACTGTATTATTGGCTATCCTCGAGCCGTCGAACCTCCTTCTCGAATGGTTGCATATATATATATATATATTGTGATAATGGCCACCCTTGAGCCGAGGAACCCCCTTCTTGGGCGGTTGAGCATACATGTGGGCCGTGAGCCAGTTATTGGATCCCGCGAGGATCGTTATCATTGTCTTGTCATATAGACATGCTAGTTTACTACTAGTCCGCATCTATTTTTGTTATTATGCTAATTCCAATCTCTGGAACTTGGTATTACTGTTTTCCAACTGAAAAATGATAAAAGAGTTTTCAAAAACTATTTTTGAGCCCGCGAGGCTGTATCTGCATATTAGCTGACTAGTAGTGGATCGGGCTGCGCGCCGCAGCAAGATATATGTTGGAGGAATATCTCTATGAGATGTGCTTGGGCTGTAGGAGCCCTTCCGGAGTCTGAACCCCTACAGTGAGCACGGGTACCCAAAATTGGAGTCGGGCTACGCGCCGTAGCGGTCATATCATGCATTGCGTTGCATTTAGCTACATCTGCTAGTTGTTATGCTATTTATTGGTATTTGTTGGTACAGGTACAGTGAATATTGATTCTATAACAGGGTAGCTGATTATAGTTTTACATAGTGCTCTATTGCGGATTTCTTATCTGCGCTGTCTTACCCTTGTTTATTACCACTGAGTCTGGCAGTACTCATTTTACTCCCTGCACCTTGTGTGCAGATCCAGGTACCTCTCAACAGTGATCCAGTAGCTGTGCGAGGCGACATCTGTGGGATATACGAGGTAGCTGCAGAGTCCGCAGGACCCGATATTCCTTCTTACTGTCTTGATTTTGTATTGACTTTTCTTTCCGCACTTGGTATCTTGTAAACCTTTATACACTCATGTTCAGTAGAGGCTCATGACTCTTGACCCTTGGTCTATGGGAGTTGCTGTATTATGGGACTTGGTTCCCTGTTTTCGTTATTTGTATCGCTATTGCTTCGTGATTTAATATGCTTAAATGGGCTAAAGAGAGCTTCTAGCTCCGTTAATGTTATTGATTGGTCAGGCTGGCTTAGCAATGTGCTGGGCGCCATCACGACCGGATTTGGGGTCGTGACAGCTCCGATGACCGGACTTTCAAGAAGGTAGGGTTTTCTTTTGGTTTTCCTAGGTTTCTAGGGTGGTCTTGGTGAGAAAGAGAGAAAGAAAAAGGTTTGAGGTTGATGGTGGCCGGAGACGGCCATGGATTCTGGCCAGTCTCCATTGGAGACGATGAAGGAGACGAGAGAGAAGACGACTAGGGTTGAATATGTGTAATGTTTGGTCTCCGAACTAAGAGATGAGGTTTATATACCTCTTGGGGTTTGGACGATCCTAGCCTTTGGATCATTTTTGATCAACGGCCAGGATTATTTATCATTAGACGTCGTCGTTTGGTTTAATGAAGCGATGCCTGGCCTCCGTTGGATCTTCATATATGGACGGCCAGGATCTATTTAGTATATTGCGTCGTTTAATTATTTAAAGAGACTCAATATCATCCGTATGATCAATTATTTGGACGGCCAAGATTTAATCTTTTTAAACGACACCGTTTCTTTCACATTTAAACCGTCTCACTTGGTCCGTTGGATCAATATCTCAACGGTTGAGATTTAATTCTTCCATACGCCGTCGTTTCTTTTAACATTTGGACCAGACAAGCAATTCGTTGGGCTGTTTACACTTTGGGCCTGGATTTAGCCCAATTTATTGTATTTTTATGTATTTTCTCTTGTATTTAATTATTTTTTTGGTATTTTATTTTTGTATTTTATTTTCTCTTTTTGTATTCTTTTCGAATTTTTAATTCTCTTTTATTTTCCTATTTTTTCTAATTTTTCTGGTATTTTTATGACATTTTTTGTTATTTTCTTTAATTTTCCGGTATTGTTTTTTGTATTTTTGTTAATTTTCTTTAATTTCCTTATTTTTTGTGGCACTTTCTAATTAACTCTTTTTTGTAGTTTTTAATTTCAAATTGTTTCAATCACAATCACACACTTTATTTCAATTAAACACATAATTGCACATCAAAGATCTTATTTATTTTTTTAATATTGGGATTTGTTTGCTTAGAGCAAAAATCACGTGCTCACAATGTTGACAATTCTTTCCCTGATGACCCCTTTTTCCGGAAGCAAGCTACCAATCTGTTCGGTATGAGCATCTAAGGTTTGCTGGTTCTTATTTTGTAGTTGTTGTAGCTCCAATTCTAACCGAGCCATAGCCATGTAGCAATTTTCTCTCTCTACTTCAAACTCTTTGGTTTGTTTGCTACTTTTGACTTCGGCTGTAATGATCTTCTTCCTCAATCGGGCTACCTCATCATTATGTTCATCTTGTAAGCGCTGAACCATGCGAACTCTTTTTTTGATATTCCTGGCCAGTTGTTTCCGAACCCCGACTAATTCTTTTTAAGCTTTATCTAGATCAAAGCTATAGTCATTCACTTTGCGCCGAAGATTTTCAATTAACTTCTCATCTTGGGCAAGTCGAACTAGGGTTTCGGCTGTTACTTTCATCTTTGAAATTTGAGCCTTCAGAATTTCATTCTCTTTCCTCGGCTATTTCTTTTCTCCCTCATCGGATGCCGCTTGTAAGCTGCTTTCGAATTTGAGGTCTGGGAATTGTTTCTCCAATAAGCTGATTCTGGCTCGGTACTCATTTCCTTTGGCCACCCAATCTTTTTGTTCCTTAGATTGCTCGGCCAACTCTTGAATGTGAGGCCTCTTTATTGGTCTCTCATGCTCAACATCCCGGCGATACCATTTGGCATACCCTGGTGATACTTCTCCTCGAGATCGGTTTCCCACATAAGTGTCTATTCTCAGGCTTTGGCATTCATTCCAAATCTGTCGAATCTTTGCTTCCAGGAATTGTCCGTCAGGACTGATTTCTATGGCTTGTAGGCTGAGGTCCCCGTCTTTTGGTATGACCTGAAATCTCCCGAGTTGCCTTAATTCCCTGTACAGCGCATAAGGCTGGATGCTTTTAAGACCCATTATCATAAAATGCGACCCTTCTATTGGCATGTATATCACCTCATTGAGGGGCAACCATCCGTATGCCCAATCAATTTGGCTAGCAGTGTACGATCGCAAGTATGTGATCTAACCTTTTGATCCTTCTGGCAAATTAACTTCTTTTGTTATCATATAAAAATCTTCAATGCACGTCTTTTTAGATGATCTGTAACTCGAGAACTGAGGGTAACACCGCAGATGTTCAATCATCCACATCTGGAGAAGTAGATTGCATCCCTCGAAGAAGTGATGCCCTGCTTTATAGGATGTGAAGGCACGGAAGATATCAGCTACTATCATCGGTACCAGTGTGCTATTGTCTTGCACAAGGAGAGTACTGGCAATCCCGGTGACTCTTATATCAATATTTCCATCTTTCCTCCGGAATATAATCAATCCCAAAAAGGCCACCATAAAGGCGAATCGCCTATGTTCCTCCCACGTGACTCGGTTAGATTTACTATAGAGTTTGTTCATTGGGTCATTAAATCCCCCAATATGACCATATCTACGGTAGATGAAACTCATAGTACAAAACCCGTGAGCCAAGTCTTCATTGTGAACGTTTCTTGGGATCTTTAGGGAATCGAGAAATCTATGCACTGTTATTGCCCTCGGAGTCATCGGATATTTTTCCTTTAGGGGAACCTCGCCTTTCCCGATGTAATAAGCAATTTCTTCCAATATAGGAGTGCGCTCAAAATCTGAGAAGCGGAGCACATTATGTGCAGGATCCCAACAAGCAACGAGAGCCCGAATAATATCACCCCGGGGTATTATGTCCATCAACCCAGTAAGATCTTTCAGATATCTGTTGACCAAAACATGTCCCTCTTGGCCTAGATCATTCCACCATAACCGCAACTCCAAAGGGATTTTGTTCATTAGTCAAAAGGTTCATTTTGTATTGTGCTCATCCTGCACATTTATTAAAGGCGATTTTATTCAAAAGGGAAAATATTTTTCAAAGACAATTATTTTGAAAGATTTAACATTTCTGGGCTATTATTTTAAAAGGAAAAGACATGACTTCAAAGTGGCCATTTTTGCAAAAATAGCCTTCCGGCGTCCTTTCGGAACATTCGGCTATTTTCAAAAATAGCATCACTTTGATTTATTAAAAACTAAAATTCGACATTTTTTGGTCATTTTCAAAAAGGGTGGTTGGACCCATCAAGGGTTGCCTACGTATCTCACCTAATAATGAGAATCAAACCTGTGTAGTTCGATCAGATTATTTTGTGACCAATTATTTCAACAAAATTGTTCCACCTATTTTCAAACTTTCTTTTCAAATTTTCAACATTTTGATACTTTTCTATTCTAAAATTTTCTTTCTTTTTATTTTTCAGGAATTTAGCCGATCCGCATAATAATCCAGGACAAATAAATGCAACATATAATATGCTCGATCTTTGATTACCGGGTCACCTGTCCTAGACAGACCTAACCCCTGTGTTGAGTCCCCTAATGTATGAGTGCTAAATATTATGCCACGTAGTACATGGAAACCAATGTATTTATGCCATGCAATGCATATGACGCTGTGGCGTACAACCCGATCCATGCAAAGACGCCCGCGCTCACTGTGGGGGTTCAGACTCCGGAGGGGCTCCTACAGCCCAAGCGCAAAAATCAATATCACACCTGCTGCGGTGCGCAGCCCGATCCAAATACCATTGCGGCATGCAGTCCGATCCATGCATGTGTATGCATACGCTCACATAAATCGTCATGCTCTAACATATGGCCCTCGGCCCCATTCAGTCTAACAAATAATCAAGAAAAGCCCCTCGAGCAAAAGTATCATATTAGCTCATAGCTAGAAATGTCATTAAGACCTTGTTCAAGTTTTTCGTAACCTTATAAAATGCTGAGTAGCAAAATACCATTTAAAAACCTTAGACATAGACAAAAATATGCACAGTGTTACCAAGATAGTGATGCCAATTCCTGAAGGATTCAAATAATCGGCACGAAGCCCAAGCATTATAATTAGTCCAATTCATGATAATTAATATCTTTTATTAGGATGTTAATAAAAGATATGATAGAGTTGGAGCAGGGAGAGAATTGTAGAAAACCTTCTCAGTCAGTGATGATGATTAAAGCGAACAACAAGGTGGAGGGAGAAGTTGAAAAGGGGAAAGTGTCAATTGAGTTGCCAACAAAGAAGCCATCAGTGATTGAGCCCGTGAAAGTAGTAGTACCTGGAGTGAAGCCTTTGCTGACCGTGAAAAGAGCTTATGTAGAGCCGGTGGTTATCAAACCAGTGGTGCAGATGCCAGTAGTGAATACCAGGGTCATACTGTGGAACTATGATAAGGTTACAATGATGTATAAAGGGAAGGAAGTTAAAGGAGAAATTACTGAAACTCATGGTTTAATTCGCTCTGGGCGATGCTTTGCCCCGGAAGAACTGAGAAAGACAAAAGTGGCAAAAGGAAAACTTGACTCATATGAAGAAGGCAGTTACTGAAGAGGAAGCGGAGGAATTCTTGAAAAAGATGAAGGCTCAAGACTATTCTATAATGGAGCAATTGAGAAAGACGCCCGTGCAGATTTCGTTGTTATCATTGCTAATCCATTCTGATGAACATAGAAAGGCGTTGATGAAAATTTTAAATGAATCCCTTTGCCCGAGAAGATTTCAGTATGCCATCTGGAGAAAATCACAAACAAGATCTTTGAGACAAATAAGATAACATTTTCAGATAGTGAGTTGCCATTGGAAGGAACAGAACATAATAAAGCACTATACCTCATGATTAATTGCGAAGAATCTGTAGTAACCCATGTTCTGGTGGACAACGGTTCAAGTGCCAATATCTTCTCACTGTCAACCTTGGGGAAGTTGAAGGTCAATCATGTAAGAATTCATCGGAACAGTGTATGTGTAAGGGTTTTTAATGGAGGAGGAAAGAACACTATAGGGGATTTATACTGGAGATTACTATTAGACTGATGGATTTCACTATGGAGTATCAGGTGCTGGATGTCGCGGTATCATATAACCTTTTGTTGGGACGTCCGTGGATCCACGCTGCAAAAGCAGTACCATCCTCTCTGCATCAGATGGTAAAATTTGAGTGGGAGCAACAGGAGATAATAGTGCACGAAGAAGATGATATTTGCAATGCTATTACACCATTTGAGGAAGCTAAAGGAGATAAAGGTCCGTGGGTGTATCAAGTCATGGACACCGTGGTGGTGAACAAAATATCTGAGGGAGAAAACATGCCAGTACCCACAGTGGCTCCTGCATCAGTTATGGTCGCCAAGGAAATGATAAAGAATGGGTTTTCTCCAGGAAAGGGCTTAGGAGTGACTTAGCAAGGTATAACACAGCCGATCCACCTTCCGGGCAATACTGACACTTTTGGTTTGGGTTTCGAGCCAACCATTGATGATATCTATAGAGCTAAGAAAATAAAGAAGAAAGGGTGGTCCCTCCCAAAACCTATCCCAAAACTATCCAACTCCTTTGTCATGTCTAGTACACAAAGACGTCTGACGACTGTTATGCCAAACCGTGCTGAGATAAAACCGGATGAAGAACTTCTAGCAAGAGTTGAAAGGCTATTTGAAGATGTGAATGTGTTAGAGACGGGTGAAGGAACAAGCAAAATGGATGTTCAATTTGTGGGACCCTACGTTATGCTTAATAAATGGGAAGCTACTCCTCTTCCGATCAGGAGGGAGTTGCGGTAGTTAGATTTTAATATTTCATTCCCCAAAAGTTATCTTGTTTTTAAAATTGTAACCCCACATCCGATTAAATCAGATGTATCCAACTCTTGTTACCTTTCGAAAATTCAATAAAATGCATTTTCTTTTCTTCCTCCATTTTTGCCTTATTTTAGTTTTCTTCTTTTGTACAGTTCAATATTTGCTGATTCCAATTATATGTCATGCATGAAGGATTCCCAGTCCAGTCTTGATAATCAAATAGTTATACAGGAAATTGAAAGTGAACATGAAGTGGAATATGAGGATGAGGAAATACTGGAGGAAATTAGTAAAGATTTGAGTTATTATGAGGAAAAACCCAAACCGAACTTAAATGAGACGGAGTCTATTAATCTGGGAAGTGAGGAGAATATCCGAGAAACAAAGATTAGTGTGCATTTAGAGGCTTCCCTCATAGAAGATTTAATCAAGTTGTTACATGAGTACAAGGACATATTTGCTTGGACCTATGATGACATACATGGGCTCAGTACTGATTTGGTGGTACATAAATTGCCTATTTATCCAGAATGTCGGCCAGTAAAATAGAAGCTAAGGAAATTTAAAACGAACATTAGTGTGAAAATAAAAGAAGAAGTTAACAAACAATTCGAGGCGCAGGTCATACGGGTCACTAAATATCCCACCTGGTTAGCTAATATTGTGCCAGTTCTGAAAAAGGATGGAAAAAATAGGGTGTGCATTGATTATCAAGACCTCAATAAAGCTAGTCTAAAGGATGATTTTCCATTACCAATTATGCATATATTGATCGACAATTGCGCCAAGCATGAAATTGGTTCTTTTGTGGATTGTTATGCAGGTTATCACCAGATCCTGATGGACGAAGAAGATGTAGAAAAAACGGTCTTTATCATGCCTTGGGGAACATATTTTTACAAGGTGATGCCATTCGGGTTAAAGGATGCCGGGGCTACATATATGAGGGCAATGACCATTATGTTTTATGATATGATATATTGAGAGATTGAAGTATATGTGGATGATGTCATCATTAAGTCCAAAAAGCAATGTGACCATGTCAAGGATTTAAGAAAGTTTTTCCATAGGCTCCGAAGATATAATCTCAAGCTCAATCCAGCAAAATCTACTTTCGGGGTGCCATCAGAAAAGTTATTGGGGTTTATAGTAAGTCGGCGTGGTATTGAATTGGATCCGTCAAAGATAAAGGCAATCCAGAATTTGCCTCCGCCGAGGAACAAGAAAGAAGTGATGAGTTTATTGGGCAGATTGAATTATATCAGCAGATTTATTGCTCAGTTAACATCAACTTATGAGCCCATTTTCAAATTGTTGAAGAAAGATGTTGCGGTGAATTGGACTGATGAATGTCAAGAAGCATTTGACAAAATTAAGAAATATCTGGCTAATCCTCCTGTATTGGTTCCTCCAGAACCGGGAAGACCTTTGATCCTATATATGACTGTATTGGATAATTCTTTTGGCTGTGTAATGGGGCAGCATGACGAAACAGGGAAGAAAGAGCAAGCAATATATTATCTCAGTAACAAGTTTACATCTTACGAGGTAAAATACACTCAGTTGGAGAGAGCATGTTGTGCTTTAACATGGGTTGAGCAGAAATTGAAACATTACTTATCGGCTTATACCACTTATTTGATATCCCAGTTAGATACACTGAAGTATATATTCCAGAAGCCTATGCATATAGGAAGACTTGCTAAATGGAAAATTCTACTTACAGAGTTTGACATCATTTATGTAACTCGTACGACAATGAAGGCACAAACAGTTGCAGATCATTTGGCAGAAAATCCGGTTGATGATGAGTATGAACCATTAAAGACATATTTTCCAGATGAAGAGACAATGAACATTGAAGAGGTAGAGCAACATGATAAGCCAGGCTAGATAATGTACTTTGATGGGGTCGTCAATAGCAAGGGAGTCAGAATTGGAGCAGTGCTCATTTCAGAAACGGGTCAACATTATCCCATTACCGCTCAGCTTCAATTTTTTTGTACTAATAACATGGCAGAGTATGAAGCATGCATATTGGGATTGAGAATGGCAATAGACATGGGTGTTCAAGAGATTTTGGTCATGGGTGACTCGGATCTCTTGATACATCAGATTCAAGGAGAATGGGAGACAAGGGATTTGAAACTGATACCTTATCAACAGTGTCTGCATGAATTGTCTCAGAGATTTCAATCTATAGAATTCAAACACATCTCAAGAATGCACAATGAAGTAGTGGATGCTCTGGCCACATTATCCTCCATGTTGCACCATCCAGATAGAGCTTACATAGATCCATTACAGATACAAGTTCGTGATCAAAATGCTTATTGTTTCGCTATGGAAGAAGAACTTGATGCTGAGTCGTGGTATCATGATATCAAAGAATATTTGAGGACAAGAGTGTACCCAGAATAGGCCACGGGGGACCAGAGGCGATTAGCAAATGGATTTTTCCTCAGTGGAGGAGTTGTATACAAAAAAACACCAGATTTGGGTCTATTGAGATGCATAGATGCACAACAAGCTGACACAATTATGGCTGAAGTACATGCGAGAGCTTGTGGACCTCATATGAGCGGATATATCTTGGCCAAGAAAATACTAAGAGCAGGATATTATTGGCTTCGTATGGAGTATGATTGCATTAGATATGTGCGGAAATGCCATCAATGTCAAATACACGGAGATTTGATTCACTCCCCACCCTATGAGTTGCATACAATGTCAGCACCGTGACCATTCGTCGCCTGAGGCATGGATGTCATCGGACCAATAGAGCCCACAGCATCTAATGGGCACAGATTTATCTTCGTAGCAATTGATTATTTCACTAATAGGTGGAGGCGAAGACATTTAAAGCAGTAACAAAAAAGGCGGTAGTAGATTTCGTGCATACAAATATCATTTGTCGCTTTGGAATTCCTAAGGTAATTATCACAGACAATTGAGCAAATCTTAACAGTCACCTCATGGCATAGGCATGTCAAAAGTTCAAAATCCTGCACCATAACTCTACATCTTATAGGCCTAAAGCGAATGGGGCAGTAGAGGCTGTGAATAAGAATATTAAGAGGATTATCAAGAAAAAATGGTGGAAGATTTAAGACATTGGCATGAAAAATTACCATTTGCTCTCATGGGTTATCGTACAATTGTACGTACTTCAATTGGTGCACCACCTTACTCATTGGTGTATGGAACAGAGGCAGACATACCTGCAGAAATTTAAATACCTTCTCTTTGGATCATAGCTGAGGCTGAGATTGATGATGATGAATGTGTAAAAGCTCGACTAGGACAATTGAGCTTGATTGATGAGAAAAAGTTAGTCCAGTTTGCCACGGACAGTTATATCAGCGGAGGATGGCTAGAGCATACAATAAGAAAGTATGTCCGCAGAAATTTGAAGTGGGACAATTGGTGCTAAGACATATTTTGCCTCACCGGGCC
Source organism: Nicotiana noctiflora (assembly GCA_032618575.1). Classification (NCBI taxonomy): domain Eukaryota; kingdom Viridiplantae; phylum Streptophyta; class Magnoliopsida; order Solanales; family Solanaceae; genus Nicotiana; species Nicotiana noctiflora. The sequence continues at coordinate 257,484 of JASVEL010011906.1, read as the reverse complement.
GAAGAAAAGTGAAAGTTTACACCAAATTGGCAAGGACCATTCATGGTGTCGCGGGTATTATCCAATGGAGCTCTATATTTGACAGATGTTGAAGGAAAATGTGTAGAGACTGCTATCAACACAGATGCAGTCAAGAGATATTATGTATGATTACTTTTTCATATGAACAATTGTATTTGTCATAATTTTGAAATGGAAATGATGAAGGCATTTTATTCTCTATCCAAACACTCTATCCATTGATACCCATATTGAGCCTTATTGCATTATTCTTTCATATCCCTCTCTCTGAATCAATTATGGACAAGAAAAGAAAAGAAAAAAAATGATGAAGGAAAAATGATGAAAAAAAAGTGAAAAAGAAAAAGACAAAAAAGAAAAAATGCATACAAGAGAAGAAAATCGGGAAAAAGTCAAAACGTAACAACGAAGTGATCTTATGATTCGATACGTTCTGACTTGATCCCAAAAGGATACATAGGCAGCCTCACTGAGGTTCAGTAATGATGTAAATAAAATCTAAGATTCCCCAAATATTGAAACTGGGGCAGAAGTTATGTTTATGATTCCGAGAGTTGTAAATATTTTGAACCCTCGTATAAATTTTGAGCCTTTATACCTTTCTTTCTAAACCCAACCAAAAGCCACGTTACAGTCCAAAGAAAGACCTTCTGATTAATTTCAAGAAAATGATGATACAATGAGAATAAGGAGAAACATGGCATGGACAATACCCAGAGGTTTGAAAACAAAAATAAAGAAAAATAAAAATGAGAGAGTCTTATTGGTGAAAATCCTAACGGGCGCCATAAGGCGATTGTGAGATAAGAGAAAATAAAAATGAGAGAGTCTTATTGGTGAAAACTTTAACGGGCACCGTAAGGCGAATGTGAGGTGAGAGAAGAATAAATGAGAGAGTCTTATTGGTGAAAACCCTAACGGGCACCATAAGGCGAAATAGAGGAATATTTTGTGGAAAGAATAAAAAATAGCAAAAAATAAGAAAGGGTTTGGGTTGAAGGAAAAGATGAAGTTAAGACAGCAATGATTCGATTAGACAGACTGGGTTGTAATTTAAATACATGGCATGGTTAGAGGAATCAGCCGTCATACCTAGATAAGTTCTGTCTTTACTCCAAAATACCCTTACCCCTTCAAATTCATATTTCTGCATTTCATTGATCAAAACCAGTTGCCCGTTGAAAGCTAACTACCAGCTTCTCATGTTAAGAGGCGTAATAACATTGTGTCAAAAAGAAAAGAAAAAGAAAGAGGATGGCAATCAAGGCCAAAGGAAAAATGAAAAGAAAAGAAACAAAAAGGAAAGCAAAGGAGGATTAAAAGAGAGAGTTGAAGAAAATTTGGCAATGGACTGCAAAGCAGGATGAAACAAGAAGAGCCAGACGATGGAAGCAAGGCCTACAAGAATGCCAGTTGCTAACCATCATTTTATAACTAATAAGGTTGTTCACTAATTTACACAGGGACAAAATATTCATATTCTCACTAATCACTTTAAAGTGAATGTGACAAATGTGGAGGAAAAACATCAAAAAAGAAAAACAGCAATAAAAGGGGAAGTCCGCAGAGGAGGACTCACTCAAGTTAGCAGGAAGCCTACCCAAACAACAAGGGAGGTATTATCTTTCCAAAAACTCACACCCTAGTTATCAAACTAAGGGAATATATTTTCTGCATCTTCATTTCATGCATCAGGCGCCCACCTGGATAATGAGGGAATATTTTTCTGCATTTTCATTTCATGCATCAGGCGCCCGCCTGGATAATGAGGGAATATTTTTCTGTATTTTTCATTTCATGCATCAGGCGCCAACCTTGATAATGAGGGAATATTTTTCAGCATTTTCATTTCATACATCAGGCGCCCACCTGGATAATGAGGGAATATTTTTCTGCATTTTCATTTCATGCATCAGGCGCCCACCTGGATAATGAGGGAATATTTTTCTGCATTTTCATTTCATGCATCAGGCGCCCACCTGTATAACAAGGCAATACTTTTCAGCATTTTTAATTTCTGTTGAGGCGCCCACCTGTATAACAATGGAATACTTTTCTGCATTTTTAATTTCTGTTCAGGCGCCCACCTGTATAACAAGGGAATACTTTTCTGCATTTTTAATTTCTGTTCAGGCACCCACCTGGATAATGAGGGAATATTTTTTTGCATTTTTTATTTCATGCATCAGGCGCCCACCTGGATAATGAGGGAATATTTCTCTGCATTTTTCATTTCATGCATCAGGCGCCCACCTGGATAATGAGGGAATATTTTTTTGCATTTTTCATTTCATGCATCAGGCGCCCACCTGGATAATGAGGGACTATTTTTCTGCATTTTTCATTTCATGCATCAGGCGCCCACCTGTATAACAAGGGAATACTTTTCAGCATTTTTAATTTTTGTTCAGGCGCCCACCTGTATAACAAGGGAATACTTTTCAGCATTTTTAATTTCTGTTCAGGTGCCCACCTGTATAACAAGGAAATACTTTTCTGCATTTTCAATTTCTGTTCAGGCACCCACCTGTACAACAAGGGAATACTTTCAGCATTTTTAATTATTTTTCTAACATGAGTAACACCATAACACATGGAAAACCCCACACTGGGGCAGAGGAAGAGTTTTCTTTGTTTTTGTTTTTGTTTTTGTTTTAAACAGGTATCAACTTGGAAGTAAGAAACACATTTGGAAGTCACATGAAGGGACAGAAGCAGTATATCAGAAAAAAGAAATAATCAAAAAATCACAAAAAGAAGGGTTCAAATAAAAGAGCAACATGTGACATGGAAAAGCAAGGCAATGCAAGAAGACAAGTCTTAGATAGGATTTATTATAATTCATAAGATCATAGCTTAGAATAGCTTCTTTATTTTTCATTTTTATCCCGGTGTAACAAGGAGTTAGTCAGTGATTATAGCAACAATAGCAGCAACAGCAAGTCTTGGTAGTCTCAAACTACTAGACCTTCCCGAACTATACTGACTTGATTCCTGTTTAGCCCAGGATATGTTGGCAACCTCTGAGGTAGGGTGCGGTCAAAAGGTTTTCAAAATGCCTCTTACGGAATATGCCAGTGGGCAAAAATCTTTCATTACTTCTCACTTATCTTTGCACTAAAACTCTTCGTGTTCCCAAGCAAAGAAGGGCAGCTGTGAGCACGTGATTTTTGCCCTAAGCAAATAAATTCTAATATAAAAATAAAAATAATATTTTGATGTGCAATTGTATGTTTAATTGAAATACTTGTGTGTTTGTTGTTAAAAATAAGTTTGAAATTAAAACTACAAAAAAGAATTAATTAGAAAATGTCACAAAATATGGCAAATTAGAAAAATCAACAAAAATACAAAAATACCGGAAAAATAAAAGAAAATGGCAAAAATATCATAAAATACCAGAAAAATCAGGAAAATAAAAGAAATATAACAATTGGAAATAAATATAAAAAGAGAAAATGAAATACAAAAGAAAAATACTAAGAAAATAATTAAAATACAAGAAAAATACAAAAAAATACAATAAATTTGGGCTGAAAAGTGAAATACACATGCCCAAACGTATAAAGGCCCAAGATATTGGTCATCCGTTCAAGCTCTAACCAAACAACGACATGTAGGGCATGTTAAATCCTCACCGTTGATGGAAATAATCTAACGGACTACATAAGGCGGCCTAATAGAAAACTAAACAACACCGTATAGAAAATTAATCCTGGCCGTCCAAAAGAATGATCAAACGAATGATGATGAGTCTCATAAAGAACTAAACGACGTAGTATGATCAATTAATCCTGGTCGTCCATGTTTTAACATCTAACGGACACAAGGAGGTCTCTCATTTAATGGAACGATGTCGTTTTAAGAGAAGCAATCCTGGCCATTGATCTCAATTGATCCAAGGGCCAGGATCACACAAGATCAAAGGGGTATATAAGTCCCAATCTATCATTCATTACACACATTATACACCCATATACAGACCACTCAAAACTCTAGCCGCCTTCATCTTCGTCTCTAATGGAGACTGGCCGGAATGGCCTGAAACCATGGCCGTCTTCGGCTCAAACCACCATCAAACGTCTTATCCCTCATCCTCACACACCATAACCACCATGAAACCCCCCCAGAAAACCAAAAGCCCCTTCTTTCTTGAAAGTTCGGTCGCCGGAACCCTAACCGACGACCTCTAACCTATGAACCAGGCTCCCAGTTTTACACCATAAGACCATCTTAAAAAGGCCTTTCACCTTATCTAGGTAGATAGCCTCGAATCAAGCCGAAACTGCTCGAATAAAGCAAAGAAGCTCGCAGGAACCCTACTCCGGCGAGCACCAAAAACATAACCTACCCCCAAAACCCCTCAAACAACACCCAGAACACCCCCTTACCCACTAAAACTTCAAAATAAGTCCCATCGAGGAAATCAGATATTCAGAAGACTTTTAAGTCTTCAAGAGTTTATGAAGTCTGGAAATAACAAAAGAAAAAGAAAGAAGAAATAAAGAAGAGGGAAAGAAAGAAAGAAATACGGTTCCTTTTCCCCCAAATCAATGAAGAAAGGAGACGTAAGTTGATTCTTCCGAAGAACCGGAAGCGAAGTGCTATGCCGGGGCAGGGGGGTGGGGGAAAGAAACGGCTCCGAAGAAAAAAATTGGGGTTCCCAATGCTTCACCCAGGAAACTCATTCCTCTTATGATTTCCATGACACGAATCTTACTCTAAGGATCGAAATAAAAGGTAAAATACTCATTACTCGTAATTAAACCCACTATCATCATATCGTTTTTACCAAGAAATAAAAGAGATCCTGAAAACTAAGTTTTTCTTTACCCTTCTTCTTCTTTGCCTATTTGCCTACTGTAAATATTCTTGATATTCTTGTTAGTTTGTGTTCGTTGCATGCTTAAGATCTATTCTATTTCTTTACACATGCCTAGTCTGTCTTAGCACTTTAGGGTTTTTAATAAGTTTTATACATGAATTATGGTTAAAATATGCTTCTTTATGTGATTTGTTCATCATGCCTTGTCTGAAATTATGCTTTGATTAATTGGGATTCAACCATTATCAAAACTTCTCTATGAGTTCTAGTTGATTGAAAATTGATTTACTATTAAGGTTGTGTGTGCAATACAACATGAATTGGTTATATTTGTAATCTGATTCATTTGTTAGATTATTATGAATCCTGATACTTTTATGGTTTGGTTATAGCTGTAAAGATCTAGGGTTAGTTTCTGAAAGTTAAAGAAGAAATGGCTATTCTTGAAATAATTAAGTCTGGCTATTCCTAAAATGATTAAATTGGTTATACTATTAAGTGGTTAGTTTTGCAAACCTATTTCTGGTTAGTTACATAGTATTAATAAGGGGCTACATTTTAAATAAGAGTGAAGTCTGTTAAAAGGGGTTAAAATTGAAAGGGATTTGGGTCTGAAATTAGGCTAAGTCTTAAATAGTTGTAAGAAACTGGCTATTAGTTAAATAAGGTATTAAACCTAGCCTGCCCAAACCTTCGTAGGTCGGGTAAATAAAGAGAAATAATAAGGGTATAATAGGAACAATAAATGGCATAATTGAATATTTAATAAAGCCTATGGGGATAGAAAAGACTTTACTACCTAGTATTCTTGTAATTAATTACAAAATAAAAGGTAAGATAGGTATAATAAAAAGGCAGAATTGAAATTACACTTAGCAAGTGAGGGCAGCTTAGTCAAACACCCCTAGTAGAACAAAGAAGAACTACCTAGAACCTTCCAGCAAGGGCTGGAAGGCATTTCGACACCCAATTCAGGGGATTAAACTGTAAATCATTAAAAAGTAAATAGGAGGGGATTAGAAATAAGTTATTTGAATTTTCCCCTCAAATTTCACCCCAAAACAGTCTATAAATAGGCTTCTATTAAGCCTGAAAAAGGGGTTACAAAAAAATAGGCTGGATTTTAGAAATTCAGAGGTTGAACATTAAGGGGTTTGATCTCGTTAGTCCAGATTTTGAAATTAAGAAAAAGGGATTCTAAGCTTAGATACTGAAATTCTAGCTGATTTCTTTGGGAATTAATCTGGAGTTCTATTAGAGTTTATTGCTCTTCAACTTTGCTGGATTCTATTTGAGCTCTTCAATTCCACTTGTTGATTTGCTGAACTACTAAACTTTGGAATTCTATTTTGCTGCTATACTTGCTGCTTTGTCTGCTACTCTACTACTGCTCTATTGCTGCTATTGCTGACTATTCTTCATCTTCAACCTAGACTTATAAGTTATTTTTGGTGAATCAGGTACATTTTCTTTTCTGGAAATGTAGTTACGAATTAATTGAAGAAATGAAAGTCTATTGAGCTATTTGGACGAATTTTGGTGTTGTTCTCTTCTAGTTTTATAATCATCATATTTTAGAGTTCATGTAATTTAGTAGGATGGTTTGTAATAATTAATACTGTATGTAGTCGAGACAAAGTAAGTAGATAGTGTAGTAGTAGTATATACGTAAAATACAGTTACCATTAGCCTTAGGTTGAAAACAGGCTAACATATGAATCTAACTCGCCTAGTGAAATAAGTATAACAAATGAAATGATAATCAAACAACCTCGCTAATTAGAACTTGATAATTAGTCTATAAAAAGGAAATGAGTAGATGAGTTACAACTGTTTTTTCATCCAAATTCGTTTCTCAACAATTTACAATAATATAAATTAGAATCCGGTAATTAATAATAGTTCAAACCTATTTTATTAGTATAGTCATCACTGTTTAAGTAATTGAAATAGAAGTATTATTACTTAAGTTCTGTTAACGCTTAATTAGTTATTAGAATTCAGAATTAGTATTGATAAACATGTATTCGAGAGCTTGGTAATATAAAAAATGAATTTCGTTGATCTATTTCGTTGTTTAATGAATATCTATTTAATTGTTATAAAATTTCAACTCTATTCTATATTTTATCCGTCTATTCTGGGCCTGACTGAAAACATAGGCCCATACTCAATTGAATTCACTTCTGGACCTTTGAATAATGATACATGTATATACTGGGTCTCAGAGGCCCAGTTACGTGTAATAAACTGCTAATACATTCTACAAGTCCAGGCCCGGAAATGGATAGTTGGCCTGGATGTAATAACATCAAATTCTGAAAATATCAAAATCATAACATAATTAGGAGAAAAAACAGTAATAGTGATTATAGTACTTGATAGGTTTGGACTTAAAAAATAACAGGATGAGCCTCGCATAAAATGAAAAACAAGCGGGGCCCCTATATGAACTTTAATAAGAATGTTAGACTCGGGAATACCGTTTAGCGAATTTCACGGTCTTTCCTAAAGATAATAAGACGTAGACGCTATAGGCACAATTAAAATATACATTCCTAAATAGGAGTGCACATTTATGTGACTCAAATCTCAAATCCCGGCGAAGCTGAGACGTATTAAAGTCACAGGCGTACTGGTTATGGTGTGACTCGAAATGCATTTTCGCAACGTCGCAAGTCGTTAAAACATCAAAACGGAGCATTCACATTTTGTAAAAGCATATAAGGAAATCAAATAAGACAAGAACAACAGTTGAGCGACTGTGCTAAAACCGCGAAATTAGGGAGTGCCTAACACCTTCTCCCGGGTTAACAGAATTCCTTATCCGGATTTCTAGTTTCGTGGACTGTTAAAACAGAGTCAATTTCCTCGGATTCAGGATTAAACCGGTGACTTGGAACACCATTATCTTCCCAAGTGGCGACTCTGAAAATCTAAATAAATCTCGTTCCGATTGTCCTTAAAGTGGAAAAACTCCTTCCCTGTTGTTATTATTATTATATCCTATCCTGGGATGTATTAGTAATTAATGGGGTATACCTTATTCTTTGGAAAAAAGGGTAGTAAAAAGGGAGGTGTGACACCGGCGGAAGTGGAAATTTCCTTGTTTCGAACCATTGTCGAAGCAGAAATTGAAGACAGCAAATGGGTCAAAACCCAATTGGAGCAATTAACCTTGATTGATGAGAAGCGGATGGTTGCGGTCTGTCACGGGCAGTTTTACCAACAAATAATGGCCCATGCTTACAACAAGAAAGTGTGACACGGAAGTTTTGAAGTGGGACAGTTGGTGTTGAAATGCATCCTTTCCCACCACCAGGAAACGAAAGGAAAATTCGCTCCTAACTAGAATGGCCCGTACATCATCAGGAAAATACTACCGAGATGAGCATTGTATCTAGGCGATGTCAAAGGAAATGATCCCGAAACCGCGGTGAACGCAGACGCGTCAAGAGGTACTATGTCTAAGCTTACTCCGATGATGTCTCACCGCAGTTTGAGATGATGAAGGCTTTCATTAACGCTACCCAAATGCTATCCACCCTTTTGCAAACCATTTTGAGTCGGTTACCTTTCCTTGGCTACTCTCTTTGGAATCCAGAACCACTAATCAGCCATCCAAAAAAAACCATCAAATGATATCCTGAGCTACGTTCTGACTTGATTCTGAAATGATACGTAGGCAGCCTCTCCCTGAGGTTCAGTCACACCAAACCAAAAATCCAATCATCCCCTGAAATTGAAACAGTGGCAGATGTTATAATGGTTCGGCCAATGAGCTCACCAAATGATTCCAAAGTTGTAATCCCATCCACAATTTCTTTTCCCAAAACCAAGAACAAGTCCTTCGGATCAATTGCCAAAGCATGGACGCTAAGAGACATTATCAAAGGAAAGCGAACACGCAAAAACAGAAAGAGATAAATGAGAGAGTCTTATTAGTAAAAACCGTAGGGCACCATTAGACGAAGAAAGAAGATAAAACCAAAATGAGAGAGTCCATTTAGTAAAAACTCGCCAAGAGCGCTATCGGGCGATGCTGAGAAGAGAAATGAGAGAGGTCAGTTAGCAAAAACCCGCAAAGGGCGCTATCGGCTGAAAAAGAGGTATCTCATCACTGGAAGTGCTAGCAAGTTTTCTTGGTTCGGAAGTACGGATCAATGGATGTATAAGAAGCCGGAAGTGTTACAGGTCGAGCGTCCAGTCCAAGAAGCATGTCATGTCCATTTGAAGTCAGCATGCACCCAGATAAGTTTTCTTTTCCCCTAAACGAGACGTTTCTACTTTTTCTTTTAAGTTCATCTTTTCCACTCCATATTTGTTTTCTTTCCTTGGAATCTCTTTCATTTGAACCCTAAACTTCGAAACTTGTTACAAAGGAAAAGGTGGCAGAATTGGTTCCACAGGGCTCCGCCTGACAGAAGCCGAAGAAAATGCCCCGCCTCAGCTAGTGGGTTAGTCCAATCCTGACTGACCATTGCTTGTTGACATTCCCTAAAGGAAAAGCATTTGAAAAAAAGAGAGGGCCGAAGGCAAAGGTCCGGAACAATAGAATGAAGCAAAAATCCAGTGCCCACACGGGCAAATCATCGTGAAAGCCCAAGAGTTCGAGTTCTTTCAAGTTTAGGGGAATCCCCTTTTTAAGATCTCCGAACAGCAAGGTTCTCGACAGAAATGAAGTACGGTCAAGCAATCAACATGATCGAGGCCACAAAACCAACTACCATTTTAAACTAACAGATTGTTCTTTGTTGAACGTTTGGAGTAGGTGTAATCCCAGCAACCATGCAAGAAATGGATGCAGCCTGAAAAAGGAGGCAATGTACTACCACGGAAACAACTTCGTAGCAGAAAATCAACCAAAGGCAAGTTTCCTCTCTGATTTTCTACCCAATGGCATAACCCGTTGATTCTCCTTGGCATAACCCAAGGAGCCTCTTTTTCTCTTTCAGGTCTCGGCATAACCCGATGACCCCAACGGCATAACCCGTCGGACCTATTGGCATACCCCGTTGAATCTCCTTGGCATAACCCAAGGAGCCTCTTTTTCTCTTCTAGGTCTCGGCATAACCCGATGACCGCGATGGCATAACCCGTCGGACCCAACGGCATAACCCGTTGAATCTTCTTGGCATAACCCAATGAGCCTCTTTTCTTTTTCCAGGTCTCGGCAAAACCCGATGACCCCGACGGCATTGCTCGTCGGACCCAACAGCATAACCCGTTGAATCTCCTTGGCATAACCCAAGAGCCTCTTTTTCTCTTCTAGGTCTCGGCGTAACCCGATGACCCCGACGGAATAACTCGTCGAACCCAACGGCATAACCCGTTGAATCTCCTTGGCATAACCCAAGGAGCCTCATTTTCTTTTCCAAGTCGCGCCATAACCTGATGACCCCGGCGATATAACATGTCGGACTCAACGGCATAACCCGTTAAATCTACCTGGCATAACCCAAGGAGTCGTCTTTTTCTCTTTTCCAGGTCTCGGCATAACCCGATGACCCTGACAGCATAACCCGTCGGACCTAATGGCATAACCCGTTGAATATCCTTAGCATAACCCAAGGAGCCTATTTTTCTTTTCCAAGTCTCGGCATAACCCGATGACCCCGACGGTATAACCCGTTAGACTCAATGGCATAACCCGTTGAATCTCCCTGGCATAGCCCAAAGAGCTGCCTTTTTCCTTTTTCAAGTCTCGGCATAACCCGACGAACCTGATGGTAAAACCCGTCGGACCTAACGGCATAACCCGTTGAATCTCCCTGGCGTAAACCAGGGAGCCTTTTCCTTTTTGCAAGTATCGGCATAACCCTATGACCCAACGGCAGAACCCCTTGGATCTCCTTGGCATAACCGAAGGAGCCTTTTCATTTTTGAGTCTCGGCATAACCCGATGACTTTAACGGCATAACCTGTTAAATCTCGGCATAACCCTACCATGTACCAACACTGCCTCGATCCATTCACAAGGATGCACCATCCTGACGTGACCATTTGAATATATGTCATAACTAACTCACAAAATTTTCCTAGTGCAAACTGGGGTAGAAAATTTTGTTCGTTTGTTCGTTTTGGATATCTTAAAGCGGGTTGATCCCAAGAAAGCACAAGGCACATGAGGACCGACGGAGCAATTTTCCTTCCAGCATGATAAAAGAGAAGAAGAAAAGAAGTGAGTTTGGACGTCAATGCGAATGAAAGGGTGAACCGCTCGAAATCTGATGGAAGGCGCAAGCCCCGCCGATCCCTTTTCTACTGAAAAACTATAGAAATAAATAAATACTCACAGCCTAAGAGCATCAAGATTTAGATCGAAGTCTGCTGCAAAAATCAGCAAAGACTCAAGATCAAGTTCCAGAGAATCATAGATAGGAATCTTGTAATTCATAGTTGATATGCACAGTTAGTTTAATTTCATTTTTTCTGGTGTAATAAGGAGGTCAGTAAGCGGCAGCAGCAATAGCAGCAACAGCAACAGCAAAGTTTTAGTCCACGGTAGTCCCAGCTACCAAAACTTCCCGAACTACATTGACCAGATTCCTGTTTAGCCCAGGATATGTAGAAGGCCTCCCGAAGCAAAGGCTCGGACAAGATCTTTCAAAAATACTTCACACGGAATACTCGAACGGGCAAAAATCGTTCGTATCCGCTCATTTATCTTTGCGCAAAAACTCTTCGTGTTTTCGGGCAAAGAGGGGCAGCTGTGAGCACGTGATTTTTGCCCTATATGAGAATTACTCCCAAAAATTTAAAATAAAATAGTTTTGTGTTGTGTGCGATTTTCTGTGAATTTTGTGTAATTTCTTAATTATTATTAGTATTTTTGTCTGTGCGAGTTATTTGTAAATTAATATAAAACATAAAAATATGTTGCATTTACATTTAGGTTTTATTAGGAGTAATTAAGTTTGTTTCCCAAAATATAATCACAAAAATAATACGCTCTATATTTAGCATTTAAAGTCTAGTTGTGTGATTTATATTTTAATTAATATTTAATTATGTGTGTTAATTGTTAGTAGAAATTAATTACTATTGGTTTTAAAATTATTTTTTGATTCTATAACATAGTCTAGAATTTTGGTTAATAAGTGAGGAATTAAGTAGAAAAAGAAGAAAACAAATAGGAAACAAGGCCAACAAATTCGGACCAGGCCCAGCACCCTACCAAGCCCAAATTCAAGCCCTGCTATCTGGCCCAAGAGACCCGGCTAATGTGACGTCCAAACGACGCCATATATGTCATGCCACTCCTCAGCCGTTGGATCACACCTATCCAACGGTTAAGATTAATCCTTCCCATAACCCGCCTAACCCGCCTAACCCGTTACCCGTCTCAACCCGCCCAGTATTAAACCAAACGACCCCGTTTTTCACTAAACGACCCCGTCTATCTCCCCATCATTTAATCCAAGCCGTTCAGATTGTTTGATCCAATGACTCGGATTATTTGAGCCATTTCAATATACCCAAAAAAAACCCCCAAAACCTTTTGCCCCGCCTCATTCCCAAATGACCCATCTTCCATCTCTCTCACCAGAACCCAAACACACCCTAAGAACCCTAGCTAGCTGCCACCCTTCCCATTCACCTTAAACCCGGTGGCGACGACGCCGATGACTACCAGATTAACATCATGGCATCCCCGTCACACCCTGAACCCAGATCCATAAGCCCCTTCCTTCGAATATAGCCAGGTCTCCTCGAATATTAATTTCAAGTCAAGAACCCTAGCCGCCGCCACAAAACCCCAATGGCGGCGCCCCCTCCCTTTGACTCCCAAATTCATACTAAGTCACCCCCTGATCTCCCCAATCACCAAACCACCACTGATTTGATTCAAATCCAGCCAAACCCCTCAAACCCCAATCTGATCCCTAAGAACCCTAGAAAAGAGTTTGAGCCTGTCTAAAGACTTTTTGGGGTTTCAACGGGCTTTAGTCACAGTGTTCTCATTTAATAACACTCGATTAAATCCCGTTTGGCCTCAAAAAAAAATTTCAAAATTTGAAGTTGGTCCAAGCCCATTTGATTCTCTTATTTCTCTTTTGATGTATTTTCTTTCTTCCTTTTTTTCTATCTCTATTTGTTAATATTTGTTGTTAGTTTAGTTTTTGTTATTTTTTTTATCCCGTTTGAATTTCGTCAAATCTTCTGTCCTCCTCCTCAAGACCTTTTATTTGGTCAGATTGTTTGCTTCTGTTTATTTGCTAATTATGTTTAATACATGTTCGATTTGATTGATAGTCGTCAAATAGTTAGTTTCATAGTTCCTTTATTTTTGTCCGACCACATGAATCTTGTTAGCGCCTGAATCAATGGTTAACAGTTTATATGTGTTGTATTTGTTCGATTAAATACTGTCGATCGGTCATAAAAATTTGTTAGAACAATAGACAATACCGTTAGCACTGATTAGTTCATTCTGAATCAGTGACTTTAAATTAAAATCTGAATGGGATATGGCTGTTAACTGTGATGAAATGCAGAGTTTAGTTTAGGCCTGTTAATTGTACATTAAATATACTTTTGAGTTGTTATTTAAATGGTTTAAAAGAGAGATCTATTGGTGTAAATCACAGCCTGTTTAACTACTAAGTAGTGGAAATCAGTATCAGCTTTAGTTTAATGTTAAAGATATGCACTGCACATGAAATGAGACAGTGGAACCTGCTGGACAGCAAGATATTCCACCATTGTCTGCCTTTAAAGGTTCTTTAATGGCTAAAACCATACTTAAACAATTATGAGTGGAAAAATAGAGAAAATATTATGGCTGGACAATTTTAAACAATTAAAATGGGGCTGCACGACTGTGATATGAAGCTATAAAAAGAGAAAAAATTGCAGAACAAAGGACAGATTTTTGACATCTTTTCGGGCAGTAGAAAGAAAGGCAGTTTACTCATTTTCTAGGAGAACCTATTTGATCTTGACAGTCTGTTTAATTGAGTTCAAGAGTTTGAAAATTGAAACATTTAAGAGAATTTTGAAGCGACCAGTTCTTAAAAATTCAAGTTGGCCTTAGTTTCTTGTTCGGTTCAAACCATTCCTAAAATTTCTTGCTATCTGTTTGGCTACTGGTTCTTTGGTCTTTTGCTGGAATCTGTTTTGCTGCTGGTTGTTGTTTGTTGTTGCTATTTGATTTGCTGCACTACTGATCCTTCATTCCTCATCTTTGTTTATTCAAATACTAGGTACACATCTCTAGGACTGTCTATTTTGCTGCCCGCAATGAAATAAAAGCATACTTTAAGCCATGCTGTGAGACCATCATAGGATTGATCCTGCTAGCTAGTAGAGTAAATTGAGACTGTTTCGTTGTAATAGAAATTATATTGTTAATCTTGAAGTATTAAGAGTACACTAATTCTTTCTTTACTGTTAGCCTTAGAAGCACAAACTTGAATACATTCCAACTCAAGAATTAATTCGAGACTCCATTTGTACCTATAATTGGCAGCCAGTTATTATGTATAATCCAATCTTTGTCATGCTTTAGTTAAGACATATTTCATAATAATGTTCTGTTTATTCCTCTAACCGCCCGCTCCATGGTAATCAACTAGGAAGGTTAACCTAAATATTAAATCAAAACGTTCCCCATATCATGTTTACGAACGCGGCATAGAGGGTTAGTCTGATTCGATTTAGAGTTCATTAAAACATGATACAACAACGGCCACACTTTAAATCTTATGAACGACACATATTTGGTATAAGTTATAACTAAAACGAATAAGGATTACATGTAATCAAGTCCTCAGTAGTCCCTTTGGAAGCATGACTTGAAGTAACTCCGTTACAAACTAGGCCATCTTGTGTTTAAAATTTTGAAAAGTACAAGTTTTTACGGAATAAAGCGGTTTGTAATTGATTGAAAGCACGTAGATTACAACATGTTCTAAAAAATCAGATATTTTTGCCATTTACAATAGTTTGAGCGACCGTGCTAGAACCACAGGATCCGGGGGTGCCTAACACCTTCCCTCGGGTCAACAGAATTCCTTATTTAAAATTTCTGGTTCGCGACTTCATTTGGAAAGTCGAAATTTCCTCGATTTGGGATTTAAGTAAATCGATGACTTGGAACACCATAATTTATTCCAAGTAGCGACTCTGAACTAATAAAATAATTTCATCTCGAATATTGTCACTTAAATTGGAAAAACTCCCTCGCGCGTTTTACCCTCCCTGAAAGGTGCGCCAAAAGGAGGTGTGACAGGTGAAGCTAAGAATTTACTAAGAAATGTCAAATATAATAAATAAATAAATAAAGCAAGAGGAGTCAACGTATAGCATATACGGAAAAACAAATGACGCCCAACTAAACTGGATAGACATAACATGATCAGAGAAGTGCTAATTTGGTTCGGATAGACAATGCCGCAGTCCAGGCAATTAATAAGAAAACAAGTGCTAAATTTCAAATTATTGAATAAATTCATAGGAAAGAAGAAACCTTCCTGGCTCAACACGAGGATACCATCTCTTTTTCCTTAAGGTTGAGCTTGTTCAATTGGAGCTAATGCTTTGCTACCCTTTCCTTGTTCAAAATAAAGCCACCTACGAAATATAATAACAAACGCTATTATTTACTTAATGGGTGTCCCAAAATCTTAAAAAATTATAAAATAAACAGAAGGAAGTATAAAGTAAAATTTTATACTATAATAAGTTTTGCTAATTTGTTATATAACAGTAATAAGTTTTATACTCATTTTTAAATTACTGTTTAACCTAACTTTCCCCACTTTTTTCCTTATATTTAGTTGTAAAATTAATAACACTGTATAACCGGTGTCGAAATAATAACACTAAAAAAATATATAAATTTTATACACTTTTACGATTATTAGATACAAATTATTTTGATGTGGGCTAAAAATGATCTTCGCCCTTTAAATTTTAACTCAATTCATTCCCTTAAGAGTACCTTGATATACCAAACCATCTAATGTAACTCAATTCATTCCCTTAAGAGTACCTTGATATACCAAACCATCTAAGCGTGTATTTTGCGTGTAGGGAATTGGATTAAAATTCCTAAACTGGGTACTCCAAAAGGAAATAGGATTAAAATTCCTGAATCGAAACGTGACAACATAAGAAAGTCCGCAGACGTCGATAGGGTCCCATAGGCTTTCACTTTAGCGTCTCTAAAATTGTAGTCATATCATTCCTAAACTATTAGCATTGTATAGTCATGTTACTCCCAAAACTGAGTCCAAAAATCTCAAAAACGGTCTGTTACTCCCTAAAGTCTTAGCATTTGCATAACCAAACAATATATTGTCCGAGAAGTACAATAAATCTACTTAAACAACGTATGCACATCTGAGGAGTTCATTTTTACAAGACAACCAGATAATCAGGTGAATTATGCCTTCATTTTCAGAGACCACATGTTCACTAACATAATATACTTTTCCAACCTTTTCTTCATATTAAAATGGCAAGAAGGTTCTTAACAGCGTCAACTGCAATAACGGATGCACAGAAAAAGAACACGAAGAAGAAAAGAAAAAACGCAGAATTTGTGAAGATGTTGTTGAGCTCAAATTGAGGTTAACACAAAATGTTGCAAGCTAAATGTAAACCTGCTTACTGAAGCAGTCTCATTTCTCCTTCTCCATGCTTCCTAGTAAATTTTCCTCAACTTAATGAGGACTTCATTTAGTCGATTATTTATTTGTTGATTCAGTGCCCATTTCCCAGAAACACTGACAAACATCTGCCATGACTTTCATCACCGAAAAATTAGGATCCAATTCTTTGTATTGTTTGAGATATTTATCCTCCATTAACTTCACCACTTCATCGAGAGTAGGCGTGTGGAAATCTGATCTTCCAAGAACTGGGCCACACTTCAAGATAATTTTCACTTCTCCAGATAGTGAGGAAGCTATCTCCAGACCGGTAGGAGATTTAACCGTGCTTATTTCAGGCTTGCCATTAGCTACTCCTCGACAAGGTGGAATTCCATCATTTGTATCTGAGTCAGCGACATTTGGCAATGTCTCACCTTTACTTGCTGAACCTGCAAATTCAGATTACATACTCTGAGAGAAGAAAAGGACACCTCATAGGCCTTGTACTGAAGTTAAAACAACAACAACAACAACAACACCCCACTATAATCCCACCAGTGGGGTATGAGAAGGGTAGTGTGTACGCAGACCTTACCCCTGCTCTGGGATAAAGGTTGTTTCCGATAGACCCTCGGCATCCCTCCCTCCAAGAACTCCCCACCTTGCTCTTGGGATAACTCGAACTCACAACCTCGTGGTTGGAAGTGGAGGGTGCCCACCGCTAGAGCAACCCACTCTTGTCACTGAAGTTAAAAGACAAACTGAAAGTAATAATCATAGTGATCAAGGATATATCCCTCGTAATCACAAAGGTTAACTGCAACTCAAGCACAACTTTTCGTGTTTCTCTAATATAGCTTTAAATACTTTCTGTACAATTGGAGACAAGAACAGATGGAAATGGATAATCTAGCCAATTCTTGAAAGTTGAATAGGCAAATAAGAAATTTGAAATTCAGTGGAAGAATCAGGGAAAGCTCAATTTGGTTTGAGATCCTGAATCACACTTCCTTAAAAGTCTATAAATCCAGAAACACTCTTCCTTAAAGTCAATAGGATTAAAATGCTCAGAATGCAAAATTTGCAAGGCGATCTAGTTGTTAAAGGTGTCAAAATTATCAACAACCTAACATTTCATTCCATTTTTAAAACTTTGCCAATGTCAAGAGCACACATAAGAGAGTCCTTTTCAGCACGTGCTCTATAATTAATAGATTGAACCATAAATGGAAATGAGATACCCTCTACCTGGACGGATGACGGCAAGAGGAACTTCAAAATGTGGCAGGTCTTCAGTGATCGGCTCATCCTTAGGTTTGATAAAAGCATGGTTAGCATTGGATTTCATCGTAGGTGACACTGGGATTCCGTTACCAGAAATAGATCCAGCTCTCCTAGAAACTGGAAGGCTCTTGTCTATGTTAGAAGGCTGAGATAAAGGAGATCCTCCCTGTGGTACTAAAGAATTGGATGAAATAGGTTGCTTTCCTTTGTTTCTACCAAGTGATGGACAAGATCCAGCCTGTGATTCATCGTCCATGGATTGAGAGGAATCTAGAACACCCAGTGGCTGGTTTTGCACATGAGATTCAGGAGAATCATATGGTTGACTTAATTGATTTTTTAACCGCTGCCTTTTTAGAAGTGGTTCAGGCTCATCTTGCACCAGCTCCTCTTGCTGAACGAAATCAAAAAGTGAAAGGAAGTAAAGGTGAATAGAAAGATTCGAGAAAAACGGCATATTATGGAAGACAGTAGCCAAAAGTAAGAACATTAAAGTAATTCAATACTTCGGGATTCTCGGATGACTTTTTATTTTCTGTTTCGTGAAATGAAAGAAAGCATGTCAGCAAAAAAAGCTCACATGAAAGAGACGGCAGAAAACTGAAGACAAAGTACTATCTATTCCATTTTTACGTGGCACTTTTTTCTTTTTTGTATGTTCCAAAAGAACGATACTCTTTCTACGTTTGGAAACAATTTAATTTCAAACTTCCCATTTTACTCCTAATCACACGGTTCTATAACCACAACACTGTCCTGGCATGTTTAAGACTACAAGTCCCAAAAGTCTTCCTTCTTTCTTAAACTGCATGCCTAGTCAAATAGGCTCACATAAAATAAAATGAAAGAGAGGGAGCAGAAGCATATCTATGATTTCTAGTACATTGGTGCACTATTAAGAAAATGAGGAAAAAATGTATTAAGATGGAATTGATCCCTATTACTCTTAGTAATTAACTCAACCTTAAACCAAGTGCAGCATTCACCCTTCTTGGAGCATGGGTGCCAAGAGTTAATAATATACCAATTTTAGAAAATATATACATAAAATATCTAATTTTGCAAAGAGATCATGAGTTCATGTACCCCATATTTTTTCCTATAAATCCACCCCTAGGAGGGAGTACTCATTCAAAAGGAAGAAAAACAGAAGTGTATTAAATGAAGGAAATTAGCACCTTTGATTCATCGTTTTCAAATATCGCATCTGCAAGGACCCTATAGTTCTCCTCTTCTATAAGGTCCCAATTTTTATTATACAGTTTTAAAAGTTTCTTCAACACTGGCTTCACTTTGTCTCCAGAAATCCCGATAGCTTTCATAGCACGAAAGGCACAATCGACCCTAGAGTTTGGAGGCATTGCTTATCGAAGCTGATTTAAGATAGCAGCTTGAAATTGAGCCTGCATTTTCCAAGACATCATCTGCTAGAGAAGGGGACAAGATACAAAGTACTAGATAGCCAACGAGAAGTACACAGCCGTAACACCAAAGACACACGTAACTGAGGCTTTGAATACCCAAATATAATAACTAATCCAAACATACATACAATGATTTCCCAATGTATGTCAGTAAGAAAATTGCATAAAGCTGATGGGATGTTTCCTCCATCAGCTGGCTTTTGAAAATTCAACACTAGGACCAAAAGAGTATTTAAAAACTGTATTAGTTCAAGACATCTAAGGCTTTATGCCACTCTTGTAAAAGATATAGCATCAAAGTAAGTCCTACAAGAGAGAAAATATGTATAATTACAAGTACAACTAGTTAAGAATTTCAAACATGAAACATTACAACTTTCGAGGAATCTGATTAAGTGGGGAACGGTTTACATCATCCAGTGCACATAGAAAGATTGCTTAGATGGCTGAAGATTCTTCAACAACAACAGCGATGCCACAATCCTTAACAAGTTGTGGTTGGTTATATGAATCCTCACCGACCGTGTCGCTCCATTTAAGCTCATCCTAGACCGATATATGCAAAATAAAAATAAAAAGTACTAGAAGTTGGAATATAAAGAAGGCTGAAGATTCTTAGACAAGGAAATAATACTGCAAGCTTCTCTTACCTTCTTAAGAAAGTGCTTATAAGCACAAACACACAAATCCAAACAAATTTATTACAACCTCCGACCCATTATGTATGTTGTATGACTAGGCACAAAGATTGACTTGTGGTCTAAGCCAACCCATAGATATATGTGTGGCTAAATGCCTAAATCATCACGTTTCGGGGAAAATGAGAAGTTTAAAATTATTGTTTCTAGATGCAGAAGGGTAGCCTTTCTTTTTGGGAATGACTAATAAGGAAAGTACATCACATAAACTGGGATTGAGGGAGTATATGTTAGTTTTAGAGCATATTAGTAGTTGTGATTATTCGTGATTTAGTGATATTATGGTGGTGTTAGTTGGTAGTTCAGATAATAAGGGATGGAAGACAAATAGATAGGGTAGTAAATAATACTCCTTCGGTCCCAATTTATGTGAAACTCTTTCCTTTTTAATCCGTTCCAAAAAAGAACAACACATTTCTATATTTAGTAACAATTTAACTTTAAAATACTCATTTTACTCTTAATGTGATGATTTATAACAACAAACATTTGTATTGTTTGTTTTAATCGCAAGTTTCAAAAGTCTTTCTCTCCTTAAATTTCGTGCCAACTAAACACTATCATGTAAAGTGGGACGGAGGGCGATAGATTTGATAGTGGATAATAAGTATGCATGTAACTGAATTTGTGGCCTTAAGAAGAGTAAAGAGTTAAAAAGTATATATGATTAAACTACAACTATAATTTCACCCCTAGAATAGAGGGTGTGATGGTCCAATTCTACATAGTTCTTAGCTTTGTCTTAGACCCTATATTTGTGTCAAAAATACACCACATATTTTGAATCCAACATTGTGATAGCATCCCTAACTCAAACGCATAAAGTTCAAATACTGATCCGCCTACGCATGATGTAACTAACTCATGAATAGCCGTAAATACTAATATGCTCTAAAAGACTGAAACTAACACATTACCAACATAGAGGATCATAAGAAAATTATATTCTTTATAGAGCATTTCTCGTAACTAAATCCAAACTTTCATCCACACATGAAAAAGCAACTTCAAGGCATTTTGTTTTCAATGTTAGAAACTCAGTAAGAACAGTCGAATTGCCACAACTGATACCACAGTATTAGAGAAGAATAACCCCCTAGGCAGTGACCTAGTGGCTAAGAGTTTTGAGTAATAACCTTTGGTCGTACAAATTCCGTGGAGTCGACACTAGGCCAACTCTTTCAACCTGTGTAAACTTTCGTGAGCAGAATTACCCAGTACCAGAATTACCCAGTACCTCCGCTAATGGGAGGTAACAGGTAATCTGTAAATTAGTCGAGTTGTACACAAGCTAGCTCCAACATCACCTTTATAAAGACAAAAAGAAATACCATTAAACAAGAGCAAAAAGAACATGATAATTCATTCACAACAACCCTCCTAAACAGTGATGGCAAAATGGTTAAACAAAAACAATTATCCCATATTATCCATTAAAAAAAGAGTTAGATAATGAATTTTTTAAAAAGGGTCAAATATGGATAAGAACCATATTATCCATTTAAAATAGATAACCAATGGATAACTAGTGGGTTTAACTTTTACATTTATAAAGACTCAAATTGGGGGTTCCTCAAGTTTGGCGGACTAGAATTTTCTCAAAAGTGAGAATATTAAGTCATGAATAATATGGATCTATATTATTCACCAGTTAAACCTTTTTTAACCGTATTAAATATGGGTCGGGTCGGGTTGGATAACTTATCCATTTTTACACTACACGATTTCAACCCGCCCATATCTGACCCGACCAACCCATTTGCCACCACTACTCCTAAAACACCCAGCATTATCACCAGAAACAATTGTTCTTGTAGTTGTTAAACTGGTGAAATCACCCAAACAGTAACCTGTAACAGAATCAAAGAATAGCAAGCCACTGAAAGCTAATAGCAATTCAACCCTAACGAAAAATAAATGAACACACACACCAAAAAAAAAAAAAACAGGTCAAGATGAAATTAACATTACATGAAAAATGAAAAATACTGAATTCGTACCCACTGCTATAAAACAGGAGTGGGTACAGTAGTAAGAGAGCCGTGGGTACAATCTCCGCCCAGAGCTACAATTTGATCCAGGCATATAATTAAAAAAAATCCAATAAAAAAAAAGTAACAATAATTTATAGTGCACTTGTACAAACTGCAACAAAATAATAGTAGTAAGTATTCTGAACCCACTAATACCAAATAATGCATTTAATTTTGAAAAAATGACACCCTGTTGTTACCATGGAAAATGAGGTTTAACTCCAGCAGCAGTCCATTTGCACAGAAAGTGAAAGGCGCACGGCGCAGCGGATAAATTGTATTGGGGAACAGCGGAGAAAATGTTATGAAGTTGACGCGTCAGCAATGGCGTTTGTATTTATGGAGTTCTTAACACAAATGGTCCCTTATGTTGGTGGGTAAGTCTAAAATAATCCTTAGAGTGTGTTTGGTACGAACGAAATTTCGAAAATGAGTGATTTTATCACTTATTTTCTCTTGTTTGGTTGATAAGTGAAAATTATTTTCCGAAAAATATTTTCTATTGTTTGGTTAGAGAGTAGAAAATGATTTTTTTTAGAAAAATATTTTCTATGCAACTACTTTTGCAAAGAACTAAATAACTGAAAAAATACTAATATGTTGTAAACAAGAATGAGAAAGACTAAGGTGATGATTTCTCCTATTGATGGAATCCCTTCTCTTTATGCTCATACAAATTTATCAATATCTCGGTATCAATCATGAATAATATTCCTACCGTAAATCTCTCCCGAGTAATCACAGTAATTTACTAATGTACTTTTCCGAGTTACCCTAGCTTGCTCTAATTATCATAATTCACTTTAGATTACACCCAAGATTTCTTTATTTCTAATCTCATCTTTAAACCCGCAATTATAGATTCCTCTAATAATCTAGGAATGATGTTGTTCAACAATAACCTAAATATGCATTCTTTTCCAAGTTTTGCACACTAAATATGCACAACTAATTGGGGATCCTATCAATTAACTACAACAAGAATGAAGTTGAACAAATAGAGATTAACTAACACTTTGTATTCACACTAATGAGAAGTTCATCAACCAATAGGTTCCATCACAACCTTAGATAGTAATTTAGCTACTCATAACTATGAAAGTAAAAGATAGAATAGATTTCATAATGAAAATTCAAAAGAAAAGTAAGAGATATGTTTAGAGAATTTTCTCACGCTAGTTTCCTTGCAAAAGTAATCAATAATACAAACTTGCCTCCCTTGGGCGAATCCTAAGGTTTTATAGAAGGTTTAGGTCATAAAAATCTCGTTTTTACACTTTAGTCCCATAACGTTTTCGCCTATCACCGTGGTTCTGCCGCGGCCATGGTCGAACCGCGGTGAAACACACTTTTTGAATCTTTATTTTTTCAACAGGCTTCAACCACCGTGGTTTCACCTCG
The DNA here is from genome assembly GCA_032618575.1 of Nicotiana noctiflora. Lineage (NCBI taxonomy): Eukaryota > Viridiplantae > Streptophyta > Magnoliopsida > Solanales > Solanaceae > Nicotiana > Nicotiana noctiflora. The sequence goes on along the minus strand of JASVEL010011906.1, from coordinate 234,198 downwards.
ATCGCGGTGGAACCACGGTGAAACGCGTTCTCTCAATCTCTAGGGCTGTCATGCATGGACTTTAATGATTTTTGCATAATTGGCCTTTTTCATCTTCTTCTGACTCCAAAATTGCTCTTTAGCCTTATTCAACTATTTTGTACCTACAATTCATGAGAAACACTAATAAGAGAATTTTGCCATCATATATATATATATATATATATTATCAAAACAACTTTAAAATGTGATTATTTAGGGTATGAATATAATAAAATTTACCTATTATCAACAACCCACACTTAAATCTTTGTTCGTCCTCGAGCAACTTTAATCACACTTCTAGGCTTACATTCTCAATGTCTTTCCCCAAAATACATCACACAAGCTACAATCCATGATTAAACCTAAGTAGTGTACAATCCTTACTCAACTCCAGACTCCCATGCCAAAACACATTATTGCTTACTCTAATTACTTTAACAGACTTGAAGACTTACCTTTTCTTCCTGAGTTACATGCCCTCACAATACAAAATCTGAGAGAAGTTCCCGCACACATGAAATTTACAACAAAGAACTATATATAGAAAGAATTCACTCACTCTTAGCAAAGAGCATTCATATGCACACAGACACACCATAAGCTTGCCCCTAGTGTGATACTCTACTAATCGAGCCATTCAGTCAAAGATCAAGAGGTCTTTAAGGGTTGTAATGTAGGCTACGGGACGGGTAGGATATTTTTGGATATAGTGGCTAACCTCCCTAAGCACGTCTTTTACACCAAACTTCAGTTTTGTCTTACCATTATGCTCATACATACCATTCTTCCACCTTTTGATTTACTTGTAATCCCACTTTTCTTTCAAGTGCAACTGGCTTCATTCTATTATATTGTCTCTTTTTTTTAGAATAGAACATTCACTGTACAAATGCCAGTTCACCAACTCTACCATTCATCTTGATTTCCCTTTTTCACTACCCCCTCACCCCACACGTTTACTTTTGCATATTTATTACAATTCGAGTGCTTCTAGGAGGTATGGTTCAACAATGCACTTATTCATATATATTGTGAACATCACATGGTTATCAAAGAACGGGCTTAAGGCTCAAAGGGGTTAACTATGATATTATGTACAGGTGGATCCACAGTTTTTATGTTATGGGGTTGCACAAAGAAATGCCTCTATCATCTCTACAACCAAATGGCTTATATTTCGCTTTGCACACAGACAAGGCAAGTTCTAGGTATCATGTGTAAACACATAATGTAGGTAAAAACCTCACACACACTTAGCATGCAACTCATTCCGAATTAGTTCATCAATAAAGTCATACAAATGTTAAAGCAAGTCAAATTGTGCAAACTTAAGGCATATCGTAGAATCTACAATCAAGCTTAGAAAATTCACTCTCAAGTTTCTTTTAGTTTTTCAAGTGTGCATAATCGGGGTTACATATTAACCTTCACCCATTTAAACCTAAAAAGTAGAAAAAGAAAAATCTACCTAACCCGGTTCAAGAGAAACCCTTGGAAAAGAACCGTGGTCAAAAGAAAAATCAAGGGGTAGATAATACACAACCTAAGAAAAGGAAAAGAAATAAACAAAAATCTACATGGACTACTTCCCTCAAGAGTATTGTCCAATTAGTCCGTCATCAGGAAGAGTCCTCTACTATTATTTTTGGGTTTATATATATATATATATATATATATATATATATATATATATATATATATATATATATATATATATATATATATATATATATATATATATATATATATATATATATATATATTTATTCCGACTTCGACCCTCAAGAAACCTATCGACAAGTATCCATCGTGGGGCTGATCCAGCTAATATTATATACAACTAAATTATATTCTACATAATTATACAATTTACAACATACAAAATAGAGTAAGTCTCCCACCCTACACTTAAAATCATGGCATGTCCCCATGTCATATAAACAAAGTAAAGCATAGAATGGTGAGACGACTTCCCTAAGACTCAATCAGAGTGGGAAACTGTGGTGGGGTCGATGTTGCATTCTCGACCCTATGGTCTGAACCAAGCCATAAAGCGGCTCTCAGACCTGGACCGTCACTGAGACATCGCATACATGCGAGTATGCAAGCCATCCACTGAAGTGTGTAGATCCGCCACTTCTTCTTCCAACGACCTAAGCATAGGTCTCGTGGACTGTGAACGTGAAAGGCTAGCTCCAGAATAAGTGTGCCTAGATAGACCTGCAGTGTCTGTAGACCTCCTGGAATTGGACTTCCGGGACTAGGTCATCATCATCATTATCAATATCAATTGGGTCGTTACCTCGTCCCACCCGAATACCTCAAGCTTTTAATGGGGCAAGTCTCCATCAGTTGGTAAGGTGGGTATATGGTGATTTAGGCACGACTTAGAGTCCAGCTAAATTACACAGTGATGAAATGATACTTAGGGGTCCTCTAAAGTCAAAGGGATTCTATTTTCCTTCCTTGGTCACTACTATATAATAAATATGTTCATAACAGTAGTTACTCGGATGGTTACTCAGACTTCACCACCCGCTGACTACAAACCTACTCCTTCAATGCAATCATACAATGACTACTACACTCCCACAATTATTTTCAACTTTTCCATCAATTCCAGCCTAATGCACCCCACACTTACTCTTTTCAATGTTAGTTATATTTACATAGACACCATGTACACTTCATTCATCACGATAATACCACCCCACACAATTATACACAATCTCCAAAATTATAACGACCCAACCAAGCGTAAGCATAACATACCCCAAAATTATACAACACAATGCCAACCCATGGCTCAAACTTTACATTTGTAATACAAAACATGATTGTGGGTCTCCACACTACCAATTTATCCTCACAATTAAATAATTTTGGAGACCTGTCCAATTCTAGCACCAATCATCACAAAAATCACATATACAACAATAGCAATAATAATAATAGGGCACAAATTCATATTTTACACTAAGCCTAGATAGGGCTTAAGCAAAAACTACAAATTAACTACATTACACTACATAAACTAAAAAAAATTAGAGAGAAGAAAAAGCAACTTACTTGAAGAAAGGAGAAGAAAGTTACAACTTGCTCTAATGGAGTACAATGGGATGGATGTGAAGGAGGATGAAGAAGAGGAGGGGGGAGTTAAGGTTAGGTAGAGAGAAAATAGAGGGAGAGGGAAAGAGGGCGGCTGGAGAGTGAAAATATTAAGGGAGGGGGTAGTACTTTTTGTTAGGATATAAGGGGGGGGGTAAAGAAATAAAAAAAAATTTAACTGAAAACTTACAGGGACCGTCGCGATCTACCGGCGATTTTACTACGATCGCGGTAGAACCGCGAGCAGTGAGGTTTAGAGAGGATGTTTCACTGCGGTAGAATGACTCCTATGATTCTTAGAATCGCGGTAGAATGCCTCATCTGATTCTTACGCCTGACAGCAACATTTTTTTTTGTATAGTCTAAACTATCAGATTTACAACTACAATAATTTCATGGGTTGCCTCCCACGTAGCACCTAATTTAACATCGCGGTACGATTCAACTAAGAGCATTTAAGGCTCGCTCGACTTTTGTGGATCATTCAAATACAACTCAAACTTCTCTTTGGCCTCGTCCATGCCCACGTATAATTTTAACCATTGTCCATTGACTCTGAAAGTGCGAGAAACATCTTCAGTGCCTACTTCCACAGCTCCAGACGGTAATACTTCAACCGCACAAAATGGGCCAGACCACCTTGATTTTTGTTTGCCCGGGAACAATCGTAGTCTTGAGTTATAGAGTAATACTTTGTCCCCGGACTTAAAGTTACGCTCTATGATGTTTTGGTCATGCATCTGATTCATGCTCTCCTTATATAACCTCTTGCTCTCAAAAGCCAAATATCGGAACTTTTCTAACTCATGTAATTCAGTGACTCTTGTTTTGCCCGCATCTTCCAAGTTGAGATTTAGTTGTTTAAGTGCCCACCATGCTTTATGTTCCAATTCAATGGGTAAGTGACAAGCCTTCTCAAATACCAACTTGTATGATGACATGCCGATTGGTGTCTTAAAAGCTGTCCTATAGGCCTATAACGCATCATCGAGCTTCCTTGACTAGTCGGTCCTTGATGCATTCACTGTTTTTGTTAGTACACTCTTAATTTCCCTGTTGGATACTTCAACTTGCCCACTGGTTTGTGGGTGGTATGGAATAGCCACCTTATGTCGCACATCATATTTTGCCAGCAATTTTTCAAATGTACGATTACAAAAGTGAGTGCCCCCGTCGCTTATGATTGCCCGCGGTGTCCCAAAGTGAGTGAATATGTTTTTCTTGAGAAACCCAACCACCACCTTAGCATCATTGGTGGGTAATGCTACATCTTCCACCCATTTGGACACATAATCTACAGTAACAAGAATATACTTATTACCGTAGGAGCTGACAAAGGGACCCATGAAGTCTATCCCCCAGACATCAAATACTTCCACCTCTTGGATTGGGTTCATGGGCATCTCGTGACGTCAGGAGATGTTCCCGGTGCGTTGACATTCATTACACCCTTTTACCCACAAGTGCGCATCTTTAAACACTATTGGCCATAAAAATCCGGCCTCAAGCACCTTAGCTGCTGTCCGAACTCCTCCGAAATGGCCACCATATGCCAAAGCATGACAATCCTGCAAGATAAAAGATTGTTCGATCTCAGGGATGCATCTCCGGATCATGTTATCAAGGCAAATTATAAACAAGTAGGGCTTATCCCAATAGTACACTTGGCTTTCACGAAAGAATCTTTACCTCTGGACCGATGACAGGTCGTGAGGAACAATACCACTGGCCAGGTAATTTGCATAATCTGCATACCACGGCGCTTCAAGAAGAGTGGTAGTGAGCAGCTGCTCATCTGGAAAGGTTTACAGTATTTCTTCACTTTCTACAACATTTTCAGCTCCTTCAAGTCATGATAAATAACCAGCGACTTGATTTTCAGTGCCCCTGCGGTCACGAATTTTAAGATCAAACTCTTGCAATAGCAGAACCCAACAAATTAGGCACGACTTAGAGTCCTTCTTTTTAATTAGATATCTAAGTGATGCATGGTTAGTGTATACAGTTACCTTGGATCCTATAAGATAGGACCTGAACTTGTCAAAAGCAAACACTACAATCAGCATCTTCTTTTCCATCACTGTGTAATTTAGCTGGGCTCTGCTCAGTGTTCTACTAGCATAGTAGATTGGATGCATCAACTTGTCCTTCTGCTGGCCCAGCACTACCTCCACTACATAATCACTAGCATCGCACATGAGCTCGAATGGTTTCTCCCAATTGGGGGCAACAATGATTGGTGCTGTGATCAGCCTCTTCTTCAATTCCTCAAATGCTATCCCGCAATCATCAGAAAATACAAAAGAGTGATCTTTTTCTAGTAACTTACAGAGGGGGTTGGCGATTTTGGAGAAGTCGTTAATAAACCTCCGATAAAAACCAGCATGTCCAAGAAAGCTTCTAATGGCTTTGACTGAAGTTGGTGGAGGCAACATTGCAATGACGTCAACTTTTGCTCGATCAAACTTAATTTCCTTGCTTGACACCCAGTGCCCCAAGGCTATTCCTTCTTGTACCATGAAATGGAACTTCTCCCAATTGAGAACCAAGTTAGTCTCGATGCACCATTTCAACACACGCGTCAAATTGACTAGGCATTCATCAAATGAATTCCCTACCACTGAGAAGTCATCCATGAAAACCTCCATAATATCTTCCACCATGTCAGTAAATATGGACATCATGCACCTTTGGAATGTGGCAGGTGCATTACATAGGCCAAATGGCATCCTCCGGAAGGCAAAAATGTCATATGGGCATGTGAATGAGGCCTTTTCTATATCCTCGGGGACAATGGAGATCTGATTATACCCTGAGTACCCATCTAAGAAACAAAAGTGTGACCTCCCTGCTAACCTGTTGAGCATCTGGTCAATGAAGGGAAGTGAGAAGTGCTCTTTACGGGTGGCAAGATTCAATTTCCTGTAGTCCATGCAAATCCTCCAGCCGGTGACAATTCTTGTTGAAATTAACTCATTGTTCTCATTCTTCACAACCGTCATTCCACCCTTTTTTGGTACACATTGAACTGGCCTAACCCAACTGCTATCAGAGATTGGGAAAATAATTCTCGCATCTAACCACTTTGTTACCTCCTTCTTAACCACTTCCTATGTTCGGATTCAGCCTCCTCTGATGTTCCCTGGAAGGTTTGTGTCCCTCTTCCCGAAGAAACTTATACATACAATAGGCGGGGCTGATCCCCTTTATGTCTGCCATGGTCCAACCAATGGCAGGTTTGCACTCCTTGAGTACCTGTATAAGTTGTTGAGCCTGCACATTTAGCAAACCGAATGAGATAATAACAGGTAAAGTAGAGTTAGGGCCCAAAAATTCATACCTGAGGTGAGCTGGTAATGGCTTGAGTTCCAGCTTGGCTGGTTCCTCATTGGATGATTTTGCTAGGGGGCTCTCTCTCTTTTCTAGGTGTAGAGGTTCAAACTCCAGATTTCTATCCCAAAACCCCCGGCCTTCTAGTGCTAACACCCATTCCGCCAGACTTTCCCCATTTACTTCCTCTAAGTTCATTAGGCATGTTGTTAGTGGATTCCCAACTGTCAACGCCTTATCGTCTGTCTCCACTATCACATCTACTACATCAATAAGGGAGCAATTTGCGAACTCACTTGGGCGCCTCATAGATTTCTGCACATTGAATATGATTTCTTCATCATTTAATCTCATCTTGAGCTCCCCAGTCTCACAATTTATCAATGCTCTCCCAGTTGCCAAGAACAATCTTCCTAAGATTATAGGAATCTCCTCATCCACTTTGCAGTCTAAGATCAAAAAAATCAGCGGGAAACACAAACTTCTCCACCTGAATAAGCACATCATCTAAGATCCCAAATGGCCATTTCATGGTCCTATCAGCTAATTGTAGCAACATTAAAGTGGGTCTAGCTCTCCCAATGCCCAGCCTCTTATAAATCACCAAGGGCATAAGATTGATACTAGCCCCCAAATCACACAATGCCTTAGTAAAAGCAAAGTTCCCTATAGTGCAAGGAATAGTAAAGCTACCTAGATCAGATAACCTTTCAGCTATGGGTCTGGATACCACTGCACTACATGTCTGAGTAAGTGTGACTGTTGCCAAGTCTTGAAAATCAAACTTTCATAACATCAAGTCTTTCATCATTTTAGCATATCTAGGCATCTCTTTCAAAGCTTCAATTAAAGGAATGTTTACCTGGATTTGCTTAAGCATTTCAAAGAACTTCTTGTATTGTTCCTCCTTTTGGCGATTTGCCAATCTTTGAGGGAATGGGGCTGGAGGCCTCTTCTTCCCAATCACTTGGGATTTTTCCTTCTCTACTACTTGTTCGACAACCGACTGTTATACCTGTTCAGCTGCATTCTCAGTTTCTTGTTGCACATCAATATTTTCAGTTGTTGGCTGGACTGTAACTTTTGTCAATCCTGTAGACTCATCTAGTTAATTGGGTACTGGAATAAGTGTCTCAACCTACAAATTACCTCTAGTTCTGTCTTGTTCAGCATCAAGATCTCTACCATTTCTAAGACTCATTGCCATCAGCTGCTTTGGGACTTGATCTTTTGGGTTGGTTTGAGTATCCACAGGTAATGTCCCTTGAGGACGATTGTTCAATGTCATAGCAATATGGACCACTTGCACCTCGATATTGTTAATAGCCGCATCGTGTGCATCCAACCTTTCATTGATCTTGGCGTTGGACCCAATAACATGTTGCATCAAAGCTTCTAATCTTGCGAACCCATCTTGTTGTCTACCCCCGTGCTGTTGTGGAGGTGGATGATACCCTTGCTGCTGATTGTTGAAAGTCTGTGGTCTAGGATATGGAGCCATATTGTTGGGTGGCCTCACACCTCCCATATTTCCTACATTGCATTGTGGCTGAGGAGCCCTGTATTGTTGTGGAGCATGCTGACCCCAGTTCTGATTTGCTTACTGCCATAATTAGCCACATAATTCATGTCTTCATGCTGATGGTGATGTTCATGTTCTGCAGTTCATGGGTTACCCATGGGTTGGCTAATGCAAGATGTGCATAAGCCCCCATTAGTAGTATCTACAATATGCACCTGCTACTTAACTCCAGATTCTTCCACCTTTTTAGTCAGAATTCTCATCTGTGTCAACAGAGTGGCCATGTTTTCCGCCATAGTGTTGGAAGGGTCCAGAGGCACAAAGTGTACCACTGGAGTGATATGTCCATTTCTGGTTGTCCATCTTGAATTTTGAGCCATCTTGTCTAGTAAATTTTGGCCTTCTCTCTAGGTCTTTCTCAGAAAAGCCCCACATGCTGAGGCATCAACTATATTTTTCATGCTATCTGACAGCCCCATGTAAAACCTTTGTCCCAACATCTGTTCTGGAACCCCATGGTAAGGACACACGACTAGCATTCCCTTAAATCCGCCCCAAGTCTCATGTGGTGTCTCCATTGGTTTTTGCTTGAAGCTTACAATCTCTTCAATTTGTTGAGCTGTTTTGTTAGGCGGGTAGAACTTATTGTGAAAATATTTGACTAACTCATTCCAAGTTTCTATAGAGTTGATAGGGAGTAAGTTGAGCCATACCTGTGCAGCTCATGTAACTGAGAAAGGAAACAACAATAGCCTGATTGCTTCCAGTGTCACATTGGGTTGTCTTTGTGTTTTGCATATAGAGAGGGAATTTTTCAGATTCTGCTGAGGGTCTTCAACTTGTGTCCCAGAAAAGAGTCCCTTGTTTTGCAACAAGTGTAGCATATTATTTGTGATCTGGAATGATTTAGCTTGTATTGTCGGCACAACAATGGCAGTAGCCAAGTTGTCAGCAGTTGGTTGTGCCCAATCATAAAGTGCACCCGCAGGCACATGAGGTGCCTCTTCCCTAGCATTTAACACAGCTTGCTGGTTAAGATTATTCACGTCTCCCATGTCAATGTCTAATTTCAGTGTCTGCTGAGATTGTTGATGTTGTTTTGTTTGCATGATTCAGTGCCCGAGATGTTTGCTCTGGGTTTGAAAGTCCTTCAAGTAATTCTTCAGTCCTTGTAGATTTTCTAGGCATGCACCTGAGCAACCAATTCAACAATCGTCAAGATTTTCAATCAAAAGTTGTGTAAAGAGAAATCTGACTACAATAAGAATCTTGTAATTCTGTCAATGGCAATTGATAATTTCGTTAACTCCCCGGCAACGACGCTAAAATTTGATCACGCCTAACTATGCCTTATAAAAAGGACAATGTGGTCGCATCAAATATAACCCAAGTATTTCACACGAGGCCGAATCCTCAGAGAGTTAACCTACCAACTACAATCTTCAAAACCCAATAATCTTCCGAATCAGCTTCCTAAATATTCAAATATCCTTTTTGAGTATTTCTTAATAACTACTTTTGCAAAGAACTAAATAACTGAAAAATACTAACATGTTGTAAACAAGAATGAGAAAGACTAAGGTGATGATTTTCCCTATTGATGGAATCCCTTCTGTTTATGCTCATACAAATTTATCAATATCTCTGTATCAATCGTGAACAATATTCCTACCGTAAATCTCTCCCGAGTAATCACAGTAATTTACTATTGTACTCTTCCGAGTTACCCTAGTTTGCTCTAATTATCACAATTCACTTTAGATTACACCCAAGGTTTCGTTATTCCTAATCCCACCTTTAAACCCACAATTATAGATTCCTATAATAATCTAGGCATGGTGTTGTTCAATAATAACCTAAATATGCATTCTTTTCCAAGTTTTACACACTAAATAGGCACACCTAATTGAGGATCCTATCAATTAACTACAACAAGAACGAAGTTGAACAAATAGAGATTAACTAACAATTTGTATTCGCATAAATCAGAAGTTCATCAACCAATAGGTTCCATCACAACCTTAGATAGGAATTTAGCTACTCAAAACTATGAAAGTAAAAGATAGAATATATTTCATAATGAAAATTCAAAAGAAAAGTAAGAGATATGTTTAGAGAATTCTATCATACTAGTTTTCTTGCAAAAGTACTCAATAAGAAAAAACTTGCCTCCTTTGGGCGATTTATAGAGGGTTTAGGTCATAAAAATCCCATTTTTACACTTTAGTCCCAAAACTTTACCACCTGTCATCGCGGTTCTGCCGTGGTCGCGGTCGAACCGCGGTGAAACACACTCTCTGAATGTTTATTTTTTCAACAGGCTTCAACCACCACGATTTCACTGCGATCGTGGTGGAACCACGGTGAAACGCGTTCTCTGAATCTCCAGGGCTGTCATGCATGGACTTTAGTGATTTTTGCATAATTGGCCTTTTTCATCTTCTTTTGACTCCAAAATTTCTCTTTAGCCTTCTTCAACCATTTTGTACCTACAATTCTTGAGAATCACTAATAAGAGCATTTTGTCATCATATATATTATCAAAACAACTTTAAAATGTGATTATTTAGGGTATGAATATAGTAAAATTCACCTATTATCAACACCCCACACTTAAACCTTTGCTCGTCCTCGAGCAATTTTAATCACACTTCTAGGCCTACATTCTCAATGTGTTTCCCGAAAATACATCACACAAGCTACAATCCATGATTAATCCTAAGTAGTGCACAATCCTTACTTAACTGCAGACTCCCATGCCAAAACACATTATTGCTTACTCTAATTACTTTAACAGACTTGAAGACTTACATTTTTTTCCTAAGTTACATGCCCTCACAATACAAAATCTGAGAGAAGTTCCCACACACATGAAATTTACAACAAAGAACTATATATAGAAAGAATTCACTCACTCTCAGCAAAGAGCATTCATATACACACAGACACACCATAAGCTTGCCCCTAGTGTAATTGTCACGACCCTAAATCCGGTCGTGATGGCGCCCAGCACACTGCTAGGCCAGCCCGACCAATCAACAATAACCACGGAGCCACAAGCCCATTTAAGCATATCAAATCCCGAAGCAATAGTGATACATATAACGAAAACGGGGAACCAAGTCCCATAATACATCAACTCCCATAGACCGAAGGGTCAAGAGTCATGAGCCTCTACCGAACATGAGTGTATAAAGGTTTACAAGATACCAAGTGCGGAAAGAAAAGTCAATACAAAATCAAGAGACAGTAAGAGGGAATATTGGGTCCTGCGGACTCTGCAGCTACCTCGTATATCCCACAGATGTCGCCTCGCACAGCTACTGGATCACTGCTGAGAGGTACCTGGATCTGCACACAAGGTGCAGGGAGTAAAATGAGTACTGCCGGACTCAGTGGTAATAAACAAGGGTAAGACAGCGCAGATAAGAAATCCGCAATAAAGCACTATGTAAAGCTGTAATCAAATACCCTGTCACAGAATCAATATCGACTGTACATGTACCAACAAGTACCAGCAACACAGTATAACAGCTAGCGGATGTATCTAAATGCAATGCAATGCATGATATGACCGCTACGGCGCGTAGGCCGATCCAATTTGGGTACCCGTGCTCACTGTGGGGGTTCAGACTCCGGAGGGGCTCCTACAACCCAAGCACAATATTACTGCGGCGTGCAGTCCGATCCAACATATATACCGCTGCGGCGCGCAGCCCGATCCACTACCAGTCAGCTAATATGCAAATGCAGCCTCGCAGGCTCAAAAGTAGTTTTGAAAACCTTCTTATCATTTTTCAGTTGAAGAACAGTAATACCAAGTTCCAGAGATTGGAAATAGCATGATAACAGAAATAGCTACGGTCTGGTAGTAACTAACATGTCAATATGATAAGACAATGATAACGATCCTCGCGGGATCCAATAACTGGCTCACGGCCCACAAGTATACTCAACCGCCTAAGAAGGGGGTTCCTCGGCTCAAGAGCGGCCAATATCACAATATATAGTATGCAACCATCCGAGAAGGAGGTTCGACGGCTCAAGAATAGCCAATATCATAACACAGTGCCAACAAGTCGGACTAAGCCATAGTCCCCAATCACAATCGACCCCGCACTCACAAGAGAGTACGTGTCTCGCTGCCATACAGCGTCACAAAGTGGTATACCGGGATTTCGAACCCGCTGGTCATCACCCACATCTATTACTCACCTCAATACGGCGCGACGACTACTCCGCGATGCCCTTGCCACGAGAATCAAGCTCTGCACGCGTAGAATCTGATCAAATACAGTAGAAATACAACAAATTAGGCCAATGGGACGACACCCAATCAATACAACTCAATTTACATCAAAATTCCCAAAGTTGTCAAAACTCGACTTTGGGTACGCTTGTCGAAGAATTACAAAAGTCACATATTCGGAACCCTCATCTCGATACGAGTCTAAGCATATCAATTTTACCAAATTCGGACTCCATTTGCCCATTCAAAACCTTGATTTTCTAAAGTTCAAGCCTAGGGTTAAATCTTCCATGAATCACCCCAAATTCCTCCATTTTCATGATATAATTGCATAATATTATCAATACTAATCATAGTTTAAGTCCATAGTTGATTACCCGATGATTTCCCTTGAGTTTCTCTTCAAAATCGCCCAAATCGCCTCTAAAGCCGAGACCCAAATGTGTGAAATGTTTCTGAAATTTTCTAACTTCTGATACAATTAATTCACTACGATTTTCGCTTCTGCGGGCCATTTTACGCCCCTGCGGAACCGCTTCTGCGACCTATTGGTCGCTTCTGCGAACCCAGGCCCTTTTAGCCATTTCCGCACCAGCGACCCAAGGACCGCTCCTACGAGTCCGCTTCTGCGGATATTTCTTCCGCCCCTGCGGTCCTTTCCGCCTCTGCGATCAAGAGTCCGCTTCTGCGGACTCGCCTATGCGATCGACCTTCCGCTTCTGCGGACTTCCCATCTCGCCTATTGACCGCTTCTGCGGTCTCTTCTACACTCCTGCGACGCCGCTTCAGCGGAGAAGATTTCCGCTTCTGCGAAGCCAAGCGCTCCTGCGCCCCCTCGTCCGCTCCTGCGGACTCGCTCCTGCGCCCCCATTTCTACAGGAGCGAAAACAACAGAACCAGAGACAAAACCTGCAATTTTCCACATTTTCTCCCGTTTAACCATCCGAAAACACCCCGAGACCCCCGGGACCCCATCCAAACACACCAACACCTCCTAATACCTTATTCAAACTTGCTCCAATCCTCAAAACACGTCTAACAATATCAAAACCCATAATTCGCATCGAATTCAAGCCTAAATTCCTTAAAACATTCCGATTTACACAATCAATCAAAAACTCGACTAAACAACGTCCGAATGACCTGAAATTTTGCAGGCACATCCAAAATCACCTAACGGAGCTACTGCAACTGTCGGAATTCCATTCCGACCCCGGATCAAAATCTCACCTGCCGTTCGGATTTCGCCAAAATTCAACCTTAGCCAATTCAAGCCTATTTCTACACCGGACCTCCAAATTCAATTCCGATCGCTCCCCTACGTCACAAATCACCTCCCGGAACTAACCGAATCATCGAATCCGATTCCGAGCCCTCTAGCTAAATAGTCAACTCCGGGTTGACTTTCCTTATTCAAGTTTCCTTCACAAAGGCTATATGCCTCATTTCCAATCCAAATCACTCCTAACTCACCCGATAGACTTTAACACGGATATAAAAGCATAAAACATACAATTTCAACATAACGGGGTGGTAATTCCCGTGACGACGGGCCGGGTCATAACATTCTCCCCCTCTTAAGCAAACGCTCGTCCTCGAGCGGGTCAAGAATCATACCCGAAGTCTCAAACAAGTGAGGATAACTGCTCTGCATCTCCTGCTCGATCTCCCAAGTGGCCTCCTCCATGGGTCGACCTCTCCACTGAACCTTAACTGATGCAATCTCCTTAGACCTCAATTTTCTCACCCGATGTCCCAAAATGGCAATAGGCTCCACATCATAGGATAGAGCACATCAAGCTGAATGGTACTGAAGTCTAATACATGAGACGAATCTCCAATGTACTTCCGGAGCATAGACACATGGAATACCGGATGAACGCTAGATAAGCTGGGCGGCAAGGCTAACTCATATGCCACCTCTCCAACCCTCCCGAGTATCTCAAAAGGACCAATGTACCTAGGACTCAACTTTCCTTTCTTCCCAAACCTCATGACACCCTTCATAGGTGAAACCTTCAACAATACTCTGTCACCAACCATGAAAGACAACTCTCGAACTCTACGGTCCGCATAACTCTTCCGACGAGACTGTGCTGTACGAAGCCTCTCCTGGATCAACTTTGCTCTATCCAGAGCATCCTGGACTAACTCAGTCCCTATCAATCTAACCTCACCAGGCTCAAACCATCCCACGGGGGATCTACACCGCCTGCCATACAATGCCTCATACGAGGCCATCTGAATACTCGACTGATAACTGTTGTTGTAGGCAAACTCGGCAAGTGGTAGGAACTCATCCCACGAACCACCAAAGTCAATCACACATGCTCGCAACATATCCTCCAGAATCTGAATAGTACGCTCAGACTGCCCATCTATCTGGGGGTGAAATGCAGTACTCAACTTAACCCGCGTACCCATCTCTCGCTGAAATGCTCTCCAAAACTGAGAAGTGAACTGGGTACCCCTGTCGGATATGATAGACACTAGGACTCCATGCAACCAAACAATCTCCCGAATAAAGATCGCTGCCAACCGCTCAGATGAGTAGGTAATACTAACTGGAATGAAGTGAGCTGACTTGGTCAGTCTATCCACAATCACCCATACAGAATCAAACTTCCTCGATGTCCGAGGGAGTCCAGTAACAAAGTCCATAGTGATCCTCTCCCATTTCCACTCAGGAATATCAATGCGCCGAAATACACCACCGGGCCTCTGATGCTCGTACTTAACCTGCTGACAGTTGAGGCACCGTGCTACATGTCTGACAATGTCCATTTTCATCTTTCTTCACCAATAGTGCTGTTTCAAATCTTGATACATCTTTGCGGCTCCTGGATTGATAGAATAACGCGAGCTATGGGCCTCCTCCAGAATCAACTCACGAAGGCCATCAACATTGGGCACACATAACCGGCCATGCATCCTCAATACGCCGTCACTATTAATGGTCACATCTCTAGCACCATCATGCTGAACTCTGTCCCTAAGGACAACCAAATGTGGATCATCATACTGGCACTCACGAATACGATAATATAGAGATGACCGAGATACAACACAAACCAATACCCGGCTGGGCTCCGAAATATCTAACCTCACTAGCCGATTGGCTAGCACCTGAACATCATAAGCAAATGGTCTCTCCTCAGCTGGAATATATGCCAAGCTCCCCATACCGACCGCCTTCCGGCTCAAAGCATCGGCCACCACATTGGCCTTCCCCGGATGATATAATATAGTAATGTCATAATCCTTAAGCAACTCAAGCCATCTCCGCTGTCTCAAATTAAGATCTTTCTGTTTGAACAAGTGCTGGAGACTACGATGGTCGGTATACACCTCACAAGACACACCGTACAAATAGTGCCTCCAAATCTTCAATGCATGAACAATGGCGGCTAACTCCAAATCATGAACAGGATAGTTCTTCTCATGTGGCTTCAACTGCCGAGAAGCATAAGCAATCACCTTACCTTCCTGCATCAACACACAACCTATCCCCACTCTCGAGGCATCACAATAAACGGTATATGAACCTGAAGCTGATGGCAATACTAACACTGGAGCTGTGGTCAAAGCTGTCTTGAGCTTCTGAATGCTCTCCTCGCACTCATCCGACCACACGAATGGTGCACCCTTCTGGGTCAATTTAGTCAATGAAGAAGCAATGGATGAAAATCCCTGAACAAACCGGCGATAATACCCCGCCAAGCCAAGAAAACTCCTGATCTCTGTAGCTGAGGTCGGTCTAGGCCAACTCTACACCGCCTCTATCTTTTTCTGATCAACCTGAATACCATCACGAGACACCACATGTCCCAGAAATGCTACGGACTCGAGCCAAAACTCGCACTTGGAGAATTTAGCATATAGCTTCTCCTCCCTCAATCTCTGCAACACAATACTCAAATGTTGAGCATGCTCCTCCCGACTACGGGAGTAGACTAGAATGTCATCAATGAACACAATCACAAATGAATCCAAATAAGGCCCGAACACACTGTTCATCAGATGCATAAATGCTGCTGGGGCGTTGGTCATCCCAAAAGACATCACAAGGAACTCATAGTAACCATATCGGGTCCTGAATGCAGTCTTCATAATATCCGAGTCCCTGATCTTCAGCTGATGATAGCCTGAACGAAGATCGATCTTAGAAAACAACCTCGCACCCTGTAACTGATCAAACAAATCATCTATGCGCGGTAGAGGGTACTTGTTCTTCACTGTCACTTTGTTCAATTGCCTATAATCAATACACATTCGCATGGAACCATCTTTCTTTTTAACAAATAATACCGGAGCACCCCACGGAGACACACTAGGGCGGATGAAACCCTTATCCAGAAGCTCTTGAAGCTGCTCTTTCAGTTCTTTCAACTCAGCTGGTGCCATCCGATAAGGAGGAACGGATATGGGCTGAGTGCCCGGCACCAAGTCAATGCCAAAATCAATATCCCTGTCCGGCGGCATGCCCGGCAGGTCTAAGGGAAATACATCTGGGAAGTCCCTCACAACAGGTACAGAATCAATGCTAGGAGACTCAGCTCCCACATCTCTCACAAAAGCTAAGTACGATAAACACCCTTTTCCCACCATCTTCTGAGCTTTTAAGAATGAAATAACACGACTAGGGACGAAATCGGTCGAACCCCGCCACTCGATCTGAGAAATACCAGGAATGGCCAACGTAACTGTCTTAGCATGACAGTCCAATATAGCATGGTACGGAGACAACCAGTCCATACCCAATATAACATCAAAGTCCACCATACCCAACAATAACAAATCTGCCTGGGTCTCCAGACCCCCAATAGATATAACACGGGATCTATAGACATGATCCACAACGATCGTATCACCCACGGGGGTGGATACATGAACAGGTAAATCAAGACTACTACGAGTCGCACCCAAGTGATGTGCAAAGTAAGAGGACACGTAAGAATATGTGGACCCTGGATCAAATAGAATAGAGGCATCTCCGTGACAGACAGAAATGATACCTGTAATCACTACATCGGAGGCAACTGCATCACGCCTGTCAGGAAGTGCATAGAATCGCGCCTGGCCTCCACCAGATCTCTCCTCGCCCCTAGGGCGACCACGAGAAGACTGACCTCCACCTCTGCTAGACTGAGATGGTGCTAAAGATGAGGGCTGATCCCTTTGCTGAGTCCTGTCCTTACGGAGTCGAGGGCACTGTCTCCTCATGTGGCCAAACTCACCACACTCATAACATGCACCTGGTGCTGGAGAAGGGGGCTGAAGGGAACCCCTCGCCGCAGAAGAACCCTGGGCTGAAGAAGTGGGTGCTGCACCCTGGGCTGGAAGGGCACTAAGCGATGACTGACCCTGCTAAAACCCCTGCCGACCACGACCATAAGAACCTCCGCTCTACTCTGGGCGGCCTGAATGAGAAGGTCTCGATGAGCGACCTCTGCTCTGCTGGGAATGCCCTCTAGATGGAGCACCACTGAAACTGCCAGAACCGAGGCCTCTTGGCCTACCGCTCCTCTCTCTCTCGGCGACGATCCGCCTCAATGGAGCGTGCCATATCAACAACCTGCTCAAATGATGATGACAAAACTCTCTCTCTGGTCATAAGAATGCGGATATAGTAGTTGAGGGCATCAATGAACTTCCTGATCCTCTCCCTATCAGTAGGGATCATCCATGTGGCATGCCTATCCAACTATGTGAATCTAAGCTCATACTGAGTCACAGACATGTCGCCCTGAACCAACCACTCGAACTGGCGACGTAGCTCCTCGCGACGAGGCTGAGGTACATATTTCTCTAGAAAGAGAGTAGAGAACTGCTGCCATGTGAGAGGTGCTGCTCCTGCAGGCCTACGCCTCTCAAACTCTTCCCACCAATCAAATGCGGGACCGGTGAACTGAAAGGTAGTAAATGAAACTCCGCTGGACTCAAGAATACCAGCCGTCCGCAACATCCTCTGACACTTGTCCAAGAAACCCTGAGCATCCTCGCCCTCAACGCCACTGAAATGGGGTGGCTGAAGTCTACCAAATCTCTCGAGACGACGCTGCTCGTCGTCGGGCATAACCTGAACCATATGCTCTGGAGCTGGAGCTAGTGCAGCTAGAGGAATAACTGGTGCAACCACCTGAGCGGGGACAGCCTCTGGCATCTGAAGTCCCTGAACCACCTGCTCAGGTATGCGAGCTGCAGGGTTCTGCCGACCACCCCCTGTCTGAGATATCGCTACAGTAGCGGTAGCTGATACTACCTGAGCTAAACCGGAACACACCGATAATATCTGGGCCAAAGTCTCCTGCAGACCAGGAATAGCAATAGATATAGTCTAGACCTGAACTGGGGCTGCTGGAGCATCAACCACTGGGGGCTTCTCCTGAACTGGTACAACGGGCGGGTCAGCTGGCACTGCCTCAGCTGCCCTACCTCTACCTCTAGCACGACCGCGCCCACGGCCTCTAACAGGTGGCAATGGAGGTCGTCCACCTCGTCCTGATGCTCGCGTTCTCGCCATCTACGAGAGAATAGAATATAGAAGTTCAGTTCTCAGAACAACAAGATCGCACGACAGAGTTCAAGAAAAGTGAAGTTTTCCTAAAGGTTCGCACCCTCCCGAGGATAAGTACAGGCGTCCCCGTACCGATCCATAAGACTCTACTAACCGGCTCAAGACTCATGAGGCCTAGTAAACCTAGGCTCTGATACCAACTTGTCACGACCCCAAATCCGGTTGTGATGGCGCCCAGCACACTGCTTGGCCAGCCCGACCAATCAACAATAACCACAGAGCCACAAGCTCACTTTATCCAATTTAAGCATAATAATTGATAGATATATTTAAAACAGGGAACCAAGTCCCAACATGTGCCAACTCCCATAGACCGAAGGGTCAAGAGTCATGAGCCTCTACTGAACATGAGTGTATAAAGGTTTACAAGATACCAAGTGCGGAAAGAAAAGTCAATACAAAATCAAGAGACAGTGAGAAGGAATATCGGGTCCTGCGGACTCTGCAGCTACCTCGAATATCCACAAATGTCGCCTCGCACAGCTACTGGATCACTGCTGAGAGGTACCTGGATCTGCACACAAGGTGCGGGGAGTAAAATGAGTACTGCCAGACTCAGTGGTAATAAACAAGGGTAAGACAGCGCAGATAAGAAATCCGCAATAAAGCACTATGTAAAGCTCTGTAATCAAATACCCTGTCACAGAATCAATATCGACTGTACCTGTATCAACAAGTACCAACAAAACAGTATAACAGCTAGCGGATGTAGCTAAATGCAATGCAATACATGATATGACCGCTACGACGCGTAGCCCGATCCAATTTGGGTACCCGTGCTCACTGTGGGGGTTCAGACTCCGGAGGGGCTCCTACAGCCCAAGCACAATATCACTGCGGCGTGCAGTCCGATCCAACATATATACTGCTGCGGCGCACAGCCCGATCCACTACCAGTCAGCTAATATGCAAATACAGCCTCGCAGGCTCAAAAGTAGTTTGAAAACCCTTTTTATCATTTTTCAGTTGGAAAACAGTAATACCTAGTTCCAGAGATTGGAAATAGCATGATAAGAGAAATAGCTACGGACTGGTAGTAACTAACATGTCAATATCACAAGACTATGATAACGATCCTCGCGGGATCCAATAACTGGCTCACAGCCCACAAGTATACTCAACCGTCCAAGAAGGAGGTTCAACGGCTCAAGAATAGCCAATATCACAGTATAGTATGCAACCATCCGAGAAGGAGGTTCGACGGCTCGAGAATAGCCAATATCATAACACAGTGCCAACAAGTCGGACTAAGCCATAGTCCCCAATCACAATCGACCCCGCACTCACAAGAGAGTACGTGTCTCGCTGCCATACAGCGTCACAAAGTGGTATACCGGGTTTCGAACCTGCTGGTCATCACCCACATTTATTACTCACCTCAATACGGTGCGACGACTACTCTGCGATGCCCTTGCCACGAGAATCAAGCTCCGCACGCGTAGAATCTGATCAAATACGGTAGAAATACAACAAATTAGGCCAATGGGACGACACCCAATCAATACAACTCAATTTACATCAAAATTCCCAAAGTTGTCAAAACTCGACTTTTGGTACGCTTGTCGAAAAATTACAAAAGTCACATATTCGGAACCCTCATCTCGATACGAGTCTAAGCATATCAATTTTACCAAATTCGGACTCCATTTGCCCATTCAAAACCTTGATTTTCTAAAGTTCAAGCCTAGGGTTAAATCTTCCATGAATCACCCCAAATTCCTCCATTTTCATGATATAATTGCATAATATTATCAATACTAATCATAGTTTAAGTCCATAGTTGATTTCCTGATGATTTCCCTTGAGTTTCTCTTCAAAATTGCCCAAATCGCCTCTAAAGCCGAGACCCAAATGTGTGAAATGTTTCTGAAATTTTCTAACTTCTGATACACTTAACTCACTGCGATTTTCGCTTATGCGGGCCATTTTCCGCCCCTGCGGAACCGCTTCTACGACCAGTTGGTCGCTTCTGCGAACCCAGGCCTATTTGGCCATTTCCGCTCCTGCGATACATGGACCGCCCCTGCGCGTCCGCTTCTGCGGAATTTCTTCCGCCCCTGCGGTCCTTTCCGCCTCTGCGATGAAGAGTCCACTTCTGCGGACTCGCCTATGCGATCGACCTTCCGCTTCTGCGGACTTCCCATCTCGCCTATTGACCGCTTCTGCGGTCTCTTCTACACTCCTGCGACGCCGCTTCAGCGGAGAAGATTTCTGCTTCTGCGAAGCCAAGCGCTCCTGCGCTCCCTCGTCCGCTCCTGCGGACTCGCTCCTGCGCCCCCATTTCCGCAGGAGCAAAAACAACAGAACCAGAGACAAAACCTGCAATTTTCCACATTTTCTCCCGTTTAACCATCCGAAAACACCCCGAGGCCCCCGGGACCCCATCCAAACACACCAACACCTCCTAATACCTTATTCAAACTTGCTCCAATCCTCAAAACACGTCTAACAACATCAAAACCCATAATTCGCATTGAATTCAAGCCTAAATTCCTTAAAACATTCCGATTTACACAATCAATCAAAAACTCGACTAAACAACGTCCGAATGACCTGAAATTTTGCAGGCACATCCAAAATCACCTAACGGAGCTACTGCAACTATCAGAATTCCCTTCCGACCCCGGGATCAAATTCTCACCTGCCGTTCGGATTTCGCCAAAATTCAACCTTAGCCACTTCAAGCCTATTTCTACACCGGACCTCCAAATTCAATTCCGATCGCTCCCCTACGTCACAAATCACCTCCCGGAACTAACCGAATCATCAGAATCCGATTCCGAGCCCTCTAGCTAAATAGTCAACTCCGGGTTGACTTTCCTTATTCAAGTTTCCTTCACAAAGGCTATATGCCTCATTTCCAATCCAAATCACTCCTAACTCACCCGATAGGCTTTAACACGGATATAAAACCATAAAACATACAATTTCAACATAACGGGGTGGTAATTCCCGTGACGACGGGCCGGGTCGTCACAGTAATACTCTACTAATCGAGCCATCTAGTCAAAGATTAAGAGGTCTTTAAAGGTTGTAATGTAGGCTACGGGACGGGTAGGATACTTATGGATATAGTGGTTAACATCCCTAAGCACATTTTTACACCAAACTTCCTTTTTGTCTTACCATTATGCTCATCCTAACCATTCTTCCACCTTTTGATTTACTTGTAATCCCACTTTTCTTTTAGGTGCAACTGGCTTCATTCTATTATATTTTCTCTTTTTTTTAGAATAGAACATTCACTGTACAAATGCAGTTCACCAACTCTACCATTTATTCTTGATTTTCCTTTTTCACTACTCCCTCGCCTCACACTTTTACTTTTGCATATTCATTACAATTCGAGTGCTTCAAGGAGGTATGGTTCAACAATGTACTTATTCAACATATATATTGTGAACATTATAGGGTTATCAAAGAACAGGCTTAAGGCTCAAAGGGATTAACTATTGTGAGCACGTGATTTTTGCCGTATATCAGAATTACTCCCATAAATTCAAAATAAAATCGTTTTTGTATTGTGGTAATATCTGTGAATTTTTGTGTCAATTTTCTTATTACTTTTGTGTGCATATTTGTTTAAATTAAGAAAAATACAAAAAAATATTGCTTTTGCATTCTTAGGATTTAATTTACAATTAAAAGTGATCAAGTTTATTTGACAAAAAAATGAAAAGTCACAAAAAATATGTATTTTTGTATTTTTGCATTTAAAGCCTAATTGTGTGATTTTATCTTTAATTGTTATTTTAGTTGTGTGCTAATTGTTATAAAAATTTAACTCGTACTTTTATGAGTTGATTTATTTCTATAAGACTTTTAGGATTTTTAGTTATTGATTTTTGAACTAATAGATTTTTTAAGAGGAAAGATACAAAATAAGATAAGGAACAAAAAATCGGAACTGGGCCAAAAAATTGAGCCCAATTCCGCTAACCCAGTATTTGCCCCAACCCAGTCGAGCCCCGTTACCCCCATAATTAATCGTGGCCGTTTGATTTTTATCATCCAACGGTCGAAATCAACTAATCCAAAAAATCAGATACCCAAAACCCTTCACCCTCACACATTTCACCCGTCTTCATCTCTGAGAGAGACATCACAGCCCCGCCGTCTACCACCACACGCCGCCGGCCGGAAATCGCCTCCGCCGGCGACAGTCGTCCAAACCATCCCAAATTAACACCCCAGAACCCCCTTTTCCCCCTCTATACGGATCTACAACCCCTTTTCTTCAATTCATCGCCAAATGGTTCGAATCTTCATATGAAGATTCAAGCAAAATCGGAAATTACCCCATTCAAGCCCAAAATCGCACAAAACCCTCACCTGACCTCCCCCATAGCCAATCAAAGCTTATTTTGTTTCGAATCCCACCCGAAACCATCAAGCCCCAAAAATGCCGTATGAACCCTTGAAATCGGAATTGGGGGTCTGTGATGAATTCAATGTGAATTTGAGGTCTAACAGACCTTAATCTAGGTGTTCTCAACCGAGAACACCCCGATTAAGTTCCGTTTGGCCCCAAAAGCTCAAGCCCGACAAGTTCATTTCCAGTTTTTTTTCGAGCCGGATGTTTTTCTGTAAGGTATTTGTTTCTTTCCCCTCTTCTATGTTCGTACTCTCATTTGTTTACATGCTTATTTGTTTTAGATTTTTACTAGCATTTTTCTGCCCTTCTTCAACAGACCTTTTATTCGGTCGACCCATTTTCTTTCTTATCTGGTTCAATTGAATGTTAATTATGGTGATTACTTTGTGTGATTCATTCGTTTAAAGTCGTCAAGTAATTAGCTCATATTGTTGATCTCCTCAGCCTGCCCGTAGGATATAGTTTATTCGTCGACTGTGTGTTATCGATTATAAATGTTGTAATCGACTAATCGAATGTCGTCGATTTACTGTCGTAGGTCTGTTTGTTAGAAACAACAAGGCAGTAATTTCCTTGCTACTGACTAATTTCTTATTTGAATCACTGTGGAGTTGGAGTTTGAATTACCTGTGTTTGAATTAGTAACAAGATTGGTTATAGCTGAATTAAGCTCAGTCTCATAAATTAGTAACTAGTGGACTGCCACCATGTGAGCACATGTTGAGCCATTAGGACAGCCCATAATAATATGCCCCTTTGAGTAGTGGAACCTGCTGTACAGCAGGCCACTGATTGCCCTGTGAAACCAGAAATTATTCATTAGTAAAGCCCACACTTAGACAAGATTAAGTGGACAATGGGCTGGGCAGAGAGAGGGATGGGCAGAGGTGATTATTTTTGTTCTGGTCCTTGGCTTTTAGGAGGGGGTCTTAGCTATAAGTAAAGGGGGATTCTGAAGCATAGGGGATACGGATAGACACCTTGGGTGAGAGATACACACAGAGTTTTCATACACACATTGAGATAGATACAAAGCACTCAGATAGAAAAACACTGAGTATACACACATTCACAGCATAGACACCCACGTACACTCATACAAATACACACAAGTATTCACTGCTTGCTGTGGTTCTCCTGCCTGCTATCATTTTGCTACCTGCTGGTTATGGTTGAACTGCCTACCGTGTGTGTTGTTCTTCTGTTGCTTCTGTTGCTGTTGGTTTGTTGTCGAGGTTGTTGTTGCTGCTGTGTTGTTTGTCGTGATTGTTGCTGCTTCTATTGTTATTGTCCTGTTGCTGCTGCTTCTGTTGTTGTTGTGTTTATTGTTGGTCCTGTTGCTGCTGTTGGTGTTGTGGTTGTTGTTGTATCTTACTGCTGCTGCAACTGACCTCTCCTCATTGTAATTGCCAGGTATGTCTTCAAAATTCGAAGTGCTGAAACTGAATTGGCATGTATGAACCCTTTTTTAGATCAATCAATGAAGAAATGGCCTGCTGAAGCTTAGTTTGTGCATATCATATGTAGTAAAAATATTTAGATGACTTTATGTGTGTTATTTAGACTTCATAAACCATTTGGACTCTTTTGATTCATTTGGAATTACTTGTACTTAATTGGGACTTATGCTAGACTGAACATTAGAATTAATTGAAATGTTAAAGTGATTTGAAATCCTATCATGAATATGTAACTGGAATAGGCTTTAGCACTAACTTATATTAGAAATAAAATATATGAATGAAGTTTTAGTAATCTAGACATATGAAATACAGTATTAGTTGAAGTTAATATGATTGGAATAATTCATGGGTGTAATCATATAACTTGAAGGCCATATCAAATTCGCTCCTAAGCCCATTTCAATGTCCAGTATTTGTTTTAATATTAGAAGCCTGTAAATAATTTATACTGATTTCATGTGAGAATGTGGATTAATTTATTAGAGATCCGACTTGGATTTCGTCACTGTTGTCCTGATAAACTGCTTGGGCCTAAGAGCAGTAAGGGATAGCCCAGTCCATAAAAATGTTGATTTTGATTTGTAAATGATTTTCCGGTCAGTCCAACACTGAGAATCGATATCGTGACCTTCCACATGAGGTCTGGCAGGTTTAAGCGAAGCGGACCATCCGGCTTGGGCTATCTTGGGCCTGATATTAAATATGGAAAGTGGACCTTTAGTATTCCAAATAATAGGCCCTTTATGATAATATTTTGAAAGAGATAGATAATATAATAAGCAAATATTTGTTGAAATTGATTATTTTGTGAGTCAACTTATTGAAAAAATCATTTAATGCACACATATATATTACCTTTTGCCTATACAGCTATATAGTTTTGAAGAAATGACTTATTTTCATTTTTGTAATATTAAATATCATAAGTGACTTAATGTATCTGTGACGATCTAATATATCTAACATTTTCGTTTTTGCGCCAATAAACACCCTAAATTTTGTTTTAATAGTTCACAATGTTGACGAGCACATTTTAATTTTATTAATGATGATTCAATATAGTTCCTCATAAAGAGAAAAGCAAGCGCCGTTTCGTAAGTTATTCGTTAGGATGCAATTGACAGAAGGTGCCTTAATGGTTTAATTTAATTATGGATATTTCAACATTAGAATAAAAATATGTTAACGTTGCTGGAGTCCTCATAAGTGATATCATAGGATTTCTACATAGAAGTAATTAATTAGGACCTTTCCTTTATATTTAGAGATAATTTAATAAAAATATAGTCACTTTAGGTATGACCTTTAATAAAAATGAGACGAGCCTCGCCGCTTCAAATGTACAATTGCGGGTCCCTCAAATAAATTTTTATAAATATCTTAGATTTGGAAGGACCACTAGCAAATTTCACGGTTTTCCTTAAAGTTAAAATAGACGTAGATATTTTAGGCACGATTTGTAATAATTTTACCTTCCTAATACGGGTGCGTATTTATGTGACTGTGACGACCCAAAGGGTCATCACTTATTTTATTAATTATTTCGAGCTCCTGAGGCCTTGAAAACCTCATTCTATGTTGCCTCGATTTACGTGCATGATCCGAGCATGTAGCCGGAAAGATTTTGTGATAGAAAATATGAATTCTATGAGAAATTAGATAAAAATGATATTAATATTGATATGGTTGACTTCGGTCAACGTTTTTGGCAAACGGATCCGGACCCGAGATTGGATGGTCCTGAGAGGTCCGTAGGAAAATATGGGACTTGGACATGCGTCCGGAGTCGAATTCTGAGGCCTAGAGCCCAAGTTATGAATTTTTATATGAAATTGTTTTTGATGTAATTGTTAAAGGAAATGAATTAATTGACCTTGGTATCGGGATCGTATTTTGGTTCCGACGCCCGGTACAAGTCTTAAATATTATATATGTGATTTCTGTAAAGTTTGGTGACATTCGGATGTCGTTTGAGATGTTTTGGACCTTGAGTCCCAAGTTTGAAAGTTTTGAAAACCAAAGGTATGAAAATCATGAATTTGAGGCTTGATTTGATGAAAACGAGGTGATATTGGTGATATGATCACACGAACAAGTTCATAATGTGTTTTTGAGGTTGTGTACATGTTTGGTTTGGAGTCCGGGGGGCTCGGGTAAAGATTTGATAGGCCGTTGGATTAAATTCTGAAATGTTGCACTGCTGGTTTTTCACCCAGCTGTTGGCTTCACAATTGCGAAGTATTTCTCGCAATTGCGAAGGGGGCAGTACAAGGTAGGGCTCGCACATGCGAACCCTGATCGCAAATGCGAAGCCCCATTGACCCGGCCTTGTTCGCAAATGCGAACAATTGTTCGCAAATGCGAAAGTCCCCAGGGCCTGCCTATGTTCGCAAATGCGAACAAAAGTTCGCAAATGCGAACATTCCCTATACTGCCTTGGTTCGCAAATGCGAACCATTGTTCGCAAATGCGAACACTGCCCTATACAACCTATGTTCGCAAATGCGAACATTAGTTCGCAAATGCGAACACTCCCTTGTCTGCCAGTGTTCGCAAATGCGAACTTCCCAGCCTTAGCTTATTTTTCAAACTCCAGAAATTGGTCGGGGTTCGCAATTGCGAACCCATGTTCGCAAATGCGAACACGGAGACCTGTAAAACACGATTTTAAGTTCATTTCTTCACTTTTTACAAAACAAAAACACCCATTTGCGATTCTTCACGGATTCCTTCTTCATCAAAACAATTGTAAGTCACTTTTTACTTAATTCTTTCAATTCCTAACATCATTAAACATGTTTTTCGTTAGAAATCAAAGGTTTTCATGGTGGAATTTCTTGTTTTTGTTAGAAAATAGGGTTTTTCATAAATTGGGGAATTGGACCTCGAATTGAGGTCCGATTTTGAAACAAATCATATACATGAACTCGTGGGGGGATGGGTAACCGGATTTTGGTCCGAACCCCGAGTTCCGACCATGTGGGCCCGGGGTCGAAATTCACTATTCCGGGCAGAATATTGTAAAAGTTGTAATTAGCCTTATGAATTAGTTTGTTGAGTAGTATTGATGATATTAAATCAATTGTGTATAGATACGATTGGATCGGAGCCAAATTTGAAAGGAAAAGGCATTGCCACGGATTGAATTGTTCATAAACATTCGAGGTAAGTGTTTGTTCTATCCTAGCTTGAGGGAATAGGATTTTGTGCTATGTGATCGAGTGCGGTGTATGGGCCGTGGTGACGAGCATCCATACACTGGCGTCTAGCATGACCGTGAGTCGTTGTTGATATTTGTTGTGAGATATTTTGAAGATAAATTGTTGAACCCTTGCCGGGTTGTAGAATGATTATTGTGTCCCTTGCCGGGACGGTTCATGATTTGTTGTTTTCTTTCTCTGCCCTTAACTGTGATTGTTATTTGGGTGAGGGAGAGTGATAATGCACGAAGGGTGATGCCGTGCCATGTTTTATTATTTATGCACGAAGGTTAATGCCGTGCCATGTTTTATTGATTATGCACGAAGGATCATGCCGTGCCTTGTTATTGAACCATGTACGAAGGATCATGCCGTACTATGGATGTGAGGATGAGAGTAAAAGCACGAAGGGTGATGCCATGCACTTTATTTACTTATTTGGTGAGGATGAGAGTAAAAGCACGAAGGGTGATGCCGTGCACTTTATTTACTTGTTTGGTGAGGATGAGAGTAAAAGCACGAAGGGTGATGCCGTGCAACTATTTGCCATTCCTTGACTTGATATTACTTGTTTTTCCATTATATTTTATTTGGGTGATGTCGTGCAACTATTTGCTATTCCTTGACTTGATATTACTTGTGTTTCCATTATACTTTGTTTTCCTTGTGAACTTATTAACCGTTGTTAATTGTTGAGTTCTTTTGAGATATTCCTTATTGTGTTATTACTTGGTTAATTCTTGTTAATTGTGGTAATATATATATTAAAGAATTGGGATCGTGTGGCACGCCGACCACAAAGTGATTTGAATCTTGGCATTGGCCATAGTTGTCGGTAGCCTATTGATATATTTAGGAGCGGGTGGTACGCCTACCACAAGATATAATTTATTGTTACAGTTGGGAGCGGGTGGTACGCCTACCACGAGATAAGAAAAGAAAAATAAAGAATTGAGACACGAAAGTAAGATGTAATTCTGTGGATTAGATTAATTTGGATATTATGAGTTATTGGTTGTTATTGCAGAGCAGAGTATTTCCTTATAAATGTTTATGTACACACACACACACACACACACACACACATATTCCTTATTGTGTTAATACTTGATTATTTCTTGTTATATTGTGGTACACATATGTATATTGAATTCTACAGGTTTATGTGGGTGTCTGGTCCTAGGCTTGTCACTACTTCGCGGGATAGGCCGGGCACTTACCAGCACATGGGGTCGGTTGTGCTGATGCTACACTTCTGTGCGTTTTTGCACAGGTCCAGGTTACGATCAGGAGCAGCAGCAATAATTCGATTGTGTGGGAGTTGATCACATTTGAGACCGAGGTAGCTTGCAGACGTCCGCAGGCCCGGCGTCTCTCTCTTGATTTATGTTACTAGTTGTAGTCTCTTTGTTCCGAGACGAACAGAATTATGTTATATTTCCTTCAGACTTTTATGTGTAGTATTCCATAGTAGTTCGTGAGTTGGTGACTCCACGTCTTGGGTAGAGGATTCCAGTATGATTTTCACTTTGTAACTAGTTATTTCTATTTCGATAAAGTATTCCGCATTTATTTAATTAAAATTGTGTTAAAAACAGGATAGTATGAATACGGTGGCTTGCCTAGCTACCACAAGTAGGCGCCATCACGATCCCGATGTTGGGGGAAAATCCGGGTCGTGACACTCATACTTCACCTGCTGGCAGTTGAGGCACCTAGAAACATAGTCAACTATATCCTTCTGAGAGGTAGGTATGGAGACGTCTGTACTTGTCCTCCAGAGTCTATTGAGTTAGGAAAGAGTCTCTCATTTGTTCTTTCTTATCGTGCGAATTTGTTCTTCAAAGTGTTAAGTTAAAAATTTCCACTCTTGTCTTCCCACGAATGGCGTAGTCACGTACTGCTTATCCAGCCGAACAATGGCACAGGCTGGTGATAGATCAACTATGCCTTCAAAAGTTTTACGGAGGACAGATAGGTTTCACCAAAGTCTTCGCTACCACCTTCAGCGGTGCATTTTTTGAGAACCCATGAGATTGTGCTTGACAGTTCTTATGAGGAATTACAGAATGTGGGAATAGTCGAATGCGAGGAGTTCATTTTACTGTGCTACAGAAGGCACACAGAAATAGTGGGAAGATAATGTATTTACCACACCAGTTATGGTCCCAACGGAAGG
This sequence comes from Nicotiana noctiflora, assembly GCA_032618575.1. NCBI lineage: Eukaryota > Viridiplantae > Streptophyta > Magnoliopsida > Solanales > Solanaceae > Nicotiana > Nicotiana noctiflora. Next base: position 204,171 of record JASVEL010011906.1, on the reverse strand, counting down.
TGCAATTATATCAGGAGATCACCTAATAAATCGTGTTGGGTTTCAACGGACCTTGACGTCCGGTCGATGTGTTGGAGTTGTGAAGGACAAATATGGTGAGTTATTGGACTGTATATATATGGTATAGAAAGGTCCTATAAATAATTTATACATATTTAGGGTTGGTTCCTTTCATGGGGTAAGAAATCGCCCCAGAGAATAACGAAGAGTTTGTGAGTAAACGGGGTAGCTCAGCAGTGTTAAGCCAACATAGCAAAAGAGGAAATTGGCCATCAATGTTTGTGACAAGCTTACCAAGAGGGCAAGCCGGCCAATGCAACGCTATCTACTAAACTCTATTTTTAGAAAATGTTATGAAGACGTCACCCGGAGATTCTCTGCAATATGTAGTATATGCGATCTGAACGGTTGTACTAGGTCACAATGACTGTATCCGAATATATATTGTCATGAACAACAAATTAACTGAGCCTTAAAAGAATTGCTGTGAATGTGGAATTTTTGGAGAAATATAATTTTAGGAAAGCACTCAGGCTACACGCTCCATTGCAGTTAATATTTATCCTACATGGCCAGCCAGATGTATAGGTCAGGATGTTAGAGGTGGAGGTGAAAATCCTAGAGGTGGAGACCCAACCATTGGTATACTTTTTATGGTATGAGGGAGGTCATTACACCAGATGGTGTCATCACGTATATAATTCAGACTGTTATAAACAGAATAATTTTTTCCCTTAATTTGATTTGGTTTTTGAAAGAAAATTTAGGCGAGTCTGTTTAACATGCTCTATTCATGAGCGAGCATCGTAATCGTACTACTTAGGGAAATACTCCCGTTGAGATATTACATGAGGATAGACATCCCTATTATTAGGTGTTAGTCACTAAATATCCATGAGACTAAGAGTGACTTTATATTACTTATTACAGTATGTTTTGATATAATTCTCGGAATAACTAAGTTTAATCGTTAATTGTGTGCCCTATCAGTATGAGGGTTCATTTTATGTCGTGATTATCTTTAACGGACAATTATTGAAAGGAAGAAAGAAAGGAAATGAAAAATTTCAGATTATATGATGTGCAAGCACTGTGATTCAGAGTTGAGGATGAGATCCTCCAATTTTTGGCATAATGTGAAATATTTCTAAGCCGAGCTTCAAGCTGCGGTGGATATCATATGAGGACTGGGTCCTGGTAGTAAGAGTTTATGTGTTTAAAATTCTTCTTTTATGAATTAATACTTTCGTATCGCATTCGTAAATAAGAGTCATGTCCGTTAGGACTATTTGACAATTCTTGTATAGTTTCTATTCATATTTAGCCATTTCTATTTTGAAACCGTTGAGCTTAGCCTTTGAGACGAGCACCAGGTAAGGATAAATATGACGCATTAATTCGGGAAAATAATCACGAGGTCACCATACCCCATTCTGAGTAAAGTGGGATTTGTAGAATAAGGTATTTGATAACAGGGTTAATTGACAATGTTGTAATTTAAGAATAACTCTTATGGCCAGACTTCAGAGTCATGGATATGGGCATACGCATGAGTGTGTTCGTGCCTTATTTAGACTTGTTCGTTGTAGTCTTCATTGTTTCCATATTGACATACTCCTGCAGTCATGAGGAGCATGCGCAACATCTCAGAGTGACTTTGCAGACTCTGAAAGATAGCCAACTATATGCAAAAATTTCGAAGTGTGAATTTTGGCTAAGTTCAGTTGCATTCCTGGGTCATATTGTGACGGCAGCGGGTATTCAGGTTGATCCGAAGAAGATTGAGGCAGTCAAGGACTGACCTAGACTAACATCAGCCACAGAGATTTGGAGTTTCTTGGGATTAGCGGGTTATTATCGGCGATTCGTGGAGGGGTTTTCATCTATTGCAACCCCACTGACCAGATTGACACAGAAAGGTGTTCAATTTGAATGGTCAGATGAATGTGAGGCGAGCTTTCAAAAGCTCAAGACAGCCATGACCACAGCACCGGTATTGATTTTACCCACAGGTACGGGACCTTATACTGATTATTGTGATGCTTCCCGTATTGGGCTTGGTGCAGTGTTAATGCAGGATGGTAAGGTTATTGCCTATGCTTCGAGGCAGTTGAAGATGCATGAAAAGAATTACCCAGTGCATGATCTAGAATTTGCGGCGATTATTCACGCATTGAAGATCTGGAGGCAATATTTGTATGGTGTAGTATGTGAAGTATACACCGATCATAAGAGTCTTCGATATTTGTTTAAACAAAAGAGTTGAATTTGAGGCAGAGAAGGTGGCTGGTATTGCGGAAAAATTATGATGTCACCTTTTTATATCATCAGGGAAAAAGAAAACGTGGTGGCTGACGCTTTGAGTAGGAAGTCAGCCAGTATGGGCAGTCTTGTTTATATTCCAGTCAATCAGAGGCCAATTGCTTTGGATGTTCGGTCCTTGGCCAATCGATTTGTGAGGTTGGATATTTCTGAGCCTAGTCGAGCACTAGCTTGTGCGATCGCTCGCTCTTCATTATTGGAGCGTATCCGCGATCAACAATATAATGATTCCTATTTATGTGACCTTAGAGACACGGTTCAGCGAGGAGGTGCTAATCAGGTCACCTTAGATGGTGATGGGATCAATTCCTGCCTTTGGCAGAGTTTGCTTATAATAATAGTTATCAATCGAGCATCCAGATGGCTCCTTATGAAGCGTTTTATGGTATGCGGTGTCGTTCTTCTGTTGGATGGTTTGAACCGGGAGAAACTCGGTTATTCGGTACAGATTTATTTTAGGAGGCCTTAGATAAGGTCAAGATTATTCAAGATAGGCTTCGCACGGCTCAGTCTAGACAAAAGAGCTATGCAGATCGCAAGGTTCGAGATATAGCTTTCATGATTGGGGAGCGAGTATTGCACCGAGTGTCACCTATGAAGGGCGTGATGAGGTTCGGGAAGAAGGGCAAGCTCAGCCCTAGGTATATTGGTCCATTTGAGATTCTAGATAGAGTGGGAGGGGTGGCTTACAGATTAGCTTTGCCGCCTAGCTTATCAGCCGTGCACCCAGTTTTTCACGTATCTATGCTTCGGAGATACCACGGCGGTCCCACACATGTATTAGACTTCAGCACTGTCCAATTGGACAATGAACTATCTTACGAGGAGGAGCCGGTGGCCATTCTAGACCGGCGATCCCACACATGTGTTTTCCTTCTGTGCGTGTTCAGTGGAAAGGTCAGCCTCCTGAGGCATCGACCTGGGAGTCCGAGTCTGATATGCGGAGCCGCTACCCACACTTGTTTCCTGACTCAGGTACTTCTTTTTTTGTCCGTTCGAGGACGAACGGTTGTTTTAGAGGTGGAGATTGTGACGACCCAAAGGGTCATCACTTATTTTATTAATCATTTCGAGCTCCTGAGGCCTTGAAAACCTCATTGTATGTTGCCTCGATTTACGTGCACGATCCGAGCATGTAGCCGGAAAGATTTTGTGATAGAAAATATGAATTCTATGAGAAATTTGGATAAAAATGATATTAATATTGATATGGTTGACTTCGGTCAATGTTTTTGGTAAACGGATCCGGACCCGAGATTGGATGGTCCCGAGAGGTCCGTAGGAAAATATGGGACTTGGACATGCGTCCGGAGTCGAATTCTGAGGCCTAGAGCCCAAGTTATGAATTTTTATATGAAATTGTTTTTGATGTAATTGTTAAAGGAAATGAATTAATTGACCTTGGTATCGGGCTCGTATTTTGGTTCCGACGCCCGGTACAAGTCTTAAATATTATATATGTGATTTCTGTAAAGTTTGGTGACATTCGGATGTCGTTTGAGATGTTTTGGACCTTGAGTCCCAAGTTTGAAAGTTTTGAAAACCAAAGGTATGAAAATCATGAATTTGAGGCTTGATTTGATGAAAACGAGGTGATATTGGCGATATGATCGCACGAACAAGTTCATAATGTGTTTTTGAGGTTGTGTACATGTTTGGTTTGGAGCCGGGGGCTCGGGTAAAGATTTGATAGGCCGTTGGATTAAATTCTGAAATGTTGCACTCCTGGTTTTTCACCCAGCTGTTGGCTTCGCAATTGCGAAGTATTTCTCGCAATTGCGAAGGGGGCAGTACAAGGCAGGGCTCGCAAATGCGAACCCTGATCGCAAATGCGAAGCCCCATTGACCCAGCCTTGTTCGCAAATGCGAACAATTGTTCGCAAATGCGAAAGTCCCCAGGGACTGCCTATCTTCGCAAATGCGAACATTCCCTATACTGCCTTGGTTCGCAAATGCGAACCATTGTTCGCAAATGCGAACACTGCCCTATACAACCTATGTTCGCAAATGCGAACATTAGTTCGCAAATACGAACACTCCCTTGTCTGCCAGTGTTCGCAAATGCGAGCTTCCCAGCCTTAGCTTAGTTTTCAAACTCCAGAAATTGGTCGGGGTTCGCAATTGCGAACCCATGTTCGCAAATGCGAACACGGAGACCTGTAAAACACGATTTTAAGTTCATTTCTTCACTTTTTACAAAACAAAAACACCCATTTGCGATTCTTCACGGATTCCTTCTTCATCAAAACAATTGTAAGTCACTTTTTACTTAATTCTTTCAATTCCTAACATCATTAAACATGTTTTTCATTAGAAATCAAAGGTTTTCATGGTGGAATTTCTTGTTTTTGTTAGAAAATAGGGTTTTTCATAAATTGGGGAATTGGACCTCGAATTGAGGTCCGATTTTGAAACAAATCATATACATGAACTCGTGGGGGAATGGGTAACTAGATTTTGGTCCGAACCCCGAGTTCTGACCATGTGGGCCCGGGGTCGAAATTCACTATTCCGGGCAGAATGTTGTAAAAGTTGTAATTAGCCTTATGAATTAGTTTGTTGAGTAGTATTGATGATATTAAATCAATTGTGTATAGATACGATTGGATCGGAGCCAAATTTGAAAAGAAAAAGGCATTGCCACGGATTGAATTATTCATAAACATTCGAGGTAAGTGTTTGTTCTATCCTAGCTTGAGGGAATAGGATTATGTGCTATGTGATCGAGTGCGGTGTATGGGCTGTGGTGACGAGCATCCATACACTGGCGTCTAGCATGACCGTGAGTCGTTGTTGATATTTGTTGTGAGATATTTTGAAGATAAATTGTTGAACCCTTGCCGGGTTGTGGAATGATTATTGTGTCCCTTGCCGGGACGGTTCATGATTTGTTGTTTTCTTTCTCTGCCCTTAACCGTGATTGTTATTTGGGTGAGGAAGAGTGATAATGCACGAAGGGTGATGTCGTGCCATGTTTTATTATTTATGCACGAAGGTTAATGCCGTGCCATGTTTTATTGATTATGCACGAAGGATCATGCCGTGCCTTGTTATTGAACCATGTACGAAGGATCATGCCGTACTATGGATGTGAGGATGAGAGTAAAAGCACGAAGGGTGATGCCGTGCACTTTATTTACTTATTTGGTGAGGATGAGAGTAAAAGCACGAAGGGTGATGCCGTGCACTTTATTTACTTGTTTGGTGAGGATGAGAGTAAAAGCACGAAGGGTGATGCCGTGCAACTATTTGCTATTCCTTGACTTGATATTACTTGTTTTTCCATTATATTTTATTTAGGTGATGTCGTGCAACTATTTGCTATTCCTTGACTTGATATTACTTGTGTTTCCATTATACTTTGTTTTCCTTGTGAACTTATTAACCGTTGTTAATTGTTGAGTTCTTTTGAGATATTCCTTATTGTGTTATTACTTGGTTAATTCTTGTTAATTGTGGTAATATATATATTAAAGAATTGGGATCGTGTGGCACGCCGACCACAAAGTGATTTGAATCTTGGCATTGGCCATAGTTGCCGGTAGCCTATTGATATATTTAGGAGCGGGTGGTACGCCTACCACAAGATATAATTTATTGTTACAGTTGGGAGCGGGTGGTACGCCTACCACGAGATAAGAAAAGAAAAATAAAGAATTGAGACACGAAAGTAAGATTTAATTATGTGGATTAGATTAATTTGGATATTATGAGTTATTGGTTGTTATTGTAGAGCAGAGTATTTCCTTATAAATGTTTATGTACACATATATATATATATATATATTTCTTATTATTCTGTGGTATACATATATATTGAACTGCACAGGTTTATGTGGGTGTCTAGTCCTAGGCTTGTCACTACTTCGCCGGGATAGGCCGGGCACTTACCAACACATGGGGTCGGTTGTGCTGATACTACACTTCTGTGCGTTTTTGCACAGGTCCAGGTTACGATCAGGAGCAGCAACAATAATTCGATTGTGTGGGAGTTGATCACATTTGAGACCGAGGTAGCTTGCAGACGTCCGCAGGCCCGGCGTCTCTCTCTTGATTTATGTTACTAGTTGTAGTCTCTTTGTTCCGAGACGAACAGAATTATGTTATATTTCTTTCAGACTTTTATGTGTAGTATTCCATAGTAGTTCGTGAGTTGGTGACTCCACGTCTTGGGTAGAGGATTCCAGTATGATTTTCACTTTGTAATTAGTTATTTCTATTTCGATAAAGTATTCCGCATTTATTTAATTAAAATTGTGTTAAAAACAGGATAGTATGAATACGGTGGCTTGCCTAGCTACCACAAGTAGGCGCCATCACGATCCCGATGTTGGGGGAAAATCCGGGTCGTGACACTCATACTTCACCTGCTGGCGAAACTGAAATATATATTGAAGTCGCAGGCGTACTGGTTGCGGTGTGACTCGAAATGTATTTTCGTGACGTTGCAATTCTTCCAAAATTGAAAAGAAGAATATAAGAGCACATAAATAAAAAATATATAAAGAAATCAGATAGAAACAAAAATTGCAGTTGAGCGACCGTGATAAAACCATGGAATCCGGGAGTGCTTAACACCTTCTCCCGGGTTAACAGAATTCCTTATCCATGGTTTCTAATTTCGCAGACTGTAATACAAAGTCATAAATTTCCTCGGTTCGGGATTAAAACCGGTGACTTGGAACACCATTACTTTCCCAAGTGGCGACTCTGAACTAAATAAATAAATCCCGTTTCGATTGTCCTTTAATTGGAAAAACTCCTACGCGCACTCGTGGGTAAGCGTAAAAAGGAGGTGTGACAGCTCTGGCGACTCTGCTGGGGAATGAAAGACCCAGAACTTCGGTTCGGGGTTTAAGAATTCGAGCTCAGTTAAATTGCTGTTTTTGTCTATATCTGATTTTATTATACGTTTAATTAATGTGCTACATGTCTACCGCTTTGATACTAGTTGCACTGTATATACAAACTGCTATATGTTTACCGCTTTGATATTGCGTGAACTGTATATAAAACTGTGCCGAAAACCCTTCACTTCTCACCCCCGGGGATGTGCTCACTGGTTGAGACTCCTTATTCTGTTAGTGTCATACCCAAAATAATGAAGAGGCTCGGAAAGTTTCTAAGCCGGTTGGCCTTTTGGTTCCCGGAAAGGAGCTCCTTCCTCAGCTCGAGTTGTCCGCTTGGGTACACAGTCTAGATCATGCACCGAGGTTTTGAACTTAGAATAACATGACTTCATGCCGGATCCCTAGTAGGAAACGCTTATTTGCATCACGTTGCATTTGACTTAGGGGACTCAACACAGGGGTTGGGTCCGTCTAGGACAGGTGACCCGGTAATCAAAGACCGAGCATATTATATGTTGCATTTATTTATCATGTATTATTATGATGATTGGTTAAATTCCTGAAAACAAAAAAAGAAATAGAATTTTGGAATAGAAAAATATCAAAAATATTGACGAAATGCTCTGTCGAAAATTTGAAAATTTGAAAAGTAGGAAGAGCAATTTGGTTGAAATAATTGGTCATAAAATAATCTGACCGAACTACGCTGGTTTGATTCTCCCCATTAAGTGGGATACGTAGGCAACCTCATCGGGTCCAACCACCCCTTCAAAAAATTTAAAAAAAATAAAATATCGAAGTTTTAGTTTTCAATAAAATCAAAGTGATGCCATTTTGAAAAATAGCCGAATGTTCCGAAAGGACGCCGGAAGGTTGTTTTTGCAAAAATAGCCACTTTGAATCATTGTAAATAATTTTTGGGCACAACCTTGAAATATTTCCTCGCAGAAATGTTGAAAGGTCGTAGCCGCAAAATCAAGTTTGGGTTAGCGCACCTTTCAAATAAAAAAAAATAAAAAAAATGTGTGTTTAATTTTGTCAATAAAATCAAAGTGACGCTGTTTTTGGAAAATAGCCGAATGTTCCGAAAGGACGTCGGAAGGCTGTTTTGCAAAAATGGCCACTTTGAAGACTTTTCTTTTCTTTTTGAATAATGGCCTTGAAATATTCCATGTGGAAATGTTGAAAGGCCGTAGCTTCAAAATCAAGTTTTGGGTTCCAACCACCCCTTTTAAAAAAATCAAAAAAATGTGTGTTTAATTTTGTCAATAAAATCAAAGTGATGCCGTTTTTGCAAATAACCGAATGTTCCGAAAGGACGCCGGAAGGCTGTTTTTTGCAAAAATAGCCACTTTGAATCATTTTTAATAATTTGCGGGCACGACCTTGAAATATTCCTTGTGGAAATGTTGCAAGGCCATAGCCGCAAAATCAAGTTCGGGTTCACACCCCGTTTGCAAAAATAACCAAAAAAAAATGTCAAATTTTTTATTTTGTTATAAATAAGTCGGGTGATGCTATTCTTGCTTAAAATAAGCCGAACGTCCCTCAAAAAGACGCCGGAAGGTTGTTTTGCAAGAATAGCCACTTTGGATTTTTTTAAATAATTTTGGACACAGCCTTGAAATATTCCCTCGCGGAAATGTCGAAAGGCTGTATCCGCAAAAATCAAGTTTTGAGTCATCACTCAACTTTACAAAAATAACCACTTTATCAAACAAGCCATTACATGGCCGAAATTTTACTGAAATAGCTACATTTTTGCATTTGAACTTTCTCAGTCTTGTGTTGGCCTGTGTCGGTGTTGAACGATGCCCCATAGGCCCCAGGATAAAATTTTGAATTTCATCTTCTTACATAAAATTTTGCAAAAAGAGCCACTTTGTCTAAATAAGCCATTACATGGCCAATTTATGAAAAAATAGTTTTGTGTTGGTTTATGGTGATGCCGAACGATGCCCCATGAGCCACAGGATAAAAAAAATTTCAAGTTTTATCTTTCTTAAGTAAATTTTGCAAAAATAGCCATTTTGTCAAATAAGCCATTATGTAGCCAATTTTGTAGAAATAGTCATAAGTGACACCAAAAATATTCTTATTCCTGTAGAAATCTCCTACACAAGTTTGTAGTTGGAGTCGCTTGTACAATTTTTATTCAAAAAAAAATAATCAAATAAACATCTCTTTATTTCTTGCATTAATTTGCAAGAACTACGCTCGGTCTGATTCATGCGGGGTCATGATACGTAGGCAATCTCCATAAGATTCGACCACAACTGTATATGTATATATATAAAAAAAAAGGGGGGAAAAAAAATAAAAAAAATAATAAAAATAAAAAAAAAGAACCAGCAAGGTTTTCAAGGATAATTGAAAAGGAAAAAGTGGAATGACGCATGCGGTGAATACGTATATGGTTAACTGGCTAGGTGCATTGCATCCTACGTGCTATAACATATCCGTTAAACTCAGTAAGCTAACAAGTTTGTTGCAATCCCAGAAAAGTTTAGCAGTTGACTTGACAGAATATACTGGCCAGCCACCATTACCGTACTAGATCTAAAGGGCCAATTCCAGCAAGCATGTCTAGTTCCGGTAAAAGTCTCGAGGAAGAGAAATCGGAGATACAGATCATGAAAGAAGAGGTAGATCGGTTGAAACGACAGATAACAGAGATGCACCTAGCGTGGGCTAGGGGACAGTCATCACTAAACCTTCCTACTCTTACACCAGCACCAGAGCGTCCGCCTATTGATCCCTCGACAAGTGCACCGATCTATCCATATTATCAAGGGGAAAACCCTTATACATCCCAGGTTCCACCAGCTAGACAAAATACTCCTCCTCCGGTCACCCCTGTTTTCGTGGCACCTCCACCTGCTACTTTATAGAAGTCGTCCGGTGAACCGCTTTTTCAAATACATGACAATCATTGTTATGATCCCGAGCCTACCTTTAAGGCTCCTGAACCGCATTCACACACCCCTCACTGGGATAACCCGGCAGAACCGGAAAAGCACTTCAAAAGTTTGGAGCATGAGGAAGTTATTCGGAAAGTCAAAAGCATGGAGCAATCCTTCAGGAATATGCATGGTTTAGGCAACCAAGTCAGCGTTGCTTACAAAGATCTGTGCCCATTTCCAGATGTCCAGTTGCCCGCCGGGTTCAAAATGCCCAAGTTTGATCTATACGAGGGGCATGGTGACCCAGGTAGCCCATCTCCGAGGTTTCTGCAGCAAAATGCGAGGAGCCGGAGGGCGAGATGAAATTCGATAGCTTACTTCGGTCAGAGTTTGGGAGAGTCCGCATTAGAATGGTACACCAGGCAGGATCCCAGCAGATGGTTTACATGGGATGACCTGGCCCAAGCATTCATCGGCCAGTTTCAATATAATCTTGAAATAATCCCCGATCGCTTATCATTGCTAAAGCTAGAGAAGAAACCCGCCGAAAGCTTCAGAGAATTTGGGTTCCGCTGGAGGGAATAGGCAGCAAGGGTAGATCCCCCGATGAGAGAGAACGAGATGGTGGATTACTTCTTGTAGACACTGGAGCCAACTTACTTTAGTCACCTGGTGACATCGGTTGGTAAATCTTTCAATGAGGTGGTCAAAATGGGCGGAATGATAGAAGAGGGACTTAAGTCCAATAAGATCTTGAGCTATTCCGCGTTGAAAGCAACAACTCAAGCTATTCAGAATGGCACATGGGTTGCATTCGGAAAGAAGAGAAGAGAAGAGGTTGCGACGGTAGAAGAGGGTACTCGGTCCAGATCGAAAGGTCCTTCACCTCATTACCAAGCCAGGACCCTACCACCCAAATCACCCTAATCACCCTCCCCGGAACACATATCCACCACCAAGGGCCTACAATAACCCTCCAGGACCAGGTTTCCGAGGGAATCATGCCTTCAGAAAGGAAAAGGCACAAAGAACCTTCACTGAGTTGGGAGAAACTTATACTGCTCTGTTCCACAAATTGAAGCAGATAGGTTTGTTGAGTCCCGTTGAGACAAGATTGCCAAATCCCCTACCCCCAAATGTGGATCGCTCAGTAAGCTGTGAGTATTGTTCAGGGGCTCTCGGACATGATACCGAGAAATGTTGGAAACTGAAACATGCAGTGCAAAATCTTATTGACACCAATAAGATCGAGGTTCAGCCACCAGAGGCACCCAACATTAATCAGAATCCATCGCCAGCTCACCCTTAGACCCATGTGATCAAATTGATACACAATGGAAAGGAAAATTAAGAAGCCCGATCTGAATTCCAAAGCAAAACCAATCGGCAGAAATTGGTATATGAGAAGTCATGCTTGGTAATCGGGAGGAGTTTTCGGTGGTTTGTTTTGTTGTCATTTCTTTTGTTCGAGTTGTTTTCGGGGTTGTGACCCGAATCTTGTTTTGAAGTGAAACCCTCTTATCTTTCCATTTTTGGTCATTGCAGTTTGCTTAGTCGTTTCAAGTTTCGTTTTAGTTTTGTATTTTTGTTTGCTTATTTGTATTTGAATCATTTCGCCGTTTAGTTTTATGAAACTTTCGGTCTTTTATTACCCCAGTCATCTTTTGTTTAGTTCTTCTATCTTTAAGTTTGTCATTTGTTCGAACGCCGACTCTAATGACGTGGCATCGCACATAATTTTGGCCTAATATTAAGGGTTAATCATGAAGCAATTCGAAGATAATCAGGTCATTTTAAAAAGAAATAAAATGATTTGAGATTATTTGGAGCCCGAATCATGTGAGACTGGGGCAGGTAAAACATGAAGAAACCCTTAAAGGAAAAATTGGCTATGCTAAGACGGGGTTCGCTCGTGATACTGAAATGAAAGTGTCATCCAGCAATACTTTAAAATGACAGATGAAAAGGCGAATGGACGATATGGTTATCAATCAGGGCACAAACAGAAGATGTCGTGAGTATGTTGTTTGAACTTGGCATGTTTTGAAAATTGGAATGACGAAGGCATTTTGTTATGCTATCCAAACACTTTATCCATCGTCAACCCTTTGAGCTTTATTTTAAAATCTTTCATACCCCTCCTTCGGAGTTAGTTGCAAAGACTAGAAACACAGGTTTGAAAGACAAGAGAAAAAAGGGAAGAAAAGAAAACAACAAAAGGAGATAAAGAAAAGAAAAGAAAAAGAAAAATGTGTGGAAAAAGAAATTTGAAAAAGAGGAATTGGGAACTACGTTTGACCTGATTCCTTAAAGAGGATACGTAGACGCTTCACAGCTCGGTCATAGTGTAAATAAAGAAATAAAACCCCCAAGTAAGAAACTGGGGCAAAGATAAATTGTGTTGATTATAAATAAATTTAGGTCCGAAGGTTGTAAATTTTGAACCCAAAATTGATTTTGTTTTGAGCCTTCAATACCCTTTCTAGCCCTATCCAAATCCCACATTACGGTCCAAAGAAAGACCTTCCGATCAGTCTTCAAAAGATGCCACGTCAGGCGAGTGAGAAAGTCCTATCAAAATATAACACTCTGATTCTCAGCAGAAAAGACTCTGATTCCCAGTAGAAAGAAAAGACGAGAAAGTCTTAGCAGTGACACCCCAATCCCCAGCTAAAAGTGATACAAATGAGAGAGTCTTACCGGTGAAAACATTCACAGGCGCCATAAGGCGACGAAAGCTGAGAGAAAATCAAAATGAGAGAAGCTTGAAAGTGAAAACCCTTCGGGCACTACAAGTCGAATAAAGGTGATAATCAGATGGAAATCACGAGACAGAAATCGTGAAAGGCAATTAACGACGGAGGATAGGCCATATGTGCATGTCATGACTAGTAGAGTTGGTATTCGTGTTTGATAAGTTTTTATAGTTATTTCTTGTTAGAGAGTCATTTTTTCCTTTGTCTTCTATTTTTTTTCTTTTTATCTTTCTCATTTTATCAAAAATTCCCCATCAAAGTCTATCTAGTCAGAACAAGTGAGAAATGACTTCAAAACTTGCCACCAACTTTCCAATTATTATGCAAGGCAAGGAAATGCCATTGACGGCAGAGAAGTATGGTGCAAAGAAGATTATTAAACTGGGGCAGAAAATTTTCTTTTCATTTAGAAAATTTTCTGGAAGTCAAATCCCACTTGGGGAAAAAGAGAAGAAAAAGGCCTTAAGGGAAGCAATATTTAAACCAATATCATCTCCAGCAAATGAAATCATTCCCCAACAAGTTTTGGGAACCCCGAGCGAGGGAAAGGGGAAGAGGAAAAACCACCCCACAGGAGCGGCACAGCCGCTCACAATGTTTTGAACTAACAGATTTTCTTTGATTTGAAACAGGGAAAGAAAGTGCTATTGATAGCAGAAAGTCATGCCACAAGGAAGAACACCAATACTAGGGCAGAAAATTTTCTGCCGTTGTTGAAAATTTTCTCGGAGAAACGAGGAAGGCAATTCAAGATGAAGTGTCAGGTTTGTCCACCTTCAAATAGGATGTTTCAGGTTTGTCCACCTTCGAACAGGACGTCTCAGGTTTGTTCGCTTTCATACATTGATATCATGGGAGTATTCGCCCTCGAATAGGATACAATGGGAGTATTCGCCCTCGAATAGGATACAATGGGAGTATTCGCCCTCGAATAGGATACAATGGGAATATTCGCCCTTGAATAGGATACAATGGGAGTATTCGCCCTCGAATAGGATACAATGGGAGTATTCGCCCTCGAATAGGATACAATGGGAGTATTCGCCCTCGAATAGGATACAATGGGAGTATTCGCCCTCGAATAGGATACAATGGGAGTATTCGCCCTCGAATAGGATACAATGGGAGTATTCGCCCTCGAATAGGATACAATGGGAGTATTCGCCCTCGAATAGGATACAATGGGAGTATTCGCCCTCGAATAGGATACAATGGGAGTATTCGCCCTGGAATAGGATACAATGGGAGTATTCGCCCTCGAACAGGATACAATGGGAGTATTTGCCCTCGAATAGGATACAATGGGAGTATTCTCCCTTGAATAGGATACAATAGGAGTATTCGCCCTGAAGTAGGATACAATGGGACTATCCGCCCTCGAATAGGATATTTTACGCATGTTTTATCTTACATTGTCCTATGCATATTTCATAAATTATTGCTAGAATGCATTTTTTTTAATTCAAAAGTTGCTACTAAAAGCAGGCACCTACCTGTATAACAAAAGGCAAGTCTTCAGTCTTTACATTGCAGGCCTTGAAACTAGTAACCCACCATAAAGCAGAGGGTTACAACAAAAGATCCCAGCACAAATTCAAGCGCATGAGTCGAAGGAAATGAGGGAATGAAGGAAAATTTTCCCAACCTCATTGTCCTCAGCAGGCAAGTAAACAGTTCTAAAGATATCCCCAGCAGTCAGGAGGGAAAGCAACACGACCCAGGAAGAAAGCAATCCCGAAACAAGGAAATTTAGGAGAAATGATGGTACAAGAAGTAAAGGAAGGCGATCTTGTTTGGAAGTTGTAGTTGAAGTCAGGGAGCCCGCCTGAAGAACGGAGTGGCAATTTATTTTCAAAGTTTGTAATTGAAGTCAGGGAGCCCGCCTGAAGAATCGAGTGGCGATTTAGTTGTGAGTCGTAGATGAAGTCAGGGAGCTCCGCCTGAAGAATGGAGTGGCGATTTATTTTGAAGTTGTAGTCAGGGAGCCCACCTGAAGAATGGAGTGGCGATTTACTTTTGAAGTAAGAGTTGAAGTCAGGGAGCCCGCCTGAAGAATGGAGTGGCGATTTACTTTCGGAGTTGGTTGAGGAAAGCAGTAGAGTATAACAAAAATCCCCAGCATGAATCCAAGTTTAAAAATCAGAAGGAAGGCAACAAGGATCAGAAAGATAGATTCAGACTTCGAAGCAGAATAATTCGAAGATCACAAGGAAGAGATCAATGGCCAGAGGTCGGCAATCAAGATAGGCCGAAATCACAATTGTCAGAAGAGGAGAAGCATCAGAAGGAACATCAAGTCCGACAGAATAGCAAGGAGCATGGAAAGTCAAGATGACGAGATAGATAAGATTTCACAATACTGTAACCTAGTCTAGCTTCTTATTTTTTGTTTAGCACGATGTAATAAGGAGATCGGTTAAGCAAAGGCAACAGCAGCAACAATAGTAACAGCAAGATCACAGCAATCATGGTAGTCCCAGCTACCAAAACTTCCCGAACTACATTGACCTGATTCCCTTTTAGTCAGGGATATGTAGGAGATCTTCTGAAGCAAAGGTTCGGTCAAACTTTTCCAAAAAAAAAAAAATGCTTCACATGGAGTGCTTAAACGGGCAAAAATCGCTCATATACGCTCACTTATCTTTGCACGAAAACTCTTCATGTTTCCGCGCAAAGAGGGGCAGCTGTGAGCACGTGATTTTTGCCGTATATCAGAATTACTCCCATAAATTTAAAATAAAATCGTTTTTGTATTGTGGTAATATCTGTGAATTTTTGTGTCAATTTTCTTATTACTTTTGTGTGCATATTTGTTTAAATTAAGAAAAATACAAAAAAATATTGCTTTTGCATTCTTAGGATTTAATTTACAATTAAAAGTGATCAAGTTTATTTGACAAAAAAATGAAAAGTCACAAAAAATATGTATTTTTGTATTTTTGCATTTGAAGCCCAATTGTGTGATTTTATCTTTAATTGTTATTTTAGTTGTGTGCTAATTGTTATAAAAATTTAACTCGTACTTTTATGAGTTGATTTATTTCTATAAGACTTTTAGGATTTTTAGTTATTGATTTTTGAACTGATAGATTTTTTAAGAGGAAAGATACAAAATAAGATAAGGAACAAAAAATCGGAACTGGGCCAAAAAATTGAGCCCAATTCCGCTAACCCAGTATTTTCCCCAACCCAGTCCAGCCCCGTTACCCCCCCAATTAATCGTGGCCGTTGGATTTTTATCATCCAACGGTCGAAATCAATTAATCCAAAAAATCAGATACCCAAAACCCTTCACCCTCACACATTTCACCCGTCTTCATCTCTGAGAGAGACATCACAGCCCCGCCGTCTACCACCACACGCCGCCGGCCGAAAATCGCCTCCGCCGGCGGCAGTCGTCCAAACCATCCCAAATTAACACCCCAGAACCCCCTTTCCCCCTCTATACGGATCTACAACCCCTTTTATTCAAATCATCGCCAAATGGTTCGAATCTTCATTTGAAGATTCGAGCAAAATTGGAAATTACCCCATTCAAGCCCAAACTCGCACAAAACCCTCACCTGACCTCCCCCATAGCCAATCAAAGCTTATTCTGTTTCGAATCCCACCCGAAACCATCAAGCCCCAAAAATGCCGTATGAACCTTAGAAATCGAAATTGGGGGTCTGTGATGAATTCAATGTGAATTTGAGGTCTAACAGACCTTAATCTAGGTGTTCTCAACCGAGAACACCCCGATTAAGTTCCGTTTGGCCCCAAAAGCTCAAGCCCGACAAGTTCATTTCCAGTTTTTTTTCGAGCCGGATGTTTTTCTGTAAGGTATTTGTTTCTTTCCCCTCTTCTATGTTCGTACTCTCATTTGTTTACATGCTTATTTGTTTTAGATTTTTACTAGCATCTTTCTGCCCTTCTTCAACAGACCTTTTATTCGGTCGACCCATTTTCTTTCTTATCTGGTTCAATTGAATGTTAATTATGGTGATTACTTTGTGTGATTCATTCGTTTAAAGTCGTCAAGTAATTAGCTCATATTGTTGATCTCCTCAGCCTGCCCGTAGGATATAGTTTATTCGTCGACTGTGTGTTATCGATTATAAATGTTGTAATCGACTAATCGAATGTCGTCGATTTACTGTCGTAGGTCTGTTTGTTAGAAACAACAAGGCAGTAATTTCCTTGCTACTGACTAATTTCTTATTTGAATCACTGTGGAGTTGGAGTTTGAATTACCTGTGTTTGAATTAGTAACAAGATTGGTTATAGCTGAATTAAGCTCAGTCTCATAAATTAGTAACTAGTGGACTGCCACCATGTGAGCACATGTTGAGCCATTAGGACAGCCCATAATAATATGCCCCTTTGAGTAGTGGAACCTGCTGTACAGCAGGCCACTGACTGCCCTGTGAAACCAGAAATTATTCATTAGTAAAGCCCACACTTAGACAAGATTAAGTGGACAATGGGCTGGGAAGAGAGAGGGGGGGCAGAGGTGATTATTTTTGTTCTGGTCCTTGGCTTTTAGGAGGGGGTCTTAGCTATAAGTAAAGGGGGATTCTGAAGCATAGGGGATACAGATAGACACCTTGGGTGAGAGATACACACAGAGTTTTCATACACATATTGAGATAGATACAAAGCACTCAGATAGAAAAACACTGAGTATACACACATTCACAGCATAGACACCCACGTACACTCATACAAATACACACAAGTATTCACTGCTTGCTGTGGTTCTCCTGCCTGCTATCATTTTGCTACCTGCTGGTTATGGTTGAACTGCCTGCCGTGTGTGTTGTTCTTCTGTTGCTTCTGTTGCTGTTGGTTTGTTGTCGAGGTTGTTGTTGCTGCTGTGTTGTTTGTCGTGATTGTTGCTGCTTCTATTGTTATTGTCCTGTTGCTGCTGCTTCTGTTGTTGTTGTGTTTATTGTTGGTCCTGTTGCTGCTGTTGGTGTTGTGGTTGTTGTTGTATCTTACTGCTGCTGCAACTGACCTCTCCTCATTGTAATTGCCAGGTATGTCTTCAATATTCGAAGTGCTGAAACTGAATTGGCATGTATGAACCCTTTTTTAGATCAATCAATGAAGAAATGGCCTGCTGAAGCTTAGTTTGTGCATATCATATGTAGTAGAAATGTTTAGATGACTTTATGTGTGTTATTTAGACTTCATAAACCATCTGGACTCTTTTGATTCATTTGGAATTACTTGTACTTAATTGGGACTTATGCTAGACTGAACATTAGAATTAATTGAAATGTTAAAGTGATTTGAAATCCTATCATGAATATGTAACTGGAGTAGGCTTTAGCACTAACTTATATTAGAAATAATATATATGAATGAAGTTTTAGTAATCTAGACATGTGAAATGCAGTATTAGTTGAAGTTAATATGATTGGAATAATTCATGGGTGTAATCATATAACTTGAAGGCCATATCAAATTCGCTCCTAAGCCCATTTCAATGTCCAGTATTTGTTTTAATATTAGAAGCCTGTAAATAATTTATACTGATTTCATGTGAGAATGTGGATTAATTTATTAGAGATCCGACTTGGATTTCATCACTGTTGTCCTGATAAACTGCTTGGGCCTAAGAGCAGTAAGGGATAGCCCAGTCCATAAAAATGTTGATTTTGATTTGTAAATGATTTCCCGGTCAGTCCAACACTGAGAATCGATATCGTGACCTTCGACATGAGGTCTGGCAGGTTTAAGCGAAGCGGACCATCCGGCTTGGGCTGTCTTGGGCCTGATATTAAATATGGAAAGTGGACCTTTAGTATTCCAAATAATAGGCCCTTTATGATAATATTTTGAAAGAGATAGATAATATAATAAGCACATATTTGTTGAAATTGATTATTTTGTGAGTCAACTTATTGAAAAAATCATTTAATGCACACATATATATTACCTTTTGCCTATACAGCTATATAGTTTTGAAGAAATGACTTATTTTCATTTTTGTAATATTAAATATCATAAGTGACTTAATGTATCTGTGATGATCTAATATATCTAACATTTTCGTTTTTGCGCCAATAAACACCCTAAATTTTGTTTTAATAGTTCACAATGTTGACGAGCACATTTTAATTTTATTAATGATGATTCAATATAGTTCCTCATAAAGAGAAAAGCAAGCGCCGTTTCGTAAGTTATTCGTTAGGATGCAATTGACAGAAGGTGCCTTAATGGTTTAATTTAACTATGGATATTTCAACATTAGAATAAAAATATGTTAACGTTGCTGGAGTCCTCATAAGTGATATCATAGAATTTCTACATAGAAGTAATTAATTAGGACTTTTCCTTTATATTTAGAGATAATTTAATAAAAATATAGTCACTTTAGGTATGACCTTTAATAAAAATGAGATGAGCCTCGCCGCTTCAAATGTACAATTACGGGTCCCTCAAATAAATTTTTATAAATATCTTAGATTTGGAAGGACCACTAGCAAATTTCACGGTTTTCCTTAAAGTTAAAATAGACGTAGATATTTTAGGCACGATTTGTAATAATTTTACCTTCCTAATACGGGTGCGCATTTATGTGACTCAAATCTTACTCTCGGCGAAACTGAAATATATATTGAAGTCGCAGGCGTACTGGTTGCGGTGTGACTCGAAATGTATTTTCGTGACGTTGCAATTCTTCCAAAATTGAAAAGCAGAATATAAGAGCACATAAATAAACAATATATAAAGAAATCAGATAGAAACAAAAATTGCAGTTGAGTGACCGTGATAAAACCATGGAATCCGGGAGTGCTTAACACTTTCTCCCGGGTTAACAGAATTCCTTATCCGGGGTTTCTAATTTCGCAGACTGTAATACAAAGTCATAAATTTCCTCGGTTCGGGATTAAAACCGGTGACTTGGAACACCATTACTTTCCCAAGTGGCGACTCTGAACTAAATAAATAAATCCCGTTTCGATTGTCCTTTAATTGGAAAAACTCCTACGCGCACTCGTGGGTAAGCGTAAAAAGGAGGTGTGACAACTATGATATTATGTACAGGTGGATTCACGGTTTTTTTGTTTTGGGGTTGCATAAAGAAATGCCTCTATCATCTCTACAACTAAATGACTTCCATTTCTCTTTGCACATACACATGGCAAGTTCTAGGTATCATGTGTAAACACATAATGCAGGTAAAAACATCACACACACTTAGCATGCAACTCATTCCTAATTAGCTCATCAACAAAGTCATACAAATGTTCAAGCAAGCCAAATTGTGCAAACTTAAGGCATATCTTAGAATCTACAATCAAGCTTAGATAATACACTCTCAAGTTTCTTTTAGTTTTGCAAGTGTGCATACTCGGGATTACATATTAAAATTCACCCATTTAAACCTAAAAAGTAGAAAAAGAAAAATTTACCTAACCCGGTTCAAGAGAAACCCTTGGAAAAGAATCGTGGTCAAAAGAAAAACCAAGGGGGAGATAATACATTACCTAAAAAAAGGAAAAGAAATAAACAAAAATCTACATGGACTACTTCCCTCAAGAGTACTGTCCAAGTAGTCTGTCATCAGGAAGAGTCATCTACTATTGTTTTTGGGTTTTCATGGTTTATATATATATATATATTATTTATTTATTCTAACTTCGACCCTCAAGAAACCCATCGACAAATATCCATAGTCGGGCCTAGCCAGCTAATATTATATACAACTAAATTATATTCTACATAATTATACAATTTACAACATACAAAATAGAGTAAGTCTCCCACCCCACACTTAAAATAATGGCATGTCCCCATGTCATATAAACAAAGTAAAGCATAGAATGGTGAGAAGACTTCCCTGAGACTCAATCAGAGTCTGAGACTGTGGCGGGGTCGATGTTGCATGCTCGACCCAATGCTCTGAACCAAGCCATAAACCGGCTCTCAGACTGGACTGCTGAGACATCGCATCCTTGCGAGTGTGCAAGCCATCCACTGAAGTGCATAGATCCGCCATTTCTTCTTCCAACGACCTAAGCATAGGTCTCGTGGACTGTGAACGTGAAAGGATAGCCCCAGAATGAGTACGCCTAGATGGACCTGCAGTGTCTGTGGACCTCCTGGACTGGACAATCGGGACTGGGTCATCATCATCATCATCAATATCAATTGGGTTGTTACCTCGTTTCACCTGAATACCTGAAGCTTTGAATGGGGCTTTTTATGGAAAGTCGCCATCAATTGGTAAGGTGGGTGTATGGTGATTTAGGCAAAGAGTAGTGACCAAGGAAGGGAAATAGAATCCCTTTGACTTTAGAGAACCCCTAAGTATCATTTCAGCACTGATTATTCGGGCAGCGTCAAACTCTTTTTGGGTGACAAAACACCAAGTCAACACTACCCTGTTGAAATTCACATATGTTGTGTTACTTGAGGGGAGGAACCGGTTGCAGATCACAGTGAGCCAGCATTTGGCCAAGTGCGTGAAAGAGGTGTAATTGAGTGTTATTTGGTCCTTTATCCAAAGAGGACGTCCACCTATGCACAAAGCCTCAATCATTATATGCTAAGTGACACCTGGCCTATCGTGGTAATAGTCCACGTCACTACTATATGGGGCAATCTCAAAACCTGCATGATACTGGGTACCTTAGCATAGACATACTTACTTCGAACAAACACCTCTCTAGCCATATGGAAGGTGGCGTTAGTATAGAACTAACGCACCAATATTTTATTGACAGATGGTGGGTCCTAGAACAAGAACTCCATATCTCTGTGCCGTATCTCCTCATACATGTCAGGTTTTTCTGCACGAAGGGTCATCCGATCAATTGGAATTTCTTGCAGACAGGCCTTTGTGGCCTTGGCATGAAAGTCACTCTCATCCACTTCTGAAGCAAATCGGGACTCATCGTAGGTTGGTTGCCTAGATGGTCCGGCTGCTTGCCTTGATCATTTAGGTGCCATAGTCCTGCACATAAGAAGCACACTATATAAAAAATATGTTCATAACAGTAGTGATGTATTGTATTGCATGCCATTTGACTTATGGTTTATGGTTACATAATTATTTCTGTGATTTCTGCTGGAGTTACTATTGCTATTTGTTTCTTGTTCCTGTTGTTGTTTTTGTTTATCTTGTCCTTTTGTATGCCATGCTATGTATTCTTTGTTTTACATAATTATTTATGTGATTTCTACCAGAGTTACTAATGCTTTGGTGTTTTTGTTTTTGTTTTTATTTGTGTTCTTTCTTTTCCTTCTCCTGAGCCAAGGGTCAATTGGAAACGGCCTCTTTACCCTATCGGGTAGGGGTAAGGCATACGTACGTATTACCCCTCCCCAGACTGCACTATGTGGGACTATACTGGGTAGTTGTTGTTGTTTTATTGTTGGATTTAACGAGAATTGTCAGTTTAGAGGTATTTTTGTTTTGTTTTGTTTCTTGAGGCTATAAAAGATAATCACGACTAACAACTTCTCGAATGGATAATTCATTTTTAACTCAATTACTTATCTGTATAGATTGTATCTTATCTTTGTAGACTACTATTCTATCAAGCTTATTGTACTCTTGTATTATAAATAGTTGATCTCAGTTATGCAAATATTTAACAATTCCATCAGAACTTTTCTGCTTTTGTGGTATTAAGGTTGACACTCCAATGAGTTAGTGATCTGCTCTAAGTTTCACAATGACGGGAAACAATTCATCATCATTAACAGTTAATTCCACTCCACCACTTGTCTATGGTCACAACTCCAACGTTCAACCATCTCAATTAATATCTTTCAACCATGCTTCCCAATTATCTCTCAAACTAGCGGGAAACACCAATTATTCAACATGGCAAGCCCAAGTCAAAACTCTACTATTCGTCTACAATCTACTAGGATTTATTGACGGCTCCTCTAGTTGTCCCGATGAATACTACATAGAAAAGGATAAGCAAGATCAATCCCAACCTCAAGCTCTAGCTCCGGAAAGACAGCTTAGTTCGCAATGCTATCCTGGCATCTGTTGAACATTCCATTACCCCAGTGATAGCCCAAGCAGCTACAACTAATCAATCCTAGGAAATACTCCGAACAACATTTGCAAACAGATCACAGTCAAGAATCTTTGGCCTTCGCGGCATCCTTTCTAATATTCTAAAAGAATATCGTACAGTAGTTGAGTAAATGAGATCAAACCAGTTTCCGATGATCTCACATTCAATGGGTCTTTATTGACCAATGAAGAGCTCGTCATAAAAATACTCAGCGACTTTCACTTGGAATTCAAAGAAATCTCAGCAACCATCCATGTTCGAGATAATCCAATATACTTTGAAGAATTATACGGCAAGCTTCTAGCCCATGAGGTCTTTCTCCAACATTCAGAACCAAAAACCACTACACCCTTGATCACTGCTCAATTAAATGAACAAGCCCCTTCAAACCAAAACCCATTCAGGCGCAATTACAACAATGCAGCCAGCAATACCCAACAACATCGTAGCAACCAGCAGCTAGGAGGACCGAATAACTCTTTTAATAGTCGTCAATACCCTGTATCACCTAACAACAAATCTAGGTCCTTCGGTTCCCATCAATCCAACCAATAACGTGTTCAATGTCAATTGTGTGACATATATGCTCACATAGACAAGGTTTGTCGCTCTCAATCGCAAAATAAATATGAAGCCCAAGAAAACATGATAGCTTGCTCCTACAACAACAATGGAAATCATTGGGTTATGAATTTCGGAGCATCATATAACATAACAGACAATCCGTTCGACCTCACCTCCGTCATTGATTTCACGGGGAATAATGAGATCATTATAGGAGATGGTAACAGTGTCCCAATTTCACATATTGGTCAAGATACTCTTCATTATACTTCACCTTATCATTCCCTTTCTCGTTATCATGTCTTATGTTCACCAAAAATAAGACGCAATCTAATCTATACTGCAAAATTCTATCGTCAAAATCTAACTTATATTGAATTTTTTCCTTACTCTTATGTTGTTAAGGATTTGAACACGGGGCAACACTACTTCAAGGACGGAGCAACAATGACCTCTATGAATGGACAACAACTAAGCTACCTAGTAGATCTACCAGTCCCTCACATCAAGCTCACTTTGTCACTTCCCAGTCTCATACCTTATATCTTTGGGATGCAAGACTTAGCCATCTGCAGTCACGTATCACCAAGAGCTTCATCTCTTCTTTTAAGATTTTTGTGTCCCTTAGTAACTCTTTTACATTATGAAATTCTTGCCTTTGTAATAAAAGTCACCAACTTCCATTTGGTTCAACATCTATTGTTAGTAATCGACCATTTGAAATAATTTACTCAGATATTTGGGGTCCAGCTCCTATTACATCATTTGATAATTTTTGTTTTTATGTCATTTTTGTTGACCATTTCACCAAATACATATGGTTATTTCCTCTTAAGAACAAACGGGGTGTCACTCAAACTTTTATCAATTTTAAGAAAGTTGTTCAGAACTACTTCTCTGCTAAAATTGGTACACTTTACACTGATGGAGGTGGTGAATACATCGGCTCAAAACTATTCTTCAAGAATCTGGCAGTCAACACCTTTTGTGCCGTCTATACATCCCCACGTAGTTGGCACCGCTGAACGTAATCATCGACACATTCATGAAACCACCCTTACCATTCTTCATCATACATCTGTACCACTCAAATTTTGGTCACTTGCTGTCCAAACTGTAGTATATATGATCAACTGATTACCAATACTGTCACGACCCCAAATCCGGTCGTGATGGCGCCCAGCACATTGCTAAGCCAGCCCGACCAATCAATATCAACCACGGAGCTAGAAGCTCACTTTAGCCCATTTAGGCATATTAATTCACGAAATAACAGCGATACATATAACGAAAACGGGGAACCAAGTCCCACAATACATTAACTCCCATAGACCAAGGGTCAAGAGTCATGAGCCTCTACTGAACGTAAGTGTATAAAAGTTTACAAAAATACCAAATGCGGAAAGAAATGTCAATACAAAATCAAAAGACAGTAGGAAGGAATATCGGGTCCTGCGGACTCTGCAGCTACCTCGTATATCCCACAGATGTCGCCTCGCACAGCTACTGGGTCACTGCTGAGAGGTACCTGGATCTGCACACAAGGTGCAGGGAGTAAAATGAGTACTGCCAGACTCAGTGGTAATAAACAAGGGTAAGACAGCGCAGATAAGAAATCCGCAATAAAGCACTATGTAAAGCTATAATCAGCTACCCTGTCACAGAATCAATCTTCACTGTACCTGTTCCAACAAATACCAATAAATAGCATAACAGCTAGCAGATGTAGCTAAATGCAATGCAATGCATGATATGACCGCTACGGCGCGTGGCCCGACTCCAATTTTGGGTACCCGTGCTCACTGTGGGGGTTCAGACTCCGGAGGGGCTCCTACAGCCCAAGCACATCTCATAGAGATTTCCTGCGGCGTGCGGTCCGATCCAACATATATCTCGCTGCGGCACGCAGCCCGATCCACTACTAGTCAGCTAATATGCAGATACAGCCTCGCAGGCTCAAAAGTAGTTTTTGAAAACTCTTTTTATCATTTTTCAGTTGGAAAACAGAAATATCAAGTTCTAGAGATTTGGAAATAACATGATAACAGAAATAGTTGCGGACTAGTAGTAAACTAGCATGTCTATATGATAAGACAATGATAACGATCCTCGCGGGATCCAATAGCTGGCTCACAGCCCACAATATACTCAACCGTCCAAGAAGGAGGTTCAACGGCTCGAGAATAGCCAATAATACAGTATCAACAGGTCGGACTAATATATAGTCTCCAGTTCATGATCGACCCCGCACTCTCGAGAGTGTGCGTGTCTCGCCGCTATACAGCGTCACAAAGTGGTATACCGGGGTTTCGAACCCGCTGGTCATCACCCACATCTATTACTCACCTCGATACGGCGCGACGACTACTCCGCAATGCCCTTGCCACGAGAATCAAGCTCCGCACGCGTAGAATCTGATCAAATACAGTAGAAACACAACAAATTAGGCCAATGGGACAACACCCAATCAATATAACCCAATTTACATCAAAATTCCCAAAGTTGTCAAAACCCGACTTTCGGTACGCTTGTCGAAAAATCACAAAAGTCACATATTCGGAACCCTCATCTCAATACGAGTCTAAGCATATCAATTTTACCAAATTCGGACTCCATTTGCCCCTTCAAAACCTTGATTTTCTAAAGTTCAAGCCTAGGGCTAAATCCTCCATAAATTACCCCAAATTCCTCCATTTTCATGATATAATTGCATAATATTATCAATACTAATCATAGTTTAAGTCCATAGTTGATTACCTGATGATTTCCCTTGAGTTCCTCTTCAAAATCGCCCAAATCGCCTCTAAAGCCGAGACCCAAATGTGTGAAATGTTTTCGAAATTTTCTAACTTCTGATACACTTAACTCACTGCGATTTTCGCTTCTGCGGATAAAATTTCGCTTCTACGAGTCCGTATCCGCGACCAGAGGGTCGCTTCAGCGGACCCAGGCCCTTTTGGCCATTTCCGCACCAGCGATCCAAGGACCGCCCCTGCGCATCCGCTTCTGCGGAAACTAGTCCGCTTCTGCGGAATGATCCGCTTCTGCGACCAAGAGTCCGCTTCAGCGGACTCGCCTAAGCGATCAAACATCCGCTTCCGCGGATTTTCCCAAGACGGCTCAGGACCGCTTCTGCTATCGACCTCTCGCACCAGCGAAGCCGCTCCTGCGGACCAGGCTCCGCTTCAGCGGTCGGCTCCGCTTCTGCGCCTCGTTGTCCGCTCCCGCGGAGTCGCTCCTGCGCCCCCATTTCCGCAGGAGCGAAAACCACAGAACCAGAACACAAGTCTGCAATTTTCCATATTTTCTCCCGTTTAACCATCCGAAATCACCCCGAGGCCCCCGGGACCTCATTCAAACACACCAACACATCTTAATACCTTATTCGAACTTGCTCAAATCCTCAAAACACGTCTAATAACACCAAAACCCATAATTCACATCAAATTCAAGCCTAAATTCCTTAAAACATTTCGAATTACACA
Organism: Nicotiana noctiflora; assembly: GCA_032618575.1. Classification (NCBI taxonomy): domain Eukaryota; kingdom Viridiplantae; phylum Streptophyta; class Magnoliopsida; order Solanales; family Solanaceae; genus Nicotiana; species Nicotiana noctiflora. Next base: position 177,263 of record JASVEL010011906.1, on the reverse strand, counting down.
TTCAATCAAAAACCCGACCAAACGACGTCCGAATGACCTGAAATTTTGCAGGCACATCCAAAATCACCTAACAGAGCTACTGCAACTGTCGGAATTCCATTCCGACCCCCGGATCAAAATCTCACCTACCGTTCGGATTTCACCAAAATTCAACCTTAGCCAATTCAAGCCTATTTCTACACCGGGCCTCCAAATTCAATTCCGATCGCTCCCCTAAGTCACAAATCACCTCCCGGAACTAACCGAATCATCAGAATCCGATTCCGAGCCCTCTAGCTAAATAGTCAACTCCGGGTTGACTTTCCTTATTCAAGTTTCCTTCACAAAGGCTATATGCCTCATTTCCAATCCCAATCACTCCTAACTCACCCGATAGACTCTAACATTGATATAAAATCATAAAACATGTATTTACAACATAACGGGGTGGTAATTCCCGTGATGACGGGCCGGGTCGTCACATTCTCCCCCTCTTAAGCAAACGCTCGTCCTCGAGCGGGTCAAGAAACATACATGAAGTCTCAAACAAGTGAGGATATCCGCTCCGCATCTCCCGCTCGATCTCCCAAGTGGCCTCCTCCACGGGTCGACCTCTCCACTGAACCTTAACCGATGCAATCTCCTTAGACCTCAATTTTCTCACCTGCCGTCCCAAAATGGCAATAGGCTCCACATCATAGGATAGATCACCATCAAGCTGAATGGTGCTGAAATCCAATACATGAGACGGATCTCTAATGTACTTCCGGAGCATAGACACATGGAACACTGGATGAACGCTGGATAAGCTGGGCGGCAAGGCCAACTCATATGCCACCTCTCCAACTCTCCTAAGTATCTCAAAAGGACCAATGTACCTGGGACTCAACTTTCCTTTCTTCCCAAACCTCATGACACCCTTCATAGGTGAAACCTTCAACAATACTCTGTCACCAACCATGAAAGACAACTCTCGAACTCTACGGTCCGCATAACTCTTATGACGAGACTGTGCTGTACGAAGCCTCTCCTGGATCAACTTTGCTCTATCCAGAGCATCCTGGACTAACTCAGTCCCTATCAATCTAACCTCACCAGGCTCAAACCATCCCACGGGGGATCTACACCGCCTGCCATACAATGCCTCGTACGGGGCCATCTGAATACTCGACTGATAACTGTTGTTGTAGGCAAACTCAGCAAGTGGTAGGAACTCATCCCACGAACCACCAAAGTCAATCACACATGCTCGCAGCATATCCTCCAGAATCTGAATAGTGCGCTCGGACTGCCCGTCTGTCTGGGGGTGAAATGCGGTACTCAACTCAACCCGCGTACCCATCTCTCGCTGAAATGCTCTCCAAAACTGAGAAGTGAACTGAGTACCCATGTCGGATATGATAGACACTGGGACTCCATGCAACCGAATAATCTCTCGAATAAAGATCGATGCCAACCGCTCCGATGAGTAGGTAGTACTAACTGGAACGAAGTGAGCTGACTTGGTCAGTCTATCCACAATCACCCATACTGAATCAAACTTCCTCGCGGTCCGAGGGAGTCCAGTAACAAAGTCCATAGTGATCCTCTCCCATTTCCACTCAGGAATATCAATGCGCTGAAATACACCACCGGGCCTCTGATGCTCGTACTTAACCTGCTGACAGTTGAGGCACCGTGCTACATGTCTGACAATGTCCATTTTCATCTTTCTCCACCAATAGTGTTGTTTCAAATCTTGATACACCTTAGCGGCTCCTGGATGGATAGAATACCGCGAGCTATGGGCCTCTTCCAGAATCAACTCACGAAGGCCATCAACATTGGGCACACATATCCGGCCCTGCATCCTCAATACGCCGTCACTTTCAATGGTGACATCTCTAGCATCATCATGCTGAACCTTGTCCCTAAGGACAGCCAAATGTGGATCATCATACTGGCGCTCACGAATACGATCATATAGAGATGACCGAGATACAACACAAGCCAATACCCTGCTGGGCTCCGAAATATCTAACCTCACTAGCCGATTGGCTAGCACCTGAACATCATAAGCAAATGGTCTCTCCTCAGCTGGAATATATGCCAAGCTCCCCATACTGACCGCCTTCCGGCTCAAAGCATCGGCCACCACATTGGCCTTCCCCGGATGATATAATATAGTAATGTCATAATCCTTAAGCAACTCAAGCCATCTCCGCTATCTCAAATTAAGATCTTTCTGTTTGAACAAGTGCTGGAGACTACGATGGTCGGTATACACCTCACAAGACACACCATACAAATAGTGCCTCCAAATCTTCAAGGCATGAACAATGGCGGCTAGCTCCAAATCATGAACGGGATAGTTCTTCTCATGTGGCTTCAACTGCCGAGAAGCATAAGCAATTACCTTACCTTCCTGCATCAACACACAACCTATCCCCACTCTCGAGGCATCACAATAAACGGTATATGAACCTGAAGCTGATGGCAATACTAACACTGGAACTGTGGTCAAAGCTGTCTTGAGCTTCTGAAAGCTCTCCTCGCACTCATCCGACCACACGAATGGTGCACCCTTCTGGGTCAATTTAGTCGATGAAGAAGCAATGGATGAAAATCCCTGAACAAACCGGCGATAATACCCCGCCAAGCCAAGAAAACTCATGATCTCTGTAGCTGAGGTCGGTCTAGGCCAACTCTGCACCGCCTCTATCTTTTTCTGATCAACCTGAATACCATCACGAGACACCACATGTCCCATAAATGCCACGGACTCGAGCCAAAACTCACACTTGGAGAATTTAGCATATAGCTTCTCCTCCCTCAATCTCTGCAACACAGTACTCAAATGTTGAGCATGCTCCTCCTGACTACGGGAGTAGACTAGAATGTCATCAATGAACACAATCACAAATGAATCCAAATAAGGCATGAACACACTGTTCATCAGATGCATAAATGCTGTTGGGGCGTTGGTCAGCCCAAAAGACATCACAAGAAACTCATAATGACCATATCGGGTCCTGAATGCAGTCTTCATAATATCTGAGTCTCTGATCTTCAACTGATGATAGCTCGAACGAAGATCGATCTTAGAAAACACCCTCGCACCCTGTAACTGATCAAACAAATCATCTATGCGCGGTAGAGGGTACTTGTTCTTCACTGTCACTTTGTTCAATTGCCTATAATCAATACACGTTCGCATGGAACCATCTTTCTTTTTAACAAATAATACCGGCGCACCCCACGGAGACACACTAGGGCGGATGAAACCCTTATCCAGAAGTTCTTGAAGCTGCTCTTTTAGTTCTTTCAACTCGGTTGGTGCCATTCGATAAGGAGGAATGGATATGGGCTGAGTGCCCGGCACCAAGTCAATGCCAAAATCAATATCCCCATCCGGCGGCATGCCTGGCAGGTCTAAGGGTAATACATCTGGAAAATCCCTTACAACAAGTACAGAATCAATGCTAGGAGACTCAGCTCCCACATCTCTCACAAATGCTAATTACGATAAACACCCTTTTTCAACCATCTTCTGAGCTTTTAAGAACGAAATAACACGGCTAGGGACGAAATCGGTCGAACCCGCCACTCAATCTGAGAAATACCAGGAATGGCCAACGTAACTGTCTTAGCATGACAGTCCAATATAGCATGATACGGAGACAACCGGTCCATACCCAATATAACATCAAAGTCCACCATCCCCAACAATAACAAATCGGCCTGGGTCTCCAGACCCCCAATAGATATAACACAGGATCTATAGACATGATCCACAACAATCGTATCACCCACGGGGGTGGATACATGAACAAGCAAATCAAGACTACCACGAGTCGCACCCAAATAATGTGCAAAATAAGAGGACACGTAAGAATATGTGGATCCTGGATCAAATAGAATAGAGGCATCTCTGTGACAGACAGAAATGATACCTGTAATCACTGCATCGGAGGCAACTGCATCACGCCTGTCAGGAAGTGCATAGAATCGCGCCTGGCCTCCACCAGATCTCTCCTCGCCCCTGGGGCGACCACGAGAAGACTGACCTCCACCTCTACTAGACTGAGATGGTGCTGAAGAGGAGGGCTGATCCCTCTGCTGAGTCCTGCCCCTACGTAGTCGAGGGCAATGTCTCCTCATGTGGCGGAACCCCTCGCCGCAGAAGAACCCTGGGCTGAAGAAGTAGGTGCTGCACTCTGGGATGGAAGGGCACTAAGTGATGACTGACCTGCTGAAATCCCTGTCGACCACGACCATAAGAACCTCCGCTCTGCTCTGGGCGGCCTGAATGAGAAGGTCTAGATGAGCGACCTCTGCTCTGCTGGGAATGCTCTCTGGACGGAGCACCACTGAAACTACCAGAACAACGAGGCCTCTTGGCCTCCCGCTCCTCTCTCTCTCTCGGCGACGATCCGCCCCAATGGAGCGTGCCATATCAGCAACCTGCTCAAACGATGATGACAGAACTCGCTGGCTGGTCATAAGAATACGGATAGAGTAGTTGAGGCCATCAATAAACCTCCCGATCCTCTCCCTATCGGTGGGGATCATCCATGTGGCATGCCTAGCCAGGCGAGTGAATCTAAGCTCATGCGGGTCACGGACATGTCGCCACGAATCAACCACTCGAGCGGCTACGTAGCTCCTCGCGACGAGGCCGAGGTACATATTTCTCTAGAAAGAGAGTAGAGAACTACTGCCATGTGAGAGGTGCTTCTCCTGCAGGAGGCCTACGCCTCTCAAACTCCTCCCACCAATCAAATGCGGGACCGGTGAACTGAAATGTAGTAAATGAAACTCCGCTGGACTCGAGAATACCAGCCGTACGCAGCATCTTCTGACACTTATCCAAGAAACCCTGGGCATCCTCGCCCTCGACGCCACTGAAATGGGGTGGCTGAAGTCTACCAAATCTCTCGAGACGACGCTGCTCGTCATCGGGCATAACTTGAATCATATGCTCTGGAGCTGGAGCTGGTGCAGGTGGAGGAATAACCGGTGCAACCACTCGAGCGGGGACCGCCTCTAGCGTACAAAGCCCCCTGAACAGCCGGGTTAGGTGTGCGAGCTGCGGGGGTCTGCTGTCCACCCCCGGACCTGAGATGTCGCTACGGTGGCGGTAGCCGAAACTACCGAGCCAAGCCGGAACACACGGATAATATCCGAGCAAGAGTCTCACGAAGACCGAGGGATAGCAATAGATATAGTATGGCCCTGAACCGAGGGCTGCTGGAGCATCGACCACTAGGGGCTGCTCCGAGCCGGTACAACGGGCGGGTCGGTGGCGCTCGCCTCGGCCGCCCTACCTCTACCTCTAGCACGACCGCGCCCGCGGCCTCTAAACAGGTGGCAATAGAGGTCGTCCACCTCGTCCCGATGCTCGCGTTCTCGCCATCTGCGAGAGAATAGAATATAAAAGTTCAGTTCTCAGAACAACAAGATCGCACGACCGAGTTCAAGAAAAGTGAAGTTTTCCTAAAGGTTCGCAGCCTCCCGAGGATAAGTACAGGCGTCCCCGTGCCGATCCACAAGACTCTACTAACCGGCTCAAGACTCGTGAGGCCTAGTAAACCTAGGCTCCGATACCAACTTGTCACGACCCCAAATCCGGTCGTGATGGCGCCCAGCACACTGCTAAGCTAGCCTGACCAATCAATATCAACCACGGAGCTAGAAGCTCACTTTAGCCCATTTAGGCATATTAATTCACGAAATAACAGCGCTACATATAACGAAAACGGGGAACCAATTCCCACAATACATTAACTCCCATAGACCAAGGGTCAAGAGTCATGAGCCTCTACTGAACGTAAGTGTATAAAAGTTTACAAAAATACCAAATGCGGAAAGAAATGTCAATACAAAATCAAAAGACAGTAGGAAGGAATATCGGGTCCTGCGGACTCTGCAGCTACCTCGTATATCCCACAGATGTCGCCTCGCACAGCTACTGGGTCACTGCTGAGAGGTACCTGGATCTGCACACAAGGTGCAGGGAGTAAAATGAGTACTCCCAGACTCGGTGGTAATAAACAAGGGTAAGACAGCGCAGATAAGAAATCCGCAATAAAGCACTATGTAAAACTATAATCAGCTACCCTGTCATAGAATCAATATTCACTGTACCTGTACCAACAAATACCAATAAATAGCATAACAGCTAGCAGATGTAGCTAAATGCAATGCAATGCATGATATGACCGCTACGGCGCGTAGCCCGACTCCGATTTTGGGTACCCGTGCTCACTGTGGGGGTTCAGACTCCGGAGGGGCTCCTACAGCCCAAGCACATCTCATAGAGATTTACTGCGGCGTGCAGTCCGATCCAACATATATCTCGCTGCGGCGCGCAGCCCGATCCACTACTAGTCGGCTAATATGCAGATACAGCCTCGCAAGCTCAAAAGTAGTTTTTGAAAACTCTTTTATCATTTTTCAGTTGGAAAACAGTAATATCAAGTTCCAGAGATTGGAAATAGCATAATAACAGAAATAGCTACGGACTAGTAGTAAACTAGCATGTCTATATGATAAGACAATGATAACGATCCTCGTGGGATCCAATAACTGGCTCACGGCCCACAAGTATACTCAACCGCCCAAGAAGGGGGTTCAACGGCTCGAGAATAGCCAATAATACAGTATCAACAGGTCGGACTAATATATAGTCTCCAGTTCATGATCGACCCCGCACTCTCGAGAGTGTGCGTGTCTCGCCGCTATACAGCGTCACAAAGTGGTATACCGGGGTTTCGAACCCGCTGGTCATCACCCACATCTATTACTCACCTCAATACGGCGCGACGACTACTCCGCAATGCCCTTGCCACGAGAATGAAGCTCCGCACGCGTAGAATCTGATCAAATACAGTAGAAACACAACAAATTAGGCCAATGGGACAACACACAATCAATACAACCCAATTTACATCAAAATTCCCAAAGTTGTCAAAACCCGACTTTCGGTACGCTTGTCGAAAAATCACGAAAGTCACATATTCGGAACCCTCATCTCAATACGAGTCTAAGCATATCAATTTTACCAAATTCGGACTCCATTTGCCCCTTCAAAACCTTGATTTTCTAAAGTTCAAGCCTAGGGCTAAATCCTCCATAAATTACCCCAAATTCCTCCATTTTCATGATATAATTGCATAATATTATCAATACTAATCATAGTTTAAGTCCATAGTTGATTACCCGATGATTTCCCTTGAGTTTCTCTTCAAAATCGCCCAAATCGCCTCTAAAGCCGAGACCCAAATGTGTGAAATGTTTTCTGAAATTTTTCTAACTTCTGATACACTTAACTCACAGCGATTTTCGCTTCTGCGGATAAAATTCCGCCCTTGAGGAACCGCTTATGCGACCTTTTGGTCGCTTCTGCGAACCCAGACCCCTTTTGGCCATTTCCGCACCAGCGATCCAAGGACCGCCCTGCGCATCCGCTTCTGCGGAAATTAGTCCGCTTCTGCGGAATGATCCGCTTCTGCGACCAAGAGTCCGCTTCAGCGGACTCGCCTAAGCGATCAAACATCCGCTTCCGCGGATTTTCCCAAGACGGCTCAGGACCGCTTCTGCTATCGACCTCTCGCACCAGCGAAGCCGCTCCTGCGGACCAGGCTCCGCTTCAGCGGTCGGCTCCGCTTCTGTGCCTCGTTGTCCGCTTCTGCGGAGTCGCTCCTGCGCTCCCACTTCCGCAGGAGCGGAAACAACAGAACAGACTCAAAAATCTGCAATTTTCCACCTTTTCTCCCGTTTAACCATCCGAAATCACCCCGAGGCCCCCGGGACCTCATTCAAACACACCAACACATCTTAATACCTTATTCGAACTTGCTCAAATCCTCAAAACACGTCTAATAACACCAAAACCCATAATTCACATCAAATTCAAGCCTAAATTCCTTAAAACATTCTGAATTACACATTCAATCAAAAACCCGACCAAACGACGTCCGAATGACCTGAAATTTTGCAGGCACATCCAAAATCACCTAACGAAGCTACTGCAACTGTCGGAATTCCATTCCGACCCCGGATCAAAATCTCACCTACCATTCGGATTTCGCCAAAATTCAACCTTAGCCAATTCAAGCCTATTTCTACACGGGCCTCCAAATTCAATTCCGATCGCTCCCCTAAGTCACAAATCACCTCCCGGAACTAACCGAATCATCAGAATCCGATTCCGAGCCCTCTAGCTAAATAGTCAACTCCGGGTTGACTTTCCCTATTCAAGTTTCCTTCACAAAGGCTATATGCCTCATTTCCAATCCCAATCACTCCTAACTCACCCGATAGACTCTAACACTGATATAAAATCATAAAAAATGTATTTACAACATAACGGGGTGGTAATTCCCGTGACGACGGGCCGGGTCGTCACAAATACCCCTCCATAAAGATATCTCCCTTTTCGAAGCTTTGTTTCATCATCCTCCAAATCCAAATAAGTTACGTGTTTCGAGTGTCTATGCTATCCTTAGTTACGATCCTATAGCATGCATAAACTCAATCAAAGAAGTCATCTATGTGTATTCTTGGGGTACTCCTCCTTTACAAATAGCTATGTCTGCTTAGATCCTTCATCTAATAAAATCTTCATATCTAGACATGTTGTGTTTGTGGAACACACTTTTCCATTCCACTCTAGTGCTACACTTCTGCCCCGTGTCTCGTCCTTAACTACATCTACTTGGGCAACTCCCTCTCTTGAGTCATCCACTCAGAAAGTTACACCGAATAACCCAACTGAATTCTATATTCCATCATCAACCTCTTCTCTTCCATCTAGCATATCTACTGCTCATGTGGCCTCTAGTAATGACATGACCAATGATCTCTATATCTCCACTCATGCCTCGCCTCTTCCTCCTACATCGCCTACACCTACTACTTCCCCAAACAACCTATCATACTTAGACCATTTACTACCTCAATCCAACGACCAAACAAACTACCATGCCATATGTTTATCAGATGTGACGACCCAAAGGGTCATCACCTATTTCTTCATCTACTATGTGCTTTTGAGGTCATGAAAACCTTATTTTTACTTGTCTCATTTTGCGTGCACAATCGGGTGCATAGCCTGTGAGCACGTGATTTTTGCCCTATAAGAGAAATACTCCCAAAGACAAAAAATAAAACAATTTTAGTATGCTTGCAAAATGTTGTGAATTTTTGTGATTGTTTTTCTTGTATTATTTGTATTTGTATGTGCATATGTATTTGTTTAAATAAATAAAAATATAATCAATATTTACATTTGTATATAAAATTCAAGTTTACAATTAAGAATAATTAAGTTTGTTTTGCAAAAATGAAAAATCACAAAAAAATATATATTTTTATATTTTTAGCATTTAATGTCTGAATTGTGTGATTTTATTTTAATTGATATTTAATTTTTGTGTAATAATTATTATTAGGAATTAATTAGTATTTTAAGATAATTTTAGCATTTTTGTTTTATTAATTAGTAATAAAAAAGAGAACAAAAATGTGAAGAGGATCCTCACGTGTTACAAACAACAATTTTAATAGTGCAAACAACTGAAAAGGAAAATGCTAATAGTTTTGTGGGCTCTACGAAGGAAAATTTGTCAACGTTAGGTAGAAAAGTTAGTGGAACTACAGCTTACAGCTGATTTTCAAAAATAATGGGCAGCAATTAAAGGAAAATATGGAGGGCCAAGACATGGGCCCTATGAAGAAAAACAAAAACAAATTTGCTGCTCAAAGTCGTGTGATTGAGCATGTACATCACGGGGAAATGGTGCAAGTAGTCACAACTGAAATTTTAAAAGTTGGAGTCTACTTTTCAACAATAAAAGCGGCCAAAATTGTTGTTTGGAGAAAAGGGAGCAAAATCATGCAGGACACCATATTTTGACTAAGGAAACATTAAGGAAAATGCACATTTAGCTACTGTGGAATCATTTTGGAAGACGAGGGCCTGTTTGTTGGTGTTTTTGAAAATCAAAAATCTATATATTTTGGTGGAAAGAAAACAAGAAAAAAGAACTGAGGGAGAGACTACTGTTGAAGGCTTCAAAAATTTGAAAAGAGGAAGAAAATACTATACTAAAGAAACGTTATTGTTGCTGCAACTTCTTCATGAGGAGACTACACTATTCATTTTCTTCTTCATTTTAAGAAGAGATAACATGAAAAAACCCTAAGAAGACAACCACCAAGTCGACCAGCAGCTCCAACCTCCAATCGTCACTGTCCAAACGACCCAATACAGCCCTTCATATTCTCCTGCTACTTCATCGTCTTCTTCCTCGCGTCGTCGACCAGCGATGCCAGTCAACCAATGGAAAGCGACAAACATCCTCCAGCTCCAACCCCCAAACGACACTCACCAAACGATCCCTTCAACTCGTCGTTCCTGCTGCCTTTGTCGTCGACGAAACCAGTCGCCGTCGACCACCGTCCGCGTTTCTGTTAGGATTTCGAGGAATCTCTGCTACTCTGTTTTTTGCTGTTGTTTCTATTTGTTCTAGTCACACTTTCGTCGCCAGCGTCGTTGTTGTTAGAGTCTCCAATTAGCTGCACAAGCACGATACAAGGAATAATTGTAAGTATTCTGTACCTGTGTTTTCGCATATACGCAGAAAAACTTTTTTTTTTTCGTAATATGCTTCTCTTGAATAAAAGATGGAATTTATTCTGAGTGAGCTTATATTACTTGGTATTTCTTAATTTAATAAGAGCTCACTAAGTGCTAGCATTGGTAGCATTAAACTTTTGAATAGAATGTGCATCAGTAGGAGCACATGTCTCATCATTTTGCCAAGTACCAAGCAAGGAGGAAGATAGTTGGCCACGTAGTTAATAGGTTGAGTATCATAAGTGATAAAGTTTGCATATCTGCAACAGAGGTAGATTTTTAATTGGAATTGGCTAAACCGACTTTAGTTCATAATAATTGATTATTGAATTTGTTCCAAAATCGTTAGTGTGCCTTTATGCACATTCTCGTAATAAATATATCGTTGTTATAGACACGTTCGCGTAACATGACTATGATCCTAAATCAATATGAAATATGCGTTCGCGCAACTTCGATCTTTCTCTTCTTAATAGTAATACGGATTTTGGGTTTTCCAAGCTAGGTAGCATATTTGAATTACGAGGTTTTCCTCCTGTTCAAGTGTGGACCTGAGTTTGAAGCTCGACTTCCACGAAAGGTTTTCTAATAATAATAATTGCAGATACTAATTAATTAGCCATTTTCCTTTTATTATTAGAGACAAATATATAGTTTACTTTAGGGTGGACCTTTAAATAAAATTGAGATGAGCCTTGCCAAATAAAATGCATAAATTGTGGGGCCTCATTAATGTATATATATTTAAGTACTTAGACTTCGGGACGAGCCGTTTAGCGAATTTCACGGCCTTACCCAAAAATAATGATACGCTAGTCACTTTAGGCGCGCCTTTAACAATTTACTTTCTTAAACTTGGGTGCACATTTATGTGACCCAAATCCAAATCTCAATGGAGTCAAAACGTGTTGTTAACCGTGGGTATATTGATGTGACGTGGTTTTAGATATGTTTTCATAACATTGCAATTCTTTGATAAAAATAATAATAATATTAAAAGCTCTTAAAGGTTAAAATTTGCACATAAGTTAAAGCATGGTAAATCAGATAAATAAGCTGAATATGACAGTTGAGCGACCGTGCTAGAACCACGGAACTCAGGAATGCCTAACACCTTCTCCCGGGTTAACAGAATTCCTTATCCGGATTTCTGGTACGCGGATTGTTAAACAGAGTCATTCTTTTCCTCGATTTGGGATTCAGCCGGTGACTTGGACACCATAAATCTCCCAAGTGGCGACTCTTAATTAATTAAATTAATCCCGTTTCGATTGTCCTTTGATTGGAAAAACTCCCTCGTGCCCTCGCGGTAGCGAAAAAAGGAGGTGTGACAGCTCTGGCGACTCTGCTAGGGATCTTAACCCAGAACTTCGGTTAGGGTTCAAGAATTCGAGCTCAGTTAAATTGTTATATTTGGCTTTATTTGATTTTTCTACATGCTTAATGTGTTAAATGTTACCGCTTTGATATTATCTGGATGGTACATATAAATTGTGCCGAAACCAATCTCCTCTCTGAGTCTTCTAAATCATGAAGAAGGGTGCAGTTCGTGTGACTTCTTTTCTGTATAGTGTCTAATTCCCACTTTAGAACGAGGTTTGGATAAGTTGCAAAACCGGTGAAGCTTCTGTATTCCTGGGCTGCTGCCTCCTCCTCGGCTCGAGTTGTTCGCTCGGGTAAGCCAGGTCTAGACCAATAAACCTAGGGTTTAAACCTAGAAGAACAATAAACTCATGTCGGATCCCTAGTAGGACGTTTGTTTGCATCACGTGCATTTGACTTAGGGGACTCAACACAGGGGTTGGGTCCGTCTAAGACAGGTCACCTGAAATGAAAAGATCATCCTACTGCATCCTATTTATTTTACACATTTATTTGCTTCAGAGTTGCATGCTGACCGGTTTTTAATATTGAGGAAAATGGGAAAAAAGGAAAATTTGTTAGTTTTCAAATAGTTTGTTTTTTTAATTAAAAAGAAAAGAAAAAAAAACATTTTTTTAAAATTTAAAAAAAATGTGGGATTATTTCTTAAAATAAAAAAAAAGTTTTAGTTTTTTCTCAATAAAATTAAAAAAAAAGTCTCTTTCATTTACAAATATAACTTATTTTATAGACAAGAGGGGTTGCTCTGATGGTAAGCAAAAAGAATCAATAATGAGGTTGTGAGTTCGAGTCTCCCCAAGAGCAAGGTGGGAAGTTCTTGGAGGGAAGGATGCGGGGTCTATTTGGAAACAGCCTCTCTACCCCAGGGTAGGGGTAAGGTCTACGTACACACTACCCTCCCCAGACCCCACTAAGTGGGATTATACTGGGTTGTTGTTGTTGTTGTTGTTGTATTTAACCGAACTACGCTGGTTTGATTCTCACCGGACGTGAGATACGTAGGCAACACTCATCGGGTCCAACCTCCCCTTTTGCAAAAAAATAGCAAAAATAAAATAAAAATGTCAAATTATAATTCTTGTCACAAATAAGATGGGTGGTGCCGCCTTTGTCAAATATGGCCGAATGTTGCCGAAAGGGACGCCGGAAGGCTGACTTTACATAAACGGCCACCTTGGGTCGGTTAGCTAATGCGACCTTAAAATCTTCGTCCTCGAGGCGCCGAAAGGTCGTGTTTGCAATACCGTATCTTTTGTATTAATTCGGAGAAAAAAAAAGTCAAAATTTTAATTTTGTCATAAATAAGTTGGGTGATGCCGCTTTTGTCAAATATGGTCGAATGTTCCCGAGAGGGACGCCGAAAGGCTGACTTTGCATAAACGGCCATTTTTGGTCATTTTTAGGATTTTTGGTCAATTAGCTAACGCATCCTTAAAATCTTCGTCCCCGAGGTGCTGAAAGGCCGTGTTTGCAAAATCATGTATATTATTTTAATTTGAAAAAAAAATAAGAAAAAGAATCAGTGGCAAGTAAATGCCGTTTGAATTTTCTGTCAAAATAAGTCAAGCTAGTTTCGGCGGTGTTTTAAACCGTTCTTACCGGATAGCCTTAGAGTATCTTTCAATTGTCGAAAGGCTATTTTCGTAAAAGAACGAATAATTAAATTAATCCTCCCCAGCCTCAAAATTCATGTGAAAATTGGGAAGGGGCCATGCTTGCAAAAAATAGCCATTTAAAATTGGCAAACAGTGAAAGAAAGTTGGCCATTGTTTTGAGTTTGTAATTCTCTTGATTAGAGTATGTCTGTTATTTAATTTTCGAGTCTCTAGGTTGTCTTTTCGTCAAAGTCTTTTAGTTTTATCAGTTTTTAAACCTTTATTTTAGAATCAATATTTGTTTTATTATAAAAAACTGAAAATTCCAAAAAATAAAGTGTTTTATTGATTGTTTGCCATTTATCAGCGTGAACTACGCAAGGTCTGATTCATGTGGGGTCATGATACGTAGGCAATCTCCATAAGATTCGACCACAATTAAAAGCAAAAAAAAACGAAGAGAAAAAGACATGATAGAAACGGTCAAACTGCTTAGGTACATTGCAATTGCAATATGTGTTAAAACTCTAACGCTGACAAGTTTGTTATTTTCCAGAAGTTTCAAACAGTTAGCTCATTAGAACGTACCGACAGATCACTATTACCAAGCAAGATCTAAAAGGGTCATATCAAAAAGCATGTCCAACTCGGAGAAAGGTGTTGAGGAGAAAAAGATGGAAAATCAAATGCTAAAAGAGGAAGTAGAAAGGTTGAGACAAAAGATGAAAGAAATGCACCTAGCACGGGCTAGGGTGCAACAGATACCAGCCCTTCCCACTACTCATACTCTCCCACCGGTACAAACTCCGGAATACCCTCCCCATAGCCCTTCGACAAGCTTCCCAACTTACCACTACTATCACGGAAGAAATCCTTATGATCCCCCAGCTCCGCCACCCAAACAGAACCCTCCACCACCAATTACCCCTGTTTTCGTGGCACCCCCACCAGCCACGCTACAAAGATCAGCCAACGAGTCGATGTTTTAGGCTCACGAATACCAACATTTCCCATGAACCGACATTCAAAGCACTTGAGCCACGTGCTTATAATCCCCACTTTGATCTCTCGACAAGAACTGAGAGGCCGACTAAGAGTTTGGAGCAAGATAAAATGCCTCATAAAGTGAGAAGCCTGGAGCCGTTCTTTAGGAATATGCATGGGTTGGGCAGCCAAGTCAGTGTGGACTACAAAGATATGTGTCATTTCCCCGATGTTCAATTGCCGGCGGGATTCAAAATGCCAAAGTTTGATCTATATGAGGGACATGGTGATCCAATGGCACATCTGCGAGGGTTTTGTAGCAAAATGAGAGGGGCAGGTGGGAAAGATGAGCTACTGATAGCCTACTTTGGTCAAAGTTTAAGCGGGTCTACGCTGGAATGGTATACAAGGCAGGATCCCAGCAGGTGGTACACCTGGGATGACCTGACGCAAGCATTTGCCGATCATTTCCAATATAATCTTGAGATCGTCCCTGACCGTCTCACATTGTTAAAGCTGGAGAAAAAACATGGCGAGAGTTTCCGGGAATTTGGGTTCCGTTGGAGGGAACAGGCAGCAAGGGTAGATCCCCCAATGAAGGAAAGTGAAATGGTGGATTACTTTTCGCAGACTTTGGAGCCAACTTACTTTGGTCACCTGGTGACATCAGTTGGAAAATCTTTCAATGAAGTCATAAAAATGGATGGAATGATTGAAGAAGGACTCAAGTCCAATAAGATAATGAGTTATTCGGAAATCAAGGCCACCACCCAGGCCTTCCAGAGTGGCACGGGAGGTGTGCTCGGGAAGAAGAAGGGGGAAGAAGTCGCAACAGTTGAAGTGGGTACTCGGCCTAGATCTAGAGGTCCATCACTTTACTACCAACCCAGACCCCACGACCCCACTACCCACCAGAACCACAGTTTTCCGTCCATCATTCCTAAACATATCCCCGAGCTCCATATAACTCACCTCAATATCATCATCTGCACAATGTCCAGCCATATGTCCAGCCGCCAAGTCACTCCCTATGGCTAGCACCAGCACCGCATAATGCACTCTTGCCTTCACAACATGCTCGAGCACCCAACAACCCAAGAAAACATGGGCAGAAGGGAAGCAAAGGCAAAGAAATAGTTTCACGCCAATTAGGGAGTCCTACACAAGCTTGTTTGAAAAGTTAAAGCATTCTGGCCTGATTGAGACGCTCCTTGGCTATACTCTAGATCCATATGCAAAAGGATTTGATCCTGCTATTCGATGCATGTACCACTCTAACGTCCAAGGGCATAGCACTGAAGATTGTCGTTCTTTGAAAAAGGAAGTAGAAAAATTGATTCAAGAAGGGGCAATTGTGATCAATGATAGTGACGAGGAGCATGCAAATCTTCTTGAGAACTTATTGGATGAAGTTGATGATATTGAAGTTGGTAATGGGCTTGGAAATATAGATGCAGAACTCAGTGGTTGAAATGCATGTCGTGCTTGGTAGTTGGAAAGATGCTCCATCTCTTGATCAATCAGAGTGGAGTTCTTGGTGGCTTATGTGTTGTCATTTCTGTTGTCTGGATTATTTTCAGGGTTGTAATCCGGATTTTGTCTTGTGGTCAAACCCTCTTATCCTTCTATTTTTGTCATAGCAGTTTGCTTAGTCTTGTCCAGTTTTTTTCAGGGTTGTACTTTGGTTTGTTTTGCTTGTTTTATTGTTGAACCGTTTTGCCGTTAGTCTAATGAAACTTTCGGTCTTTTGTTACCCCCAGTCATCTTCTTTGTATAGTTCTTTTTATCTTTAGATTTGTCTTTTGTCCAAACGCTGATTCTAGTGACATGACATGCACGCACAGTTTGGGACTAATCATAAATGTTAATCATAAAACCATTTGGAGGTGATCGAGACATTTAAAGGAAATAAGAATGGTTTGAGATCATTTGGAGCCCGAGTCATATGAAACTGGGGCAAGTAAAAAGAAAATCGTTACAGGCAAGTTGGCCATGTTGAAATGGGGGTCGTTCATGTTAATAAAATGAGAGTGTTGCCCAACATGACTTTAAAGATATAGTGAATGTCTAATTGTGTTGTTGGCACTTGGCATATTTTGAAGATTGGAATGACGGAGGCATTTTGTTCTGCTATCCAAACAATGTATCCATTGTTAACCCTTTGAGCCTTATTTAATTTCTTTCATACCCATCCTTTGGAATCAGTAGCAAAAAATTAGAAACACAAATGTGGAAGATAAAAAAAAACAACAAAAACAAAAAAAAATGACAACAAAAGTAAAAAGGAAAACTAGAAAAAACAATGAACTGGGAACTACGTTTGACCTGATTCCTCAAAGAGGATACGTAGGCGCTTCACAGCTCGATCATAGTGTAAATAAAAATAAAAAATCCCCAAGCAAAAATCTGGGGCAAAAACTGTGTTTATTATAAATAAATCTAGGTCCGAAGGTTGTAAATTTTGAACCCAAAGTTGGTTTGTTTTGAGCCTTTAATACCCTTTCTTTCTAAGCCCTATCAAAATCCACATTACAGTCCAAAGAAAGACCTTTTGACCAATCTTCAAAAGAGGCCAAGTCAGGCAATGAGAGAAGTCTTATCAGAACATAACACTCTGATTCCCAACAGAAAAGACTCAGATCTCCAGCAGAAGAAATATAAGAGAGTCTTAGCAGTAACACCTAGAACCCCCGCTGAGAAGTAACACAAATGAGAGAGTCTTGTCGGTGAAAACCTTCACTAGCACCATAAGGCAACGAAAGCTGAGAGAAAAAACAAAATGAGAAAGGTTTGAAAATGAAAACCCTTCGGGCACTACAAGTTGAATAAAAGTGATAATCAGATGGAAATCATAACACAGAAATTGTGAAAGGCGATTAATGACAGATGATAGGCCATATGTGCATGTCATGACCAGTAGAGTTGGTATCCGCAGTTGATAAGTTTTTATAGTTATTTCTTGTAAGAGAGTCGTTTTTTTCCTTTGTCTTCTATTTTTTTTCTTTTTATCTTTCTCCTTTCTATAAAAAATTCCCCATCAAAGTTTGTGTAGTCAGAACAAGTGAGAAATGACTTCAAAACTTGCCACCAACTTTCCAATTATTATGCAAGGCAAGGAAATGTCATTGATGGCAGGGAGGTGTGATGCAAGGAAGATTACTAAACTGGGGCAGGATATTTTCTTTTCATTTTGAAAATTTTCTGAAAGTCAAGTCCCACTTGGGGAAGAAGGAAGATAAGACAAGCCTTAAGGGAAGTGATCTTTGAACCAGTGTCATCCCCAACAGCCTTCGTAAGAGTGAAACACCAATTTTGAGGAAATAAAAATCCCCCAACAGTGTTATCTCCAGCAAATTCCGAGGTGGTCGGACAACACAGAGTGGTAAAGGAAGAAAGAAAAATTCATCTTCAACAAAATAACCCCCAGCAAGTTGAGAAACACAGAACGTGGAAGGGATAAATGGAAAATCCACCCCCAGCAGGAATATCATCCCCAGCAAATGGCATCATTCCCCAACAAGTTTTGGGAACCCCGAGTGAAAGAAAGGGGAAAAGGAGAACCATCCCTAGCAGGAGCATTACAACCAACCACCGCATTTTGAACTAACAAATTTTCTTTGATTTGAAGCAAGAAGAAGGAAATGGCACTGTAGGCAGAAAAGCATGCCACAAAAAAGATGATCAAACTGGGGCAGAAAATTTTCTTGAAATCAAACACCCATTTGGGGAAGATCGAAGATAACACAAGTTTTGGGAGGAGAAAAATACCAGCTTCAAGAAGAGTAGTCTTGAAAGAAGCCAGATAACACAAGAAAATGGTCTTTGAACCAGAGTTATCCCTAGCAGTTTTGAAAGAAAGAAAACAACAAGCTTTGCTGAAGGAAGTTGTATTCCCAGCGGACGGAACAAAAAGATGAAACTTGTGTTCAAAAAAGCAAGAAGCCAGTGTCATCCCCAGCACGAAGGACACAACCGACCATCATTTTCAAAACTAACAAAATTTTTCTTTGTTTGTAACAGGAACAAATAGTGCAACGTTTCTCTTGAGATGAAAAAATCTTAGTATGATGAATCTTTCTCCTAAGATATTAAAATCTCAGTCCGATGGATTTTTCTCCTGAGATCACATCAATTTAGACCTAGTTTGAGGAATTATCTCCTAGCGTCAAAATCTTAGTCTGGCGAATTATTTCTCCTAAGATAAAAACATCTTAGTCTCATGAATTATTTCTCCTAAGATGAAAAATCTTAGTTTGATAAATCTTTCTCCTAAGATATCAAAATCTCTATCCGATGGATTTTTCTCCTGAGATCACATCAATTTAGACCTAGTCTGAGGAATTATCTCCTAGCGTCAAAATTTTAGTCTGATGAATCTTTCTCCTAAGATACCAAAATCTCAGTCTGATGAATCTTTCTCCTGAGATCACAAAATCGGACCTAGTTTGATGAATTATCTCCTAGAGTCAAAATCTTAGTTTGTTTAAAACTTTCGCCTAAGATGGTAATCATTTCAGTCATTAAATTTCAATTTTTGAAGATGGGACTATCCGCCCGAATAGGATATTTTAGGTTCATCCGCCTTCAAATAGGATATTTTAGGTTTATCCGCCTTCAAATAGGATATTTTAGGTTCATCCGCCTTCAAATAGGATATTTTAGGTTCATCCGCCTTCAAATAGGATATTTTAGGTTTATCCGCCTTCAAATAGGATATTCTAGGTTCGTCCGCCTTCAAATAGGATATTTTAGGTTCATCCGCCTTCAAATGGGATATTTTAGGTTCGTCCGCCTTCAAATGGGATATTTTAGGTTTATCCGCCTTCAAATAGGATATTTTAGGTTTATCCGCCTTCAAATAGGATATTTTAGGTTCCTCCACCTTCAAATAGGATATTTTAGGTTTGTCCGCCTTCAAATAGGATATTTTAGGTTCATCTACCTTCAAGTAGGATATTTTAGGTTTGTCCGCCTTCAAATAGGATATTTTAGGTTTATCCGCCTTCAAATAGGATATTTTAGGTTCATCCGCCTTCAAATAGGATATTTTATGTTCATCCGCCTTCAAATAGGATATTTTAGGTTTATCCGCCTTCAAATAGGATATTTTAGATTCATCCGCCTTCAAATAGGATATTTTAGGTTCATCCGCCTTCAAATAGGATATTTTAGGTTCATCCGCCTTCAAATAGGATATTCTAGGTTCATCCGCCTTCAAATATGATATTTTAGGTTCACCCGCCTTCAAACAGGATATTCTAGGCTCATCCGCCTTCAAATAGGATATTCTAGGTTCATCCGCCTTCAAATAGGATATTGTACGTTGGATTTATTTCGACCCGAGTGGTCCTGCTTGTGTAGACATTGCCAAATATGTATTTTCATAAATTATTGCCAAATACATTTTACTTTTAAGTTGTTAATGAAGTCAGGATCCCACCTGTTAGAACGGAGGTTGTTATTTCAAAATTGAAGAAATTAGGAGCCCGCCTATGAGAACGGAGGTTGTTATGTTTAAGTTGAAGAAGTCAGGAGCCTGCCTGTAGAATGAAGGTTGTTATTTTTAAGTTGAAGAAGTCAGGAGCCCGCCTGTAGAATGGAGGTTGTTATTTTTATGTTGGAGAAATCAGGAGC
The DNA here is from genome assembly GCA_032618575.1 of Nicotiana noctiflora. Taxonomy (NCBI): domain Eukaryota; kingdom Viridiplantae; phylum Streptophyta; class Magnoliopsida; order Solanales; family Solanaceae; genus Nicotiana; species Nicotiana noctiflora. The sequence continues at coordinate 157,067 of JASVEL010011906.1, read as the reverse complement.
CCGCCTGTAGAATGGAGGTTGTTATTTTAAGTCAAAGAAATCAGGAGCCCGCCTGTAGAATGGAGGTTGTTATTTTTAAGTTGAAGAAGTTTAGGAGCCCGCCTGTAGAATGGAGGTTGTTATTTTTAAGTTGAAGAAGTCAGGAGCCCGCCTGTAGAACGGAGGTTGTTATTTTTATGTTGCAGAAGTCAGGAGCCCGCCTGTAGAACAGAGGTTGTTATTTTTAAGTTAAAGAAATCAGGAGCCCGCCTGTAGAATGGAGGTTGTTATTTTAAGTCAAAGAAATCAGGAGCCCGACTATAGAATGGAGGTTGTTATTTTTAAGTTGAAGAAGTCAGGAGCCCACCTTTAGAATGGAGGTTGTTATTTTTAAGTTGGAGAAATCAGGAGCCCGCCTGCGAGAACAAAGGTTGTTATTTTTAAGTTGAAGAAGTCGGGAGCCCGTCTGTGAGAACAGAGGTTGTTATTTTAAAGTGAAGAAGTCAGGAGCCCGCCTGTACAATGGAGGTTGTTATTTTAAGTTGAAGAAGTCAGGAGACCGCCTGTAGAATGGAGGTTGTTATTTTTAAGTTGGAGAAATCAGGAGCCCGCCTGTAGAACGGAGGTTGTTATTTTAAATTGAAGAAGTCAGGAGCCTTCCTGTTAGAACGGAGGTTATTATTTTAAATTGAAGAAGTCAGGAGCCCGCCTGTTAGAACGGATGTTGTTATTTTTAAGTTGAAGAAATTAGGAGCTCGCATGTTAGAATGGAGGTTGTTATCTTAAATAGAAGAAGTTAGGAGCCTGCCTGGAGAATGGAGGTTGTGTCATCTTTTTAAAGGCAAGTCAGGAGCCCGCCTGCGAAACAGAGGACTACATTTCAAGATCGAAGCAGAATTCAATAAATACCGAGGGTTAAAATAAGAACCCCCTGCATAACAAGCTTTATATCAAGGAAGTAGTATCCCCAGCAAACAAAACAAAGTGAGGAAATTTGTGTTATGAGAAGTCAAAATACCCATGCCATCCCATCAGTTTTGGAAAGTTGAAGCACCGGAAGAAACATAAGCTGACAAGATAGCAAGGCAACAAGGACAAATTGAAGATATAGACAAGAGTTTACAGTTCATAGACCATAATTTAGTATATCTTCTTATTTTGTTTTAGCATGGTGTAATAAGGAGGTCGGCAAGTAGTAGCCGCAACAACAGCAACAGTAACAGCAAAATCCGAGTCATATGGTAGTCCCAACTACCAAAACTTTCCGAACTATATCGACCTGATTCCCTTTTAGCGAGGGATATGTAGGAAACATTTTAAAGCAAAGGTTCGGTCAAAATTTTGAAAAAAAATACTTCTTATGGAGTGCTCAAATGGGCAAAAATCGCTCGTATCCGCTCATTTGTCTTTGCACGAAAAACTCTTCATGTTTACACGCAAAGAGGGGCAAATATGAGCACGTGATTTTTGCCCTATAAGAGAAATACTCCCAAAGACAAAAAATAAAACAATTTTAGTATGCACTACTGGAAAATAGACTTATGGCAACAGTTGGCAAACCGTTGCAATAGCTAGAAAAACCGTTGCCATAGAGGTATTGGAACGGTTCGGCGACCGTGACATCCGCTCGCGTGCCAATAGATCTACAGCAATGGTTTTGGCAACGGTTGACAACACCGTTGCTATAGATCAAGCTATCACAACGGTTTTCCTTCTGTCTAAAGCAACGAATATTCATTTCAACAGCAACGGTTATAAACTGTTGCCGTATACTTTATGCAACGGTTGTAAACCGTTACCATATTATTTACTACAATAGTTGGAAACTGTTACAATATAGTTTATTGCAACGGTTATTTACAGCTATTGTAACGGTTTTATAATGTTACCGTAACGGTTTTGTTTCTATTGCATCAGTTTGTCACACTTTATGGAACGGTCTGCAACACCTATCGGAACGGTTCAGAATGTCTATGGCAACGACATTTGTGCTTATTGCAACGGTTCTATTAGACTATTTTAAACGTTTAATTGACATTATCACCTAAAAATATTTGTAATTATAACCTGGATATTATATAAATAAAATAATAAAACACTACATAATCTTTCTTATCCAATAAGCTAAGAATAACAATAATAGAAAAATGTTTTTAACAAATTACATAAGTTTAACAGCTTCAAAGTTAAAGTTTCAAATGCTATAACAAAAGACTTCAAGAATATTGACAACTCAAAGTTCTTTCTTACGTAAGGTCTATATCTTCACTATCTCCATCTTTCATTTCTTTAGTTGCTCCACCTTCTCCATCTTCCCTTTCTTCGGTTACTCGACCTACAAAAGACAATAAATAAAGTTATTAAATAAGAATGGGTATAGTAAAATTTTCTCTACTTGTAACTTTGTAAGTAGAGAATGGGTTGGTTGCATCCTCACTTTCATTCTTCTAATCGTATAACTTTTAACCATTCTAGTCTTGGCTTTTACAAACCAATGCCAAATATAAGGGAAAGAGCAAACGACGAAAAATTGGGAGATAGGGGTAAATGAAAAATCCTACTGCCAAGGCCAATGTTGTCTTTCGGGAAGTCAATCCCAATATGTTTGTATAGAGAAAGGAAACACCATACCATGATCAGTATAAAATGAAGTAGCTCGGCCCATTATTTCTGGGACTCAGATATAGTAGTAGTGCCTCTTCTGCTGGTACTCTTAGCTCGTGGGAGAAACTCAAGGAGATGGGAATCACAATAGGGATTATCTAGAGGATAAATAGAATAGCTGTGAAGATTATGACTTCATTGTGGCTAACATCAATAAGGTCTTCGGCAAGCATAACTCCCATTAAGTAAGAAGCCAAAAGGAGACATATGCTGTAAATGAATGAAAAACTTAATATGTCAGAAGGCCTGACTTGTCTGTGGCCTCCAACTGGCCTGATTATAAACATGAGAGCGATATTACCTTTTTTGTTCCAACGACAATCATAAATATAAGTGAAGCGTGATCTGGTGAATGGATTACTGCATATATCTGAGTCAAAATAGCACCATCTAAGCCAGTAAATCCTTTCATAATCTGAACCACAGGACCACGGCTTTTGGGGGAAATTTGTGCACAAGAAACCAAAGCTGCTGTGTTAAAATAGGTTTCACCATTTGTTCCTACAAATATAAGAATACACAGCAGCGAAATGGACAAAATTACGCCAGTGTGAGGGAAAAATAGGAATCCATGACAATTTAGCACTCTAGCAGATACCAATAAGTTATGCTAATAAATGTCATCGATTAGAGATTACTCATTATGAGGATGATCAGCAAATGAGGGACTTTGATCAACATCCTACTGCCAAGGCCAATGTTGTCTTTCGGGAAGTCAATCCCAATATGTTTGTATAGAGAAAGGAAACACCATACCATGATCAGTGTAAAATGAAGTAGCTCGGTCAATTATCACAAATCTTACCTTGTAAATGTCTTCTGTTTCAACAGCTGCTCAAGCTCTGAGAATAGAAGAGTCCACAGGATGTCGCTTTATGTTGTCGACGCATAATTTTGTGCCCAAAATTGTTCAAGACATTTCAAAAAGATACATTAATTTGAACTTCTGCAAATTAATGCAGCAATTAACTGTGGACCTGTGAAATACAGACAACAAGACCAGTTTAAATATTAGCGTTTTCAGTGGTCAATCTTCTGCAACTATGGGTTTAGACACATGCAATCTACCACATTGCCTCCAAATTGGAGAACAAAAACTACTTAATAAATTATTTCCAAAATCATGTCCTTTCATTAAGTGTTTTTTCTAAAAAGAGATACTAAGATTAGCAAATTAGTTCAATAACACCAGGTAGTATAGAAAACTTCCTAGGAAGGAATCCTAAGAATTCTCCATCAGACTGAACATATATCAAGCCATTGCTTCCAATCTCTTCGACTTCAATTGAACGTTCCCTGCAAAGACAAATAAAACTGTTGAAGAACCTCATAAATAAAAACCAAGCTAAGTAGACTATAAACAGTTCATTTCTAGTGTCTCATATGTCAATTGAATTATGTACAAATAAATAATTCCCGGAGAAATTCATACTCCTCGACTTTTATAGAATATTTTGAATTAAAGTGCTTACTAAGGAAATGTAGACGAAAAGAAGGAAAAGCAGCCCGGTCACAGATAAAGAGTCATGATTCAACTTTGAATACAAAAAGATCCCTTAAAGTGACTATTGGAGGTTCTTACTGATATTGTAATATATTACTCGGAAAATCCCAAGATTAGGTGTTAAAACACAGAATCATAGAGACAAACTTTCTCAAAAGCTGAAACAAAATCTGTAACTATGTATAAACTGACTCTATTGCACTACTGTAAGCAATGGGGCAAACCAGGAAATCACAATATAAATTTGAAGAAGAGATGAGAAATGCTTTTTTTCTTTCTGAAGCAGTGGCGCTATACCTTCTGGAAGATACATTTTTCACTAATAAGTGTGTCCCATTGTACAGCTTATGCATTTTGAAAATGAAATCATACCACCTGAAGTCCTGCAGGATAACCACCTGCACATAAACTAATTAGTCATAGTAAGTCATACCTCAATAGTTCTTGGAAAATAGAGATGTCAAATAATGACCAAGGACAGGCAAAGCCACCCATAATCTCCGCTCGAGGGGTTGGCATTTGGTGTAATCTTCATTCCACCACAAAAATATTTTGCATTACCAATACAAAGAGCAGTTACTTGGGAACATACTTCCAAAATGAAGATATCATCAAAAAGAAGAAACATTCCTAATAACTACAATAAGTAAAGAGATTAGGACATTGCAAGAGAAGAAACAAAAGAAATGAAGCAAAATTCAGGTTAAGATCACGTTCAATCATTTCAAGCATGATTGTTAAACACTATAAGTAACAAAAAGAAGCGAAGATGTTCAACCATCATAACTAACTCCGCAAAGAAGATCACACTGCACAGACATTTAACTGTTCATATTCTAATACCACAATTAGATAATGAGATAGGTCAAAAGAGACATGGATATTTTGAGTACATATTCTAATACCACACTTACATACATGAAAATTCATGAAAATTACAAAAAATAACAATGTATATTTGACTAATAATATGAAACAAGGAGAAGAACAACTAGGCCAACAGAGATCCAAAATAGAAGAAGCAATAAGCCAGTGAAATTGACAATGAGTGCTTCTTGGCCCTTTTGAAGTCCTAAGGCTATGAATTTCTGAATTAAGCCTGTCTCTGCACTTACTATTCCCATGAAGAAGACATCTATTCCATATAGAACATGCCGTGGAGCTAATCTTGCCCTTCTCCAGTTTTGCGCCCCGGGGAAGAAGAATATCAAGAAGGAAACAATGTACTGTCCAAAATTAAAATTATTTTTGTTACGACAAAGACTTTTTCTAATTGAATATCAGTGATAGTATTATATTTGAGCAGGTTATTTATGTGTTCTTACCAGCAAGGCATATAAGCTAACGGTGGAAATGTCAATCCATGAATGCAAGGTAAGGAGGTTAGATTTTCCAGCATCATATTGAAACTTGAAAATTGCAAAGAGACCAACAATGCTAGAACCAAGACCTATGAAATGCAGAAACATGTGGAAGTATTTTCTTGTCCTCTTTGTTGCTGGGATTGTGGTAAATGTCATTATTGCTGAAACAAATTAAACCACATTAATTAATATCGTTACCCATAATATATGGAAGTATGGACGTAATTTCATAGAGTCATGCGGTCTGAATGTTTTTAGTTCGAAATCAAGGCATTCTTGACATTTCTCTTTTATTGTTAATTTTTTTTTCATTATTGTTTTAGAAATTTGTACCTTCTCCAGAAATTAGGACAAATCCAATGATCATAAAGAATGGATGTAGCTGCATGAGGATCATTGACATCATTAGTAAAGAGAAAACTAGATAAAAGACCAAAAGGAGGATACATTTGAGTAGCTGATTCATGAGTAATTGATCAAAAATGTTATGGCAAGTTTAAAACTACAAGTTCAAAGGATTTTACTATTTAAATTTTGTGCCCAGTCAAATATCGCCATAAAATGACGGAATGTAATTTAGCTAGAGGGAGAAGCATTACATTGAAAAGCTTGAGGTTGTTGGTTGAAATGAAAGAAAGTCCATCTCTGAACTGAAGCAGCCAGATCAACAGTAGAGTTGTGATTGCTATGAAGAGAAAATGTGCAAAGAAGGTAAGCAGCGTCGACACTGGCACCCCCGCCGTTCTGTAGCTTCCACGCCTCCTATTATTTCCTTTGTCCACCATCTCTACTCCTTAATTACCTTTTCTAAACTGATATATATGGACGAAGAAGAAGAAAGAATTTGTAAGTACATGATGTTGTGGAATTTGTGCTTTAACAAAGGTTAGCTAGGCAAATAAAATTTCATTAACTATCTTCATTATTTTTTGTTTCTACTTAAGCAGTCAAAGTACATTATATTATACTTAAAGGAAAGAAATTTGAATTGCTATCTTAAGAGTATTGGAAGAACGTAATTGAAACATTATTTTATCTTATGGCTCAAGGCACAATTAGTAATTGCCATATGCTAAAGTTAAAATTGGGTTGGGTTGGTAACAACGAGAAATATATTATCCGGCAGGCCGGTCAGCTATATCAATACATCCCAGTTTTGAACAATATTATCGACCTTTTCAAACCTTCATTAATTAACACTGTGACATGGTAAGATTGTTTTTTCTTTTTCTTCTCGAATGTGGTCACATGGTAACTCATGGAGTAACACAACCTAACTGTGTTGTACGCGTTTGTATTATGTTACATAAAACAGTCATTTTAGATGAGAAATATAAAATATCCCGCGATCTGCGATCTGCACTCTTCTGTTTTCAACCCATGATAGTGTCCTAGCTATATGTTACTTTGCAATTACAACATAGTGTAAAAATGCAGAATCAACTTCCAACACCTTTTGTTATGAGCCCATCTTCAACCAAGCATATTATCGTAAAAATTGTACGCCTTATTGGTTGCCCCCATTTAACCTATACTCATTTTTCTTTAAACTTTTAACTTGTAACTACTTCTTAAATAACTTCAGCTCCTTTTTCTTCCTCTTTCTCCATCGCTATCACCGGACTAGAGAGAAAAGGTCACTATCTCAACTATTGAATAAACATTGACTTCAACATATCAGAAACTCAAAATTCTCCTAAACTCACTTACAATATCTATTGAAGAATAAGGCAATATAAGAGATTTTAAAAAAAAGAGCTAAGAAAGACAGAGTCGTTATGATGAACAGACATTTAATTGTTCATATTCTAATACCACACTTACATACATGTATGCCAAAGAGACACTAGAGTCGTAACACAGGCGTATGCAATACATATATGCACTTGCTGACCAAACTGAAATGTGCCCTACATATAAACTCATTTTTCATGCAAATTCTTACTTATATTAAACAGCGGCACTATCAAACGTACAACAACATTACTATTGTCTCAAAATAAACAGGAGGCGTCAACTATATGAATCTTTATAGGCTTCTCTATTGAACATGTTCCCTAATACATATAAACGATTTTGCTCCCTGTACCAGATGGAATAAAACATTGGCAAAGTAGGTCGGAGGAACAATTTCTCTTGTGCTATGCCATATCTGTTTCCAATACCAAATTTAGTTCAAATATTTAGACCTTACGCGTAAATCTCTTCCATTATTATCACTAAATTCAACCTATTGAATCTGAACGGATCATATCCTACTCCTAATAACACAAGATCAGTAAAACAAGTTTACTTCTTTTGACTACTTTAGCATATTTTCTTTAAATTCAATCTATTAAAATTTGTTCAACACCAGTGGTGTGACGACAAAACATTAGAAGTTAATAAAATGAGCTATATCTATTTTGTCACCAGACTGAAAAACTGAAGCAGATCTAATGGCATTAAAATTTCTTTAAAACAAATGCGAAGTGACTAACAAAGAGTGAGTAGGTAAATTCGCAGGTGGTAGAGTGGTAAGTGTGTGGAGAAAAGGATGGTTTTCAAAGCAAGTGCGCACATTTTATCTATTTCTTTTAAAAAATGGTTCTTTTGCTAAAAACGTTTTGAGAGGTATATTTCTAATGAAAAGTAACAAAACAACATTGTCTCACTGGCTTACAATAGTCTCAAAACAAGAACATGAATAGAACCTCTTCCATTATCAAAGACCCCTCAGAAAGACAAATCCGTTGCAGTTACTATACTGAAAAATTTTCTTGGTAACAACTGTCTCAAAATTCACATTTCATCTAACCACATGAGATATCAGTGTTATGTATTCTTTGATAAACCAACCATTGGCCTCATTAGAAAACAAACAAAAATTAAGTTTTGAATGGAATGAATGGTATTAAAATGCATGTGTTAGGCGAAGATTTCATATAAAGTTGAAAAATACATTAAATTAGCAACCAAGAAATGAACCAAGAGAAAATCTAACTATAGTTTTAAAAATGCTTGATTGTGGAACTCAATATATAGCGCTCAAGTTATCATCTAGCACCAAGAAATCGTATGTTGCAGGTAGCTGGACAAAAAAGGGTACACTACTTCCATGTAACATCCACAAAATGAAACTATATTCTGCATTCAGCTGATCAAATTCTGTACCTTTTTCCACATAGAACCAATGCTGTACAAGAATCAAATGTTGACCAATACATCGTCTGGTGGATCTTTCACATCTCTGAAAAAGGGCGCAGAGCGAAATCAAACCCAAAATCACAAGATAGCTACTGTGGCTATCACCAATGTAGAAAAAAAGTTAAGAAGTCGCAAATCAGATACTAGAGTTACATGAATCACTGGTTTACAAAGCAAACCAGTGATTCATGTTTAATAAACATCCAGGATCATGCAGCATGTGCTCCAACAGATGTCATTGTTATCCTAAAAGCAAGAACAACAGCTAATTTATCCAAAAGGTTTAGGCTCTCTCTGAGAAACTACATGAGCAGCTTTTTAAATCACAACCAGATGCAAAGAAGAGCAATATAAAGGTATTACACAGTGCACTAAAATAAATGAACTACTTACTGTAAGTTCTCACACCTTGAATTCAGAACAGAATAAAAAAGGCAAGAGTTTAATCAAAATTCAACCATCCTATAGAGGCATGCTGTGTGTATATACATTTGAATCAAACTAATGAATTCAAGTAAACATTCAACAACAGAACAATTTGGGACTGGGATATAGTTCCAAGTATGGTGACAAAAAAGATATGGTGACAAAAAAGAAACACAACTTTCTATGATTCTGCTCAATCCCTTTACCATTTTGTTGGGGAGAACACGAGAGATAACTTAATCAAAGAACATGATAATATTTCTTATACGCTTATAGCAAGTAAAAAATTGTACAGTAAACTGTTTCAGTCTTTAGTAGTAGCGTAAACATCTGATTAAACAAAGGGAAGAAAGAGGATAAACACAATTTGAAAATGCAAATTCAGAAGGCAGATTAAACAAAATACCAAAGTCCAACCTAGAGTTCTCTGTTCAAAAGGGTTTTCTAAGTAGATATCATAAAGGGTAAAGAAACAGGAGAGACAACAAGAAGAAAATGGAACATAGTAACTTATAAACCAGCAGGCACGGCTTAATAACGAGAACATACAACTTTCAACTCAAATAGTAGACAAAATATTAATGTGAAAAAAGGAAATCAACGCCTCTTTACAATCCTCTGCATCGATTCCCTCTTCCTCCCCCCCTCCCCCCCGATGAATATCAGTTCCTTCCCCTTTATCACATATGATCTAGGCAATGTGTTTAAAGTTATCTACGAGCTCCAGTGCTTTAAAGAAATTTCCAGCCTGCTTAAAAAAAGCTACTCATACTGAAGCTCTTAATACTTAGGTAGTGCTTGGATGACAAGATTTTTCTATTTTTGTCTCAATTTTCGAAGAAAGGGAACAAAGAGGGATAACTTTAGATAGTTTTTCCTGTTTCAAACAAAATGCATCTGTTTTCAGTTACATAGCTTAAGACCTGGGATCTTCAGTATTCACAAAGATTCATAAGTAAAGCATTTTCTAAATTACGTAGAGCTTAGAGACTTCAGAAAAGCAGCATGCCTTAGAAATTACACACTAACAATATATACAAAAAATGACTTATTGTGATAAAAAATTCTACAAGAGGCAACAAAAAAGTCAACAAACAATAAGCTCTAGTACTTCACAGTGCTATACCCAGCTACTACAATCTTTCTTCTAGTTATAATTTGAAGTTAGTCTTTTTTGGTCATAGTAGTGCTTTCTATTTTCATGCCAAATTGTAACATAAGGGACAGCAGGAAATTGATTTACACAACAACAATCAGTACCTGAGAGCAAAGGTCTGTTTATTTCTCTATTACTTACTAGCTATCTAGTCCTTAATTAATTAAGTAGCATATTCTGCAGAAACTCACTGGTATTTTGTAAGTAAAAATAAACAGATTGCTGAAACTGAGAAAGCCCAGCAGCAGCAGATGAACTTGATGCCAGGGAGTTCAAGCTATGAACTTGAAAGAGGAAACAGATTGCAAACCTCAAAGGTACGTGAGTTGAACTGCAAAAATCCCTCAAAATCCATAAAATGACACAAGTTTAAGCGTAGAGAAATAATACCTGATGCGTCAAGGAGTGCATAGGCTACGCAACAGCTTCAGGCACTCAACTCAAGAAATTTGAAGCTGTTCTTCAAGCTTTAGCACAAAAAATTTGATTGTTGACACCAAACAAATTAACCCAAGCTTCAACCACAACTTCTCGACACCAAATAGAATAAAACCCCAAACCCAATTTGTTCAAAAATTCACGAAAACAACGAACCCTAGGTCATCAGAGAGAGAGATATATGGGGGTATCAGTTTTTAACTCACCAAACAAAATAGAGAGAGACGAAGATTTTAACCTAGGTCATCGAAGAAGAAAGAAAATTTTGATAGAGAGAGAAGGGGGCGGGTATCAGTGAAGAAGAAGATATCGCGCGCCTAGCAGAGATATCAAAAATTAATTAAGTGCCAAAAAGTTTTTTTAAAAAATAAAAAGAATAGGGATTGTTTTGGCGGGTGTAATAAAATTTAGGAGGGAAAATAAGGGAGAAAAAAATAACCGTTCCAATAGAAATTTATACAACTTAAGCGTTCCCGTAGATAGATTTATTGGGACGATTCAGATAACCGCTGCGCCAGATGAATCTATGGCAACGGTTATTTTACAATTGGAACGGTTCTATAGTTAAAGTGTGCTAATATCACCTAAATGCTACTGTAATGGTTATAACCGTTACCATACATGTTCTATGGCAACGGTTTGTGAACCGTTGCTAAAATAACTGTTCCGATAGGCACATTTTCTGGTAGTGATGCTTGCAAAATGTTGTAAATTTTTGTAATTATTTTTCTTGTATTATTTGTATTTGTCTGTGCATATTTATTTGTTTAAATAAATAAAAATATAATCAATATTTTGCAATTGTATATAAAATTCAAGTTTACAATTAAGAATAATTAAGTTTGTTTTGAAAAATAAAAAATTACAAAAAATATATATTTTACATTTTTAGCATTTAATATCCAAATTGTGCGATTTTCTTTTAATTGATATTTAATTTTTGTGCAATAATTATTATTAGAAATTAATTAGTATTTTAAGATAATTTTGGCATTTTTGTTTTATTAATTAGTAATAAAAAAGAGAACAAAAACGTGAAGAGGATCATCACGTGTTACAAACAACAATTTCAATAGTGCAAACAACTAGAAAGGAAAATGCTAATAGTTTTGTGGGCTCTACGAAGGAAAATTTGTCAACGTTAGGTAAAAAGGCTGGTGGAACTACAACTTACAGTTGATTTTCAAAAATAATGGGCAGCAATTAAAGGAAAAGATGGAGGGCCAAGACATGGGCCCTATGAAGAAAAATAAAAACAAATTTGCTGCTCAAAGTCGTGTGATTGAGCATGCACATCACGACGCGAAAATGGTTCAAGTAATCACAGCTGGAATTTCAAAAGTTAGAGTCTACTTTTCAACAATAAAAGCGGCCAAAATTGTTGTTTGGAAAAAAGGGAGCAAAAGCATGCGGGCCACCATATTTTGACTAAGGAAAATGATGCCATATTTTGGTGGAAAGAAAACAAGAAAAAAGAACGGAGGGAGAGACTAATGTTGAAGGCTTCAAAAATTTGAAAAGAGAAAAAAATACTATACTAAAGAAACGTTATTGTTGCTGCAACTTCTTCATGAGGAGACTACACTGTTCATTTTCTTCTTCATTTTAAGAAGAGATAACATGAAAAAACTCTAAGAAGACAACCACCAAGTCGACCAGCAGCTCCAACCTCCAGTCGTCACTGTCCAAACGACCCAATACAACCCTTCATCTTCTCCTGCTGCTTCGTCGTCTTCTTCCTCGCGTCGTCGACCAGTGATGCCAGTCAACCAGTGGAAAGCGACCAACATCCTCCAGCTCCAACCCCCAAACGACACTCACCAAACGATCCCTTCAGCTCGTCGTTCCTGCTGCCTTTGTCGTCGACGAAACCAGTCGCCGTCGACCACCGTCCGCGTTTCTGTTAGGATTTCGAGGAATCTCTGCTACTCTGTTTTTTGTTGTTGTTTCTATTTGTTCTAGTCACACTTTCGTCGCCAATGTCGTTGTTGTTCGAGTCTCCAACTTGCTGCACAAGCACGATACAAGGAATAATCGTAAGTATTCTGTACCTGTGTTTTCGCATATATGCAGAAAAACTTTTTTTTTCGTAATATGCTTCTCTTGAATAAAATATGGAATTGATTATGAGTGAGCTTATATTACTTGGTTTTTCTTAATTTAATAAGAGCTCACTGAGTGCTAGCACTGGTAGCATTAAACTTATGAATAGAATGTGCATCAGTAGGAGCACGTGTCTCCTCATTTTGCCAAGTACCAAGAAAGAAGGAAGATAGTTGGCCACGTAGTTAATAGGTTGAGTATCATAAGTGATAAAGTTTGCACATCTGCAACAAGGTAGATTTTTAATTGGAATTGGCTAAACCGACTTTAGTTCCTAATAATTGATTATTGAATTTGTTCCAAAATCGTTAGTGTGCCTTTATGCACATTCTCGTAATAAATATATCGTTGGTGTAGACACGTTCGCGTAACATGACTATGATCCTAAATCAATATGGAATATGCGTTCGCGCAACTTTGATCTTTCTCTTCTTAATAGTAATACGAATTTTGGATCTTCCAAGCTAGGTAGCATATTTGAATTATGAGGTTTTCCTCCTGTTCAAGTGTGGACCTGAGTTTGAAGCTCGACTTCCGCGAAAAATTTTCTAATAATAGTAATTGCATATACTAATTAATTAGCCATTTTCCTTTTATTATTAGAGACAAATAATATAGAAAATTATAGTTTATTTTAGGGTGGACCTTTAAATAAAATTGAGATGAGCCTTGCCAAACAAAATGCATAAATTGTGGGGCTTTATTAATGTATATATATTTAAGTACTTAGACTTCGGGACGAGCCGTTTAGCGAATTTTACGGCCTTATCCAAAAATAATGATATGCTAGTCACTTTAGGCGCGCCTTTAACAATTTACTTTCTTAAACTTTGGTGCACATTTATGTGACCCAAATCCAAATCTCAATGGAGTCAAAACGTTTCTAACCGTGGATATATTGTTGTGACGTGGTTTGAGATATGTTTTCATAACATTGCAATTCTTTGATAAAAATAATAAAAATAATAATAATATTAAAAGCGCTTAAAGGTTAAAATTAGCACATAAGTTAAAGCATGGTAAATCAGATAAATAAGCTGAATATGATAGTTGAGCGACCGTGCTAGAACCACGGAACTCGGGAATGCCTAACACCTTCTCCCGGGTTAACATAATTCCTTATCCGGATTTCTGGCACGCAGATTGTTAAACAGATTCATTCTTTTTGTCGATTCGGGATTTAGCTTGTGACTTGGGACACCATAAATATCCCAAGTGGCAACTCTAAATTAATTAAATAATCCCGTTTTGATTGTCCTTTGATTGGAAAAACTCCCTCGCGCCATCGCGGTAGCGAAAAAAGGAGGTGTGACATAGCCAATATTTTTTTATGTTGAAATATGTGAATTCTGTGAAAAAATTGAAGCATTTTGATATTAATATGATTAAAGTTGACTTTGGTCAATATTTTTTGTAAACGGACCCGAACTCGAGATTGGACGGTCCGGGAGGGTCCGTAAAAAAATATGGGACTCGGGTATGTGCCCAGAGTCGAAATTCGAGGTCTAGAACCAGAGTAAAAGAATTTTTCTATTAAATTATTTTTCTGAAATTGTTAAGGAATATAGAAGTAAAAATTGATTAAAAGACTATGGTATCTGGATCGTATTTTGGTTCCGATGCCCAGTACAAGTCTTATATATTGTTTAAGCGCTTTCTGTGAAGTTTGGTCGAAATCAGACATTGTTCGACGTGTTTCAGACTATAAGTTCCAAGTTTGAAAGTTTAGAAGAAAAATTATGAGTTTTGAGGCTTGATTCAACGATTTTGATGTTATTTTGGCAGTTTGATAGCTCGAGTAAGTTCGTAAGGTGTTATTGAGTTAGTTAGTGTATTTGGTTAGGAGCTTTGAGGGCTCGGGAGTGAATTGGAGGTGGTTCGGGGTATTTTTACACTTAGGAGAGGATCAGATTTGCTTCATATTTTACACAGACATTTTGCTCTTCGTGAACGCGGCCCCAGGCTCGGGTTCGCAGTACCTTGATGTTACCCTCCTATGCGTTCGCGGTCCAATTCACGCATTTGTGTAGTTCTAATTTCCCCTCCTTCGAGTTTGCATCATCTCCATCCGAACGCGTAGCTTTACCAGCTTCTTCAAAGCATTCACATAGCCCTTCACGCGTTCGCGAATAACAAGTTCTTGGACCCCGGTAATTTCTTCTACGCGTTCGCGTTTGTCTCCATGCGATCGCAATGGCTTAATTAATTTACCCTTCGCTAATACGGCCCCAGTCCTGCGAACGCGAAGGGCAATTTTGCCCAGCGAATATTTAAGTCAAAAATAGAACCAATGATGGGGAAAACATAACACTTCACGAACTCTTCCTTCTCCAAAGTCCTAGGGCAATTTTTAGAGCACTTCTTCATAAAAAATTCTTGGGTAAGCATTGTTTAACTTGTTTTCTTCAATTTCCTTCATTAATTACTGAAATCCTAGCCTTAAATCATGAAGTCAAAGTAGAAATTATGGGTTTTGGGTAGAGTTAGAGTTTTGAGAACTTTGGGCGATTCAACCTCAATATGGGATCAAATCTTAAAATAAATTATATATTTGGGCTTGTGGGTTTATAGGTGCTAGGGTTTTGGTCCGAGCCTCGCATTTGGACCATGTGGCCCGGTGTCTAATTTTGGTATTTTTGGAATAATGCTAGAAAATTCATATCTAGGCTATGAGATGTTGCCATTGAGTCTTTATTCAGTGGTGCCCCATAAGAGGGGTCAGTCTTCTAGGCCCTTTCAGTCAGCCCTCCAGGATTCACAAGGTGCCCCAGGTGATCATGGTTTTCATGGGCAGTATTCTGATCAGCAGTCACTCAGCGCACCACCAGCTCCCATCAGTGCACAACATCTTCAGAGTTTTCGTGGAGGTCATTCGGACCGTTAGGGCCAGTCTCATCGTACAGAGGGATGTTATGAGTGTGGTGAGTATGGTCATATTAAGAGAGCTTGCCCGATATTGAGGGGTACACAGTCATAGCAGCAGGGTCCTCGCCCCATGATTCAGGTACCAGGTGACCCATAGCCTACTCAGCCAGTCAGGGGCAGGGGTAGGGATCATAGAGGTGGAGGTCGAGACCGTAGAGGTGGAGTCCAGACCACCAGAGGTAGAGGTCAGCCAGTAGATGATCGTCCTAGAGATATAGTTTAGGGGGGTGGGGTTGAGCCCCGGTATTATGCTTTTCCAGCCAGACCATAGGCCGAGTCGTCAGATGCTATTATTACAGTTACTATTCTCATTTGTGATAGAGATGCATCAATGCTATTTGACCTTGGGTCTACATATTCATACGTGTCGTCCTATTTTGCACCCTAACTGCTATGTCTAGTTATGCTTTATACATTCATGTTTATGTATCTACCCCGGTGGGTGACTCCATAGTAGTCGATCAGGTGCATCGATCTTGTGTGGTTATGTTTGAGGGTAGACCCGTGTTGATTTGTTACTTTTAGACATGGTGGATTCGATGTTATATTGGGTATGGATTGGTTTTTCCCGTATCATGCTATCTTAGATTGTCACGCCAAGACAGTGACCTTGGCTCTACCAGAATTGCCCCGACTAGAGTGGAGATGGACCCAGGTCATGCCACCCGTAGTGTTATTTCATATGTTAAGGCTCGGCACATGGTCGAGAAGGGGTGTTTAGCTTATCTGGCATATGTTTGCGATTCCAGCTGTCACGCCCCAAATCGAGGGACATGACCGGCGCCTGACTAGGTAGCCCCAGTCAAGCGGACCTGGGTGCCTTTCATTCCCACGTGTTACCCCCGTGTTGATTATTTCTCATTAACCAAATACCTTACCAATTATAACTGATTTCACAATATACAAACATAACCATGCGAGTGATTCATTAACAAGTTTACAGGTTTTTACAACGCCCAACATAATATATACATGAGCCTCGAATCCCACAGTTTACATGTCTACGGAACCTCTAGGATACAAAGGACGATACAATACTTGCCGGTAACAAGGCTCCGGCTATACCTTACACAAAATCAAAATAGAGTCTAAACAAGAGTGGCATGAGCCACGTAGGGCCCCGAAAGGAAAGGGGCTCACCAAAACGGGCAGTGGAAGATAAAGGATGCTACTGCCGATGAGCTGAAGTACCTGCTACTGATTCACCTACAATCATAATACGAATGTAGCGTCCCCGGCAAAAGGGACGTCGGTACACTTGAATTGTACTGGTATGTATGGACAAACTTTGTCCCAAGTAAACTCAAGCCATTAAATTACATCAAAACTAATCAAGCCGGCCAACCATGTTTTCCACCTTTTACTCATTTCAGATAAGCCTCAACACAAACACGTTCAAGGTAAACAAATAGAACAACAACCAATCAACCACACAAATTGCAAGTAGTCAAACATAGGGGCAATCAGTGCCCCACAGGTTGCAAACTCTCCTGCCTGTCTCCTTTCACAATTTCACATCATTGATTTTTGTATCAATTTTCAATAGCGATTTCGATCGCTTTCCATCCTTATTGCCCCCGACCACCCTTATTACCTCGGCCACCCTTATCACCCCAACCCACACCTTATTTCCTCACGTTGCGGCGCGCAACACGACCCCGTCTTACAGTTTAAAACACAACAATTTCAAACAGCAGATAAGGTACTACACACAATTTCAACAAGTTCAAATAAGCAACTTGCACATTGTTCTATGTTCTCAATTACTTATCAAGCCAATATCACAACCAAGTTACAGTATTTGCATAATCAAAAATATTCACACAAGTATGTTCAACAATTTTCCACAATTCAAGTGCTTCGTCTCTTTCCACAATAAACTAATTCTCAAGTGTTTCGTTTCTTTTCCACAAGGTGCCATAAAGGCCATCATAACCATTATTCACAATTCTTCACCAATTCCAATTCCCTTGTTATCTTTCAATTCATATTTCATACCACACCACATGTAGTTTAACATCAATTAGATACCCAACAACAAAATCAACAAATTACACACAATCTCTCAAATTAACACATGCCAAACGAATTGCACACATAAGGGCGATTTCACAAGAATCAAAGTTAGCCATACATACCTCGATTGAGCTTTCCTTAAGTTACTACAATACTCCAAAAACTCTAGCAATTCCAATCTACTATGAGACATAACAAAATTAAACATATATTAGAAAGATATTCATGAAACTAGCTCATTTGAGCATTTTATCAAATACTAGTTGGGCATCTTGATTTCAAATCCCCTTTTCAAGAATTTCTTCATTTCCTAACCCAATATTTACTTATTTATGTTCATCAATCTTCCCATAACTCTATTTGCACAAGCATGCATACATAACACTACCATACCAAGAATCACACCTCAATAACACATCTCACAACCTCTACAATACTAACATAACCTAGGTTAGTAACCCATGGCTCCCAATCACCCTCCCATGAGTTCTAATGTATGTATCTTACATAAATAATCACCATAGAGTAGTTGGAGATGATAAACATACCTCTTGTAGTAAGAATTTTAAGAATCTCCACTTGAGGTGTTCTTGAAGAATTCAAGAATTAGAAGGGAAATCTAAGGATTTTGAAGATTAATCCTTGTTAGTATAAGTGCTTAAGGGGTAGAAATTACTCAAAGAACTATAAAAATCTTACCTTAGATCATAGGGATGAAGTTTGGGATGAAACCCTCTTGAGAGAGAAAGTCAAAACCCCAAAAATGAGTTGGGAACACTCTAGGCCGGTCTTTGGGGTATTAAAACTATCCAGGTGCGCGAAGTGTTGCCCAGATGCGCGAAGTGTGCAAGCTTCGCGCATGACTTCGCGCATTTTTCTGAGCATTCTGCCTAAGGTGCGCGAAGTGTGCGCGAAGTCCACTTCGCGCAGGACTTCGCGCATCTGACACCTGACGAGTAAAATGATCATAACTTTCTGTATACACCTCCGAATGACGAACGGTTTGTTGCGTTGGAAACTAGACTCAAAGGGCTTTAATTTGATAGGTTGATCCTCACAAACTCCTTATATAACCGGAGATATGATCATTCAAAGTGAGGTCTTGTGCACACTCTTTTACAGATTTCGTCTAATATGCAATTTTCCATCTTGGATTAGGCTTAGGCTCCTTAGACCCCAAATCACTTATAATAAGACTTATACCCTTATTAAACTATCTAATTAATATCCATAATATTATGAATCCTTATTTGCACAAGAGATAAAACAATGTAGCCTACATTAGCACGACGAAATCTTAAATAACTCGAAAAAAAAATTTCGGGGCTTTACACCAGCGCAGAGGTTCCTTCTATTGACTCTATTCCTATTGTTCGGGAGTTCCCCAAGGTTTTCCCTTCAGACCTGCCGGGTATGCCGCCCGATAGGAATATTGATTTCTGTATTGATCTGGCTCCGAGTATGCAGTCCATTTCTATTCCGCCGTATCGCATGGCCCCACCGGAGTTGAAGGAGTTAAAGGACCAGTTTCAGGATTTACTAGAGAAGGGTTTTATTAGGCCTAGTGTTTCTCCTTGGGGTGCACCGATGTTATTTGTGAAGAAGAATGTTCGATGCGGATGTGTATTGATTACCGACAATTGAACAAAGTGACGATAAAGAACAAGTATCCACCGCCGAAGATTGATGATTTGTTTGACCAACTTCAGGGAGCAAAGGTGTTTTCAAAGATAGACCTGAGGTATGGCTACCATCAGCTGAAGATTAGGGCGTCTGATGTCCCTAAGACAGCATTCCGCACTCGGTATGGGCAGTACGGTTTTTTAGTCATGTCATTTGGATTGACCAATGCCCCAGCAGCATTTATGGAGTTATGAATCGAGTGTTCAGGCCATATCTAGACTTATTCGTGATAGTCTTTATTGATGATATTCTGGTGCACTCCCGCAACAAGGAAGAGCACGTGCAACACCTCAGAGTGGTTCTTCAGACTCTGAAGGATAGTCAGCTATATGCTAAGTTTTTGAAGTGCAAGTTCTGGTTGAGTTTGGTTGCATTTCTGGGTCATATTGTATTAGTGGAGGGTATTTTGGTGGACCCGAAGAAGATTGAGGTAGTCGAGAATTGGCCTCGACCAGCTTCAGTGACCGAGATTCGGAGTTTCTTAGGGCTAGCAGGTTACTACCGTCGGTTCTTAGAGGGATTTTCTTCTATTGCAACTCTGATGACCAGGTTGACCTAGAAGCGTGCCCAGTTCAGATGGTCACATGAGTGTGTGGAAAGCTTTCATAAGCTCAAGACAACTTTGATAATGGCATTGATATTGGTTTTTCCCACGGGTTCAGGGCCTTACACAGTCTATTGTGATGCTTCCCGTATTGGTCTTGGAGCAATATTGATGTAGGATGGCAAAGTTATTGTCTATGCCTCGAGACAGTTTAAGATTTACGAGAAGAATTATTCGGTTCATGATCTAGAGTTGGCAGCGGTTGTTTATACCTTGAAGATTTGGAGGCATTATCTATATAGTGTGACGTGTGAGATTTACACGGATCACAGGAGCCTTTAGTACCTATTCAAGCAGAAATAGATGAATGTGAGGCATAGGAGATGGCTGGAGTTGTTGAAATATTTTGATGTTACTATCCTGTATCACCCGGGTAAGGCCAATGTGGTGGCCGATGCATTGAGTATGAAGTCTGCCAGCATGGGTAGTCTTGCGAATATTCCGGTCAGCCAGAGGCCGCTTGCTTTAGATGTTCAGGCCTTGGCCAATCGATTTGTGAGATTAGATATTTCTAAGCCCATCAGGGTATTGGCTTGCACGATCGCTCGTTCTTCTCTATTAGAGTGTATCCGTGATCGGCAGTTTGATGATCCCTATTTGAATGTTCTGAGAGACACGGTGCAGCGTGGAGGTGCCACGAAGGTGACCTTAGATGATGATGGTGTGTTGAGATTTCAGGGGCGAGTTTGTGTGCCCAATATTGATGGGATTCGAGAGTTGATCGTATCGGAGGCCCATAGTTCTCGGTATTCTATTCACCCGGATGTCGCAAAGATGTATCAGGACTTACGGCATCATTATTGGTGGCGTAGGATGAAGAAGGATATTGTTGCATATGTAGCTCAGTGTCTAAAATGTCAGCAGGTCGATTAGAGGCCCGGTGGTTTGTTTTAGGGGATTGAGCTTCCCGAGTGGAAGAGGGAGAGGATTACCATGGATTTCATTATTGGACTTCCGTTGACCCGGAATAAGTTTGATGTTATTTGGGTCATTGTTGATAGTTTAACCAAGTCAGCGCACTTCATTCCAGTAGCAGTCTCCTATTTATCCGAGAGGTTAGCGGAGATTTATATCCGGGAGATTGTTCGCCTTCATGGTGTACCGGTATCCATCATTTCAGATTGGGGTACGCAGTTTATCTTGTGCTTCTGGAGAGTGTTTCATCAAGAGTTAGGTACCCAGGTTCAGTTGAGCACAGCATTCCATCGTCAGAAGGATGGTCAGTCCGAGCGAACTATACAGATTTTGAAGGATATGATCCGAGCTTGTGTCATTAATTTTGGAGGCTCATGGGACCAGCTTTTGCCTTTAGCAGAGTTATCCTACAACAAGAGCTACTAGTCGAGAATTTAGATGGCTCCATATGAGGCATTGTATGGTAGGCGATGTCGGTCTCCAGTCGGATGGTTTGAGCCGGGAGAGGCTCGGCTATTAGGTACAGACTTAGTCTAGGAGGCCTTAGACAAGGTCAAGATCATTTAAGAGAGGCTTCGTTCAGCTCAGTCTAGGCAGAAAAGTTATGCAGATCGTAAGGTCTGAGATGTAGCTTTTATGGTTGGTAAGCGAGTATTTCTCCGGGTGTCGCCTATAAAGGGCGTGATGGGGTTCGGCAAGAAGGGCAAGCTTAGACCTAGGTATATTGGTCCATTTGAGATCCTTGATAGAGTAGTAGAGGTGGATTATAGACTTGCATTTCCAGTTAGCTTATCAGTCGTGCATCCAGTTTTTCATTTTTCTATGCTTCGGAGGTATCATGACGATCCTACCCATGTATTAGACTTCAGCACTGTCCAGTTGGACAAGGATTTATCTTACGAGGAGGAGCCCGTAGCTATTCTAGACTGGCAGGTTCGTCAGTTGAGATCTAGGAGTTTTCCCTCCGTTCGGGTTCAATGGAGAGGTCATCCCCCTGAGGCCTCGACCTGGGAGTCTGAGTGTGATATGCGGAGCCGTTATCCACATATGTTCCCCGACTCATGTACTCTTTTCTTTTGTCCGTTCTAGTACGAACGGTTGTTTTAGAGGTGGAGGATGTGACAACCCAAAGGGTCATCACCTATTTACTCATCAACTTCGTGCTTTCGAGGTCTTGAAAAGCTCATTTTTACTTGCCTCATTTCGCGTGCGCAATTCGGGCGCGTAGCCAAAAAACCTTTATGCTGAAATATGTGAATTATATGAAATCCCAGACCCAGACCCGAGATTGGATGGTCCCGGAGGGTCCGTAGAACAATATGGGACTCGAGCATGTGCCCGGAGTCGAAATCCGAGGTCTAGAACCCGAGTAAAAGAATTTTTCTGTTAAATTATTTTTCTGAAATTGTTAAGGAAAATAAAAATAAAAATTGATTAAACGACTAAGGTACGGGCCCGTACTTTGGTTCCGATGCACAGTACAAGTCTTATATATTATTTAAGCGCTTTCTGTGAAGTTTAGTCGGAATCAGACGTCGTTTGACGTGTTTCAGACTAGTTCCAAGTTTGAAAGTTTATGAAGTTTAGAAAAAAATCATGAGTTTTGAGGCTTGATTCAATGATTTTTGATGTTATTTTGGCGGTTTGATCACTTGAATAAGTTCGTAGGGTGTTATTGAGTTAGTGTGTATGTTTGGTTAGGAGCCTTGAGGGCTCGGGAGTGAATTAGAGGTGGTTCGGGGTGTTTTTACACTTAGGAGAGGATCAGATTTGCTGTATTTTTTTACATAGACATTTTTCTCTTCGCGAACGCGGCCCCATTCTCGCGTTCACAGTGCATTGGTGTTCCCCTCCTATGCGTTCGTGGTCCACTTCACGTGTTCGTGTAGTTCTAATTCCCCTCCTTCACGTTCGCATCATCTCCATCGCGAACGCGTAGCTTTACCAGCTTCTTCAACGCGTTCGCATAGCCCTTCATGCGTTTGCGTATAACAAGTTCCTAGACCCCAGTAATTTTCTTCTACGTGTTCGCGTTTGTCTCCGCATGATCGAAATGGTTTACCAAGTTTACCCTTCGCGAATGTGGCCCCAATCCCGCGAATGCGAAGGGCAATTTTGCCCGGTGAATTTTTAATTAAAAAACAGAACCTGTGACGGGAAAAACATAACACTTAACGAACTCTTCCTTCGCCAAAGTCCTGGGGTGAAGTTTAGAGCACTTCTTTATTAAAACTTCTTGGGTAAGAATTGTTTAACTTGTTTTCTTCAATTTCCTTCATTGATTACTGAAATCCTAGCCCTAAATCAAGAAATTACAGTAGAAATTATGGGTTTGGGTAGAGTTAGGATTTTGAGAATTTTAGGTGATTCAACCTCAATTAGGGGTCGAATCTTAAAATAAATTATGTATTTGGACTCGTGGGGTTATAGGTAAATGGTTTTTGGTCCGAGCATCGAGTTTGGACCATGTGAACCCGGTGTCTAAATTTGGTATTTTTGGAATAATGCTAGAAAATTCATATCTAGGCTATGATATGTTGCCATTTAGTTTTTATTGATATTATTGAATTAATTATGCCTACATATAACTGTTTCAGAGGCAAAATATAGAGGAAAAGCGGTATTTGAGGGTTGATTGCTATTCTTTGGACCGAGGTAAGTGTCTGGTTTAACCCTAGCTTGAGGGAATATGAGTTGATTCATGTTGCTAATTGCTATGTGATTAAGTATGATGTATAGGCATGGTGACGAGTATCTATACATCGGTATCTAGCATGACCATGAGTCCTTATTATGTGATTTTCATGACTTGGTTGTGAACTTCGTGATTATTAAAGGATTTCTATATGTTGTGAATAACATATGAATGGTGATATGATATGACTTGATTCTTTGGAGCGTTGGCTCAATACAGTATGGTGAATTATAAGATAATAAAAGTAAGAAAAGAAAGCGTGGTTGATTATTCCCTTGTCGGGATGTTTGGTTGAACTTGTTGGATTCTTTCCCTTGTCGGGATTTTTGTCAAATATTTGCTTATATTTATGCTCCTTAATTGTGACTGTTATTCCGGGAAACCAGACTGTTAAATGATATTGAGAGGCGGGTTGCGCGCCGCAATAATGACATTCAGGAGCAGGTTGCGCGCCACAACAATGATATTGAGGATCGGGTTGCGCGCCGTAATATTGATAACTGATAAATGACATGGGTTGGGTTGCACGCTGCAACAATGGTATTTATGGAACGGGTTGCACGCCGCAACAACTGTTGATATCTTGTGTTTATAATGAGTGTTGATACCTTGTTTTTTGGTGAATCTAACTGCTTTAGTCTGTTACACTGGATTATTGTTAATACTATATTCCCCATAGAATGTTTCCCCTCCCACGTTGTTAGTTGTTTGGTATTTCGTTTCTGTTGTATATATTTACAACTACACCGGTTTATGTGGTGTCCAGTCTAGCCTCGTCACTACGTCGTCGGGGTTAGGCTAGACACTTACCAGCACATGGGATCGGTTGTGCTGATGCTACACTTTTGTACATTTTTGTACAGGTCCAGGTTTTGAGCAGCATGAGCAGTAGTAGTAGTGTGGGAGTAGGCTTTCATATTCCACGAGACTGAGGTAGTCTTGCAGGCGTCCGCAGGCCAGACGTCTCTTCTTTATGCATCTATTTTAGACTGTTGACTCATTATTTCAAGACAAACAACTTATATATTTCTTTCAGACCATTGTATTTAGTATTTCATTAGTAGTTCATGACTAATTACACTAAATCTTGGGTAGAGGCAATATTTGACTGTTCCACGTTTTGATTCATATTTATCAGACAGACTTCCGCTATTGTTCTTATTAGATTTAATGTTCTATATTGATGCTATAAATTGTTAAAAATAATTATTTGGAATGGAAAAGGTAATTAATTTGGTTTGCCTAGCTACCACGAGTAGGGGCCATCACGACTCTCATGGTGAAAAATTCGGGTCGTGACACCAGATCTCAGAATAACATTTTCATGCCAAAGCAAGTATTTGACTATCTTAAATCTCGATTTTAGGATGATTTGATGAAGTTTTAAGGTGGTTTGAATTGAAAATTCGAAGCAGACATATGTATATTCATTCATACCTGCTTGTGAGATACATGTGATACATGTGTCTCAAATGAATTTTTCAACTCGATTTTACCTACGAATTTTAATACCAATTCAGTCCAAATCACCTCCAATCTCCCTCAAATTTTGTATATTGACTCGTGTATGTGTTTTGAATGAATCTCAACCATACCCATTGAAAAAGTCCAGAACTCCTTTTTTTGCTTAGATTTTTGGAATCTTATATATATATATATATATATATATATATATATATATATATATATATATATATATATATATATATTTCATCACCTTATTTGCTATCTTATCCATGAAATTTTCTTTGCACCTTACATCTAATATTGTTAGTCACACTTAAAAATATGTAGGGAGATTGTTGTGTGCAATTCTTGAATCTTTGAATTTTTAATTTTAACATGTGTTTGGCTAGTTTCATTAATCTATAATTAATAGCTAAAGTTTAGTATTGGGATTTTTTCAGTTACATTTCAGTAAGATTTCTACAAAAAAAAATGCAAAGACTACCCGAAGGCCATAATCAACTTCTAATTTTGCAGAATTTCCCTTTTGAGTTACAATAACGATACTCAGAGCCCGTTTGGGCATACAAATTTTTTTCTTTTTTTCAATTTTTTTGAAAACAATGTTTGGTTATCCCATTCTTACCAATTTTTCTTCTTTCATTTGAAAATCCATTTTCAAATTTGAAATACTAGTTCTCACCCGTTTTTAAATTGAAAAATGGGAAATTGCTAGTTTTTAGTTTAACAAATTTACCCTATATTTTTAAAATTTATAAAATGACCCCATCAGTTTTTCATCTTTGGCAAATACATCTTTGGCGACTAATGGTAAAATATTAGTACTAGTTGATGGTTAAACTTTGCCAACTAGAAGTTTGATTATATGATCATGAAAAATATGTGTTTATGCCTGCTTTTTTACCTTCTCAGTGTGTTAGTAGAATTATAAAATGTGCTATTGATTTTGCATCTTCTGTATTGCAGTAAATGACAATATGATAACAGTTAAACAATACTCCCTCAATTTCAATTTATGTGAACTTATTTCCTTTTGTAGTCCTTGCAAAAAAGAAAGACATCTTTCCCTATTTGGAAATAATTTATCTTTATGCAATAATTTATAGCCACACAAAATATGTGCTTCATTTTACACCACAAATCCAAAAATCTTCTCTCTTTTCTTAAACTCTGTGCCCAGTTAAATGGATTCACATAAATTGAAACAGAGCAAGTAACATTTTGATTGTTTATTTCAAGTAGTTATCAAATTGAGGTGATCTTGATATTTTTTTACAAGTTGTAGGTATAAATCATGTTTCATGATTTTGAAGAAAAAAAACACTCAAATATATTGAAAAAATTGTAACCAAACACAACTTCATCTTCAATTTAACTTTTAGTGAAATTTCAAATTTGAAAAGTTATTTTGAAGATCATGTCCAAACGCCTACTCAATGCGTCATACAAATGGGATTGATGGAAAGAAATGGGAAAATGATAGGAATAAGGTAAAAATACCACGAACTAACTAGTTTTCGGACTTGCCATTCAAAAACAATCATCATTTACAAAATCATTGAAAAATACCACTATTTTGTTGTAACACAAAAATTCCAGCATAATATTCTAGGTGCACCTGTGTATGAACTTCCGACATATTATGCTGAAACTCCAACACGCGAAAAATCCCAATATAAATATTATGCTGGACCGGTATATTATACTGGAAATCCACTATATTATACTGGATTTCCAATATATTTATGCCGAAACTCCAAAATTTCAGTATATTATACTAAAATATTTTTCTGAATTTTGAACAGTATTTTCGTTCATAATTATCTTTACATGAAAGTGACAAAAATTTAATTACATTTTAGCTATTTTTGAATGACCGCTTGTAAATCTGGCTATTTTTGAATTTCTCCCGGGAATAAACCAAGAATGAGATGTGGGAATAACATCTTTCTTTTTCATTTGTTGTAGACGACGACAATAACAGTGAAGCAACAACAACGATTATAATCGACTATATGTCCATTTCAGAGCAGCTTTTACCCACAATGACAAATTTGGTACAGATATTCCATGAACTCTTAGAACAACACTGAAGAGGCAAATGGCAAATGGCAGTTGAACAAAAACTTGGGATCTCGAAGGAGCAGTTGAACAAAAACTTGATAAAAGAGGCAAATGGCTGCACATTGAAAGATGTTATGTAACTGGCTCCAATTTTATCTCACTTGTTCTATGAAGAGCAATGGTTGCTTCACTGATCAGTGTCAGCACGACTATGAAAAGTGAAACCATGAAAGAAAACATCATAAGTGTTAGTACTGTTTATATTCGTACAACTTAAACACCATCCAATTCCATATCTTACCAATTACTCGACTACTAGCAAAAAACTCAAATTCACCAGAGATACACAGATGACTCAAGAGTGTTGTGACTTGTCTCTTTTCAGGTTATCATAACTATTGAAAAGGTATGCTGAAAAGTGCACCAATCCAATGTAACATCTTATTCCAGGAAACATAAGATACTGCATATATTAAAAAAAAAAAAAAAAAAAACTGATTTTGATATCACTAACTTTGGAGGCTAGTAAATCTGGTAAAAATATGTACTCCCCTCTGTTTTTCGTAGATATGCACAATCAATTATATGTTCATGTGAAGGCTGCATTCACCCACAATGACAATTTGGAACAATTCAGTACATGAACTCTTAGTACATGAACTCTTAGTACAACTCTGAACTAGTGGTGGCAAATGATTAAAAGAAACACAGTTAATCACCTATATTATCCACTAAAAAATGGGTTGGATAATTAACTTTTCAAATATGGATAAGAACCATATTATCCATTTAGAATGAATAGCCAATAGATAACCAATGGATTTAACATTTACACTAATTGTAAAGCTTCAAATTTGGGGTTCCTAAAGTTTGGAAGATTAGGAATTTTCCCAAAAGTGATCGTATTCAAGAAGTCGGGTCAGATAATTTATCCGTTTTTCCGTTTTTCCATTACATGTTTTCGATCCAAACCATCTCCGACCCGCCCGTTTGCCACTCCTGCTCATACATATACCAAAGTCTCAAACTACTTCCCTGGGATCTCCAAGGAGTGAACAAAAAGTTAATAAAAGAAGCAAATGGCAGCACACTGAAAGATGTTATGTAACTGGCTCCAATTATATTTTACTGGTTCTATAGCAGCTACAATTATGGTTACTGATCAGTGTCGCACGACTAGGAAAAGTGAAACCATTGAAGAAACCATCATCAGTGTTAGTGTAGTTCATGTTCGTATTCGTACACCTTGAGCACCTTCAAGTTTCTTATCATACCAATTACTCACCTATAGCAAAGGACACAAATATGAGAAAGATATGCAGATGACACACAACATTGTGACTTGACTCTTTTCAGGTTATCATAACAATTGAAAGCATACACTGAAAAGTGCATCCAATCCAACGCCATTTAAGGTAAGTTGAAGTGTGATTTGAACCAGCACCTGTCCCTTAAGTTCAAAATGTGACTGCCCTTGTTCCTTAAGAAGCTTAGGTGAATATTGACAAAAAACTTGGGAAAACTGTGAAACTAAATAAGGTCAACTCATGCTGCAAACAATTTTTCCTGATGCTCTATGTTCTTTTCTCCCTTAAAATTTGAGTTGCTTTTAAGCCTCCAAGCTAAGAAATAGCCTTCTGTCTTTCTATCGTCCCCTAAGTTGCAATGCTTATAACTTGATTCATTATTAATCACAATGCATCCAATGACTACTTGTTCCTTTGCTCATCATCTTTCTCCACACATTTTGGGCAAATGCATACAAGCTGGGATAAGCCAGTACCACATTAAACTCTCACAATAATCCAAGAGAGAGTGAGAAACATGGTTCCTTATACCTAGGGTAAGTTCAAAATAATTCCTTAAATACACTCCTAATTAGTTTTGGTGCTTTAAGTTCACCAATTTTTTTTTTTTTTTGGATGAAGTAAGGTGTTTCATTAAAGGCATCAAGAAGATGCAATAAGATACAATGAGAGAGTCATTCGTTAACTCTTTAAGACAAAAAAAACCTATAGCTATGAGTTAACCAAGACCAAAACAAAAAAGACTATTAAGCCATATTAAGAGAGCCAATAAAATCTAAGAGGGGAATAATATCATTTACAGGGGAAAGGTTGTTTCAACTAAACAGGTTCATGATACACTTAGATTTCAAAAGACTTGTGGAAGTTGATATGCCTTCAAAACACCTGTTGTTCCTTTCTGTCCATATAAACCAACAAATACATGCTGGAATCATTTGCCAGGTCTTTTTGATGGCTTTACCAAAATTAGCTCTTAGATCTTAACTCTTAACCACAACAACTATTATTATGCCTTAATCCCCAGCTATTTGGAATTAGTTATATGAATTCTGAATATCCAAATGCTCTATTTGGGTGAATAGTATTGAATACTCCATACTTAAGGGCAATCTAATACTAGGGATCTAATACACTTGAGTACAAATTTTCTAGTAAGCACCAGTCTTCTAGTTTGTATCTCCAAAATCTAAACCAGCTAAAAACAAATAGAATTTGCTCCAAAAGCCTGTGTATTCCTGTGTTTGAAAACATAGTAATGGAGAAGGTAATAGCTCGGACATAATTCATTACATCACCAAGACGGAAAGATAAAAGCGGTCCAGCACATTAAATGAGCTGGATGCCAGAAGGCCCAAAACCCTAAATTCCAAAATTCCACAGCATCATATTATTGCAAAATCCCTAAAACTCTAAAATACAACTTCATACTCTGAATTATCTCACCTAAAGGCAGAAAAACTGAAAACGAAAATTCTCACTTTGGACCTCCAGCAGCAGAAGGCGGAGGAGGTGTACCCAACAAGCTAGCTTGTTGCAACTCGAGCTCAGTGAGCTGCGCATCGCGATCCATCTCGATAATAAGCGGAACTACGAGTATCAGAAAAGTGGTTCCGGCGATCCACGCGGCTTTTCCGGTGCTTTTGAGAAGTTTTTTGGCGATTAAGGCAGCGTCAGATGCGGCTCGCTTCCCTTGGTACACGATCGGATATTGAGATATGGATGATGAAACCCTAGAGATGATTCCGTCGCCGGTACCGGCGCTGGGGCGGTCGGGTAGTGATAGTCCGCCTTTTTTGGAAGACATTAGGTTTGAGGAGAAGGGAGAGAGGAGGAGGGTTAGGGGTTCGGATTTTTGGGGCGGATATTTTGACTATTTGAGCGATACATTATAAATGGCAGAGCTCTTTCAATGGGATAATAGGTTTTTAGTTTTATAAAAAAATAAATTATGCTACAATAATTAATGGAGTATTACCAACAATAAAAGAAGAACAATAATATTGCCGAGAAAAGTAGAAAGATAGAATTTTTATTTATTTTTGGGATAAGTTACAATGGTATATAAACTTTTATTTATAGGGAAAGAGTGACTTAGCTACTAAATAATAATCCCTAGAATCTCTTTAAATATAGACATTTACTATAAATAGAATCATATTTATAACACTTCCCTTTTAATATTTATTCAACAGATAATGTGCCTTGTTAAAACCTTAACTGAATTAAAACTCAGTGGGAAAATCCTAAAAAAGGAAAAAGAGTACACATATCTAACAATACGCCTTTTGGTTGCCTCATTAAAAAACTTGCAAGGAAAACCTAATGGGACTAAACCTTGTAAGGGAAAAAGAGTACAATGCGTATTAACTCTCCATGATGAGAGCATCAATTCACATCCTTGAGCATTTACATTCCATTCTTGTGCATCATCTTTAAAAGATCTTTGGTAGATCTTTGATAAACAATATCAGCCATATTAACTTCAACGAATTTGTTTTACCTTGAAATCATCATCCCTGACATTGTCTTCATATGATCTTGTTGGAATCAATATTTCAATATCTTCACATAGGGGTGAAAACTCTTGTTATCATATTATCATGCATATAGTTATAGCAAGATATATTTGTGCACAAATTGCATTTAGGATATAATACTTCATGACTATGAATTCTATATGCTTTAAGCAATTTAAATCCTTCAAGGACTTTTAAGTCATATAAGTCATACAATAGACTTTAGATGCATATAAAATTTTTATGTCATGCTACATGATAATAGGCTATACAGTTGCTATTTATGTCATAGATACCCATACTTTGTTGTTATTTTTGTTATAGAAGTTGCTGATTAAATGCTTGAATTGATGCTATTTGGTTTCACATGGAGTGCATGATAGAAGGTGAACAAAATGAAGTGTTTGGAGGCAAGAACGTAAAGAAATCACCCATTTGAGAAGTATTCGCGTGCAAAATAACAATTAAGAGAATTAACGTGAAAAAAAGAAGCAAGTCTAGGGATCCCCGCGGTCCGCGCTGTGGTCCTTTACAGCAGGTCCCGCGGTCGGTCAGCGGTCGACGCTACGGCCGCGGGATGAAGGGCGAAATTCTGGAAATTCAGGGGTCAAAGTGTAAATCGGAAAAGTTTTGTAAAATCCTTATATTGTGCAGGAAACTCACCCAAAGCTAGGTTAGGCTTAATTTAGGAGATTTTTTGGCAAGAGAAACAAGTGTAAGAGATCACCCAAAACATTATTACTTTTATTCTTCTTAATTTCTTGCAATTTATGATTATGAATCTTTTAGCCATTGATTTACCTATCGTCATGAGTAGCTAAACACCATAATCTAAGGTTTTGATGGAACTCGTTGGGAATTACTTGGTTATTTTATCAATATAGTTAGAATTTGTTGTTAATATCTAATTGTTCATCTATGTTTTGATTGGGGAATAGTTGAAAGGGCCCTCAATTATCCGTTCCTATTTATTGTGTATCTTCTTGAGAGAGAGTGCATATTTAGGTAATTGTATGAACAATACTTCCGGAGTATAGATGAGAGTCATAACCGATGGTTTAGGGGTTAGATTAGAGATAACTAAACCCCGGGTGCAATCTAAGTGAACCGTATTATGAAATTAGATAGCGTAACTTGAGAAAGTGGGTCTAGTAGATTATTATAATTACCAGAGAAGGAATTATGACAGATAGAGAGTTCATGATTGTTAGATATAGCTAAATCATAATTATAAGAAATAGACAACCGAGGAAAAGACCAACAGGGGAAATCATTATCTTAGACCTTCTTCATATTGTTTATACATCAAGCTTAGTTAATTTTCAGTTATTTATTACTTTCAATATTAGTTGTTAGGAAATCAACAATTGAGAATCAGAAAGTTTGGGAAAATAGGTTGCGTGAATTGTGTAAATCCGACAGTGGTAATTGGTGGGTTAATTCTCTATGTTTCGACTCTGGGCTACAATACTCAGATTATATTTACAACGCTCGCATAGTCTTTTGTGAGACTCAGTTGAGTGTGATCACTAGACATATAAGATATCGAAAACTGATTGCACATACCATTGACTTTATACTTTCAAGTGTTTGAACTGCATGTCTTTTCTATGAAACTAATTCTACTTGAATATATATATATATATATATATATATATATATATATATATATATATATATATATATATATATATTTATACATCTGTGTATATGCCGTCGATTAATATTTTATATCGATTCCAACCTCATTTTTTCCCCATAAAGACATAACATAGAGATCTCTTTATTTATACTTTCAGGTAATTGAATATCTCATAAACATTTTTGAAATGTTATGTTATGTGAGCTTCTAGAT
This sequence comes from Nicotiana noctiflora, assembly GCA_032618575.1. Lineage (NCBI taxonomy): Eukaryota > Viridiplantae > Streptophyta > Magnoliopsida > Solanales > Solanaceae > Nicotiana > Nicotiana noctiflora. Next base: position 124,200 of record JASVEL010011906.1, on the reverse strand, counting down.
CACTTGCCTATTTATGTCACGACCCTAGTTCACCAATTGTGAACATGTCGTGATGGCACCCAGCCCCCACGACTAGGTAAGCCTAACACGTTGCGAAATATACAAGCTATAAACACTTAAATAAGAAACAGCGGAAAAATAGCATAAAAAGATATGTAATCCGTGCCGCTTGGCACATACATCCGTCACACAATGAATAAAACACTACCAAGATCCGGAATCCCACGGTAACACAGACTAAAAGAGAATATACAACTGTGGCTCTATGTGTAAAGAGTATCTATCAACGAGATGAAGGAAAAATGCCAACTAGTACTACTAGAATAGAAGGGAAGCCTCCGGATCCGCGGACGTAGCAGATCATACCTCGAAGTCTCCCAGAAAGCTGCTGGTATCACTTAATATGAGCCTGTCCTGATGTACCTGGATCCGCACAACAAAAGTGTGCAGAAGAGTAGCATGAGTACACCACGGCGGTACTCAGTAAGTGCCAAGCCTAACCTCGATGGAGTAGTGACGAGGAAGGTCAGGGCTCTACTGAGAAACAATAATATAATGATGATAACAATAGTAAACAGTTTAAATGATAATAATTTCCGAAATAACAACAATAAGATGATTATTGCAATCGTCTACAATTAAGCTAACAACAAATAACCAACTCAATAAAACAAGTCCAGGACCTGTGGAAATCGAACCCACAGTCCCATTGACAGTACCTCTGGGTCTTCGGGAATCGAACCCGCAGCCCATGTCTCAATAAATAATCAATAACTCGGGATCTCCGGGAATCGAACCCGCAGTCCCTACCAATAACTCAGGATCTCGGGAATCGAACCCGTAGTCCCTACCAATAACTCAGGGATCTCGGGAATCGAACCCGTAGTCCCTACCAATAACTCAGGATCTCGGGAATCGAACCCGTAGTCCCTACCAATAACTCGGGATCTCGGGAATCGAACCCGTAGTCCCTACCAATAACTCAGGATCTCGGGAATCGAACCCGTAGTCCCTACCAATAACTCAGGATCTCGGGAATCGAACCCGTAGTCCCTACCAATAACTCAGGATCTCGGGAATCGAACCCACAACCCTGGGATCTCCGGGAATTGAACCCGCAGTCCACAAACACAACAAGTAAAGGAATACACAAGGAGAAGTATAATATGCTTAACTATAACTTCGCCGATAAACAGCGCCAGCGATTTGCCAAGAAAACTAAAGTAAGACAATTAGGCAACTAGACAGTTAAATACTACCTAATCATGCTTTTCTAACTGCTACCGGGTAGGAATATCGAATTTAAGAGCTAAAAACAGGAATATCACTCATTGAACATTTTAAGTAAAGTATGTATTCAACAACCAGCGCATGTACACGCCCGTCACCTCGCGTACAAGGCATTTAAAGTATCACATAATATCCTAGGGGTGAAAGTCCCCCACACGAGGTTAGACAAGCCACTTACCTCAATTCCGGTACGAAACCGCTAAGAAATAACCCTCTTGCCGCGAATGTTGGTCTCCACAGGCATAGTATATGACAAAATCAATGGAATCACATCAAAATAGGCCAATTGGGCATTACCCAATCAAAATAATTCAAAACACACCAAAACATCCTAATACCTTATTCGAACTTGTTCCAATCCTCAAAACACGTCTAACAACATCAAAACCCATAATTCACATCGACTTCAAGCCTAAATTTCTTAAAACTTTCCGAATTACACATCCTATCTAAAACCCAACCAAATGACGTCCGAATGACCTGAAAATTTGCGGACATATCCAAAATCACATAACAAAGCTACAAACATTGTCGGAATTCCATTCCGACCCCCGGATCAAAATCTCACCTATCGTTCGGATTCACCCAAAATTTCAACTTCGGCATTTCCAGCCTAATTGAGCTACGGACCTCCAAAACATATTCCAAACGCGCTCCCAACCCCCAAATCACCTAACGGAGCTAATGGAACCATCAGATTTCCGTTCCGGGGTCGTTTTATCACTGTTCCGACTACGAACCATTTTCTAACTTTAAAGCCCTCATTTAGGGACTAAGTGTGCCAAAATGCTCCAAATTTCAGAACCGACTCTCCCGGCAAACCACAATAGCAGAAATGAACTTAGGGGAGCAGTTAAATTGGGGATTGGGGCGTAATTTTCTAAAATGACCGGCCGGGTCGTTACAATTTATTATGATCGTTTTGATCATTTTCTTATCTTCTTTATCAATAAGTTTATTTGAAACGGATTTGTCTATACGCTTTAACCGTTACCATAGACTTTGTCCTTCCAGGATTTAATAGGAGCATTTGCAATAAGAATATAGTTACTTTCTTTGGATCAACAAATGCGTCTGGCATGCTTTGCAATATATTGCAAATGAATTATCTTTTATGAACTACAAGTTCATATTATTTTATTCGAGGATTGATATATACACATGATAATTCATTCCATGTAACTTTTTCTCAATTGTTTATCATGTCCCCCACCCCTCATGTTAGAAAGACTAACTTGTTACCTCAACTTTGAGAATCCACCTTTGTGTGTTATGGTGTTAATCAAAATATACACCACACATCAATAATAATAAGATGAAATTATTTGGTTCCTAACCCTGAACCACTTGTGAAGGGAGAACATAATATACTTTGGTATATAACGTAATCAAACTGATATAGATAACTTTGTTCTCATAAGTAATTGTTTAGCTATTAAGTAGAGGCACTTAATAAATTGTTTTGCTAAACCAATTGTGATGTAAACCAACTTATCAAGATGAATTTCTTGAATAGAAAATCTGGAAATTGTGCTAAAAATTAAATTATAGAGCAAGTTACTTCACATACACCGGCAAGGTTGCGGGTTAATAATAATCGCACACGTAACCATCTCATAGATGCATCTTGTGTGGTATACATAACGGGTGAATGAGCCCATATTCACTTTTGATATTTTCAGCATTCATCAGATTCAATCCCTATTTTAGTTGGTCTAAGAACAAGCAACATAAGAGAATTCGTAAAGAACTTTCTAGTTCTTTAATATTTACCCATGTGAATTCTCTTTTATTTTTGCACATCATGCTTAAATTAATATGGCTAAACCAATTATGCCAACTGAATAAATTATCAATATTGGTAAAGGTTAGATTTACACCATGACGTGTGCAATTATCAATAAACTCAAGTTTATTATGATATGTGTTTTTATATCAATAAACATCCACTTTATTGTGGTATTCTTTTATTTGTGTAGTACAAACTAGAGAATAAAATGGATAACATTTCACATACATATTACCCCGCTACAAGTTCTGTAATGAAAGATATTTAATCTTTTCTTTATTTATAGTCTCAATATAATCATCCGCTTTTGCAAATACTTTAGAAACTAAATAAGTTTCTTTGAGACTTACTACAACACAACGTCTTATTGATAATCAATTTTCTCCAAAATAGTATAATGTGATCTTGTAGAGTTCTCAAATTTGTACTATACAATATTCATCAACATCCGTATGGTGAATATCTCTTTTAAGGAGAAAATTATATCATTATAGTCATGACCAAAATTATATTACCAAAATATTTTCCCGTACAATAGGTACATGACTAATGACCATTCATTCCATAATAATGATATTTTTTTTATATCATCTCTGACCTCCTTTTAGATCTGAGTGTGGTATATTCACTACCACTAGCACGTCCATATTCTTCCAAGAAAAAATATGTATTTATAAATCACATATTGTCATGTTCACATCATGAATGGACCATAATCATTTGTATGTGCTTTATAAAATCTCATGTCATATCGATGACAAATATTACTTTCACAGAGTGAAGGATTATTTTGAGAATCCTTATTATTTTTCACATTACGATTATAATTTCGTCTAATACCACGTCCACATGCATGATACCTTCATGGTAATAATTTTATCTTCTTTTAGACTTATCACATACTGTTATCACATTTTCTTAAGGGGATGAGAATAAAGCAAATTCAAAGAGACGGATATGCACTTCTTGTACCCATAATCATACATAAATTTGATCATGGCAAGACATAAAATTTTTACCATTTTGAATGGTTATAATTTCTTACTAACTCCATTAGAGTTATAATCAAAATTCATTATCTTTGTTTGTATTTAAAATCAAATTATAGAATATCAAGAATTTAAAAGAGAAAAATAAAGTAAAATGCTTATCTTAAATGCAAAATTTAATCATGAAGGAAGTTCATTGAACAATTGACAATCATTATGCTCAATCTCAAAGCTTCTGCTCAATTGGTTAGAGTGTCGTGCTGATAACGTGTTACGAACAATAAAAGAAGAATAAGAATATTGCAGAGAAAAGTAGGAAAAAAAGAATTCTTATTGATTTTTGAGATAAATTACAATGGTATAGAACCCTTTATTTATAGGGAAAGAGTGACTTAGTCACTGTAAGCATATGCATTTTATTGGAATTACATCCGTAAAATAATTTGAACTATATTTTAAATTCAAGATATATTGGTCAAAAAAAATATTATGGGCTAATATATAAATTAATTGAAAATATAAGTCCAATATATATATGACGACCCGAACCGTCGTCTTGTGATTTACCGCCTTGTTTTCCCCTTATTGTGTTGCTTTAAGTTTCATTATCGGTATAGGGTGCGTTAGAATTGATTTGGAGTGCTTTTTTTAGGAAATGAGATACTTAGTCTCTTTTAAGAAGACTTAAATTGAAAAAGTCAATCAGATGTTGTCTTGTGAGTTAGAGAGCTCGAAATTAAATTTTGATGGTTCGGTTAGCTCCGGGTGATGATTTAAGTCTTAAGAGCGCAATCGAAAGTAATTTTGGAGATCCGGTGAAGAAGTTAGCCTATTTTGGCGAAGTTAGTATTTTGGCGAATTCCGGTTAATGGCTGAGATTTTGATCTCAGGGTCGGAATGGAATTCCGAGAGTTGCTGTAGCTTCGTTGGGTAATTTTGGATATGTGTACAAATTTTCAGGTCATTCGGACATCGTTTGGTCGGGTTTTTGATCGAATGCTCATTTCAAAGTTTTGAAGAAACTTAGGCTTGAATCCGATGTAATTTTGATAGTTTTAGTGTTTTTGGATGTATTTTGATGATTGGAACAAGTTCGAATAAAGTTATATGATGTATTGAAATTTTTGGTTGAGGTCCTAGGGGTCTCGGGGTGATTTCGGATAGCTAACGGGAATTTTTGAGTTGAAAAATAAAGCAAAACAATTGCTGAGAAATTTTGTTCTATGCGATCGCAATGCTCTAATGCGATCGCATAGTGTTAGCTACAGTACCCAGGATTTTGTTCTATGCAATCGCATAGAGTTATCTACAGTGCCCGAGAATTTTGTTCTGTGCGATCGCAGGAGCTCTAATGCAATCACATAGTGTTAGCTACAGTACCTAGGATTTTGTTCTATGAAATTGCATAGTGTTAGCTACAGTACCCAGGATTTTGTTCTATGCAATTGCATAGTATTAGCTACAGTACCAGGATTTTGTTCTATGCAATCGCATAGAGTTAGCTACAGTGCCTGGGAATTTTGTTCTATGCGATCGCAGGAGCTCTAATGCGATCGCATAGTGTTAGCTACAGTACCCAGACAGAATGTTAAAAATATTTCAGTCGCAAAAACAACCCATTTTTCCACCATCTTTGGTCATTCTTGAGAGCTTTTGGGCGGAAATTGAAGGGGTTTTGATGGGAAGTGATTGGAGGTAAGATTTATGAGTTAAATACATGATTTTATAGAAGAATCATCCTTGAAATTCATGAAAACATAGCAAAATTGTAAGAAATTAGGGCTTGGAGCAAAAACTTTAAATTTGAGATTTGAGGGGCCATTTGTGGTCCGATTTGGGAGTTCTTGGTACGGACTCGTGGTGAGATTAGGAGTCCAGAAATGTGAATTTCAAACTTTTTCTATATGTGGCCTGGGGTTCAGGTTTTGCCAATTTCATGTTTTTGAGTATATTCCGAGTTCTTTCAATTGGGTTATGTCCCATTAGCATATTGTGATATATTTGCCCCGATTTTGAATAGATTTGACGCACGTGGAGGCTGATTTGAGGGAAAAAGGCGTCCCAGGCTGGAGTTTCGCCGGTTCGAGGTAGGTAATACTTGTAAATGATGTCCGGAGGGTTTGAAACCCCGGACTTGCACCTCATAGTGTTGTATTATGGTGACTTGTATGCCAGGTCTGAGTGTGAGGTAAAGCATCATTTGGGATTGTGACTTGGTCCGTCCCGGTTGTTGATTTTACTGCATATTTTATAAAAAATTATTGATTGTTATCATAAATTGAGCTTATTGCCATAGTTGGGCTTCGTGCCAAATTATTTGAAATCTTTTGTGAATTTTCATCAATATTATCCTTAGTAATTGAAATATTATCTGAATTCAGTCCAACTGAATTATATTATTTTGTGAACTCAGCTACGTTTATACTAAACTCGAGATTTAAATGATATTTAAAATGTCAATAAGCTGAGCACTATTATTTTTGTGATGATCCAGCCCGTCGTCACGTGAGTTACCCCCCCCCCCCATTCCCCGTTATATGGTCATTCATGTTTTAATTTGTGTACTTGGTGAATTTGAGTTAATTCAGACCGAGTTTGGTAGGAAATGAGACAATTAGTCTCTTCAATGAAAGAATAGTTTGAAAAAGTCAACTGGATGTTGACATGTGAGTTAGAGGGCTCGAAATTGATTTACGGTGGTGACACGACCCAAATCCGGTCGTGATGGCGCCCAACCCTAAAGGTAGGCAAGCCAGACCAACAACTGTTTCCAAATAGAAAACCAGTCCCAAAAGGACAACTCAAGAAGGATATATGAGTCAATAATTTCTCCAATAATAATAGTATGAATAAATACTGAGAAGTACGAAAACCAAAATGACACTCCCAAAAGATCTGGGGTCACGAGTCTAGAGCCTCTAAACAAAACTGAATAATAATAGAGAATACTGAATGAAATACTCAAATTCGAAACATATAATGATAACTGAATAGAATGAGAAGTGAGAAGCTAGGTTCTGCGAATGCCGGCAGCTACCTCAGCAACTCGATATGACTGTGTGAAAGCTGGAGTGCTCGTCTAACCCTCACGTGTACCTGAATCTGCACACAAAGGTGCCGGGAGTAGGGGTGAGTACTAAGTACTTAGTGAGTAAAGAGTATATAATAATAGTTGAAAGCAGGAAATCCACAGAATACTACAAAACAAAGCTAAACTACAGTCCGGTACCTACCACGAACTAACAACAACAGCAAATCACAACTAGCACAGATAATTTACAGATAAAAATGCAATGCAATACACATGTCCGCTATCCATTTAACGTCGATGGCGCTCACTAGGGGTGTCTATAGACTCCGGAGGGGCTCCTACAGCCCAAGCGCAAAATATTGCGGCGTGCAGCCCGATCCTCATATCAACTGCTGCGGCGTGTCCCGATCCATCCTCGGTCCACAATATGCATATGAGTCACGCAACAGTTCAAATTATTTATTTCCAGGTTCCAGTTCATTAATAATGAAAATACTTTAATTTTATTTAATTTTCCAAGAACAGGTGACTTAGCATTTCATAATAGTGATTTAAAACCAGGACTGAGATTAGTGATTAAGCAAATCAAGCTATCACATAGATACCTATCCCCTAGGGATACTACATGTCGGCACAAGGCCCCAAACATGGCTTACAACCCACAAATATATCTATCACAGTGTGCGTTTCAACCGCCAATATAATATTATTCATATTCGGGATGGACCAAGTCTCAATCGCCAGTCATAACCAATCCCGCACCTGCCTTGGGGTGCAAGCCACGCCCTAATAGCGTCACAATGTGCTAAGCCGGGGTTTCGAACCCTCAAAATACCGTATACACTAACTACTCACCTCTAGCCGGTCGTAGACTCGTCCGTGATGCCTTTTCCCTTCGAATTTTCCGCCTCGAGCGTCAAATCTAGTCAAAACCACAGCAATTACATCAATATGGGTCAAAGAAACATAACCCAATCAAATTTACTTGAAAAACGCAATAATACACGAAGTTGGTAAAACCCGAGCCCTGGTCCCACTTCTCGGAAAATTCCGAAAATCATACAAACGGATTCCTTGTCTCGCCACGCGTCCGTGCATATAAATTTTATCAAAAACGGAGTCCGTTTGACCCCTCAACTTCCACTTTTATCTTTCTAAATTTCCAAGCCCTAACCACCATGTTTTTCACTTAAATCCTCAGCTTTTGGGGCATTTTAATCTATGTTTTTGCGTTATAATAACATAATTCGAGTTTAGGCACCTTTACCTGATGAATTCCCACCGTTTCTTTTTGAAAACCCTCACAATTCGTTTCTCTCCGAAGTCAAAAGTGTGTTTTTAACTCGGAATTTTTGATACACTGTTCTTATTAAATCACTGACGATTTCCACTTCTGCGGAAATTAACTCGCTTAGACGAGTCCACTTCTGCGGAATTTATGTCGCTTCTGCAGCTTTTCAATAAGGGCCAGGACCGCTTTTGCGGCCCAAATATCGCACCTGCGAGACCGCTCCTACGGCTCTTTGTCCGCTTCTACGGAAATCCCTCGCCAGCCAAATCGCACTTCTGCGAGATTTTTCCTCGCTTCTGTGGAGCCATGCCCATCCTCTCCTGGTCGCTTCTTCATTCAAATGGCCGCATCTGCGAAAACGTTTCTGCCGTCCTATTTTTGCAGATGCGTAAAAAACTAGAAGCCAGAATCACAGACCTGTTATAACTTCAAAATTTTCCCGTTTAACCTCCCGAAAACATCTCGAGGCCCCCGGGACCTCAACCAAAAGCACAAATACATCACATTACTTCATTCAAACTTGCTTATAACATAAAAACACCATCATAAACATCAAAATCATCGAATTCTCACGGATTCAAGCTTAAGTTTCATTAAAACTTTTGAAACTAACATTTGATCTAAAACCCAACCTAAACACCTCCGAATGACCTGGAATTTTGCACGCGTATCCAAAATCACCTAACGGAGCTACTGCAACTCTCAGAATTTCATTCCAAGCCTCGGATCAAAATCTCACCTACCGTTCGAATTTTGCCAAAATTCAACCTTAGCCATATCAAGCCTAAATCTACACCGGATCTCCGAATTCGATTCCGATCTCTCTCCTAAGTCATAAATCATCCCCCAAAACTATTCAAATCATCAGAAATCCATTCCGAGCTTTCTAACTCATCGGTCAACATTTAGTTGACTTTTCCAAACTATATTTCTCAAAAAGAGGTTTATTGCCTCATTTCTATCTAACTTCCATCCGATTTACTTCTAAATCTCAAAAACACATATAATTTAGCATATTAAAGTATAAAATGAAGAAAACTGGGCTGTAACTCCCGTAACGACGGGTCGGGTCGTTACATTCTCCCCAACTTAAACAAACGCTCGTCCGCGAGCAGGTTAAGAAGCATATCTGGAGTCTCAAATAGGTGTGGATATCTGCTCCGCATCTCCTGTTCGGTATCCCAAGTTGCTTCCTCCACGGAACGACCTCTCCACTGGACTTTCACTGAGGCTATGTCTTTGGATCTCAACTTACAAACTTGTCGACCCAAAATGGCTACCGGCTCCACATCATAGGTCAAGTGCTCATCCAGCTGTATCGTGCTGAAGTCTAACACATGTGACGGATCTCCAACGTACTTTCGGAGCATAGATACATGGAACACCGGGTGAACTCCCGACAAGCTAGGTGGCAAAGCAAGCATATAGGCCACCTCCCCAACTTTCCTAAGCACCTCAAAAGTTCCAATGAACCTTACGCTCAACTTTCCTTTCTTTCCGAACCTCACAACGCCCTTCGTGCGTGAAACCTTCAGAAACACATTCTTGCCCACTGAATAAGACACATCTCGGACCTTCCGATCTGTATAACTCTTCTGACGTGACTGAGCTGTGCAAAGTCTCTCCTCAATCACCTTCACCTTGTCTAAGGCATCTTGAACTAACTCTGTCCCTAACAATCTAGCCTCGCTGGGCTCGAACCAACCGACTGGAGACCTGCACCGCCTCCCATATAAGGCTTCATATGGTGCCATTTTGAATGCTGGACTGATAGCTATTATTATAAGCAAACTCTGCAAGAGGCAAGTAATCAGCCCATGAACCACCAAGATCAATGATACAAGCACGCAACATGTCCTCCAGTATCTGAATTGTACGCTCGGACTGCCTATCCATCTGTGGGTGGAATGATGTGCTCAGCTCTTCCTATGAACCCAATTCTCGCTGAAATGTCCTCCAGAATTGAGAAGTGAACTGGGTACCTCTGTTTGATATGATAGAAATGGGAACTCCATGCAATCTCACAATCTCACGTATGAATATCTCTGCTAACCGCTCCGAGGAGTATGTAGTGCACACAGGAATAAAATGAGCTGACTTGGTCAGCCTATCAAAAATCACTCATACTGAGTTAAACTTCCTTGCTATCCGAGGGAGTCCACTAACAAAGTCTATCGTGATCCTTTCCCACTTCCACTCAGGAATATCAATACACTGGAATACACCACCAGGCTTCTGATGCTCATACTTGACCTGCTGACAGTTTATGTACCGTGCTACATGATTCACAATATCCTTCTTCATCTTTCTTCACCAGTAATGCTGCCTCAAATCCTGATATATCTTTGCAGCACTTGGATGAATAGAATATCGCGAGCTGTGGGTCTCCTCCAATATCAACTCACGAAGTCCATCAACATTGGGCACGCATATCTGGCCCTGCATCCGCAACACACCATCACTATCGATAGTGACATCTCTGGCATCATCATGCTGAACTCTATCCTTAAGGACAAGCAAGTATGGATCATTATTCTGACGCTCTTGAATACGGTCATATAAGGAAGACCGAGATGCCACGCAAGCCATCACCTGACTGGGCTCAGAAATATCCAGCCTCACCATCTTATTAGCTAACACCTGAACATCAACTGCAAGGGGCCTCTCCCCAACTGGAATGTACGCCAAGCTGCCCATACTAATAGCCTTCCGGCTTAAAGCATCGACCACTACATTGGCCTTCCCGGGATGGTACAAAATGGTAATATCATAGTCTTTAAGCAATTCAAGCCTTCTCCGCTGCCACAAATTGAGTTCTTTCTGCTTAAACAAATGCTGGAGGCTGTAGTGGTCTGTATATACATCACAAGATACACCATACAAGTAATGCCTCCAAATCATCAAGGCATGAACAATAGCAGCCAACTCTAAGTCATGAACAGGGTAGTTCTTCTCATGGGGATTTAGCTGACGAGAAGCATATGCAATAACTCTACCCTCCTGCATCAATACACAACGATCCCAACTCTCAAAGCATTGCAATACACCGTATAAGACCCTGAAGCTGATGGCAACATAAGTACTGGAGTTGTAGTCAAGGCAGACTTGAGCTTCTGGAAGCTCTCCTCACATTCATCAGACCACACAAATGGAGCATTCTTCTGTGTCAACTTAGTCAAAGGTGAAGCAATAGACGAAAAACCCTAAACAAACCTGCGATAATAGCCTGCCAAACCGAGAAAACTCCGGATCTTCGTAGCTGAGGATGGTCTGAGACAATTCTGCACCGCCTAGACTTTCTGTGGGTCAACCCGAATACCATCGCTGGACACTACATGTCCCAGAAAGGTTATAGTATCAAGCCAGAACTCACACTTAGAAAATTTTGCATACAGCTTTTCCTCTCTCAATCTCTACAATACCACCCTCAAGTGCTGTGCCTGATCCTCCTGGCTACGTGAGTACACCAGAATATCATTACTAAATACGATCACAAAAGAATCCAGATATGGCCAAAATACACTGTTCATCAAGTGCATGAATGCAGCTGGGGCATTAGTCAGCCCAAAAGACATCACCAGAAATTCATAGTGCTCATATCTCGTTCTGAAAGCTATTTTCATAATGTCTGAATCCCTAATCTCCAGTTGGTGATAACCCGATGAAGGTCAATCTTAGAAAATACACTTGCTCCCTGAAGCTGATCAAATAAGTCCTCAATACGAGGCAATGAGTACTTATTCTTTACTGTCACCTTGTTCAACTGTCTATAATCAATGCACATTCTCATTGTGCCATCTTTCTTCTTCACGAATAATACAGTTGCACCCCAAGGTGACACGCTCAGGAGAATGAACCCCTTATCTAAGAGTTCCTGAAGCTGTTCTTTCAACTCTTTTAACTCAGCTGGTGCCATGTGGTAGGGAGGAATAGTGCCCGGCACCAAGTCAATACCGAAATCGATATCCCTGTCAGGCGGCATGCCTGGCAGGTCCGCTGGAAACATATCCGAAAAATCCCTCACAACAGGGCCCGAATCAAGACTGGGCGTCTGAGCCTCAACATCTCTAATGAAAGCCAAATAAGATAAACAACCCTTTCCAATCATTCGTTGGGCTTTTAGGAAGGAAATTACCCTGTCGGATACATAATCAGTCACGCCTCGCCACTCGATCCTCGGATTACCTGGAATAGCTAATGTGACTATCTTGGCATGACAGTCCAGAATCGCATGATAAGGAGATAACCAATCCATGCCTAGAATCACGTCGAAATCCACCATGCCCAATAATAACAAGTCAACTCGGGTCTCCAGACTCCCAATAGTAACAAGACAAGATCGGTATACCTGATCCACAATAACTGTATCTCCCACCGGGGTAGACACATGCACGAGCAAGGCAAGAATACCACGGTTCATACCCAAATGATGCGCAAAATATGAAGAAACATAGGAATAGGTGGATCCGGGATCAAATAAGACAAAATCTTCCCTGTGGAAGACTGAGATAATACTTGTGATGACTGCATCTGATGCACTAGCGTCCCTCCTATCCGAAAGAGCATAAAAACGAGCCGGACCTCCGCTAGTACGGTCTTCACCCATAGGGCGACCTGTGGCCACCTGACCACCACTCCTAGCTGATTGTTCTGGTGCTTAAGAAACAGGAGCAGAAGACGAGGGATGGTCCCTCTGCTGAGACCACTTACGAAGCAATTGGGGACACTCCCTCCTGATATGTCCAAACTCACCACACTCAAAGCAATAGCCTAAAGCTGAAGAAAGGGACTGCTAAGGACCCCTCGCTGCCGATGAAACCTGAACTGAAGGAGCAGGGGCAGAGCTCTGAGCTGGAAGGGCACTCAGTGCGGGATGGCTTTGCTGATGACGCTACTGGCGCTGATGGCCCTGATGACCCTGACGACCACGGTCTCACGAAGCTCCACTTGACTCTGCACGGCCTGACTGAGGAGACCTGAAGGAACGACTTCTGCTGTGCTGAGACTGGCCCCTAGATGGAGCACCACTGTAACTACCTGTACCCCGAGGCCTCTTAGCCTTCCTCTCCTCACACTCTCGACGGTGGTCTGTCTCAATCTGACAAGCCACATCAACCGCCTCCTCAAAAGTAACTGCTGAAGCCCTCTCTCAAGTCATAAATATGCAGATAGGATAGTTGAGACCATCCACAAATCTCCCGATCCTCTCACGATCTGTCAGAATCATCCACATGGCATGACGGTCTAGCTGTGTAAATATCAACTCATACTGAGTCACTGACATATCTCCCTACTTCAACCACTCGAACTGACGACATAATTCCTCCCTCTGAGACTTGGGCACATACTTCTCCAGAAATACCATGGAGAACTGCTGCCAAGTGAGGGGCGTTGCTCCAATAGGCCTACGCCTCTCAAAATCCTCCCACCAATGAAATGCTTGTCTTGTGAACTGGAAGGTAGTGAAGGCAACACCGCTAGACTCCAAAATACCCGCAGTACAAAGCATACGTTGGCACTTATCTAGAAAACCTTGGGCATCCTCGCCCTCAACACCGCTGAATGCCGGAGGCTATAGCCTCCCGAACCTCTCCAACCGACGATGCTCATCATCAGGCATAGCTGGAACCATATAAGCTGGGGCTGGTGCATTTGGTGCAGCCGGCTGGACTAGCTGAGCTAGAGCTACCTCAGGTGCCTGTAAATCCTGAACTACCGGCTCGGGTGTGCGAGCAACGGCAGTCTGATTCCCTCCCCTTGCCTGTGAAGAAGCTGCTGTAGTAGAGGCCGCAACCCCCTGAGCTAAGAGAGTGCACACTGATAAGATCTATGCTAAGGTCTCCTGAAGACCTGGTATCTCAATAGACATTGCCGGTGCCTGGACCTGAGCTGCTGGGATGCCTGCAACTAGAGTCTGATCCTAAACCTGATCTGCTGGGGCTGGGATCCGACCCTAAGTTTGGTCAGCTGGTAGGTTAGCAGGTGCTATCACTACTGTCCTACCTTTACCATGACCACGGCCTCTGGGTGCCACTGGTGGTCGGCCGCCACGTCCGCTAGCGCATGTTCTCGCCATCTACGAGAGAATAGAATACGAAAAAATTTAGTTTCACGATAACACAAATCTCACGATATGAATCCAAGAAAGTGAAGTACACATAAAGGTGTAGGGAGTAGGGGTGAGTACTAAGTACTCAATGAGTAAAAAGTATATAATAATAGCTGAAAGTAGGAAATCCACAAAATACCACAAAACGAAGCTAAACTACAGTCTGGTACCTACCACGAACTAAAAAATAGCAAATCACAACTAGCACAGATAATTTACAGATAAAAATGCAATGCACATGACAGCTACGGCGTGTAGCCCGATCCGTTTAACATCGACGACGCTCACTGGGGGTGTTTACAGACTCCGGAGGGGCTACTTCAGCCCAAGCGCAATATGCATATCATCTACTGCGGTGTGCAGCCCGATCCATCCTCAGTCCACAATAAGCATTTGAGTCACACAATAGTTCAAATTATTTATTTCCAGGTTCTAGTTCATTAATAATGTAAATATTTTAATTTTAATTAAGTTTCCAAGAACAGGTGACTTTGCATTTCATAATAGTGATTTTAAACTAGGACTGAGATCAGTGATTAAGAAAACCAAGCTATCATATATATACCTATCCCCTAGGGATACTATTGTCACACCTCCCTTTTTACTACCCCTTTTTGAAGAATAAAGTATACCCCGGTAATTACTAATATACCCCGGGATAGGATATAATAATAATAATAGAGAAGGAGTTTTTCCACTTTAAGGACAACCGGAACGGGATTTATTTAGATTTCAGAGTCACCACTTGAGAAGATAATGGTGTCCCAAGTCACTGGTTTAATCCCAAATATGAGGAAATTGACTCTGTTTTAACAGTCCGGAAAACTAGAAATCCGGATAAGGAATTCTGTTAACCCGAGAGAAGGTGTTAGGCACTCCCGAATTCCGTGGTTTTAGCATGGTCGCTCAACTTTCATTTTTGATTTATTTGATTTCTTTATATACTTTTACAAGATGTGAATGTCCCGTTTTGATATTTTAATGACTTGCGACGTTAGGAAAATGCATTTCGGGTCACACCGCAACCAGTACGCTTGTGACTTTAATACGTTTCAGCTTCACCGGGATTTGAGATTTGAGTCACATAAATGTGCACTCGTATTTAGGAATGTATATTTTTAATCGTGCCTATAACGTCTACGTCTTATTATCTTTAGGAAAGACCGTAAAATTCGCTAAACGGTCTTCCCGAGTCTAACATTCTTATTAAAGTTCATATGGGGGTCCCATGTATTTTCATTTTTATACAAGACTCATCCCGTTATTTTATAAGTCCAATCCTATCAAATATTATATTCGCTATTTTTGTTTTTTCTCTTAATTATGTTATAGTTTTTTTTTTGGTATTTTTTCTGAATTTGATATTATTACGTCCAGGCCAATTATCCATTTCCAGGCCTGGACTTGTAGACTGTATAAATAATCTAATACACATAACTGGGCTTCTGAAACCCAGTATATACATGTATCATTATTCAGAGGCCCGGAAGTATATTCAATTAAATCTGGGCTTGTGTGTGAGTACGTGATTTTTGCCATAGATGAGAACTACTCCCAAAAATTCAAAATAAAATACTTTTGTGTTGTTTGCAATCTTTGTTGATTTTATGTTATTTTCCTTTTATTGTCTGTATTTGTGCGTTCGTGTTTATATGTCTAAATTAATATATGTTGCATGTGCATTTTGGGATTTAATTGTGCGCTTAGGAATTAACTGAACCATGTTTTGATTTTTAAAAGAAATAAAATTAAAAAAATTATGTATTTGTTGTACTTGTATCATTTAATGTACAATTGTGTAATTTTTGTTTTAATTGATGTTTAGTCTAAAGTGCTAATTATTAATTACGAGTTAATAAATATTTTGTAGGTATATTTTGGTTTCACAATTTATTTTAGAATTTTGTTTAAATTTGTTAATTAAAAGAAGAAAATAAAAGGGTTGAAAAATTAAGAGAAAACTGGGATTGGGCCCAGATCCTTTAATTAAATCCAGAGCCCAAGCCAACCTACCCCAAGGCTAGCCCAGTCTGCAACAACCGCCTGACCCGACCCCGTTTTATTTTAATTCGAGTGATCTTGGCCGTTTGTTGGTATAATCCTATGGCCCAGATTAAAACAATACCCTCAATACACTAAAACACCCTAAACTCATTTTCCCCCCATTTTCCCCTTTTCATTATCTTCTCTCTATAAATAAAACCCTAGTGACAGCCGTTCATCCGCCACCGCACTCCGCCGACCGGAAATCGCTTTCGCCGGCGGTGTTCATCCAAACACTCCCATTTTTTCACCATAGATTCCCCATAACCTCCTCTTTCCAAACCCCCACTCATCTTCCTTCGAATCAGTCCCCAGCTTCTCGAATTTTCAATTGAAGACTCGAGCCAAAACCAAAATCATCCCAATCAACCCCAAATTTGCACCATAGCATCCCCTGAAACCCCTACCAACCTTAGTCCGGCTTGAATCTGGCCGGAACTGGTCGAGCCCAAAAAACGGCCACATGAACCCTAGAAATCCAAAACGGGATCTCCATTCAAAATTGATCAGAGATTGAGGTCTAATGTACCTTAATCTAGGTGTTCTCAACTAAGAACACTCCGATTAAGGCCCATTTGGCTTCAATGATTCAAGCCGAGTTTGAACCTGGGTCACCTGATTCCTGAGGTATTCATTTCTTTCCTTCATTCCATGTAGATATTTCTTATATCTTTACATGCTTTGCCTGGTTTGTTTATTTGTAAGATTTTTCTAAGCATTTTTTGTTCATCCCCACCGACCTTTTATTCGGTCGTTTCTTTCTGCATGTCTAGTCATTGATTAATTGTAGTTGTTGTGATTGCCTTGTGTATTTAATTCATTTAAGGTCGTCAAATAGTTAATTCAGATTCTTGACCCCCTGAAGTCTGCCCGTTAAAGCTGTAATCAATAAATTCATTGGTCGAGTATACGTTATCAGTGATACGAGTTATAATCGATTTGTCGAACATCGTCGACTATGTTGTATGGCTTTGTTTGGAACAAAGAGTTAATAAGCTTGGATTGGTTCTACTGTTGGATCAATAATCTGGAAATGTTGTGACTTTAAAATTAGGTTCTGAATTAGCTGTTAGGAAATCAGAGGTTAGCATTTTAGGATTTTTAAAGTGCTTTGCCCATGAAATGGACTGGTGGAACCTGCTGTACAGCAGGGTACCACCAGTTTTCTGCAGTCCAGCAGCTTAAAATAATAGGACCCTATACTTAGACATTCTTAAGTGGGAACAACTGAATAACATGGGGATTTTAATTAAGAATTGAAAAGGCAGTAGGATTGACAGTCATTTTTAATTAACAAATGAAAAGGGAGACTGTTTGGTTGGCTTAGTGCCTTTACTATTAAAAAAATCAGTGCTAACACATGGTGGCAATACAAAGGGGTTAAGGGGTGCACATATGCTAAAGGATATACAGGCTGGAAAAGGTGAAAACTTAGAATAAAATAAGGGTCAGTTTTAGTCTATAAAGAAGGGAGATTTAGGAACAAAAAGAGAGAGAAAAAACAGGCATAAAAGAGAAAGAGTGATATAATCTAAAAAGGATCTTTTGAGAGCTAAGATTTCAGTTTTTCTTTTAAAAAAATGTTCAGGGAGTTCTACAGTCATTCAAAAGATAGAAAAAAACCCAGTCTTAAGTAGTGAGAGCTTGATAGTGAAGTTTGGTCTTTGAAATCAAATTCAGGGATCAAACTCAAAAGGGCTTATTCCTAGACGTATAAGAGGAGTTCACTTTCATTTTTTTTGGGGATTAGTGTATGAGAGATATTTTTTGTTTCAATCGGGGTCCATTGGTTGATGTTCAGTTGATTCTGGGTTTATCTGAGTAGTGTTGTTCGATTTCAAAACACTCATTTTTTCTATATGTGTTTCTGGGTTCTTGCTTGACATAATTTGCGGCTGTTGCGTTCAAATTACTGCTGTTAATCATTCCTGCCACGACAGACCTTTTTTTCTTGTAATCTCGAATCCAGGTACACACTCTTGTCTCGAATTGAATGTGGAATCTTGGTTCAAGTGTGATCTATAATGTTAATGACAATGAACTTTTTTGTTAATCTCAATCTGTTGGAAATTGTTGTAGTTTTAATACTCCAATTAGATTAATTACGTTCTAAAGAACTATATTGAACTACTAGACTGATTTTGGCTGATTTGGGTTGAGTTAACAATTACCTTGGTTTAGTTCACATTGATAGTATAATGCATGATTTTAGTAGGCTCCTGTGTGTATTCGAATGAACTGTAGGAGACTGTATTTGGACGAAAAGAAAATTGATTTCGAATTAGCAAGATCATGTGAATTTCTAGATTATTAAGTATTAGATCCTCCTCTATAGTTCATCTATAAATGATTGTATTGTTAGTAATAAATTAGTAGGTAGTTTGAACTGCGTGAAGTAATTCATTATGTTATCATACGTTAAGCCTAAGTTAAGTATTAGACTAATAAGTTTAGATTGAGCTAGTATCTAACTGGCTAGCCTATGCTGGGTAATTAATCTCTAGTAGAACTAAATAAATACACATCATTATTCCATGCGTTCAATTATCAAGTGCATATTGCAATAGCGTGAAATAACTGAGCATGCCTTCGTTTCTTTTAAAATTGGAAATCTGTTTGGTAAAAATCAAGGATCAGTAGCTAATTTAAAGTCTTGAAGTGGGCCTATTAAATACCTTTCTCGTTTGGGCCAAGGTTATGGTCTGCGCTCGAACAATCTTCATTAATGGACCGTTGTTTCAATTCATATTCTTCGGGCATACTTTTGCGCCCAATGGCACGTTTAGTTTAAAACTATTGCTTGGCCCATATTAGGCATGAAACAAATTAATTAGGACATTTTCATTTTTAGAGACAAAATAAAACAATAGAAAATTTAGTCACTTTAGGTATGACCTTTAAAAATAAACGAGATGAGCCTCGTTAGAAAATAAATGCACGGGCCCTCTATTTATTACTAAAATACTTAGATTCGGAAGGACCGTTTAGTGAATTTCACGGTCTTTTAAAAAGTTAACCAAGACATAGGAACTTTAGGCGCGGCTTATAATAATATTACATTCTCAAATATGGGTGTGCATTTATGTGACCCAAATCCAAGTCTCGACGAAGTCAAAATGTATTAAAGGCCACAGGCGTACTGGTACGGTGTGGTCCGAAGTACGTTTTCACGATGTCACAATTCTTATAAAAACAACAATAACCATAAGTGGTTAAAAGGTAAAATTCGCACGTAGGTTTAACATGTATTAAAAGCAGATAATTTAGTCAAATATAATAATTGAGCGACCGTGCTAGAACCACGGAATTCTGGAGTGCCTAACACCTTCTCCCGGATTAACATAATTCCTTATCCAGATTTTTGGTACGCAGACTGTGATATAGAGTCAACTTTTTTCTCGATTTGGGATTCAAATCGGTGACTTGGGACACCATAAATTTCTCAAGTGGCGACTCTAAATCAAACAAATAAATCCCATTTCGATTGTCCTTTAATTCGAAAAACTCCCTCTACTATGCCCTTCGCGTGGTGCGGTAGTGCCAAAAGGACGTGTGATAGCTCTGGCGACTCTGCTGGGGAAGATTAAACTAGAACCACAAGTTCAGGGTTAGAAATTCGAGCTTGTGATAAATTGTTGTATTTTGGCTTTATTATCTGATAATTTCATATGATATGTGCTTAATATGCAAAATGATGATTTTTACCGCTTTGATATTATTTGAACTGTATATATAAACTGTGCCTAAACCCTTCTCTTCTTACCTCCGGGGATGTGCTTACTGGTTAAGACTTCCCTTTCTGTTAAATGAGGTCGGAAAAGTTACAAAGCCGGACGATCCCGCGGGTCTCCGGTACGTAGCCCCCTCCTCGATCCGAGTTGTCCACTCGGGTACATAGTCTAGTACCACTGAAAATCAGGATATTGAGCCTAGAATTAGGACGATTATTTGCATCATACTTTGACTTAGGGGACTCAACACAGGGGTTGGGTCCGTCAAGGACAGATAACCGGATATAATACGACCACCGTGGAGTATATCACGTGTTGCATTTATTTTCCCCGGACTTGCATGCTGACCAACTTTTGAACGTCAAGGAAATTAAGAAAAGGAAAAGGAAAAGGAAAAATAAAGTACAAATTATTTTTTTAAAAAAAGGAAAAAGAAAAAAAAATGGATACTGTCAAAACTCAAGAGTGTAAATATATTTCCTTTTAATAGCTTGTTTTGCAAAAAGGCGAACATATATGACAAGAGTCTTCATTTCAATTTAAAGGAAAATGAGTCGTTGTTAAAAAGAAAGGAAAAAATACCATTGTTTTGATTTCGAAAGGAATTTTGAGTGCAAAATAGTTTGTCTTGTTATGAATTCGCCCTTGAAAGAACAAAAGATATTGTTTTTAAATAGTTCGTCAGTTGACCGAACTACGCTGGTTTGATTCTCACCGGATGTGAGATATGTAGGCAACCTTTATCAGGTCCAACCTCCCATTTTCAAAATATAGCTTTTTTGCAAAGTATAATGAGATACCGGGAGTTTTAGCTTTGCATCAACAACCACCTTTGGTCAGTTTAATATTTGACCAGTTAATCCCTGCCATCTTAAAACTTTCATTTTGGTCGGGTGTTGAAAAACCGCATTTTGAAAAGTCAGCCCGTCTTGTCTTTAGAAGAATAGTTTTATTCATTTTTGAGTCAAATAAAGGTTTTCTTTTATCTAAACCGCCTTAATAAATGTGTAGAATGAGCACAAGTCAGAATACAACCGAAGCCATCATAAACAAGGCCCCTTTGGGTTTGCACATGTGGTGGAACGATTTAGGCAAGCAGGGGCAAGACGCAGTTAAGTTGTACCTGGGAGATCTAGTGGGACTACTAAATATTTCCCCAAGAGGAGACATCATACGAGCACTGATCTCATTCTGGGATCCGGCACATAATATGTTCCACTTTTCAGATTTTGAACTCATGCCAACATTGGAAGAACTGGCCGGGTATATTGGGAGTCCAAAAGTCCCTATGAGGGAACAATATCTTATTGCACCAAGGGTCGTGACAGTACACAGGTTCTTAGACACCATAAAGATCCGCAGAACTGCACACACCCCAGATTTATCAGAGGGATTATGCACTTTGGCATTTCTATACGATAAATACGGTCATTATAGGGGGTTCAACAAACCTAAGAGCAAAATCTGCAGTGGGGAAAACCGGTTGAAATGGGAAGAACACATGCGCATCGCTTTTATGATAGCCTTCTTAGGCCTACTGGTGTTTCCCAAGAAGGACGGGAATATCAATATACAAGTGGCAGGGGTCGTCAGTACTTTACTCAAGCAGGACAATAGTACTTTGGAACCTATGATAATAGCGACATCTCTCGCGCTCTCACTCTTTGCAAAGATGGAGGGATTTTCTTTGAGGCTTGTAATGTGTTGCTCCAATTGTGGATGATCGAGCACTTATGCCATCGCCCGCAGTACATGAGATATAGTTTATCCGAAAAAACATGTATAGAGGAATTCCCTACAAGGGTTGAGGGATACAGTGTGGCAGAGGGGACCACCGAATCGATAAGACTCTTTTGTTCGGTTCCAGCCAGTAAAATAGAATGGACATTTGGATGGCCACCCTTGAAGGAAATCATATACATGTCAGCCGCAGAATCACATTTATTGCTGATGGGTCTCAACAACATTTATCCCTATGCGCCATATCGAGTGTTGAGACAGTTAGGGCGGCGCTAAATAGTCCCAAAAGAAGAAGGCCTCAACAGCCAGGTGGTCAAAATTGGGCCTGGTGGACAGTTCCCTGAAGCATTAGTTGGAAAAGTCTGGAATGAGTGTCAAACCCTGAAGATAGACACTCGTGTATGGGATCGAGCCAGAGGCGAAGTATCATCAGAATACCCTGCATGGTAAACAGAGAACTTGAGCACCAAAGGCCCACTAAAAAACCTCACCTCAACAATTTTGCTGAATCATCACAGGAAGAGTGGGATTGGCTAGCAAAGGAAGAAGGTTACAGGGCAAAGATCGGCATGATAGAATAACAGGTCCAGGACCTTCAATTCAAAAAGAGTGTGCAAGCTATTGCCGACGAAGGAGACAAAAAGAAATTGGCACAGGAAAATGAATTCTTGAAAGCTCAAATCCGGCAGATGAAAATAGACGCCAGCCGACACTTGAGGAGTCGATCAGACAAAAGACTAATAAAAGGGTTGGAAAATCAATTCGCTGATGTCCAAAGGGAGTCGGAAGAAGCAAAGGCCCAAACGACAAGGATCCGGACTATATGGAGAAGGGGAGCGCATCAACAGGCACTACATCTGCAGCAAATAGAAAGGGACTATACGGAGATCATCACTGACCTAAGAGAAGCAAACGTTACCCTCAGGGAGCGGGTTTTCAAACATGCTCGGGATGCTAGGGCAGACATAGACCATTGCCAGAATTTGATGACGCGGATGCAAGAACAAGTGGATAGGCTCCCAGACCAGGTCACCGACAATGCTTAGATATTGGGGGTGAAGAATCAACGGATAGAACAAATTCTCAGAGAAAGGGATAAGGTCAGGGACAGAATCGAAGAGATCGGGCATTATGTCACCATGAAATGTTTGGCTTGCGAGCAAATGCCCCGCACCGCCCTTTTCGCCTCAGTTATGGATTACATTTACCAAATCATGAGAGAACTAAAAGGACTGCACATGGACCTCACACCAAGGCCCGTGGCAAGGCCGAAAGATGCCTCGTAGGCCCCAAGAAATTTTAGGGCATTAGGATGATGTTTAAATGTTGTATTTTGAAATTTTGAAAAATTAGTTTTGTCATGTTTTCATGTTTTGTGTTTTTAAGCCAAGCATTTCCCTTATTCAAAGTTTGTTGTAAAACACGTTTTGTAACCAAAAGAGTTTTGTTATGGAAAAATCCAAAGTTTTGTCACAACCTTATTTGCTAGAACTACACTCGGTCTAATTCATGCGGGGACATGATACGTAGGCAATCCACATAAGATTCGACCACCACTAATTGAAAAAAAAGAGAAAAAGAGATATTAATAACAAGCAAAGTTTGCAAAAATAATTGAAAAGTAAGAAAGATGGAATGATGCATGCGGTGAAGGCCAAAACATGTAGCAATGGTTAACTGCGTAGGTGCATTGCATCCAACGTGCAATAAAATATCTGTTAAACTCTGCGAACTAACAAGTTTTTCGTATTTACAGAAAGTTTTAGCAGTTGACTTGACAGAACGTACTGGCCAAACACCATTACCATACTAGTCAAAAGGTCCAATTCCAGCCAACATGTCCAGTTCAGGGAAATGTCTCGATGGAGAGAAATCTGAGATGCAAATAATGAAAGAAGAAGTGGATAGGTTGAGACAACAGATAACAGAGATGCACCTAGCCTGGGCTAGGGGACAATCATCACCAAGCCTTCCCACTACTCCTACTCTTGCACCAGCTCCGGAACGTCCGCTCATTGACCCATCAGCAAGTGCCACGGTTTATCCATATTATCAAGGGCAAAACCCTTATACACCCCAGGTTCCACCGACCAAACAAAATCCTCTTCCCCCGGTTACCCATGTTTTCGTGGCGCCTCCACCTACTACTTTACATAAATCATCCAGTGAGCCACTATTTCAAATCCATGACAATCATTGCTATTCTCTCGAGCCTACCTTTAAGGCTCCTAAACCGCATTCCTACACCCCTCACTGGGACAACCCAGCAAAACCGTAAAGGCATCTCAAAAGTTTGGAGCATGAAGAAGTCATTCGAAAAGTTAAGAGCCTGGAGCAATCCTTCAGGAATATGCATGGTTTAGGCAACCAAGTCAGTGTTGCTTGCAAAGATCTGTGCCCATTTCCAGATGTTCAGTTACCCGCTGGGTTCAAAATGCCCAAATTTGATCTATATGAGGGGCATGGCGACCCAGTAGCCCATCTCCGAGGTTTCTGCAGCAAAATGCGAGGAGCCGGAGGGCGAGATGAAATCTTGATAGCTTACTTCGGTCAGAGCCTAGGAGGGTCCGCACTGGAGTGGTACACCAGGCAAGATCCCAGCAGATCGTTCACATGGGATGACCTGGCACAAGCATTCATCGGCCATTTTCAGTATAATCTTGAAATAGTCCCTGATCGTTTATCATTGTTGAAGTTAGAGAAGAAGCCCGCAGAAAGCTTCAGAGAATTTGGGTTCCGCTGGAGGGAAAAAGCAGTGAGGGTGGATCCACCAATGAGAAAAAATGAGATGGTAGATTACTTCCTACAGACATTGGAACCAACCTAGTTCGGGCATTTGGTAACATCCGTGGGTAAGTCATTTACTAATGTAATAAAGATGGGAGCCATGATCCAAGAGGGCTTGAAAGCTAACAAAATCATGAGCTATTCAGCATTAAAAGCAACCACTCAAGCCATTAAGAGTGGCACTGGAAGAGTGCTTGGGAAGAAGAGAGAAGAAGAGGTCACATCGGTAGATTCTAGAGCCTGGTTCAGAGACAGAGACCCCACACCCCAGTATAATCCACCACAACCCCACTAACAAAATTACTTCCACATTCTTAAAATAGAAAAAAGAAAAAGAAGCCAATTTTTTTTCTATGGACCCCTTCCACAAGATTACTTTACTGACTGTAATTCATTCAAAAAGAGTAATAGCCACCCACAACACTACTACCCAATGCCCGATCCTCACTTTACCATTCATCACGCCCAGGAATATGCCCCACCTCCCGTCCAGGCACCATGGCGTGCACGAATACCACAAAATAAATACCCACCCCTAAGAGCATACAAGAACCGCACTGGTGCGGGTTTTCGTCCAAACCAAGCCTTCAAGAATGACAGGGCACCAAAACCAAAGGCTTTCACTCCCTTGGGAGAATCTTATACCAGCTTGTTCCATCGATTGAAGTAGGTAGGATTGTTAAACCCGGTCGAGGCCAAATTGCCAAATCCTCCACCAAGAAATCTAGATCACTCGATAAATTGCGAGTACTGTTTGGGGTGCATAGGGCACGACACAGAAAAATGTTGGAGATTAAAAATGGCTATCCAAGAACTTATCGACACTCGTCGAATCGAGGTCCAGACTCCGGCGGAGCCCAACATCAACCAGAATCCACTCCTAACCTATCATGAGACCAACATGATCGAGTTAGTACAGTAAGAAGAGGGACATGAGAAAACCTCTCAAACCGTGATGATGATCAGGTCTAGTGGGGTCGGGATGAAAAAGGGGCCAAGCCATGACAAGTCACTCATCCATGAGAAGGAAGCACATGATGAGCCGGAAGCAGCAAATGGGGGTGCAAACAAAGTACTTGTGAAACCAAAAGGGGTGAAGATAGTCGTACCAGGGGCAGCGACAAAACCTATCCTTACTGTAGCGGGTGTTCGTATAGACCCCCTAATCATCAGGCCGACAGTTCAGTTGCTGATAGCCGATAGCAAAGCCGTTCCATAGAACTATGATCGGGTTACAGTGACATACAAAGGAAAAATGGTCAAGGAAGAAGTCTGTGAGGCAAAAGGTTTGTTTCATTCAGGGAGATGTTTCGCTCCTGCAGAATTAAGGAAGACCAATCCGACAACAGTGAAAAAAGCCGGTAATCGACGAATAAGTAGAGGAGTTTCTGAAGAAGATGAAGTTGCATGATTACTCTATCTTGGAACAACTCAAGAAAACCCCAGCTCAAATTTTATTACTCTCATTACTAATCCATTCTGAAGAACATCGACATGCCTTGATGAAAATCCTGAATGAGGCCTATGTACCTGACAAAATCTGTATCAGCCACCTGGAAAAGATTACAAATAGGATATTCGAGGCAAAACGGGTTACCTTCACTGATGATGAGCTGCCCGAGGAGGGTACCGAGCATAACAAAGCCCTATATCTTACGATGAAATGTGAAGAGTCTGTGGTTACCAGGGTTTTGGTTGATAACAGGTCCAGTGCGAACATCTGTCCATTCTCTACATTGAACAAGTTGAAAGTAGATATCAGCAGGGTGCGCAAGAATTGCTTCTGTGTTCGGGGATTCGACAGAGGAGGCAAGGAATCAGTGGGGGATATAGTGTTAGTGCTGACAATTGGACCTGTGGAATTCACCATGGAATTCCAAGTGTTAGACATGCTGGTCTCGTACAACCTTTTGATAGGACGGCCGTGGATCCATGCTGCAAAAACGGTTTCGTCTAGCGTATACCAGCCTGTCAAGATCGAGTGGGATCGACAAGAGATTGTGGTCCATGGAGAAAATGATCTGCAACCCAGCACCATCATTCCCTTTGTTGATATAGAAGAGGACATCGGGCCATGGGTATACCAAGTTTGCATGCGGTATCCATTAATAGAGTTTCGGAGGGAGAGTACATTCCTGATGACAATGTAATCTCTGCAGACATCATGGTGGCTTACAAAATGCTAGGAAACAGTTTCGTGCCCGGCAAAGGCTTGAGTGCAACTCTACAAGGTATTGTACATCCGGTATCCTTGCCTGAAAATGTAGGGACTTTCGGTTTAGGATTTGAACCGACACCAGAAGACATCAAGCAAGCTAAGAGAATCAAACAGAAGACATGGGTACTTCCAAAGCCTGTTACAAGCCTCTCCCGATCCTTGGTCAGGTCCGGGATCAGAAGACGTCCGACAAAAAAGATTTCCGGCCCTATGGTTAGACCAGATGAAGCGTTTTTGAGAAAGTTCGAGGACCTGTTCTCGGATGTGTGCATGTTAGAAGACTGTGAAGGACCCATCCGTGTTGAAATACAATTTGTGGGGCCAAAAACGAAATTGAATAATTGGGATGCTACTCCTCTTCCTACCCGAAAAGAGTCTTGGTAGTTCGCTTTGTGTTTCTCTTTCAAGTTTAGTTTGGATCTATCCCAGGGTTGTAGTCCATTTCATTCTGCTTCACCGTTTGGTTTAGAGCGTGAAAACCTTGTTTTCTCATACTTTCGAATTAATGAAATTTTGTTCCTTTTGCTTCTATTTTTTTTATTTTTCCTTTTACTTTCCTGAGCAGCTTTCTTTCAACTGATCTTAATGATGTGGCGTGCCTAAGGAATAATCAACCTAGTCTAGAAAATTAATCTGGTTTAGAAATAATAATAAGAAAAGATAAGAGTGAATCAGAATATGACGAAGATGAAGCCTTAGAAGAAATCGGCGAAGAATTAAGTCATTTCGAAGAAAAGCCCAAACCTAATTTAAATGATACAGAGGCTATTAATCTTGGGGATGCAGATGATGGTAAAGAAACCAAAATAAGTGTCCATCTCGAACCAAACCTCAGATAAGAATTAATCAAAACACTCGTGGAGTTCAAAGATGTTTTCGCACGGTCGTACGATGACATGCCGGGCCTCAGCACGGAGCTAGTGGTTCACAAATTACCCACTGACCCGGAATGCCCTCCCGTCAAGCAAAAACTATGGAAATTTAAGACATATATGAGTGTAAAGATCAAGGAGGAAGTGACCAAGCAGCTACAAACGAAAGTTATTCGTGTCACTCGATACCCCGATTGGCTAGCTAACGTAGTACCGGTGCCGAAGAAAGACGGGAAGATCAGAGTATGTGTTGACTACCGCAATCTCAACAAGGCAAGACCTAAGGATAATTTTCTGCTTCCCAATATCCATATCTTGATCGATAATTGCACCGAGCGCGAGATCGGATCCTTTGTGGACTGCTATGCGGGATATAATCAAATTTTAATTGATGAAGAGGACGCAGAAAAAATAGCTTTTATCACACCATGGGGAACTTACTGCTACCGGGTAATGCCATTCGGCGTAAAGAACGCAGGGGAAACATACATAAGGGTGATGACTACTATGTTTCATGGTATGATACACAAAGAAATTGAAGTGTACGTGGAGGATGTGATCATAAAATCCAGATGCCAAGAAGACCACATAGCCGACCTCAAGAAGTTTTTCCAAAGACTTCGAAGATATGATATTAAGCTCAATCCGGCCAAATGTGCTTTCGGGGTTCCATCAGGAAAGTTGCTAGGATTCATCGTCAGCCAACGAGGCATTGAGTTGGACCCATCAAAGATCAAATCTATCCAGGAATTACCCCCGCCAAAGAACAAAATAGAGGTAATGAGTTTGTTGGGAAGATTAAATTATATCAGTAGGTTTATTGCTCAGCTTACGGCAACCTGTGAACCTATATACCGTCTGTTGAAGAAAGACGCTGTGATAGAATGGACGACAGAATGTCAGGAAGCTTTCGACCAAATCAAGGGGTATCTGTCACACCCACCCGTATTAGTTCTGCCTGAACCCGGTAGTCCTCTAATTCTTTATCTAATGGTATTGGAGAATTCATTCGGCTGTGTACTGGGGCAGCACGATCTTACTGGCAGAATGTAATGGGCCACTTATTATCTCAGTAAGAAATTCACAGTCTACGAGTTTAAATACACTCATTTGGAGAAGACCTGTTGTTCCTTAACTTGGGTAGCACAAAAGCTGAAGCATTATCTGTCCTCTTACACTACTTATCTCATATCACGATTGGACCCCTTAAAGTATATCTTTCAAAAGCCCATGCCCACGAGAAGATTAGCAAACTGACAAAGATTACTTACAGAAATTGACATCATCTACGTGACACGGACGGCTATGAAAGCTCAAGCCGTAGCTGATCATCTGGCCGAAAATCACATTGACGAAGAATACAAACATTTAAGAATGTACTTCCCAGATGAAGAAGTACTGCATATACAAGAGGGTGAGTCAATCATGGAACCAGGATGGAAACTTTTCTTCGATGGAGCGGCAAACGCAAAAGGAGTCGGAGTAGGAGCTGTGCTCATCTCTGAAACAGGACATCATTATCCTGTTACTGCTCAACTGTGTTTTCATTGTACCAAAAATATGGCTGAGTACGAGGCGTGCATCTTAGGGTTGCGATTAGCAGTGGACATGGATGTACATGACGTCTTCGTCTTGGGAAACGCAGACCTTCGGGTACATCAAATTCAGGGAGAATGGGAAATAAGAGATTTGAAGCTTATCCCATATCGTCAATGTTTGCATGATCTGACTAAGCGTTTCCAATTAGTAGAATTCAGACATATCCCAAGAATGCATAATGAGGTTGCCGATGCTTTAGCTACTCTGGCATCAATGTTGCATCACCCCGACAAGATTCATGTTGATCCGTTGCATATTCAGGTTCGTGATCAGCACGCTTATTGCAACATAATTGAGGAAGAGATGGATGGCGAGCCGTGGTTTTACGATGTCAAGGAGTATCTCAAGATGGTTACATACCCGGAGGATGCCACCGGAGATCAAAAGAGAGCTATTCGGCGATTGGCAAATGGATTTTTCCTTAGTGGAGGAGTGCTGTACAAAACAACCCCGGATTTGGGATTGCTGAGATGTATAGATGCAGGTCAAGCCACAACAGTGATGACAGAGGCACATGCCGGAGTTTGTGGGCCAAATATGAGCGGATATGTATTGGCAAAGAAGATTCTTCGAGCATGATATTGTTGGATCACTATGGAGCCTGATTGTATAAGTTTCGTACGAAAATGCCATCAGTGTCAGATACACGGAGATCTGATTCATTCTCCACCGATAGAATTGCATACAATGTCAGCCCCATGGCCATTTTTTGCTTGGGGTATGGTTGTTATCGGACCTATAGAACCTGCAGCTTCCATTGGTCATAGATTAGTTATGGTAGCCATTGACTATTTCACAAAATGGGTGGAAGCTAAAACTTTCAAGTCAGTGACCAAAAAGGCAGTTGTGGATTTTGTTTATTCCTATATCATCTGTAGATTTGGGATTCTGAAAGTGATCATCACGGACAACGGCGCTAATCTTAACAGTGGTTTGATGAAAGATGTATGTCAATAGTTCATGATTACACACCGTAATTCCACCCCATATCGTCCCAAAGCAAATAAAGAAGATATTGAGAAAGATGGTAGAAGGGTCTAGGCAATGGCATGAAAAGTTAGCATTTGGGACAGCAAGTGCTGAAGAGAATTCTACCACATCAGGCCGAAGCAAAAGGCAAGTTCGCTCCAAATTGGCAAGGACCATTTGTTGTGACTAGAGTATTATACAACGACGCTCTATGTTTAACAGATATCGAGGGAAGATGCACCGATATAGCTATCAATTCAGATGTAGTCAAGAGATATTATGTGTAATTCTTTGATGTAGTTGTCGATATTGGGTTTCATTTGTTTGTATTTGGCATTTGTCGGAGAATGAAATGACAGAGGCAATTTTTCTACTACCCAAACACTTTAACCGTTGTTTTCCCCTTTGAGCCATAATTATTCTTTCATATACCCTCTTTTGGAATCCTTAATGAAGATGTATAACAAAATAGAAAAAGAAACAAAGAAAAGTCACAAGAAAAAGTGAACTACGTTCAACCTGATTCCTCAAAGAGGATACGAAGGCGCCGCATGACTCGGTCATAGTGTAACAAAAATCAAAGATTCCCCAAACAACAAAACTGGGGTAGAAGTCATATTTTGTCTGAAAAGAAAGCGTCGATACCAAAAGTTGTAGTGAGCTACGCGTTGAGGTTGCATCCCTTTTCTCTAGCCTCGTACATAAAAACCATATTAATGACCAAAAAGACCTCTCAATCAGTATTTGAGAAATGCTGAGTCATGCAAAGAAAGCCAAGAATAACACCCCGATCCTCGGCTGAATAAGGATCACAAACTGAAAGAATGGATAGCCAAGGAAACCCCATTGGAGGGAATCTCGTTGATAATACCCTAGCCCTGACAGAGAAAGAAAGCAAATTGAGAGAGTTCTAACAATGAAAACCCTCGCGAGCACCTTAACGCGAAGAAAGCTGATAGAAATAAAATGAGAGAGTCTACGGTGAAAACCTTTACAGGAACCCTAAGGCGACCGGAGGTCGAGAGGAATGAGAGAATCTCATTAGTGGAAACCCCTCGAAGGGCACTATGAGGTGACAAGGTAAGATGGCTGTAAAGTGTCTGCATGGGACGAGGTTGGGACATTCATTTACTTCTAGCAAAACGAGCCTTCAGAAAAGAGATTGACATAAATAGACTGGGTAGATTAATCTCAAAGGCACGACATAACCATTGGATTGGTTATACATTCAAATAAGTTTTTCCCAATCTTGGGCTCAGAAAAGTTTTCCTTTTATCTTTTGCGGTCACCATTCTTTTTATTTATTTTATTTTATCTATTCTTCTCTCTCTTTAAAGATTTTTTCTATTTATGTCGAGAATTGACTTTTCAAAGCTTACTACCAAGTCGCCCAAAGCGGTGCAAAAGAAGACGAGTAAACACGAAACAAGGAAATAAGTCAAAAAGACGTTCTAATGTTAGGAGTGGAACGACAGGTTGGTTTGAAGGTTCCAAAGAATTACGGAGTAGGGCGGAGAACGGTAGGAACATAAAGCACCCATCCAGAAAATAGTTTTTGTCCAAACAGGCCGTCGACCGAAAGGGTCGGACCACACTAAGGCTTGAAGAATAAGGAGAGATGAGAGTTCATCCGCGGCAAGAACACCATCCCCAGCAAGTAACAACGTCGTCCCCAAAGTTTGAGGATGGCAAAGCAACTAAAAGAGAAAAGGAAAGCCGCCCCAGTGAGAGCGGCACGTCCACTCACCGCGTTTTTGAAACTAACAATTTTTCTTTGATTTGAAGCAGGAAAAAGAGGATTCGTCGGCAAAAAAGCATGCCACAAAGAAGGTTATCAAACTGGGGCAGAAAATTTTCTCCCGTTGCAAAAGTTTTCTTGAAATCAAACACCCAGCTGGTAAAGATAGAAGGTTACACAAGATTTTGGGAGGAAGGAAAACACCAACTTTGAGTGGAATAGTCTTGAAAGAGGCTAGACAACATGAGGAAGTGATCTTTGAACCCGGGTTATCCCCAGCAGCTTTGAAAGAAATCAGTTAACACGAGAGAATGATCCTGGAACCAAATTTATCCCTAGCAGCTTTAAGAAAAAAACAAGCTGTGACAAAAGAAGTTATACCCCCAGCAGACAGAACAAAGTGAGGGAACTTATGTTCAGCAAAGCAAGAGGCAGGTATTATCCCCAGTAGTTCGGAAGAATGAAATGCTGAAAAGTTCCCTCGGCGACATTATATCCTACAGTTTTCAAGAGAGCAAAGTGCGAGTCTTGAAGGAAGTTGGGAAAGAAGAAAGGGGGTTCCCCTATAGTATAGTCACCAACGGACAACATTCCCCAGCGATCTCAAAAGAAAACAAAAGTTTTGAAGAAAATGGAAAGGGATGGAATAAAGAAAATCTTCCCAACTGCATTATCCCCAGCAGGTAAGTGAACAATTCTAAAGATGTCCCCAGCAGTCAGGAGGGAAAACAACACAACTCAGGAGGAAAGCAATTCTGGAATAAGGTAATTCAGAAGAAAGGATTGTTTAAGAGGCAATGCAGGAAGAAGAAAGTGGTGCAGGAAGCGAACGAAGGCGATAGGGATGGGATGAAGTTATCGAATCATTGTTAAAGTCAGGTGCCCGCCTGAAGAATGGAATGGCGATTTATTTTCAGAGTTTGTTGTTGAAGTCAGGTGCCCGCCTGAAGAATGGAGGGGCGATTTATTTTCAAAGTTTGTTGTTGAAGTCCGGTGCCCGCCTGAAGAATGGAGTGACGATTTATTTTCAAAGTTTGTCTATGAAGTCAGGTGCCCGCCTGAAGAAAGGAGTGGCAATATATTTTTAGAGCTTATCGATGAAGTTAGGTGCCCACCTGAAGAATGGAGTAGCGATTTATTTTCAAAGTCTGTGGTTGAAGTCAGGTGCCCGCCTGAAGAACGGAAAGGCGTTGTTTTCAAGTGGAAGCTTTCAAATTATTGTTGACGTCAGCTTCCCGCCTGAAACATAGAGTGACGATTTATTTTTAGAGCTTGTTGATGAAGTCAACTCGCCCGCCTGAAGAATGGAATGGCGATTTATTTTCAGAGTTTGTGGATGAAGTCAGGTGCCCGCCTGAAGAATGGAGTGGCGATTTATTTTTTTGAAGTTTGTTGATGAAGTCAGGTGCCCACCTGAAGAATGGAGTGGTGATTCATTGTTGGAGTCAGGGGCCCGCCTGAAGAACGGAAAGGCGTTATTTTCAAGTGGCATTTTCAAATTATTGTTGAGTCAGGTGCCCACCTGAAGAATGGAGTGGCGATTTATTTGCAAGGTTTGATGTTGAAGTCAGGTGCCCGCCTGAAGGATGGAGAGGCGTTATCTTTTAAGTAGAAGTTATTGTATCATTGTTGAAGTCAGGTGCCCGCCTGAAGAATGGAGTGGTGATTTATTATTAGAGTTTGTCGATGAAGTCAGGCGCCCGCCGGAAGAACCGAACGGCGTCTCGTTTCTAAGATTTGATAAGGATAGTGACTCATCGGAAAGTGCCGGAGTGTAACAGAAATCCCCAGCATAAGTCCAAATTCAGAAATCAGTAGGAAGGCAACAAGGGTCAGAGAAGGAAGTTCAGGCTTTGAGGGAAAATAATTCGAAACTCACAAGAGAGAAATAAGCAATTCTAGTTCGACAATCAAGAGAGGTCGACAAGTCATGTTGGAAGAGAAGAAACGTCAGGAGAAACACGAGAGCAAGCAAGGCAACAAGAAACACATGAAGAACAAGTTGAAGATATATATAATATTTTTAGTCTAGCTTCTTATTTTTCTTTTAGCATGGTGTAATAAGGAGATCGGTAAGCAGTGGTAGCAGCAACAACAACAGCGACAATAAAACCATAGCTCCACGGTAGTCCCAGCTACCAAAACTTCCCGAACTACATTGACCTGATTCCTGTTTAACCCAGGATATGTAGGAGGCTTTCCGAAGCAAAGGCTCGGTCAAACTTTTTCCAAAATGCTTCACACGGAGTGCTCAAGCGGGCAAAAATCGCTCGTATCCGCTCACTTATCTTTGCACGAAAACTCTTCATATTTCCGTGCAAAGAGGGGCAGCTGTGAGCACGTAATTTTTGCCCTAGATGAGAACTACTCCCAAAAATTCAAAATAAAATACTTTTGTGTTGTTTGCAATCTGTGGATTTTATGTTATTTTCCTTTTATTGACTGTATTTGTGCGTTCGTGTTTATATGTCTAAATTAATATATGTTGCATGCACATTTTGGGATTTAATTGCGCGCTTAGGAATTAACTGAACCATGTTTTGATTTTTAAAAGAAAGAAAATTATAAAAAATACGTATTTGTTGTACTTGTGTCATTTAATGTACAATTGTGTAATTTTTGTTTTAATTGATGTTTAATCTAGAGTGCTAATTATTAATTAAGAGTTAATTAATATTTTGTAGGTATATTTGGTTTTACAATTTATTTTAGAATTTTGTTTAAATTTGTTAATTAAAAGAAGAAAAGAAAAAGGTTGAAAAATTAAGAGAAAACTCAGATTGGGCCCAGATCCTTTAATTAAATCCAGAGCCCAAGCCAACCCACCCCAAGGCTAGCCCAGTCTGCAACAACCGCCCGAACCGACCCCGTTTTATTTTAATTTGAGTGATCTTGGCCGTTGGTTTGTATAATCCAACGGCTCAGATTAAAACAATACCCTCGATACACTAAAACACCCAAACCCATTCCCCCCCCCCCCCATTTTCCCCCCATTTTCCCCTTTTCATTATCTTCTCTCTAAAAATAAAACCCTAGAGACATCCATTCATCCGCCACCACACTCCGCCGGCCGAA
Organism: Nicotiana noctiflora; assembly: GCA_032618575.1. NCBI lineage: Eukaryota > Viridiplantae > Streptophyta > Magnoliopsida > Solanales > Solanaceae > Nicotiana > Nicotiana noctiflora. The sequence continues at coordinate 88,929 of JASVEL010011906.1, read as the reverse complement.
AATCGCTTCCGTCGGCGGAGTTCATCCAAACACTCCCATTTTTTCACCATAGCTTCCCTATAACCTCCTCTTTCCAAACCCCCACTTATCTTCCTTCGAATCAGTCCCCAGCTTCTCGAATCTTCAATTGAAGACTCGAGCCAAAACCAAAATCATCCCAATCAACCCCAAATTTGCACCATAGCATCCCCTGATCTCCCTCATACCCCTACCAACCTTTGTCCGGCTCGAATCTGGCCGGAACGGGTCGAGCCCCAAAAATGACCACATGAACCCTAGAAATCCAAAACGGGATCTCCGTTCGAAATTGATCAGAGATTGAGGTCTAATGGACCTTAATCTAGGTGTTCTCAACCAAGAACACCCCGATTAAGGCCCATTTGGCTTCAACGATTCAAGCCGAGTTTGAACATGGGTCACCTGATTCCTGAGGTATTCATTTCTTTCCTTCATTCCATGTACATATTTCTTATATCTTTACATGTTTTGCCTAGTTTGTTTATTTGTAAGATTTTTCTAAGCATTTTTTGTTCATCCCCACAAACCTTTTATTCGGTCGTTTTCTTTCTGCACGTCTGGTCATTGATTAATTGTAGTTGTTGTGATTGCCTTGTGTATTTAATTCATTTAAGGTCGTCAAATAGTTAATTCAGATTCTTGACCCCCTGAAGTCTACCCGTTAAAGCTATAATCGATAAATTTATAGGTCGAGTATTCGTTATCAGTGATACGAATTATAATCGATTAGTCGAACATCGTCGACTATGTTGTATGGCTTTGTTTGGAATAAAGAGTTAATAAGCTTGGATTGGTTCTACTATTGGATCAATAATCTGGAACTGTTGTGACTTTAAAATTAGGTTCTGAATTAGCTATTAGGAAATCAGAGGTTAGCATTTTAGGATTTTTAAAGTGCTTTGCCCATGAAATGGACTGGTGGAGCCTGCTGTACAACAGGGTACCACCAGTTTTCTGCAGTCCAGCAGCTTAAAATAATAAGACCCCATACTTAGACATTCTTAAGTGGGAACAACAAAATAACATGGGGATTTTAATTAAGAATTGAAAAGGCAGTAGGATTGATAGTCCTTTTTAATTAACAAATGAAAAGGGAGACTGTTTGGTTGGCTTAGTGCCTTTACTATTAAAAAATAAGAGCTAGCATATGGTGTCAATACTAAGGGGTTAAGGGGTGTACATGTGCGAAAGGATATACAGGCTGGAAAAGGTGAAAACTTAGAATAAAATAAGGGTCAGATTTAGTCTATAAAGAAGGGAGATTTAGTAAGAGAAAGAGAGAGAAAAAAACAGGCAGAATAGAGAAAGAGTGATATAATCTGAAAAGGATCTTTTGTGAGCTAAGATTTCAGTTTTAAAAAAAAAAAGGTTCAGGGAGTTCTTCAGGCATTCAAAAGAGAGAAAAAAAATCAGTCTTAAGTAGTGGGAGTTTGATAGTGAATTTTGGTCTTTGAAATCAAATTCAGGGATCAAACTCAAAAGGGCTTATTCCTAGACGTATAAGAGGAGTTCACTTTCAGTTTTTTTTGGGGTGAAATGTATGAGAGATTGTTGTTGTTTCAATTGGGGTCCATTGGTTGATGTTCAGTTGATTTTGGGTTTATCTAAGTAGTGTTGTTCGATTTCAAAACACTCCTATTTTATATATGTGTTTTTAGGTTCAAGCTTGACATAATTTGTGGCTCTTGAGTTCAAATTGCTGATGTTAATCATTCCTGTCTCGACTGACTTTTTTTTCTTGTTATCTCGAATCCAGGTACACACTCTTGTCTCCAATTGAATGTGGAATCTTGGTTCAGGTATGATCTGTAAAGTTAATGACAATGAACTTTTTTGTTAATCTGAATCTGTTGGAAATTGTTGTAGTTTTAATACTCCAATTAGATTAATTATGTTCTCAAGAACTATATTGAACTACTAGACTGATTTTGGCTGATTTTGGGTTGCGTTAACAATTACCTTGGTTTAGTTCACATTGATAGTATAATGCATGATTTTAGTAGGCTCCTTGTGTATTCGAATGAACTGTAGGAGACTGTATTTGGACTGAAAGAAAATTGATTTCGAATTAGCAAGATCATGTGAATTTCTAGATTATTAAGTATTAGATCCTCCTCTGTAGTTCGTCTATAAATGATTGCATTGTTAGTAATAAATTAGTAGGCAGTTTGAACTGCGTGAAGTAATTCATTATGTTATCATGTTAAGCCCAAGTTTAGACTAATAAGTTTAGATTGAGCTAGTATCAAACTGGCTAGCCTATGCTGGGTAATTAATCTCTAGTAGAAATAAATAAATACACATCATTATTCTATGCATTCAATTATCAAGTGCATATTGCAATAGCATGAAATAACTGAGCATGCCTTTGTTTCTTTTAAAATTGGAAATATGTTTGGTAAAAATCAAGGATCAGTAGCTAATTAAAAGTCTTGAAGTGGGCCTATTAAATACCTTCCTCGTTTGGGGCAAGGTTAAGGTCTGCGCTCGAACAGTCTTCGTTAATGGACCGTTGTTTCAATTCATATTCTTCGGGCATACTTTTTCGCCCAGTGGCACGTTTAGTTTAAAACTATTGCTTGGCCCGTATTAGGCATGCAACAAATTAACTAGGACATTTTCATTTTTAGAGACAAAACAAAACAATAGAAAATTTAGTCACTTTAGGTATGACCTTTAAAAATAAACGAGATGAGCCTCGTTAGAAAACAAATGCACGGGGCCCTCAGTTAATTACTAAAATACTTAGATTCGGAAGGACCGTTTAGTGAATTTCAAAGCCTTTTCAAAAGTTAACTAAGATGTAGGAACTTTAGGCACGACTTATAATAATATTACATTCTCAAATATGGGTGCACATTTATGTGACCCAAATCCAAGTCTCGATGAAGTCTGTCACGACCTGGATTTTCCCCCAACATCGGGATCGTGATGGCGCCTACTCGTGGTAGCTAGGCAAGCCACTGTATTCATACTATCCTGTTTTTAACACAATTTTAATTAAATAAATGCGGAATACTTTATCGAAATAGAAATAACTAATTACAAGTGAAAATCATACTGAAATCCTCTACCCAAGACGTGGAGTCACCAACTCACGAACTGCTACTGAATACTACACATAAGAGTTTGAAAGAAATATAACATAATTCTGTTTGTCTCGGAACAAAGAGACTACAGCTAGTAACATAAATCAAGAGAGAGACGCCGGGTCCTGCGGACGCCTGCAAGGCTACCTCGTAATCTCAATAGTCGGAAAATCCACAAGTCACTACTGCCGCTGCTGTTGTCCGTAACCTGTATCTGCGCAAAAAGAGCGCAGAGTGTAGTATCAGCACAACCGACCCCATGTGCTGGTAAGTGCCTGGCCTATCCCAGCGAACTAGTGACAAGGCTAAGGCCAGTCACCCACATAAACCTGTACAGTTGCAATATATATATATATATACAATACATTTATAAGGAAAGATTCTGCTCTGGAATAACAGTCAATAACTCATGATATCCAGAGTAATCTAATCAACAGAATAAATCTTACTTTCATGTCTCAATTCCTCTCTCATTTCATATCTCGTGGTAGGCATACCACCCGCTCCCAACTATCATAGTAATTACATCTTGTGGTAGGCGTACCACCAGCTCCTAAATATATCAATAGGCTACCGGCAACTACGGCCAATGCCAAGATTTAAATCATTTTGTGGTCGGCGTGCCACACGATCCCATTTCTTATTATATAAGTGGTCGGCGTGCCACACGATCCCAATTCATAAATATATAAGTGGTCGGCGCGCCACACGATCCCAATTCATAAATATACAAGTGGTCGGCGCGCCACACGATCCGAATTCATAAATATATATATTGCCGGCATTTAGCCAATAATCTCTACATCAACAATATTTATAATTACCGGTTTTAAACCAATAATTGATAATAATTTCAACAATTTATCTCCATTACCGGTATAACACCAATAACTCTTAATCAACAATTTATTCATAACTAAATTCCTATTCCTTCAAGCTAGGATAGAGCAAACACTTACCTCGAAAGTTTACGAACGAGTCAATCCGTAGCAATGCCTTTTCCTTTCGAATTTGACTCCGATCCAATCGTATCTATACACAATTGATTTAATATCATCAATACTACTCAACAAACTAATTCCTAAGACCAATTACAACTTTTACAACATTATGCCCGGAATAGTAATTTTCGACCCCGGGCCCACATGGTCGGAACTCGGGGTTAGGACCAAAATTCGGTTACCCATCCCCCCACGAGTTCACGTATATGATTTGTTTCAAAATCGGACCTCAATTCGAGGTCCAATTTCCCAATTTACGAGAAACCCTATATTTTAACAAAAACAAGAAATTCTACCATGAAAACCTTTGATTTCTATTGAAAACATGTTTAATGATGTTAGGAATTGAAAGAATTAAGTAAAAAGTGACTTACAATTGTTTTGATGAAGAAGGAATCCGTGAAGAATCGCAAATGGGTATTTTTGTTTTGTAAAAAGTGAAGAAATGAGCTGAAAATCGTGTTTTACAGGTCTCTGTGTTCGCATTTGCGAACATGGGTTCGCAATTGCGAACCCCGACCAATTTCTGGAGTTTGAAAAATAAGCTAAGGCTGGGAAGTTCGCATTTGCGAACATTTATTCGCATTTGCGAAGTCTAGGCAGTTATTGGGGATTTCGCATTTGCGAAATAAGGTTCGCATTTGCGAACTAGCAGGCTTCTGGGCTTCTTCGCAATTGCGACACATTCTTCGCAATTGCGAAGATAGGCAATTACTGAAGGCCTCGCATTTGCGAGGTTAAGTTCGCAATTGCGAACTCTGGCCCAGGTGTGCCATTGTCGCATTTGCGACACTTTGTTCGCATTTGCGAACTTGGCTGGTTCTGGCAGGCATCGCAATTGCGATAATGGGTTCGCATTTGCGAACCCAGCCATGAACTGCCTTCTTCGCATTTGCGAGAAATTCTTCGCAAATGCGAAGCCAACAGCTGGGTGAAAAACCAGCAGTGCATAAATTCAGAAATTGATCCTACGGCCTATCAAATCTTTACCCGAGCCCCCCGGGCTCCAAACCAAACATGTACACAACCTCAAAAACACATTATGAACTTGTTCGTGCGATCACATCGCCAATATCACATCATTTTCATCAAATCAAGCCTCAAATTCATGAATTTCATACTTTTGGTTTTCAAAACCTTCAAACTTGGAACTCAAGGTCCAAAACATCTCAAACGACATCCGAATGTCACCAAACTTTACGAAATCACATATATAATATTTAAGACTTGTACCGGGTGTCGGAACCAAAATACGAGCTCGATACCAAGGTCAATTAATTCATTTCCTTTAACAATTACATCAAAAACAATTTTTATAGAAAAATTCATAACTTGGGCTCTAGGAATCAGAATACGACTCCGGACGCATGTCCAAGTCCCATATTTTCCTACGGACCTCTCGGGACCATCCAATCTCGGGTTCGGATCCGTTTACCAAAAATGTTGACCGAAGTCAGCCATATCAATATTAATATCATTTTTACCCAAATTTCTCATAAAATTCATATTTTCTATCACAAATCTTTCCGGCTACATGCTCGGATCGAGTACGTAAATCGAGGCAACATGGAATGAGGTTTTCAAGGCCTCAGAAGCTCGAAATGATTAATAAAATAAGTGAAGACCCTTTGGGTCGTCATAATCTCCACCTCTAAAACAACCGTTCGTCCTCGAACGGACAAAAGAAAGAAGTACCTGAGTCAGGAAACAAGTGTGGGTAGCGGCTCCGCATATCAGACTCGGACTCCCAAGTCGATGCCTCAGGAGGCTGACCTCTCCACTAAACACGCACAGAAGGATAACTCTTCGACCTCAACTGTCGAACCTGCCGGTCTAGAATGGCCACCGTCTCCTCCTCGTAAGATAAATCATTGTCCAATTGGACAGTACTGAAGTCTAACACATGTGTGGGATCGCCGTGGTATCTCCGAAGCATAGATGCATGAAAAGCTGGATGCACGGCTGATAAGCTAGGCGGCAAAGCCAATCTGTAAGCCACCCCTCCCACTCTGTCTAGAATCTCAAATGGACCAATATACCTAGGGCTGAGCTTGCCCTTCTTCCCGAACCTCATCACACCCTTCATAGGCGACACTCGGAGCAATACTCGTTCACCAACCATGAAATCTACATCTCGAACCTTACGATCCGCATAAATCTTCTGCCTGGACTGAGCTGAACGCAATCTCTCCTTAATAATCTTGACCTTATCCAAGGCCTCCTGAACAAAGTCTGTACCCAACAACCGAGCCTCTCCCGGTTCAAAACATCCAACTGGTGATCGACATCGCCTACCATATAACGCCTCATACGGAGCCATCTGGATGCTAGATTGGTAACTGTTATTGTAGGCGAACTCTGCTAATGGCAGAAACTGGTCCCACGAGCCTCCGAAATCAATAACACGGGCTCGAAGCATGTCCTCTAGAATCTGAATAGTCCTCTCGGACTGGCCATCCGTCTGAGGATGAAATGCTGTACTCAACTGAACCTGGGTGCCTAACTCCTGTTGGACCGCTCTCCAGAACCGCGAGGTAAACTGCGTACCCCGATCAGAGATAATAGATACCGGCACTCCATGGAGACGAACAATCTCTCTAATGTACACCTCCGCTAACCTCTCCGACGAGTAGGAGACAGATACTGGAATAAAGTGTGCTGACTTGGTCAGCCTATCAACAATGACCCAAATAGCATCAAATTTCCTCCGAATCAAAGGAAGTCCAGTAACGAAGTCCATAGTGATCCGCTCCCATTTCCACTCGGGAATTTCAATCCTATGGAGTACACCACCAGGTCTCTGGTGCTCATATTTCACCTGCTGACAATTTAGACACCGAGCGACATACGCAACGATATCTTTCTTCATTCTGCGCCACCAATAGTCTTGCCGTAAGTCCTGGTACATCTTCGCGGCGCCTGGGTGAATAGAATACCGCGAGCTGTGGGCCTCTGCTAAGATCAACTCTCGAATCCCTTCGACATTGGGCACACAAACTCGACCCTGCAATTTCAATACCCCATCATCATCTAGATTTACTTGTGTGGCACCTCCCCGCTGTACCGTATCTCTCAACTCACACAAATGAGGATCATCAAATTGCCTCTCACGGATACGCTCTAATAAAGAAGAATGAGCGACCGTGCAGGCTAACACCCTGCTAGGCTCAGAAATGTCTAATCTCACGAACCGGTTGGCCAATGCCTGGACATCTATAGCTAATGGTCTCTGACTGACCGGAATATATGCAAGACTACCCATGCTGGCAGACTTTCTACTCAATGCATCGGCCACCACATTGGCCTTACCCGGGTGATATAAAATAGTAACATCATAGTCTTTTAGCAACTCTAGCCACCTTCTCTGCCTCATATTCAACTCTTTCTGCTTAAACAAATACTGAAGACTCTTATGATCGGTGTATACTTCACATGCTACACCATACAAATAATGCCTCCGGATCTTCAATGCGTGAATAATCGCCGCCAATTCTAGATCATGCACTGGATAGTTCTTCTCATGAATCTTCAACTGCCTCGAAGCATAGGCAATAACCTTGCCATCCTGCATTAACACTGCACCAAGCCCAATACGGGAAGCATCACGATAAACAGTATAAGGTCCCGTACCTGTGGGTAAAACCAATACCGGTGCTGTGGTCAAGGTTGTCTTGAGCTTTTGAAAGCTCGCCTCACATTCATCGGACAATTCAAATTGAACACCCTTCTGGGTCAATCTGGTCAGTGGGGTTGCAATAGACGAAAATCCTTCTACGAATCGGCGATAATAACCCGCTAACCCCAAGAAACTCCGAATATCTGTGGCTGATGTCGGTCTAGGTCAGCTCTTGACTGCCTCAATTTTCTTCGGATTAACCTGAATACCTGCTGCCGTCACAATATGACCCAGGAATGCAACTGAACTTAGCCAAAATTCACACTTCGAAATTTGTTTTTTGCATATAGTTGGCTATCTTTCAGAGTCTGCAAAGTCACTCTGAGATGTTGCGCATGCTCCTCATGACTGCATGAGTATGTCAATATGGAAATAATGAAGACTACAATGAACAAGTCTAAATAAGGCACAAACACACTCATGCGTATGCACATATCCATGACTCTGAAGTCTGGCCATAAGAGTTATTCTTAAATTACAACATTGTCAATTAACCCTGTTATCAAATACCTTATTCTACAAATCCCACTTTACTCAGAATGAGGTATGGTGACCTCGTGATTATTTTCCCGAATTAATGCGTCATATTTATCCTTACCCGGTGCTCGTCTCAAAGGCTAAGCTCAACGGTTTCAAAATAGAAATGGCTAAATATGAATAGAAACTATACAAGAATTGTCAAATAGTCCTAACAGACATGACTCTTATTTACGAATGCGATACGAAAGTATTAATTCATAAAAGAAGAATTTTAAACACATAAACTCTTACTACCAGGACCCAGTCCTCATATGATATCCACCGCAGCTTGAAGCTCGGCTTAGAAATATTTCACATTATGCCAAAAAAAATTGGAGGATCTCATCCTCAACTCTGAATCACAATGCTTGCACATCATATAATCTGAAATTTTTCATTTCCTTTCTTTCTTCCTTTCAATAATTGTCCGTCAAAGATAATCACGACATAAAATGAACCCTCATACTGATAGGGCACACAATTAACGATTAAAATTAGTTATTCCGAGAATTATATCAAAACATACTGTAATAAGTAATATAAAGTCACTCTTAGTATCATGGATATATAGTAACTAACACCTAATAATAGGGATGTCTATCCTCATGTAATATCTCAACGGGAGTATTTCCCTAAGTAGTATGATTACGATGCTCGCTCATGAATGGAGCATGTTAAACAGAATCGCCTAAATTTTCTTTCAAAAACCAAATCAAATTAAGGGAAAATTATTCTGTTTATAACAATCTGAATTATACACGTGATGACACCATCCGGTGTAATGACCTCCCTCATACCATAAAAAGTATATCAATGGTTGGGTCTCCACCTCTAGGATTTTCACCTCCACCTCTAACATCCTGACCTATACATCTGGCTGGCCATGTAGGATAAATATTAACTGCAATGGAGCGTGTAGCCTGAGTGCTTTCCTAAAATTTTATTTCTCCAAAAATTCCACATTCACAACAATTCCTTTAAGGCTCAGTTAACTTGTTGTTCATGACAATATATATTCGGACACAGTCATTGTGACCTGGTACAACCGTTCAGATCGCATATACTACATATTGGAGAGAATCTCGGGGTGACGTCTTCATAACATTTTCTAAAAATAGAGTTTAGTAGATAGCGTTGCATTGGCCGGCTTGCCCTCTTGGTAATCTTGTCACAAACATTGATGGCCAATTTCCTCTTTTGCTATGTTGGCTTAACACTGCTGAGCTACCCCGTTTACTCACAAACTCTTCGTTATTCTCCGGGGCGATTTCTTACCCCATGAAAGGAACCAACCTTAAATATGTATAAATTATTTAGAGGACCTTTCTATACCATATATATACAGTCAAATAACTCACCATATTTGTCCTTCACAACTCCAACACATCGACCGGACGTCAAGGTCCGTTGAAACCCAACACGATTTATTAGGTGATCTTCTGATATAATTGCACCTTCCGTTGGGACCATAACTGGTGTGGTAAATACATTATCTTCCCACTATTTCTGTGTGCCTTCTGTAGCACAGTAAAATGAACTCCTCGCATTCGACTATTCCCACGTTCTGTAATTCCTCATAAGAACTGTCAAGCACAATCTCGTGGGTTCTCAAAAGATGCACCACTGAAGGGGGTAGCGAAGACTTTGGTGAAACCTATCTGTCCTCCGTAAAACTTTTGAAGGCATAGTTGATCTATCACCAGCCTGTGCCATTGTTCGGCTGGATAAGCGGCGTGACTACGCCATTCGTGGGAAGACAAGAGTGGAAATTTAACTTAACACTTTGAAGAACAAATTCGCACGATAAGAAAGAACAAATGAGAGACTCTTTCCTAACTCAATAGACTCTGGAGGACAAGTACAGACGTCTCCGTACCTACCTCTCAAACTCTGCTAAGCTTGTTCGTGAGTGGTGAGACCTATTAACCTAGAGCTCTGATACCAACTTGTCACGACCCGGATTTTCCCCCAACATCGGGATCGTGATGGCGCCTACTCGTGGTAGCTAGGCAAGCCATTGTATTCATACTATCCTGTTTTTAACACAATTTTAATTAAATAAATGCGGAATACTTTATCGAAATAGAAATAACTAATTACAAGGTGAAAATCATACTGAAATCCTCTACCCAAGACGCGGAGTCACCAACTCACGAACTACTACTGAATACTACACATAAGAGTTTGAAAGAAATATAACATAATTATGTTTGTCTCGGAACAAAGAGACTACAGCTAGTAACATAAATCAAGAGAGAGACGCCGGGCCTGCGGACGCCTGCAAGGCTACCTCGTAATCTCAATAGTCGGAAAATCCACAAGTCACTACTGCCGCTGCTGCTGTCCGTAACCTGTATCTGCGCAAAAAGAGCACAGAGTGTAGTATCAGCACAACCGACCCCATGTGCTGGTAAGTGCCTGACCTATCCCAGCGAACTAGTGATCAGCACAACCGACCCCATGTGCTGGTAAGTGCCTGACCTATCCCAGCGAACTAGTGACAAGGCTAAGGCCAGTCACCCACATAAACCTGTACAGTTGCAATATATATATATATATATATACAATACATTTATAAGGAAAGATTCTGCTCTGAAATAACAGTCAATAACTCATGATATCCAGAATAATCTAATCAACAGAATAAATCTTACTTTCATGTCTCAATTCCTCTCTCATTTCATATCTCGTGGTAGGCGTACCACCCGCTTCCAACTATCATAGTAATTACATCTTGTGGTGAGCGTACCACCCGCTCCCAAATATATCAATAGGCTACAGAGCAACTATGGCCAATGCCAAGATTTAAATCACTTTGTGGTCGGCGTGCCACACGATCCCATTTCTTATTATATAAGTGGTCGGCGTGCCACACGATCCCAATTCATAAATATATAAGTGGTCGGCGCGCCACACGATCCCAATTCATAAATATACAAGTGGTCGGCGCGCCACACGATCCCAATTCATAAATATATATATTACCGGCATTTAGCCAATAATTTCTACATCAACAATATTTATAATTACCGGTTTTAAACCAATAATTGATAATAATTTCAACAATTTATCTCCATTACCGGTATAACACCAATAACTCTTAATCAACAATTTATTCATAACTAAATTCCTATTCCTTCAAGCTAGGATAGAGCAAACACTTACCTCGAAAGTTTACGAACGATTCAATCCGTAGCAATGCCTTTTCCTTTCGAATTTGACTCCGATCCAATCGTATCTATACACAATTGATTCAATATCATCAATACTACTCAACAAACTAATTCCTAAGACCAATTACAACTTTTACAACATTCTGCCCGGAATAGTAATTTTCGACCCCGGGCCCACATGGTCGGAACTCGGGGTTAGGACCAAAATTCAGTTACCCATCCCCCCACGAGTTCATGTATATGATTTGTTTCAAAATCGGACCTCAATTCGAGGTCCAATTTCCCAATTTACGAGAAACCCTATATTTTAACAAAAACAGGAAATTCTACCATGAAAACCTTTGATTTCTATTGAAAACATGTTTAATGATGTTAGGAATTGAAAGAATTAAGTAAAAAGTGACTTACAATTGTTTTGATGAAGAAGGAATCCGTGAAGAATCGCAAATGGGTATTTTTGTTTTGTAAAAAGTGAAGAAATGAACTAAAAATCGTGTTTTACAGGTCTCTGTGTTCACATTTGCGAACATGGGTTTGCAATTGCGAACCCCGACCAACTTCTGGAGTTTGAAAAATAAGCTAAGGCTGGGAAGTTCGCATTTGCGAACATTTATTCGCATTTGCGAAGTCTAGTCAGTTACTGGGGATTTCGCATTTGCGAAATAAGGTTCGCATTTGCGAACCAGCAGGCTTCTGGGCTTCTTCGCAATTGCGACACATTCTTCGCAATTGCGAAGACAGGCAATTACTGAAGGCCTCGCATTTGCGAGGTTAAGTTCGCAATTGCGAACTATGGTACAGGTGTGCCAGTGTCGCATTTGCAACACTTTGTTCACATTTGCGAACTTGGTTGGTTCTGGCAAGCATCGCATTTGCGATAATGGGTTCGCATTTGCGAACCCAACCTTGAACTGCCTTCTTCGCATTTGCGAGAAATTCTTCGCAAATGCGAAGTCAACAGCTGGGTGAAAAACCAGCAGTGCATAAACTCAGAAATTGATCCTATGGCCTATCAAATCTTTACCCGAGCCCCCCGGGCTCCAAACCAAACATGTACACAACCTCAAAAACACATTATGAACTTGTTCGTGCGATCACATCGCCAATATCACATCGTTTTCATCAAATCAAGCCTCAAATTCATGAATTTCATACTTTTGGTTTTCAAAACCTTCAAACTTGGAACTCAAGGTCCAACACATCTCAAACGACATTCGAATGTCACCAAACTTTACAGAAATCACATATATAATATTTAAGACTTGTACCGGGCGTCGGAACCAAAATACGAGCCCGATACCAAGGTCAATTAATTCATTTCCTTTAACAATTACATCAAAAACAATTTTTATAGAAAAATTCATAACTTGGGCTCTAGGCCTCAGAATTCGACTCCGGACACATGTCCAAGTCCCATATTTTCCTACGGACCTCTCGGGACCATCCAATCTCGGGTCGGGATCCGTTTACCAAAAATGTTGACCGAAGTCAACCATATCAATATTAATATCATTTTTATCCAAATTTCTCATAAAATTCATATTTTCTATCACAAATCTTTCCGGCTACATGCTCGGATCGAGCACGTAAATCGAGGCAACATGGAATGAGGTTTTCAAGGCCTCAGAAGCTCGAAATGATTAATAAAATAAGTGATGACCCTTTGGGTCGTCACAAAGTCAAAATGTATTAAAGGCCACAGGTGTACCGGTACGGTGTGGTCCGAAGTACATTTTCACGACGTCGCAATTCTTATAAAAACAACAATAACCACAAGCGGTTAAAAGGTAAAATTCGCACGTAGGTTTAACATGTATTAAAAGCAGATAATTTACCCAAATATAACAATTGAGCGACCGTGCTAGAACCACGGAATTTGGGAGTGCCTAACACCTTCTCCCGGATTAACAGAATTCCTTATCCGGATTTTTGGTACGCAGATTGTGATATAGAGTCAACTTTTTTCTCGATTCGGGATTCAAATCGGTGACTTGGGACACCATAAGTCTCCCAAGTGGCGACTCTGAATCAAATAAATAAATCCCATTTCGATTGTCCTTTAATTGGAAAAACTCCCTCTACTACGCCCTTCGCGGGGTGCGGTAGTGCCAAAAGGAGGTGTGACACTATATTTTAGATTAGGCCCAGAACAGATGGAAAAATTGTAAAGTAGAATTGAAATTTCATAACAATCAAATAGACATTCATTAGACAACAGAACAAATCAAAAAAAGTCATTTTCATTTCATAAAGTTATGGAATACATGTTTATCAATACTAATTGTGGACTCTAATCACTAATTAAACTTTAACGGGATACTTAAACAGTGATGATAATAATAACAGAATAGGTTTGAACTATTATTAATTACAGGATTCTAACTTATATTTTTGTAAGTTATTGTTAAACGAGTTTGAATGACAAAACAACTTTAACTCATCTACTCATTTCCTTTTATAGACTAATTATCTGGTTCTAATTAGTGAGGTTATTTGATTACCATTTCATATGTTATACTTGTTTCACTAGGCGAATTAGATTCATCTGTTAGCCTATTTTTAACCTAAGACTAATGATGGTTGTATTTACTTATATACTACTACTACTACTACACTATCTACTTATTTTGTTTTGAATGCATACAAGTGTTAATTATTACAAACATCCCAATGAATTACATGAAATCTAAGGCATGATAATTATAAAGTTAAAAGAAAAGCAGCATCAGAATTCATCCAAAATAGCTCATGAGACTTTCATTTCTTCAATAAACTTGTAATTACATTTCCCGAAAAGAGATTGTACCTGATTCACCAAAATAATCTTACGAGTCTAGGTCGGATGAAGAATAGTCAGTAATAGCAGCAATAGAGTTGTAGTAGAGTAGTAGACAAAGCAGCAAGTATAGCAGCAAAATAGAATCCAGAAAAGTTGAAGAACAATAGACTCTAATAGAACTCCGGATTTCAGCAAAGTTGAAGTCAGCTAGAATTTCAGTATCTAAAGCTTAGAATCATTTTTTCTTAATTTCAAAATCTGGACCAACCGAGATCAACCCCTTAATGTTCAACCAACAACCAACAACCCCTTTTTCAGGCTTAATTTGCCTATTTATAGAATGATTTGGGGTGAAATTTGAGGGGAAAATTCAAATAACTTATTTCTAATCCCCTCCCCTTTGTTTTTCAATGATTTACAGTTTAATCCCCTGAATTAGGTGTCGAAATGCCTTCCAACCCTTGCTGGAAGGTTCTAGGTAGTTCTTTTATGTTCTATTGAGGGTGTTTTACTAAGCTGCCCTCACTTGCCAAGTGTAATTTCAATTCTGCCTTTTTATTATGCCTATTCTATCCTTTATTTTGTAGTTAATTACAAGAATACTAGTTAATAAAGTGTTTTCTATCCCTATAGGCTATTAAATCCTCAATTATGCCATTTATTATTCCTTTTATACCCTTATTGTTTCCTTTTATTTACCCGACCTACTAAGGTCTGGGCAGTCTAGGTTTAATGCCTTATTTAACTAATGGCCAATGTCTTATAACTATTTATGACTTAGCCAGATTCAAACCCCAAACCCCTTTCAATCTTAGCCTCTTTTAACAGACCCAAGCTTATTTAAAATGAAGCCCCTTATTAATACTGAGTAACTAACCAGAAATAGGTTGCAAAATTAGCCACTTAACAATATAGACAATTCGCATCATTTCAGGAATAACCACCCTAACAAACAGGTTTCCTTTCAGGAATAATCAGACTTAATCATTTCAAGAATAGCCATATCTAGTTTAACTTTCAGAAACTAACCCTAGATCTCTACAGCTATAACCAAATCATAAAAGCATTATAGAATTCAGAATGTTCTAACAGACGACATCAGATTACAAATATAGACAATTCATGCTATATTGCACATATAGCCTTAATCGTAAAATCAATTTCCAATCAACTAGAACTCAGAGAGAAGTTTTGATAATGGTTGAATCCCAATTAATCAAAGCATAATTTCAGATAAGGTATGATGAACAAATCATATAAAGAAACCTATTTAATCATGATTCATGTGTAATAATCATAAAAATAAGTGCTAAAACAGAATAGGCATGTGTAAAGAAATAGAATAGATCTTAAGCATACAACGAACACAGGCTAACAAGAATCATCAAGAATCATTTACAGAAGGCAAATAGGCACAGAAAAAGAAGGGTAAAAAGAACTTAGCTTTCAGGATATTTTTTCCTTTCTTTTTTCTTTCTTTATTTCTTTTCTTTCTTTCCTTCTTCTTTATTTCTTTTCTCTTTCTTTCGTTATTTCCAGACCTTAGAAACTCTTGAAGACATGAAGTCTTCTGATTATTAAATCTTTCCGATGGGGCTTATTTTGGAGTTTTGGTGGGTAAGAGGGTGGTCTGGGTGTTGTTTGAGAGGTATTGGGGGTGGGGTTTGTTTTGAGTGCTCGCCGGAGTAGGGTTCCGGCGAGCTTCTTTGCAATATTCGAACAGTTCTGGCTTGATTCGAGGCCAGCCACCTAGATGAGGTGAAAGGCCTGTTTGAGGTGGTGTTATTGTGTAAAACTGGGAGCCTGTTTAGAGGTCGCCGGCTAGGGTTCCGGCGACCAGACTTTTAAGAAAGAAGGGGCTTTTGGTTTTCTGGGGGTTTCATGGTGGTTGTGGTGTATGGGAGTTAGTGTGAAAAGTTTGATGGTAGTTTGAGCCAGAGATGGCCATTGTTTCAGGCCAGTCCGTCCAGTCTCCATTAGAGACGAAGATGAAGAAGGCGGCTAGGGTTTGAGTCTGAAATATGTATATGAGTGTATATGCGTGTAATGAACGGGAGATGGGTGTCTATATACCCTTTTAGTCTCGTGTGATCCTGGCCTTTGGATCAACTGAGATCAATGGCCAGGATTGCTTCTCTTAAAACTGTGTCGTTTGGTTAAATGAGAGGTGGCCTTGTATTCGTTAGATGTTCAAACATGGACGACCAGGATTAATTGATAATGCTACGTCGTTTAGTTCTATATGAGACTTAAAACCATCCGTCTGATCATTCCATTGGACGGTCAAGATTAACTGCCTATATGGCGTCGTTTTATTTTCAATTAGGCCGCCTTATGTGATCTATTGGATTGAATTCATCAACGGTTAAGATTAAATTGCCCTACACGTCGTCGTTTGGTTTGAGCTTAAACGAACGGCCAGCTGATCTCTTGGGCTGTTACACATTTGGGCCTATATCGTTTGTACTTCAGCCCAATTTATTGTATTTTTGTATTTTTCCTTGTATTTTAATTATTTTCTTGGTATTTTCTTTTGTATTTGATTTTTCTCTTTTTATATTTATTTTCAATTGTTGCATTTCTTCTATTTTCCTATTTTTCCTGATTTTTCTAGTATTTTATGATATTTTTGCCATTTTCTTTTGTTTTTCCGGCATTTTTTGTATTTTTGTTGATTTTTTCTAATTTTCATATCTTTTGAGACATTTTCTAATTAATTCCTTTGTTGTTATAATTTCAAACATATTTTAACAACAAACACACAAGTATTTCAATTAAAAACACAACTACATATCAAAAATCTTGTTTTTATTTTTATATTGGAATTTGTTTGCTTAGGGCAAAAATCACGTGCTCACAGCTACCCCTCTTTGCTCGGGAACACGAAGAGTTTCAGTGCAAAGATAAGTGAGCAGTAATGAGAGATTTTTGCCCACTGGCATATTTCGTAAGAAGCATTTTGAAAACCTTTTGATCTCACCCTGCCTCAGAGGTTGCCTACATATCCAGGACTAAACAGGAATCAGGTCAGTGTAGTTCAGGAAGGTCTGGTAGTTTAAAACTACCAAGACTTGCTGTTGCTTCTATTGTTGCTATAATCACTGACTAACTCCTTGTTACACCGGGATAAAAATGAAAATAAAGAAGCTATTCTAAGCTATGATCTTCTGAATTACAATAAATCCTATCTATGACTTGTCTTCTTGCATGGTCTTGCTTTTCCATATCACATTTTGCTCTTTATTTGCATCTTTTTTTGTGGATTTTTGATTATTTCTTGTTTCTGATATACTGCTTCCATCCCTTCATGTGACTTCCAAATGTGTTTCTGACTTCTAGGTTGATACCTGTTTAAAAACAAAAAAAAAAAAAAACAAAGAAAACTTTTCCTCTGCCCCAGTGTGGGGTTTTCCATGTGTTATGGTGTTACTTATGTTAGAAATACAATTAAAAATGCAGAAATTATTCCCTTGTTATACAGGTGGGCGCCTGAACTAAAATTAAAAACGCAGAAATGTATTCCCTTGTTATACAGGTGGGCGCCTGAACAGAAATTAAAAATGCAGAAAGTATTCCCTTGTTATACAGGTGGGCGCCTGAACAGAAATTAAAAATGTAGAAAGTATTCCCTCAATATACAGGTAGGTGCCTGAACATAAATTAAAAATGCTGAATAGTATTCCCTTGTTATACATGTGGGTACCTGAACAGAAATTAAAATGCAGAAAAATATTCCCTCATTATCCAGGTGGGCGCCTGATGCATGAAATGAAAATGCAGAAAAATATTCCCTCATTATCCAGGTGGGCGCCTGATGCATGAAATGAAAATGCAGAAAAATATTCCCTCATTATCCAGGTGGGCGCCTGATGCATGAAATGAAAATGCTGAAAAATATTCCCTCATTATCCAGGTGGGCGCCTGATGCATGAAATGAAAATGCTGAAAAATATTCCCTTAGTTTGATAACTAGGGTGTGAGTTTTGGAAAGATAATACCTCCCTTGCTGTTTGGGTAGGCTTGAGTGAGTCCTCCTCTGCGGATTTCCCTTTTTATTGTTGTTTTTCTTTTTGATGTTTTCCTCTCACATTGGTCACATTCACTTTAAAGTGATTAGTGAGAATTATAATCTTTTGTCCCTGTCTAAATCAGTGAACAATCTTATTAGTTATAAAATAATGGTTAGCAACTAGCATTCTTGTTGGCCCTGCTTCCATCATCTGCATCTTCTTGTTTCATCCTGCTTTGCAGTCTACTGCCAGATTTCCCTTCAACTTCCTCTTCGTAATCCTCTTTTGCTTTCCTTTTTTGTTTCTTTTCTTTTCATTTTCCTTTGGACTTGATTTCCATCCTCATTTTTATTTTCTTTTTCCTTTGGCCTAGTGTTATTATGCCTCTTAACATGATAAACTGGTAGTTAGCTTTCAACGGGTAGCTGGTTTTGATCAATGAAATGCAGAAATATGAATTTGAAGGGGTAAGGGTATTTTGGAGTAGAGACAGAACTTATCTTGGTATAACGGCTGATTCCTCTGACCATGCCATGTATTTAAATTCCGACCCAGTCTGTCTAGTCGAATAGTTATTGTCTTGATTTCATCTTTTCCTTCAACCCAAACCTTCCTTATTTTTTGCTGTTTTTCTTCTTTCAACAAGATATTCCTTACTTTCGCGTTATGGTTCCCGTTAAGGTTTTCACCAATAAGACTCTCTCATTTATTCTCTCATCTCACGTTCGCCTTATGGTGCCCGTTAAGGTTTTCACCAATAAGACTCTCTCATTTTTATTTTCTCTCATCTCACAATCGCCTTACGGTGACCGTTAGGGTTTTCACCAATAAGACTCTCTCATTTTTATTTTTCTTTATTTTTGTTTTCAAAACTCCGGGTATTGTCCATGCCATGTTTCTCCTTATTCTTATTGTATCATCATTTTCTTAAAATTAATCAGAAGGTCTTTCTTTGGACTGTAATGTGGCTTTTGGATGGGTTTAGAAAGAAAGGTATAAAAGCTCAAAATTTATACGAGGGTTCAAAAATATTTACAACTCTCGGAATCATAAACATAACTTCTGTCCCAGTTTCAATTTTTGGGGAATCTTGGATTTTATTTACATCATGACTGAACCTCAGTGAGGCTGCTTACGTACCCTTTCGGGATCAAATCAGAACATAGTTCGGATCATATGATCACTTCATTGTTAATATTTGACTTTTCCCGATTTTCTATTTTTGTATGCATTCTTTTCTTTTTGTCTTTTTTCTTTTTTTCCCATTATTTTTCTTTTTTCTTTCATTTTTTTTCTTCTTTTTCTCTTTTTCTTTTCTTTTCTTTTCTTGTCCATAATTGATTCCGAGAGAGGGATATGAAAAACAATGCAATAAGGCTCAACAGGGGTATCAATGGATAAAGTGTTTGGATAGAGAATAAAATGCCTTCATCATTTCAATTTCAAAATTATGACAAATAAAATTGTACAAATGAAAAAGGAATCATACATAATATCTCTTGACTGCATCTGAGTTGATAGCAGTCTCTACACATTTCCTTTCAACATCTATCAAATATAAAGCTCTGTTGGACAATACTCGTGACACCATAAATGGCCCTTGCTAATTTGGTGCAAACTTTCCTTTTGCTTCAGCCCAGTGAGGCAAAATACGTCTTAGCACCAACTGTCCCACTTCGAATTTACGCGGACGTACTTTCTTATTGTATGCTCTAGCTATCCTTTGCTGATATAACTGTCCATGGCAAACTGCCGCTAACCTTTTCTCATCGATCGAGCTCAATTGTTCTAGTCGAGCTTTTACCCATTCATCATCATCAATTTCAGCCTCAATTATGATCTGAAGAGATGGTATTTCAATTTCTGCAAGTATGACTGTCTCTGTTCCGTACACCAATGAGTAAGATGTTGCACCGATTGAAGTACATACAGTTGTACGATAACCCATGAGAGCAAATGGTAATTTTCCATGCCATTGTCTTGACTCTTCCACCATTTTTCTGAGAATCTTCTTAATATTCTTATTTGCAGCCTCCACTGCTCCATTCGCTTTAGGCCGATAAGGTGTACAGTTACGGTGCAGGATTTTAAACCTTTGACATGCTTCTGATGACTGTTCAGATTTGCTCCATTGTCTGTGATAATCACCTTAGGAATTCCAAAGTGACAGATGATATTTGTGTGCACAAAATCCACTACCGTTTTCTTTGTCACTGCCTTAAATGTCTTCGCCTCCACCCATTTAGTGAAATAATCAATTGCTACCAATATAAATCTATGCCTATTAGATTCTGTGGGCTCTATTGGTCCGATGAAATCCATGCCCTAGGCAAAGAATGGCCACGGTGCTGACATTGTATGCAACTCATAGGGTGGGGAGTGAATCAAATCTCCGTGTATCTGACATTGATGGCACTTCCGCACATATCTAATGCAGTCACGTTCCATGGTTAACCAATAATATCATGCTCTCAGTATTTTCTTGGCCAAAATATATCCACTCATATGAGGTTCGCAAGCTCCTACATGTACTTCAGCCATAATTGTGTCAGCTTGCGGTGCATCTATGCACCTCTATAAACCAAAATCCGGTGTTCCTTTGTATACAACTCCTCCACTGAGGAAAATTCCATTTGCTAATCGCCTTATAGCCCTTTTACAGTCACCTGTGGCCTGTTCTAGGTACACTCCTGTCCTCAAATATTCTTTGATATCTTGATACCACGGCTCACCATGAAGTTCTTCTTCCACAGTGAAACAATACGCATTTTGATCATAAACTTGTATCTGTAATGGATCAATGTAAGCTCTATCTGGATGGTGCAACATGGAGGATAATGTGGCTAGAGCATCCGCTACGTCATTGTGCATTCTTGGGATGTGTTTGAACTCTATGGATTGAAATCTCTGAGATAATTCATGCAAACATTGTCAATAAGGTATCATCTTCAAATCCCTTGTCTCCCATTCTCCTTGAATCTGATGTATCAAGAGATCCGAGTCACCCATGAACAAAATCTCTTGAACACCCATGTCTATTGCCATTCTCAATCCCAATATGCATACTTCATACTTGGCCATGTTATTAGTATAGAAAAATTGAAGCTGAGCGGTAACGAGATAATGCTGACCCGTTTCTGAAATGAACACTGCTCCAATTCCGACTCCCTTGCTATTGACGGCCCCATCGAAGTACATTCTCCAGCCTGACTTATCATCTTTCTCTACTTCTTCAATGTTCATTGTCTCCTCATCAGGAAAATATGTCTTTAATGGTTCATATTCATCATCGACCGGATTTTCTGCCAAATGGTCAGCAACTGCATGTGCCTTCATTGCCGTACGAGTTACATAAATGATGTCAAACTCTGTGAGTAGAATTTTCCATTTAGCAAGTCTTCCTGTGGGCATAGGCTTCTGGAATATATACTTCAGTGGATCCATTCGAGATATCAAATAAGTGGTATAAGCCGACAGGTAATGTTTCAATTTCTGCGCAACCCATGTTAAAGCACAACATGTTCTCTCCAACTGAGTGTATTTTACCGCGTAAGATGTAAAATTCTTGCTAAGATAATATATTGCTTGCTCTTTCTTCCCTGTTTCATCATGATGCCCCAGTACACAGCCAAAAGAATTATCCAATACAGTCAAATATAGGATCAAAGGTCTTCCCGGTTCTGGAGGAACCAATACCGGAGGATTAGCCAGATATTCCTTAATTTTGTCAAATGCTTCTTGACATTCATTTGTCCAATTCACCGCAGCATCTTTCTTCACAATTTGAAAATGGACTCACAAGTCGATGTTAACTGAGCAATAAATCTGCTGATATAATTCAATCTGCCCAATAAACTCATCACTTCTTTCTTGTTCCCCGGCGGAGGCAAATTCTGGATTGCTTTTGTCTTTGACGGATCCAATTCAATACCATGCCAAATTACTATGAACCCCAATAAATTTCCTTACGACACCCCGAAAGCACACTTTGCTGGATTGAGCTTGAGATTATAACTTTGGAGTCTCTGGAAAAACTTTCTTAAATCCTTGACATGATCACATTGCTTTTTGGACATAATGATGACATTTTCCACATATACTTCAATCTCTCGGTGTATTATATCATGAAACATAGTGGTCATTTCCCTCGTATATGTAGCCCCGGCATTATTTAACCCGAACGGCATCACCCTGTAACAATATGTTCCCCAAGGTGTAATAAAGGCCGTATTTTCTGCATCTTCATCGTCCATCAGAATCTGATGATAACCTGCATAACAATCCACAAAAGAACCAATTTCATGCTTGGCACAATTATCGATCAATATATGGATATTGGCAATGGAAAATCATCCTTTGGACTAGCTTTATTGAGGTCTCGATAATCAACGCACACCAAGGTTTTTCCATCCTTTTTCGAAACTGACACAATATTAGCTAACCTGGTGGGATATTTAGTGACCCGTATGACCTTCGCCTCGAATTGCTTGTTAAATTCTTCTTTTATTTTCACGCTGATGTCCGTTTTAAATTTCCTTAACTTCTATTTTACCGGCCGGCATTCTGGATAAATGGGCAATTTATGTACCACCAAATCAGTACTGAGCCCGGGCATGTCATCATAAGACCAATCAAATATGTCCTTATACTTATGTAACAACTTGATTAAATCTTCTCTGAGGGAAGCCTCTAAATGTACACTAACTTTTGTTTCTCAGACATTCTCCTCACTTCCCAGATTAATAGACTCCGTCTCATTTATGTTCGGTTTGGGTTTTTCCTCATAATGACTCAAATCTTTACTAATTTCCTCAAGTATTTCCTCGTCCTCATATTCCACTTCATGTTCACTTTCAATTTCCTGTATAACTATTCGATTATCAAGACTGGACTGGGAATCCTTCATGCATGACATATCATTGGAATCAACAAATATTGAACTGCACAAAAGAAGAAAAATAAAATAAGGCAAAAATGGAGGAAGAAAAGAAATTGCATTTCATTGAATTTTCAAAAGGTAACAAGA
Source organism: Nicotiana noctiflora (assembly GCA_032618575.1). Taxonomy (NCBI): domain Eukaryota; kingdom Viridiplantae; phylum Streptophyta; class Magnoliopsida; order Solanales; family Solanaceae; genus Nicotiana; species Nicotiana noctiflora. The sequence goes on along the minus strand of JASVEL010011906.1, from coordinate 65,638 downwards.
GTTGGATACATCTGATTTGGCGGGATGTGGGGATACAATTTTAAAAACAAGACAACTTTTGGGGAATGAAATATTAAAAGCTAACTACCACAACTCCCTCATGATCGGAAGAGGAGTAGCTTCCCAGTTATTAAGCATAGTGTAGGGTCCCACAAATTGAACACCCATTTTGCATGTTCTTTCACCCGTCTCCAACACATTCACATCTTCAAATAGCCTCTCAAATCTTACTAGAAGTTCTTCAACCGGTTTTATCTCAGCACAGTTTGGCATAACAGTCGCCAGACGTCTCTGTGTACCAGGCCTGACAAAGGAGTTTGATAGTTTTGGGATAGGTTTTGGGAGGGACCACCCTTTCTTCTTCATTTTCTTGGCTCTCTGGATATCAGCAATGGTTGGCTCGAAACCCAAACCAAAAGTGTCAGTACTGCCCGGAAGGTGGATAGGCTGTGTTATACCTTGGAAAGTCGCTCCTAAGCCCTTTCCTGGAGAAAACCCATTATTTATCATTTCCTTGGCGACCATCAGTGTTGCAGGGGCCACCGTGGGTACTAGCATATTCTCTCCCTCAGATATTTTGTTCACCACCACGGTATCCATGACTTGGTACACCCACGGACCTTTATCTCCTTCAGCTTCCTCAAAAGGTGTAATAGTATTGGAAACATCATCTTCTCCGTGCACTATTATCTCCTGCTGCTCCCACTTAAATTTTACCATTTGATGCAAAGAGGATGGTACAACTTTCGCTGCGTGGATCCATGGACGTCCCAATAAAAGGTTGTATAATACAGCGACATCCAACACCTGAAACTCCATAGTGAAATCCACCGGTCTGATAGTAATCTCCAGTATGATATCCCCTACAGTGTTCTTTCCTCATCCATCAAAACCCCTTACATATACACTGTTCCGATGAATTCTTTCATGATTGACCTTTAACTTCCCCAAGGTTGACAGTGGGCAGATATTGGAACTTGACCCGTTGTCCACCAGAACATGGGTTACTACAGATTTTTCACACTTGACTGTGAGGTATAGTGCTTTATTATGCTCCGTTACTTCCTATGGCAACTCACTATCAGAAAATGTTATCTTATTTGTCTCAAAGATATTGTTTGTGATTTTCTCTAGATGCCATACTGAAATCTTCTCGGGCACATGGGCTTCATTTAAAATTTTCATCAACGCCTTTCTATGTTCATCAGAATGGATTAGCAATGATAACAATGAATTCTGCGCGGGCGTCTTTCTCAATTGCTCCACTATAGAATAGTCCTGAGCCTTCATCTTCTTCAAGAATTCCTCCGCTTCATCTTTAGTAACTACCTTCTTCACATGAGCCGGGTTTTCTTTCACCACTTTTGTCTTTCTCAGTTCTTCCGGGGCAAAGCATCGCCCTGAGCGAGTTGAACCATGAGTTTCTTTAATTTCTCCTTTAACTTCCTGCCCTTTATACATCACTGTAACCTTATCATAGTTCCACGGTATGGCCCTGGTATTCACAACTGGCATCTGCACCACTGGTTTGATAACCACCTGCTCTACAAAAGCTCCCTTCACGGTCAACAAAGGCTTCACTCCTAGTACTACTACTTTCACAGGCTCAATCACTGATGGCTTCTTTGTTGATAACTTAATTGACACTTGCTCCTTTTCAATTTCCCCCTCCACCTTGTTGTTCGCTTTAATCATCATCACTGACTGGGAAGGTTTTCTACAGCTCTCTCCCTGCTCCAACTCTATCATATGTGTCTCGTGATGTTTTGGCAAAGGATTCTGCGTGATATTGGGAGTTTCTGGATCTTGTACATCAATTCTTCTACTATCAATAATTTCCTGTATTGCGGACTCTAAATGCCAACACTTCTCTATATCATGTCCCGGTGCCCCGGAACAGTACTCACAACGGACTGATTGTTCTAGATTTCTGGGTGGAGGGTTGGGAATTTTTGGTTCAATAGGGCTCAACATCCCTAGTTCTCTCAAATGGTGAAAAAGACTGGTATATGATTCCCCTAAAGGAGTGAATGTTCTCTTCCTTTGGGCTCTATCACCTTTTACTTCTGAATCTGGATAGAAGTTAGGTTGATTTGGATTTCTGTATATTTTGGAAGGCGAATAGGCATTTTGTGCGTGGTAGACATTTTGTGGAGCTAGGGTACACCATGGATGTAGAGGCGGTGGGTAAGGTTGAGCATGTTGGACAGAAAATTGTGGACTGGTTGAAGGATAATATGGTGGAGGTGGATTATATGGTGCTGGTGGATATGGTTGGTATGGGCGAGGTTGATGATGATATGGGTTGGGGCCCCGAGACCATGATCTACCTTCAATGACTGCAACTTCTTCCTTCTTCTTTTTGCCAATCGACCCTCCGGTTCCAGTCCGTATCGCTTGGTTTGTGGCCTTGATGGCCGAGTAGCTCATGATCTTATTTGTCTGTAGCCCTTCTTCTACGAAGCTTCCCATCTTTACTACCTCATTAAAGGTTTTTCCAATTGCAGACACTAAATGGCCATAGTATGTTGGCTCCAAATCCTGTAAGAAGCAGTCCACCATTTCTCCTTCTTTCATTGGCGGGTCTACTCGTGCAGCCTGCTCCCTCCACCTGAATCCGTATTCCCAAAAGCTTTATCCGGGTTTCTTCTCCATCTTAGTCAACGACAACCTATTAGGGATAATTTCTAGATTGTATTGGAAATGGTTTGCAAACGATTGAGCTAACTCATCCCAGATGAACCATCTGGTATGATCTTGTTGAGTATACCATTCCAATGCCGAACCACTTAAGCTATGGCTGAAATAAGCCATGAGTAACACATCCCTTCCTCCTGCTCTGCGCATTTTACTGCAGTAACCCCTCAGATGGGTTACTAGGTCTCCGTGACCGTCATACATATCAAACTTGGGCAACTTAAATCCGGTAGGTAGCTGTACCTCCGGAAACAAGCATAGGTCTTTGTACGCAACACTCACTTGGCCTTCTAGCCCTTGAATGTTACAAAATGACTGCTCAAGACTTTTCATCTTACGGGCCATCTCTTCATGTTCTAGATTTCTGACAGGCTTTTCCTCTTCCGTCATGTCTATAAGCGGAGTGTAAGAATCCTGTTGCCTGAAAGTGGGTTCTGGAGGATAATAATGGGTGTCCAGAACTTGGAACACAGGTTCGCTAGAAGAGTTGTGTAAAGCAGCAGGTGGTGGTGCCACGTATACTGGAGCGACATGAGGTGGTGGTGGAGCTTGTTTAGACAAAGGTGGATGTGCTTGTGAGGTTGTAGCATAGTAATGCGAGTAAGTTGGATATGTGGAGGACGAGCTCATAGTAGGTGGTTCAGGATTTGGGTTCGGAGGAGGAATGTATGCTGGGTTGGTTGGGTAGGAAGGAAATGGTTGACCCCTAGACCAGGCCTGGTACATCTCTAACATCTGCTGTTTTAATTTGTACATCTCTTCTTTTATACTAGCTACGTCCATAACTTCTTCCTCTTGTACCGGATCCATAATTGTAGGCTCGATTTCCTGAGTTACTGCTTTAGTCATGACTTTAGAACGTGTATTATAGTTGTGATGTGCCAGAACGCCAGTTGCCAACTGAAAATCTGATACTCATCAACAACAAAACTTTTTAGTAGTTAGCTCATAAGGGATAAACATCACAAGTTCTAAAATCACAACTTTTGCCTAGTCATTATGCATCATCCCAACATTATTCGTCTTTAAACCACCAACTTTCTTTTCACTTTTGTTTTTATTTATTTTATTGCTTTTGTATTTATTTCTTTTTCGTCTTCTCTTTTTTTTTTCATTTTTGTTTTTCGTTCCTACATGTTTGCCTATCACCCAAGCAATTTGCATATAAAGAGAGAAAATAATGGCAACTTCTTTTGAATTTTCATTGATACTAAATCATCGGTTACAAATGATGTTGTACTACAAATGCAGAAAGAAAATACAAATACAAAATGCATGCCCTATGAATACATTAAAGCTCCTAGTGCCTGCGAGACATCGTTCGGTCTTGCCACGGGCCTATATACTAATCCACTTTGGAGTTTGTCCAGGACGGTCATTACTTGCTTTATAAAGAACATTACCGCTGATGTGAATGTTGATTAAGACATATCTTCGCACAATTGGCATTTCCTTATGATGTACTGAGTAATGTTGACAATTCTTTCCCTGATGACCCCTTTTTCCTGAAGCAACCTACCAATTTGTTCGGCACGAGCATCTAAGGTTTGCTGGTTCTTCTTTTGTAGTTGTTGTAGCTCCAATTCTAACCGAGCCATAGCCATGTAGAAATGTCCTCTCTCTACTTCAAACTCTTTGGTTTGTTTGCTACTTTTTACTTCGGCTGTAATGATCTTCTTCCTCAATCGAGCTACCTCAACATTATGTTCATCTTGTAACCGGTGAACCATTCGAACTCTTTCTTTAGCATTCTTGGCCAGTTGTTTACGAACCCCGACTAACTCATTTTCAGCTTTATCTAGATCAAAACTATAGTCATTCACTTTGCGCCGAAGATTTTCAATTAACTTCTCATCTCGGGCAAGTCGAACTGGGGTTTCGGCTCTTGTTTTCATCTTTGCAATTTGAGCTTTCAGGATTTCATTCTCTTTCCTCAGCTGTTTCTTTTCTCCAATCCGGCCTATAAGCTGCTTTCGAATTTGAGGTCTTGGAATTGTTTCTCCAACAAGATGATTCTAGCTCGGTACTCATTTTCTTTGGCCATCCAATCTTTTTGTTCCTTAGACTGCTTGACCAACTCTTGAATGTGAGGCCTATTCATTGGTCTCTCCTGCTCGACATCTCGGTGATACCATGCGGCATACCCTGGTGATACTTCTCCTCGAGCTCGATTTCCCACACAAGTGTCTATTCTCAGGCATTGGCATTCATTCCAGATCTGCAGAATCTTTGCTTCCGGGAATTGTCCGTCCGGACTAATTTCTATGGCTTGTAGGCTGAGGTCCCCATCTTTTGGTATGACCTGATATCTCCCGAGTTGCCTTAATACCCTGTACGGTGCATAAGGCTGGATGCTTTTAAGACCCATTATCAGAAAATGTGACCCTTCTGTTGGCATGCATATCACCTCGTTGAGAGGCAACCATCCGTATGCCCAATCAATCTAGCTAGCAGCCAACGATCACAAGTATGTGATCTAGCCTTTTGATCCTTCTGGCAACTTAACTTCTTTTGTTCTCATATAAAACTCTTCAATGCACATCTTTTTAGATGATCCGTAACTCAAGAACTGAGGGTGACGGCACAAATGTTCTATCAACCACATCTGGAGAAGTAAATTGCATCCCTCGAAGAAGTCATGCCCTGCTTTACAGGATGTGAGGGCACGGAAGATATCAACTGTTATCATCGATGCCAGTGTGCTATTGTCTTGCACAAGAAGAGTACTGGTAATCCCGGTGACTCTTATATCAATATTTCTATCTTTCCTCGGGAATATGACCAGTCCCGAAATGGCACCATGAAGGCGAATCGCCTATGTTCCTCCCACTTGACTCGGTTAGATTTACTGCAGAGTTTGTTCGTTGGGTTGTTTGTTCGTTGGGTTGTTAAATCCCCCAATATGACCATATCTGCGGTAGATGAAACTCATAGTACAAAACCCGTGAGCCAAAGTCTTCATTGTAAACGTTTCTTGCGATCTTTAGGGAATCGAGGAATCTATGCACTATAATTGCCATTGGAGCCACCAGATATTTGTCATTTAGGGGAACCTCGCCTTTCCCGATGTAATAAGCAATTTCTTCCAATGTAGGAGTGAGCTCAAAATCTGAGAAGTGTAGCACATTATGTGCAGGATCCCAACAAGCAGCGAGGGCCCGAATAATATCACCCCGGGGTATTATGTCCATCAACCCAGTAAGATCTTTCAGATATCCATTGACCGAAACCTATCTCTCTTGGCCCAGATCGTTCCACCATAACCGCAACTCCAAAGGGATTTTTTTCATTAGTGCAAAGGGTTCATTTTGTATTATGCTCATCATGCACATTTATTAAAGGCGATTTTATTCAAAAAGGGAAATTATTTTTCAAAGACAATTTTTCATTATTTTAAAAGAATTAGCCTTTCCATATTTGAAAACTTCAAGGCTATTATTTTAAAAAGGAAAAGAGATGACTTCAAAGCGGCCATTTTTGCAAAAATAGCCTTTCGGCGTCCTTTCGGAACATTCGGCTATTTCCAAAAACAACATCACTTTGATTTATCGAAAAGTAAAATTTGACATTTTTGGTCATTTTCTAAAAGGGGTGGTTGTACCCGTCAAGGGTTGCCTACGTATCTCACCTAGTAGCGAGACCAAACCTGCGTAGTTCGGTCAGATTATTTTGTGACCAATTATTTCAACAAAATTGTTTTACCTATTTTTCAAACTTTCTTTTCAAATTTTCGACAACGTTTCGTCAATATTTTGATACTTTCTATTCTAAAATTTTCTTTCTTTTTGTTTTCAGGAATTTAGCCGGTCCGCATAATAATCCAGGATAAATAAATGCAACATATAATATGCTCGGTCTTTGATTCCCGGGTCACCTGTCCTAGACGGACCTAACCACTGTGTTGAGTCCCCTAAGTTAGATATGATGCAAATAATTATCCTAAATATAGGCTCAATATCCTGATGTATTCATGGAGCTAGACTGTGTACCCGAGTGGACAACTCAGATCGAGGAGGGGGATACGTACCGGGGACCCGCGGGGTCGTCCGGCGTTGTAACTTATTCGGCCTCTATTTCTTATTAAGGGTATAACACTAACAGAAAGGGGAGTCTCAACCAGTAAGCACATCCCCGGAGGTGAGAAGAGAAGGGTTTTCGGCACAATTTTATATATACAATTCACGTTGTATCAAGGCGGTAAACATGTAGCACATTGATCAAAGCATATAACTAAATCAAATAATATCAAGAACGACAATTTAATCGAGCTCGAATTCTTAAACCCTGAACCTAAGTTCTGGGTTGCTTATCCCCAGCAGAGTCGCCAGAGCTATCACACCTCCCTTTTTACTACCCTTTTCCGAAGAATAAGGTATACTCCGTTAATTACTAATATACCCTGGGATAGGATATAATAATAACAATAGGGAAAGAGTTTTTCCACTTTATTTTAGAGTCACCACTTGGGAAGATAATGGTGTCCCAAGTCACTGGTTTAATCCCGAATCCAAGGAAATTGACTCTGTTTCAGTCCGCAAAACTAGAAATCCGGATAAGGAATTTTGTTAACCCGGGAGAAAGTGTTAGGCACTCCCGAATTGTGTGGTTTTAGCACGGTCGCTCGACTGTCGTTTTTGATTTATTTTGATTTCTTTATATGCTTTTACAAGATGTGAATGTCCCGTTTTGATATTTTAACAACTTGCGACGTTACGTAAACACATTTCGGATCACACTACAACTAGTACGCCTGTGACTTTAATACATTTCAGCTTCGCTGGGATTTGAGATTTGAGTCACATAAATGTGCACTCGTATTTAGGAATGTATATTTTTAATCGTGCCTATAACGTCTACGTCTTATTATCTTTAGGAAAGACCGTGAAATTCGCTAAACGGTCTTCTCGAGTCTAATATTCTTATTAAAGTTCATACGGGGGCCCCGCGTGTTTTCATTTTTATACGAGGCTCATCCCGTTATTTTATAAGTCTAATCCCATCAAATATTATATTCGCTATTTTTGCTTTTTCTCCTAATTATGCTATAGCTTCTTTTTTTGGTATTTTTTATGAATTTGATATTATTACGTCCAGGCCAATTATCCATTTCCAGACCTAGACTTGTAGACTGTATTAACAATCTAATACACATAACTGGGCTTCTGAAACCCAGTATATACATGTATCATTATTCAGAGGCCCGGAAGTATAATCAATTAAATATGGGCCAGTGTTTTTGATTAGGCCCAGAACAGGCGGAAAAAATGTAGAGTAGAATTGAAATTTCATAACAATCAAATAGACATTCATTAGACAACAAAATAAATCAACAAAAGTCATTTTCATTTCATAAAGTTCTGGAATACATGTTTATCAATACTAATTGTGGACTCTAATCACTAATTAAAATTTAACAGGATACTTAAACAGTGATGATAATACTAACAGAATAGGTTTGAACTATTATTAATTACAGGATTCTAACTTATAGTTTTGTAAGTTGTTGTTAAACGTGTTTGAATGAAAAAACAGCTTTAACTCATCTACTCATTTCCTTTTATTGACTAATTATCTGGTTCTAATTAGCGAGGTTATTTGATTATCATTTCATATGTTATACTTGTTTCACTAGGCGAATTAGATTCATATGTTAGCCTATTTTCAACCTAAGACTAATGATGGTTGTATTTACTTATATACTACTACTACACTATCTACTTATTTTGTTTCGACTGCATACAAGTGTTAATTATTACAAACATCCTAATGAATTACAGGAAATCTAAGGCATGATAATTATAAAGTTAAAAGAAAAACAGCTGCATAATTCATCCAAAACAGCTCATGAGACTTTCATTTCTTCAATCAACTTGTAATTACATTTCCAGGAAAGAGATTGTACCTGATTCACCAAAATAATCTTATGAGTCTATGTCGGATGAAGAATAGTCAGCAATAGCAGCAATAGAGCAATAATAGAGTAGTAGACAAAGCAACAAGTATAGCAGCAAATAGAATCCCAAAGTTCAGTAGTTCAGCAAATCAACAACTGGAATTGAAGATCTCAAATAGAATCCAGCAAAGTTGAAGAACAATAGACTCTAATAGAACTCTAGATTTCAGCAAAGTTGAAGTCAGCTAGAATTTCAGTATCTAAAGCTCAGAATCACTTTTTCTTAATTTCAAAATCTGGACCAACCGAGAGCAACCCCTTAATGTTCAACAAACAACCAACAAACAACAACCCCTTTTTCAGGCTTAATAGAAGCCTATTTATAGACTGATTTGGGGTGAAATTGTGACGACCCAAAAGGTCATCACTTATTTTATTAATCATTTCGAGCTTCTGAGGCCTTGAAAACCTCATTCTATGTTGCCTCGAATTATGTGCACGATTCGGGCATGTGGACGGAAAGTTTTTATGTTGAAATATATGAAAAATATGAGAAATTTGAAGAATTTTGATATTAATATTGATATGGTTGACTTCGGTCAACATTTTTGGTAAACGGACCCGGACCCGAGATTGGATGGTCCCAAAAGGTCCGTAGGAAAATATGGGACTTGGACATGCGTCCGGAGTCGAATTCTGAGGCCTAGAGCCCAAGTTATGAATTTTTATGTGAAATTGTTTTTGATGTAATTGTTAAAGGAAAATGAATTAAGTGACCTTAGTATCGGGCTCGTATTTTGGTTCCGACACCCGGTACAAGTCTTAAATATTATATATGTGCTTTCTGCAAAGTTTGGTGACATTCGGTAGCCGTTTGATATGTTTTGGACCTTGAGTTCCAAGTTTGAAAGTTTTGAAAACCAAAAGTATGAAAATCATGAACTTAAGGCTTGATTTGATGAAAACGATGTGATATTGGCGATGTGATCGCACGGACAAGTTCGTAATGTGTTTTGGATGTTGTGTACATGTTTGGTTTGGAGCCCGGGGGGCTCGGGTAAAGATTTGATAGGTCGTTGGATCAATTTCTGAATTTTTGCACTGCTGGTTTTTCACCCAGCTGTTGGCTTCGCAATTGCGAAGTATTTCTCGCAATTGCGAAGGTGACGAATCAAGGCAGGGTTCGCAAATGCGAGCCCTTGATCGCAAATGCGAAGGGCGTCCAGGATGGCTTGGGTTCGCAAATGCGAACAAAACCTCGCAAATGCGAGGCCTTCAGTGTTAAGCCATTCTTCGCAAATGCGAAGAATTCTTCGCAAATGCGAAGGCCGCTCAGCCCAGCCTTGTTCGCAAATGCGAACAAATGTTCGCAAATGCGAAGGCCCCAGATTTGCCTTGGCTTCGCAAATGCGAACAAAAGTTCGCAAATGCGAACTTCCCATCCTTAGCTTATTTTTCAAACTCCAGATTTTGGTCGGGGTTCGCAATTGCGAACCCATGTTCGCAAATGCGAACACAGAGACCTGTAAATCACGATTTCCAGCTTCATTCTTCACATTTCACAACCCAAAAACGCCCATTGGCAACTCCCTCTTCTTCAAAACAATTGTAAGTCACTTTTTACTTAATTCTTTCAATTCCTAACAACATTAAACATGTTTTTCAATAGAAATAAAAGGTTTTCATGGTAGAATTTCTTGTTTTTAGTAGAATATAGGGTTTTTCATGAATTGGGAAATTGGACCTCGAATTAAGGTCCGATTTTGAAAAAAATCATATACTTGAACTCGTGGGGGGATGGGTAACCGGATTTTGGTCCGAACCCCGAGTTCCGACCATGTGGGCCCGGGGTCGAAATTCACTATTCCGGGGAGAATGTTGTAAAAGTTGTAATTGGCCTTATGAATTAGTTTGTTGAGTAGTATTGATGATATTAAATCAATTGTGTATAGATACGATTGGATTGGAGCCAAATTTGAAAGGAAAAGGCATTGCCACGGATTGAATTGTTCGTAAACATTCGAGGTAAGTGTTTGTTCTATCCTAGCTTGAGGGAATAGGATTATGTGCTATGTGTTATGTGATCGAGTGCGGTGTAAGGGCTATGGTGACGAGAATCCATACTCTGGTGTCTAGCATGATCGTGAGTCGTTGTTAATACTTGTTGTGGGACATATTTGAATATAAATTGTTCAACCCTTGCCGGGTTGTAGAATTGTTATTGTTCTCCCTTGTCGAGACTTGTTGTGAAGATGATTATTGATTGCCCTTTTGGGACGGTTTATGATTTACTGTTTCATTCTTTGCCCTTAACTGTGATTGTTATCTAGGTGAGGAAGAGTGATAATGCACGAAGGGTGATGTTGTGCCTTGATTTATTGTTTATGCACGAAGGTTAATGCCGTGTCTTGTTATTGATTATGCACGAAGGTTAATGCCGTGCCATGTTATTGATTATGCACGAAGGATCATGTCGTGCCTTGTGATTGAACCATGTAAGAAGGACCATGCCGTACCATGGATGTGAGGATGAGAGTAAAAGTACGAAGGGTGATGCCGTGCACTTTATTTTCTTATTTTGTGAGGATGAGAGTAAAAGCACGAAGGGTGATGTCGTGCAACTACTTGCTATTCCTTGACTTGATATTACTCGTTTTTCCATTATACTTTGTTTTCCCTTGTGTACTTGTTAACTATTGTTAATTGTTGAGTTCATTTGAGATATTCCTTATTGCGTTATATTTGGTTATTCTCATTATTTTGTGGTATACATATATATGAAAACTGCACAGGTTTATGTGGGTGTCTGGTCCTAGGCTTGTCACTACTTCGCCGGGATAGGCCAGGCACTTACCAGCACATGGGGTCGGTTGTGCTGATACTACACTTCTGTGCGTTTTTGCACAGGTCCAGGTTACGATCAGGAGCAGCAGCAGCAGTAAATCGATTGCGTGGGAGTTGATCATATTTGAGACCGAGGTAGCTTGCGGACGTCCGCAAGCCCGGCGTCTCTCTCTTTATTTATGTTATTAGCTGTAGTCTCTTTGTTCCGAGACAAACAGAATTATGTTATATTTCCTTCAGACTTTTATGTGTAGTATTCAGTAGTAGTTCGTGAGTTGGTGACTCCACGTCTTGGGTAGAGGATTTCAGTATGGTTTTACCTTGAAACTGCTTATTTCTATTTCGATAAAGTCTTCCGCACTTATTTAATTAAAGTTATGGTTTTGTTGATAAATTAATTATGAAATATTATTAAAAACAGGATAGTATGAATACAGTGGCTTGCCTAGCTACCACAAGTAGGCGCCATCACGATCCCGATGTTGGGGGAAAATCCGGGTCGTGACAGCTGGTATCAGAGCTCTAGGTTACATAGGTCTCACCACTCACGAACAAGCTTAGTAGAGTTTGAGAGGTAGGTACGGAGACGTCTGTACTTGTCCTCCAGAGTCTATTGAGTTAGGAAAGAGTCTCTCATTTGTTCTTTCTTGTCGTGCGACTTGTTCCCCAATTACTGATTGAATTTCTATTATGTCCTTTCGCAGATGGTAAGGACACGCGCTTCTTCGTCCGCTGACCAGCAGCCCGAGCCCCAGGCAGCTCCCGTGAGGGGCAGGAGCCAAGGCCGTATCAGAGGCCGAGGTAGGGGTAGAGCTCAGCCCCAAGCAGCTATTCCCGAGGTGGAGCCTTATGTTGAGATTGGCGAGGAGGCTCCAGTCCCAACAGCTCTAGTGGGCCCAGGAGAGGCTTTATTTACCCCGAATCTTCGGGAGGCTTGGGTCAGGATAGCGGGATTTATGGACAGCATTGCCAGAGCAGGTTTATTATCGGTTGCACCAGCCGCTTCTTAGGCTGGAGGAGTGGCCCAGACTCCTACTGCTCGTACTCCGGAGCCAGTAGCTCCTCAGCCTCAGGCACCAGTGGTTCAGCCAGCTGTGGCCACACAGTCAGGTACCACGGCTCATGCCGGAGATGGAGCGACCATGACTTCTGATTCTTTATGGAGACTTGATCGGTTCTCCAAGCTGTTTACCACTACTTTCAGCGGTGCCACATCAGAGGATCCTCAGGATTTCTTATTCAGTTGCCATGAGATTCTCAAGACTATGGGGATCGTGGAGTCCAATGGAGTTGACTTCGGTACATTCAGACTTTCAGGATCCGCCAAGACTTGGTGGAGGGATTATTGTTTGACTCGACCAATAGGGTCCCCGGCTTTATCATGGGATCAGTTTGCAGAGCTATTTCTGGAGAAGTTTCTCCCTGCTACTCAGCGGGATGCACTTCGGAGACAGTTTGAGCGCCTCCAGCAGGGCACTATGACGGTCACTCAGTATGAGATGAGATTTGTTGATTTGGCACGTCATGCAGTGGTGATACTTCCCACAGAGCGGGAGAGGGTCCGCAGGTTTATAGATGGGCTTAATCAGCCAATTAGACTCGAGATGGCTATGGGCGTGGGGAGTGACATATCATTTCAGGAGGCAGCGAATGCAGCACACAGAGTTGAGATGGCTCTTGCTCGGGGAGGTGGTTATTCTTCAGACAAGAGGCCTCGTCATTCAGGCAGGTTTAGTGGTTCTTCTTCTGGTGGCAGAGAATCTTTTGACAGAGGCCAGTCTTCCAGGCCTTTCCATTCCGCCCTTCGGGCTTCACAGGGTGGACCAGGTGATCGTGGGTTTCGTGGGCATTATTCAGATCAGCCTCCTATTAATGCTCAACCTCTTCAGAGTGTTCGTGGAGGCCATTCAGGTCATCAGGGCCAGCGGCCCTATCAGTCTAAGAGTTTCTACGGTTGTGGTGACCCAGGTCATTTTATCAGGAACTGCCCTCGAGCAACGGGCAACTCTCAGCAGCGGGGTCCTCGTCCTATGATTCAGGCCCCAGCTGACCCTCAGCCTGCCCAGCCAGCCAGAGGCGGGGGTAGAGATTATAGAGGTGGAGGTCGAGACCGTAGAGGTGGAGACCGTCCAGCCAGAGGTAGAGGTCAGCCAGTTGATGGTCATCCTAGAGACGCAGCTCAGAGGGGAGGTGCAGATCCCCGATTCTATGCTTTACCAGCTAGGCTAGAGGCAGAGGCATCAGATGCCGTGATTACAGGTACTATTCTTGTGTGTGGCAGAGGTGCTTCAGTATTATTTGACCCTGGATCTACAATTCATATGTGTCTTCCTACTTTGCACCGTATTTGGCCGTGCCCAGCTATGCTCTGGATATTCCAGTTTATGTGTCTACACCGGTGGGTGAATCCATTATAGTCGACCGGGTGCATCGTTCGTGCGTAATTATATTTGGGGGTCTTGAGACCCGTGTTGATCTGTTGCTTTTGGATATGGTGGATTTTGATGTCATATTGGGGATGGATTGGTTGTCCCCATACCATGCTATTCTAGATTGTCATGCTAAGACTGTGACCTTGGCCTTGCCAGAATCACCCCGACTAGAGTGGAAAGGTACCTCCAGCCACTCCGTTCGCACTGTTATTTCCTATGTTCAGGCTCGACGCATGGTCGAGAAGGGGTGTCTAGCTTATCTGGCTTATGTTCGTGATTCCAGCGCAGAGGTTCCTTCCATTGAGTCAGTCCCTATTGCACAGGAGTTTCCTGAGGTTTTTCCTTCAGACCTGCCGGGCATGCCACCCGACGGGGATATTGATTTCTGTATTGATCTGGCACCGGGCACTCAGCCCATCTCTATTCTACCCTATCGTATGGCCCTGCCGGAATTAAAAGAGTTGAAAGATCAGTTGCAGGACCTTCTTGAGAAGGGCTTTATCAGGCCCAGTGTTTCCCCCTGGGGAGCACCTGTATTATTTGTAAAGAAGAAAGATGGCTCGATGCGGATGTGTATTAATTACCGGCAATTGAACAAAGTGACAATAAAGAATAAGTATCCACTGCCGAGGATTGATGATTTGTTTGATCAGCTCCAGGGAGCGAGGGTATTCTCAAAGATAGACTTGAGGTCAGGCTACCATCAGCTGAAGATCAGGGCGGCTGACATTCCTAAGACAGCCTTTCACACTAGATATAGGCATTATGAGTTCTTGGTCATGTCCTTTGGGTTGACCAATGCCTCAGCAGCATTCATGGAGTTGATGAATCGGATATTCAGGCCTTACTTAGATCTGTTCATGATAGTCTTTATAGATGACATCCTGGTATACTCCCGCAGCCAGGAAGAGCACGAGCAGCACCTCAGAGTGGTTCTTCAGACTCTGAAAGATAATCAGCTAAATGCCAAATTTTCGAAATGTGAGTTCTGGTTGAGTTCGATAGCATTTCTGGGTCACATTGTATCAGTGGAAGGTATTCAAGTGGACCCAAAGAAGATTGAGGCAGTCCAGAATTGGCCTCGACCAGCTTCGGTGACCGAGATCCGGAGTTTCTTGGGATTAGCAGGTTACTACCGTTGATTTGTAGAGGGGTTTTTTTCTATTGCAGCCCCGATGACCAGGTTGACCCAGAAGAGTGTCCAGTTCCAGTGGTCAGAGGAGTGTGAGGCGAGCTTTCAGAAGCTCAAGACAGCCTTGACCACCGCACCAGTGTTGATACTACCTACAGGTACAGGGCCTTATACAGTTTATTGTGACGCATCTCGTACGGGGCTTGGAGCGGTATTGATGCAGGATGGTAAGGTTATCGCTTATGCTTCGAGGCAGTTAAAAATACATGAGAAGAATTATCCGATACATGATCTTGAGTTAGCAGCAGTGGTGCATGCCTTGAAGATCTGGAGGCATTATCTATATGGTGTGACGTGTGAGGTATACACTAATCACAAAAGCCTACAGTACTTGTTCAAGCAAAAGGAGTTGAATCTACGACAGCGGAGATGGTTAGAGTTGCTAAAAGACTATGATGTTACTATCTTATATCACCCGGGTAAGGCCAACGTGGTGGCCGATGCATTGAGTAGAAAGTATGCCAGCATGGGTAGTCTTGCATACATTCCGGTCAGTCAGAGACCATTAGCTCTAGATGTCCAGGCCTTAGCCAACCGGTTCGTGAGATTAGACATTTATGAGCCTAGCAGGGTGTTAGCCTGCACGGTCGCTCGATCTTCTCTATTAGAGCGTATCCGTGAGAGGCAATTTGATGATCCTCATTTGCGTGATTTGAGAGATACGGTACAGCGGGGAGGTGCCACACAGGTAAATCTAGATGATAGGGTATTGAAATTGCAGGGTCGAGTTTGTGTGCCCAATGTCGAAGGAATTCGAGAATTGATCTTAGCGGAGGCCCACAGTTCACGGTATTCCATTCACCCGGGCGCCGCGAAGATGTACCAGGACTTACGGCAGCACTATTGGTGGCGCAGAATGAAGAAAGATATCGTTGCGTATGTCGCTCGGTGTTTAAATTGTCAGCAGGTGAAATATGAGCACCAGAGGCCTGGTGGTGTATTCCAGAGGATTGAGATTCCCGAGCGGAAATGGGAGCGGATCACTATGGACTTCGTTACTGGACTTCCTTTAACTCGGAGGAAATTTGATGCTATTTGGGTCATTGTTGATAGGCTGACCAAGTTAGCACACTTTATTCCATTATCCGTCTCCTACTCGTCAGAGAGGTTAGCGGAGATTTACATTAGGGAGATTGTTCGTCTCCATGGAGTGCCAGTATCTATTATCTCTGATCGGGGTACGCAGTTTACCTCGCGGTTCTGGAGAGCGGTCCAGCAGGAGTTAGGCACCCAGGTTCGGTTGAGTACAGCATTTCATCCTCAGACGGATGGCCAGTCCGAGAGGACTATTCAGATTCTAGAGGACATGCTTCGAGCCTGTGTTATTGATTTCGGAGGCTCGTGGAACCATTTTCTGCCATTAGCAGAGTTCGTCTACAACAACAGCTACCAGTCTAGTATCCAGATGGCCCCGTATGAGGCATTGTATGGTAGGCGATGTCGATTTCCAGTTGGATGGTTTGAACTGGGAGAGGCTCGGTTGTTGGGTACAGATTTAGTTCAAGAGGCCTTGGATAAGGTCAAGACTATTTAGGAGAGATTGCGTTCAGCTCAGTCCAGATAGAAGACTTATGTGTATCGTAAGGTTTGAGATGTAGATTTCATGGTTGGTGAGCGTGTATTGCTCCGAGTGTCGCCGATGAAGGACGTGATGAGATTCGGGAAGAAGGGAAAGCTCAGCCCTAGGTATATCGGTCCATTTGAAATTGAGGGGTGGCTTACAGACTATCTTTGCCGCCTAGCTTATCAGCCGTGCATCCAGTTTTTCATGTATCTATGCTTCGGAGATACCACGGCGATCCCACTCATGTATTAGACTTCAACACTGTCCAATTGGACAATGATCTATCTTACGAGGAAGAGCCGGTAGCTATTCTAGACCGATAGGTTCGACAGTTGAGGTCGAAGAGCTTCCTTCCGTACGTGTGTAGTGGAGGGGTCAGCCTCCTGAGGCTTCGACCTAGGAGTCCGAGTCTGATATGCGGAGTCGTTACCCTCATCTATTTCCTGACTCGGGTACTTCTTTCTTTTGTCCGTTCGAGGACGAATGGTTGTTTTAGAGGTGGAGATTGTGATGACCCAAAGGGTCATCACTTATTTTATTAATCATTTCGAGCTTCTGAGGCATTGAAAACCTCATTCTATGTCACCTCGAATTACGTGCACGATCCGGCATGTGGCCGGAAAGTTTTTATGTTGAAATATATGAAAAATGTGAGAAATTTGAAGAATTTTGATATTAATATTGATATGATTGACTTCGGTCAACATTTTTGGTAAACGGACCCGAACCCAAGATTGGATGGTCCCGAAAGGTCCGTAGGAAAATATGGGACTTGGACATGCGTCCGGAGTCGAATTCTGAGGCCTAGAGCCCAAGTTATGAATTTTTCTGTGAAATTGTTTTTGATGTAATTGTTAAAGGAAAATGAATTAAGTGACCTTAGTATCGGGCTCGTATTTTGGTTCCGACGCCCGGTACAAGTCTTAAATATTATATATGTGCTTTCTGCAAAGTTTGGTGACATTCGGAAGCCGTTTGATATGTTTTGGACCTTGAGTTCCAAATTTGAAAGTTTTGAAAACCAAAAGTATGAAAATCATGAACTTGAGGCTTGATTTGATGAAAACGATGTGATATTGGCGATGTGATCGCACGAACAAGTTCGTAATGTGTTTTTGATGTTGTGTACATGTTTGGTTTGGAGCCCGGGGGCTCGGGTAAAGATTTGATAGGCCGTTGGATCAATTACTGAATTTTTGCACTGCTGGTTTTTCACCCAGCTGTTGGCTTCGCAATTGCGAAGCATTTCTCGCAATTGCGAAGGTGACAGATCAAGGCAGGGTTCGCAAATGCGAACCCTTGATCGCAAATGCGAAGGGCGCCCAGAACTGTTTGGGTTCGCAAATGCGAACCAAACCTCGCAAATGCGAGGCCTTCAGTGTTAAGCCATTCTTCGCAAATGCGAGAATTCTTCGCAAATGCGAAGGCCCTCAGTCCAGCCTTGTTCGCAAATGCGAACAAATGTTCGCAAATGCGAAGGCCCCAGATTTGCCTTGGCTTCGCAAATGAGAATAAAAGTTCGCAAATGCGAACTTCCCATCCTTAGCTTGGTCGGGGTTCGCAATTGCGAACCCATGTTCGCAAATGCGAACACAGAGACCTGTAAATCACGATTTCCAGCTTCATTCTTCACATTTCACAACCCAAAAACACCCATTGGCGATTTTTCACGAACTCCCATTTCTTCAAAACAATTGTAAGTCACTTTTTACTTAATTCTTTCAATTCCTAACAACATTAAACATGTTTTTCAATAGAAATCAAAGGTTTTCATGGTATAATTTCTTGTTTTTAGTAGAATATAGGGTTTTTCGTGAATTGGGAAATTGGACCTCGAATTAAGGTCCGATTTTGAAACAAATCATATACTTGAACTCGTGGGGGGATGGGTAACCGGATTTTGGTCCGAACCCCGAGTTCCGACCATGTGGGCCCGGGGTCGAAATTCACTATTCCGGGGAGAATGTTGTAAAAGTTGTAATTGGCCTTATGAATTAGTTTGTTGAGTAGTATTGATGATATTAAATCAATTGTGTATAGATACGATTGGATTGGAGCCAAATTTGAAAGGAAAAGGCATTACCACAGATTGAATTGTTCGTAAACATTCGATGTAAGTGTTTGTTCTATCCTAGCTTGAGGGAATAGGATTATCTGCTATGTGTTATGTGATCGAGTGCGGTGTAAGGGCTGTGGTGACGAGCACCCATACTCTGGCGTCTAGCATGACCGTGAGTCGTTGTTAATACTTGTTGTGGGACATATTTGAATATAAATTGTTGAACCCTTGCCGGGTTATAGAATTGTTATTGTTCTCCCTTGTCGAGACTTGTTGTGAAGATGATTATTGATTGCCCTTGTTGGGACGGTTTATGATTTACTGTTTCATTCTTTGCCCTTAACTCTGATTGTTATCTGGGTGAGGAAGAGTGATAATGCACGAAGGGTGATGCCGTGCCTTGATTTATTGTTTATGCACGAAGGTTAATGCCGTGCCTTGTTATTGATTATGCACGAAGGCTAATGTCGTGCCATGTTATTGATTATGCACGAAGGATCATGCCGTGCCTTGTTATTGAACCATGTACGAAGGATCATGCCGTACCATGGATGTGAGGATGAGAGTAAAAGTACGAAGGGTGATGCCGTGCACTTTATTTGCTTATTTGGTGAGGATGAGAGTAAAAGCATGAAGGGTGATGCCGTGCAACTACTTGCTATTCCTTGACTTGATATTACTTGTTTTTCCATTATACTTTGTTTTCCCTTGTGTACTTGTTAACTATTGTTAATTGTTGAGTTCATTTGAGATATTCCTTATTGCGTTATATTTGGTTATTCTCGTTATTTTGTGGTATACATATATATATGAAACTACACAGGTTTATGTGGGTGTCTGGTCCTAAGCTTGTCACTACGTCGCCGGGATAGGCCAGGCACTTACCAGCACATGGGGTCGGTTGTGCTGATACTACACTTCTGTGCGTTTTTGCACAGGTCCAAGTTACGATTAGGAGCAGCAGCAGTAAATCTTTTACGTGGGAGTTGATCATATTTGAGACCGAGGTAGCTTGCAGACGTCCGCAGGCCCGTCGTCTCTCTCTTTACTTATGTTACTAGCTGTAGTCTCTTTGTTCCGAGACAAACAGATTATGTTATATTTCTTTCAGACTTTTATGTGTAGTATTCAGTAGTAGTTCGTGAGTTGGTGACTCCACGTCTTGGGGTAGAGGATTTCAGTATGGTTTTACCTTGAAACTGCTTATTTCTATTTTGATAAAGTCTTCCGCACTTATTTAATTAAAGTTATGGTTTTGTTGATAAATTAATTATGAAATATTATTAAAAACAGGATAGTATGAATACAGTGGCTTGCCTAGCTACCACGAGTAGGCGCCACCACGATCCCGATGTTGGGGGAAAATCCGGGTCGTGACAGAAATTTGAGGGGGAAATTCAAATAACTTATTTCTGATCCCCTCCCCTTTATTTTTCAATGATTTACAGTTTAATCCTCTGAATTAGGTGTCGAAATGCCTTCCAGCCCTTGCTGGAACGTTCTAGGTAGTTCTTTTATGTTCTATTGAGGGTGTTTTACTAACCTGCCCTCACTTGCTAAGTGTAATTTCAATTCTACCTTTTTATTATGCCTATTCTATCCTTTATTTTGTAGTTAAATACAAGAATACTAGTTAGTAAAGTCTTTTCTATCCCTATAGACTCTATTAAATCCTCAATTATGCCATTTATTGTTCCTTTTATACCCTTATTGTTTCCTTTTATTACCCGACCTACTAAGGTCTGGGCAGACTAGGTTTAATGCCTTATTTAACTAATGGCCACTGTCTTATAACTATTTAAGACTTAGCCAGATTCAAACCCCAAACCCCTTTCAATCTTAGCCCCTTTTAACAGACCCAAGCTTATTTAAAATGTAGCCCCTTATTAATACTGAGTAACTAACCAGAAATAGGTTGCAAAACTAGCCACTTAGCAATATAGCCAATTCACATCATTTCAGGAATAACCACCCTAACAAACATGTTTATCCCTTTCAAGAATAACCAGACTTAATCATTTCAAGAATAGCCATATCTACTTTAACTTTCCGAAACTAACCCTAGATCTCTACAGCTATAACCAAATCATAAAAGCATTATAGATTTCAGAATGGTCTAACAGACGAAATCAGATTACAAATAGAGCCAATTCATGTTATATTGCACACATAGCCTTAATTGTAAAATCAATTTCCAATCAACTAGAACTCAGAGAGAAGTTTTGATAATGGTTGAATCCCAATTAATCAAAGCATAATTTCAGACAAGACATGATGAACAAATCACATAAAGAAACCTATTTAATCATGATTCATGTGTAATAATCATAAAACCCTAAAAATGCTAAAACAGACTAGGCATGTGTAAAGAAATAGAATAGATCTTAAGCATGCAACGAACACATGCTAAGAAGAATCATCAAGAATCATTTACAGAAGGCAAATAGGCATAGAAGAAGACGGGTAGGAAGAACTTAGCTTTCAAGATCTTTTTTCCTTTCTTTTTTCTTTCTTTCCTTCTTCTTTATTTCTTTTCTCTTTCTTTTGTTATTTCTAGACCTTAGAAACTCTTGAAGACTTGAAGTCTTCTGATTATTAAATCTTTCTGATGGGGCTTATTTTGGTGTTTTGGTGGGTAAGGGGGTGGTCTGGGTGTTGTTTGAGAGGTATTGGGGGTTGGGTTTGTTTTGGGTGCTCGCCGGAGTAGGGTTCCGGCGAGCTTCTTTGCTATATTCGAACAGTTCCGCCTTGATTCGAGGCCAGTCACCTAGATAAGGTGAAAAGCCTCTTTGAGGTGGTCTTATGGTGTAAAACTGGGAGCCTGGTTCATAGGTTAGAGGTCGCCAGCTAGGGTTCCGGCGATCGGACTTTCAAGAAAGAAGGGGCTTTTGGTTTTCTGGAGGTTTCATGGTGGTTGTGGTGTATGGGAGTTAGGGGTGAAAGGTTTGATGGTGGTTTGAGCCGGAGACGGCCATGGTTTTAGGCCAGTTTGGCCAGTCTCCATTAGAGACGAAGATGAAGAAGATGAAGAAGGCGGCTAGGGTTTGAGTCTGAAATGTGTATATGAGTGTATATGCGTGCAATGAACGAGAGATGGGTGTTTATATACCCTCTTAGTCTCGTGTGATCCTGGCCTTTGGATCAACTGAGATCAATGGCCAAGATTGCTTCTCTTAAAACTGTGTCGTTTGGTTAAATGAGAGGTGGCCTTGTATCTGTTAGATGTTCAAACATGGACGGCCAGGATTAATTGATAATGCTACGTCGTTTAGTTTTTTATGAGACTTAAAACCATCCTTCTGATCATTCCATTGGACGGTCAAGATTAACTGCCTATACGGCATCGTTTTATTTTCTATTAGGCCGCCTTATATGATCCGTTGGATTGAATTCATCAACGGTTAAGATTAAATTGCCCTACACGTTGTCGTTTGGTTAGAGCTTAAACGAACGACCAACTGATCTCTTGGCCTATTACACATTTGGGCCTGTATCTTTTGTACTTCAGCCCAATTTATTGTATTTTTGTATTTTTCCTTGTATTTTAATTATTTTCTTGGTATTTTCTTTTGTATTTCATTTTTATCTTTTTATATTTATTTTCAATTGTTGTATTTCTTTTATTTTTCTATTTTTTCTCATTTTTCTGGTATTTTATGATATTTTTGCCATTTTCTTTTGTTTTTCCGGTATTTTTTGTATTTTTGTTGATTTTTTCTAATTTTCATATTTTTTGAGACATTTTCTAATTAATTCCTTTGTAGTTTTAATTTCAAACTTATTTTAACAACAAACACACAAATATTTCAATTAAAACACACAATTGCACATCAAAAATCTTATTTTTATTTTTATATTGGAATTTATTTGCTTAGGGCAAAAATCACGTGCTCACAACTACAGATCGTCACAAGGTCTCAAACATGGCTTACAACCCCCAAATATATCTATCATAGTGTGCGTTTCAACCGCCAATATAATATCATTCATATTCGGGATGGACCAAGTCTCAATCCCCAGTTATAACCAATCCCGCACCTGCCTTGGCGTGCCAACCACGAACTAATAGCGTCACAATGAGCTAAGCCGGGGTTTCTAACCCTCAGGCTATTGAATACACTAACTACTCACCTCTAGCCGGCCGTGGACTCGTCCGCGATGTCTTTTCCCTTTGAATTTTCCGCCTCGTGCATCGAATCTAGTCAAAACCACAACAATTACATCAATATGGATCAAAGAAACATGACCCAATCAAATTTACTTGAAAAACGCAATAATACACGAAGTTGGTAAAACCCGAGCCGGGGCCCACTTCTCAAAAAATTTCAAAAATCATACCAACGTATTCCTCGTCTCGCCACGAGTCGGTGCATATAAATTTTATCGAAAACGGAGTCCGTTTGACCCCTCAACTTCCACTTTTATCTTTCTTAATTCCAAAGCCTTAACCACAACATTTTTCACTTAAATCCTCAATTTTTGGGCATTTTAATATATGTTTTTGCGTTATAATAACATAATTCAAGTTTAGGAACCCTTACCTGATGAATTCCGACTTTTTCTTGTTGAATACCCTCGCAATTCGTCTCTCCCCGAAGTCAAAAGTGTGTTTTTGAACTCTGAATTTTCGATACACTGTTCTCATTAAATCACTGACGATTTCCGCTTCTGCGGAAATTTACTCGCTTAGGCGAGGCCGGTTCTGCGGAATTTATGTCGCTTCTGCGGCTTTTCAATAAGGGTCAGGACCGCTTCTGCGGCCCAAATATCGCACATGCGAGACCGCTCCAGCGGTTCTTTGTCCGCTTCTCCGGAAATCCCTCGCCGGCCAAATCTCGCTTCTAGGGAGCCATACCCAGCCTCTCCTCGTTGCTTCTGCGTTCAAATGGCCATATCTCCGGAACCGCTTCTGCGGTCCTATTTTTGCAGATGCGAAAATACCAGAAGCCAGAATCACAGACATGTTATAACTTCAAAATTTTCCCGTTTAACCTCCCGAGGCCCCCGAGACATCAACCAAAAGCACAAATACATCACATTACTTCATTCAAACTTGCTCGTAACATAAAAACACCATCATAAACATTAAATTATCGAATTCTCACGGATTCAAGCCTAAGTTTCATTAAAACTTCCAAAACTAACATTTGATCTAAAACCCGACCTAAACACCTCCGAATGACCTATAATTTTGCACACATATCCAAAATCACCTAACGTAGCTTCTGCAACTCTCAGAATTTCATTCTGAGCCCCAGATCAAAATCTCACCTACTGTTCCGATTTCACCAAAATTCAACCTTAGCCAATTCAAGCCTAAATCTACACCGGACATCCGAATTCGATTCCGATCGCTCTCCTAAGTCATAAATCATCCCCCGAAACTAGTTGAATCATCAGAAATCCATTCCGAGCTTTCTAACTTATCGATCAACATTCGGTTGACTTTTCCAAACTATTTTTCTCATAACGAGGTTTATTGCCTCATTTCTATCTAACTTCCATCTGATTTGCTTCTAACTCTCCAAACACATATAATTTAGCATATTAAAGTATAAAATGAAGAAAACGTGGTGATATCTCCCGTAACGACAGGTTGGGTCATTACAGGTGGTTTGGTTAGCTTCAAGAGATGAATTGTGACCTCAGAGTGCGATCGAAATTTAATTTGGAGGTCCGATGTAGAAATAGGCTTGAATTGGCGAAGGTTGAATTTTGGTGAATTCCGGTTGTTAGGCGAGATTTGGATCTGAGGGTCGGAATGGAATTCCGAGAGTTGCAATAGCTTTGTTAGGTGATTTAGTCGGGTTTTTGGTTGAATGAGAATTTTGAAGGTTGTAGTTAATCTTAAGCTTTGATTTGATGAAAAGGGACGAATTTGATGTTATCGATAGTAATTTTACGGTTCGAGCAAGTTTGAATGAGGTAATAGATCATATATGTGTTCTTGGTTGAGGTCCCGAGGGCCTCAGTGTGATTTCGGAAGGTTAAACGAAAATTTTGAAGTTTTGCAACAGGTCTGTTTTTAAAGCTTCTGATATTTACACATGCGAAAATTGGACTGCAGGAGCGGTTCCGCAGATGTGGCTGATTGATTGCAAAAACGGTCTGAAGGAAGGGCTGGAGTTTTCACAAAAGCAGAAGAATTCCGCAGGAGCAGACATCGCAGAAGCGGTCTAGGTTCTTGAGTTGAGACCGTATAAGCGGTCGAGGTAACCGCAGAAGCGGCTTCTACAAATGCGGTTTAAGACCGCAAAAGTGGTCGTGTGGGTTAAGTGAAACCGCAGAAACGGTGTAAAGGCCACAAAAGCGGTTCCCCCCAGAAGTGGTAGCGCGACCGCATAAGCGAAAATATCAGAGGGCTTAAGGAAATCAGTGTTAACAAAATTCAGAAGTTAGAAACTATTTTAGACTTTAGGAAAGAGGTGATTTTGGGCGATTTGGAGTGGATTCGAAGGGGATTCCATCATGTATGAATTTATAGCTTCGAATAATATTGTTATGGTGTAAAATCTGAAAATTCATGAGATTATGGCTAAAAATCAAGAAATTAGGGCTCGGAGAAACAACACTAAATCTAGGATTTGAGGGGCCATTTGTGGTCCGAATTAGGAGTTCTTGGTATGTACGGACTCGTGGAGAGGCAAGGAGTCCGAAAATATGAATTTCGGAATTTTTTGAGATGTGGGCCCTGGGCTCGGGTTTTTGCCAATTTCGTATTTTTGAGTATTTTTTGAGTTCTTTTGATTGGGTTATGTCCCATTAGCACATTGTAATGTATTCCTTATGGGTTTGAGCAGATTCGACGCGCGAAGCGGTTAATTCAAGAGGAAAAGGCATAGCGAACTAATTACGCGACCGATTTGAGGTGAGTAACAGATGTAGATGATGATCAGAGGGTTTGAAACTCCAGTATATCACACTGTGACACTATGATGAGGCGAGACACATACTCTACAGTGAGTGCGGGGTTGATTGTGATTGAGGACTGTAAACTAGTATGACCGAATGATGTTGAACTATATTATTGGCTTGAAATTAGCCGATAAACTTCATACTTGGATGGTTATTTGGATCTCGCATGGATAGTTATAGATGTTCCCATAACGTATAGCATGCTTCCTAATATTTGTCCTAAATTGAATATTGTGTCGAAATGGCTAGTAAAATTTTAAGGTTTTAAATACCTAATTATAATTCTTATAATTAAAACAAAAAATGGTAAGTGTGATTGTGCATTCATGACTATGCATGGATTGGGTTTGCACGTCGCAGCGGGTGTGAATTATATTGCGCTTGGGCTGTAGGAGCCCCTCTGGAGTCTAAACCCCCACAGTGAGCGCCGGGTACCCATGGATCAGGCTACGCGCTGTAGTGGTCATGTGCATTGCATTTATGCATCGATATATATATATATATATATATATATATATATATATATATATATATATATATATATATATATATATATATATATATATATATATCGTTGTATCTGTCTCTATAGGTTATTACACTGTTAAATGTGTATGCGTGCTGGTTTTAGCTTCATATTGTCGCATATTGGGAATTCCTACATTCAAGCCATTATACATGTCTATTACCACTGAGTTGGAAGTACTCACTTTACTCCCTGGACCATGTGTGCAGATCTAGTTACTTTAGGAGCTAGCTGAGTTTACTGCTGACTTCAGAATTTCATTCGGAGTTGTCGAGGTAGCTGCCTGACGTCCGCAGGACCCGACTCTCCCCTATCCCATGTTATTTGATTTTCACAGTATTTCAGACTATGTATTATTGCAGTCTTATTATACTGTACTGTTAGAGGCTCTAGACTCATGAACCCCAGCTCTTTGGGAGGTTTCTCAGTAATATTGGGATATTCAGCTTGTTTATTTTATTCAGCTAAAACTTATAGCTTCACTACTGCTAAAGATATTTAAATTAATTAGTTTTGAGCTTCATGCCCGGGTTGAGAGTGGAAATGGTCGGGCTTGCCTAGCAATTGTGTTGGGCACCATCATGACCGGGATTTGGATCGTGACAAGTTGGTATGAGAGCCTAGGTTACTAGGCCTCATGAGTCATGAGCTGGTTAATAGAGTCTCGCGGATCGGTACAGAGACGTTTGTATTTATCCTTGAGAGGCTACAAAACCTTTAGGAAACACTTCATATCCTTGAACTCTTGTCGTGCGGCTTTGTTGTTCCGAGAACTAAATTTCTTTATTCTATTCTCTCGCAGATGGTGAGAACTCGTGCTACCGGACGTGGCGGACGAACACCATTACCACCTGCTAGAGGCCGTGGGCGCGACCGTGGTCGTGGTCGAGATAGGTAAGCAATGGTAGTACTAGTTGACCCACGAGTTTCCCATATTCAGGACCAGCCTCCAGTTGTTGATGCTTCAGCAGCATCTGGTCAGGTACCGACAACGCCTTTCGTGATTTCTGGTCTTCAAGAGGCTTTAGCTCAGATGTTATCTGTCTGCACTTGTATGGCTTAGGTAGTTTCAGCCTCTACTATCGAAGCTACTTCTCATATTGGGGGTGATTATCAGACTCCCGTGGCCTACACACCCGAGCCAGTTATACAGGTATTACAAACACCAGAGGCAGCCATAGTTCAGCCAGTTGCACCGGTTGCCCCAATTGAGCCAGCTGCACTAGCCCCAGGGTATATTGTTCCGGTGATGCCAGATGACGAGCAACATCGGTTAGAAAGGTTTGGTAGACTTCAGCCTTGGAAATTTAGCGGTACTGAGGGTGAGGATGCCCGAGAATTTCTAGACAAGTGTTAGAGAATGCTTCGCACTGCATGGATATTAGAATATAGTGGGGTATCTTTTACCACATTTCAGTTCTCAAGGCCAGCATTTACATGGTGGGAGGAGTTTGAGAGGCGTAGGCCTGCAAGAGCGTTACCCCTTACTTTGCAGAAGTTCTCCACTCTCATTTTGGAGAAATATGTACCGCAGTCTTGCAGAGAGGAGCTGGCCGACAGTTTGAGTGGTTAGTCCAGGGTGATATGACAGTGACCTAGTACAAGTTGAAATATATGCAGTTGGATAGACATGCTACATGGATGATCCCGACAGATCGAGAAAGGATCAGGAGGTTCGTGGATGGCCTCAACTATTCGACTTGCATTTTGATGACTAGGGAGAGGGTGGTAACAACTTCATTCGAGGAGGTAGTTGATATAACTCGTCAGATTGAGGCAGATCGTCGCCGAGAGCATGATGAGAGGGAGGCTAAGAGGCCTCGAGGTTCAGGTAGCTACAATGGTGCTCCATATAGGGGCCAGTTTCAGCAGGGCAGAGGTCATTCTTTCAGGCCTCATCAGACAGGTCGCCCAGAGTACAGTGAGGCTACTTTCGGCTGTGGCCATCAGGGATATCAGCAGGGCCAGTCTTCACTCAGTGCCCTTCCGGCCCAGAGTTCTACTCCCGCCTCTTCGGTTCAGGGTTCATCTGCAGCGAGGGGTTCTCATCAGTCCTCTTCTCCAGCACAGGGCAGATACTATGAGTGTGGTGAGTTTGGCCACCTAAGGAGACAATGTCCTCGTTTTCATAGTAGTCGGTCTCAGTAGAGGGATCAACCCTCCTCTTTTACTCCATCTTCAACACCATCCTAGTCATGTAAGGGTGGAGGACAGTCAGCTAGGGGTTGCCCTAGGGGCGAAGATCGATCTAGTGGTGGTCAGGCACAATTCTATGCGCTTCCAGATATGAGAGACGCTGATGCATCCGACGCAGTTATCACATGTATTATCTTAATTTGACACATGGATGCTTCTGTTCTATGATCCCGGGTCTATATTCTCTTATGTATATTCATACTTTGCTCATCATTTGGCTACGACCCATGGTTGTCTTGCCTTGCATGTGCATGTATCTACCCCGGTGGGTGATACTATTATTGTGGATCACGTATTTCGATCTTGTCTTATTACTATTGGGGGTCTGGAGACCCGAGTTTATTTGTTATTGCTAGATATGGTAGACTTTGATGTGATTCTGGGTATGGATTGGCTATCTCCGCACCATGCTATTCTGGACTGTCATGCTAAGATAGTTACGTTGGCCATTCTGGATATTCCGAGAACTGAGAGGCGAGGTTCGACTGATTATGTTCCCAGTAGGGTAGTCTCTTTCTTAAAGGCCATACAGATGGTTGAAAAAGGATGCTTATCATATTTGGCAATTGTGAGGGATGTGGGAGCTGAGACTCTTATTATTGATTCTATTCCAATTGTGCGGGATTTTCCAGATGTGTTTCTAGCAGAAATGTCGGGCATGCTGCCGGACAGGGATATTGATTTTGGTATTCATCTGCTGCCGGGAACTCATCCCATCTCTATTCCTCCTTATCGTATGGCACCTGCTGAGTTAAAAGAATTGAAGGAGCAACTTTAGGAACTCCTAGATAAGGGGTTCATTCGCCCGAGTGTGTCACTGTGGGGTGCACCAGTCTTGATTGTGAAGAAGAAGGATATCACAATGAGAATGTGCATTGATTACAAGCAGCTGAATAAGGTGACAGTGAAGAATAAGTATCCACTACCCCGTATTGATGATTTGTTTGATCAGCTTCAGAGAGCGAGGGTGTTGTCGAAGATTGATATTCGTTTGGGTTATCATCAACTGAAGATTAGGGATTTTGATATTATGAAGATATATTTCAGAATGAGACATGGGCATTATGAATTTCTAGTCATGTCGTTTGGGCTAACTAATGTCCCAGCCGCATTCATGCACCTGATGAACAGTGTGTTCCAGTCGTATCTGGATTCATTTGTTATTGTGTTCATTGATGATATTCTAGTGTACTCGTGTAGCAAGGAGGAGCGTGCTCAGCATTTGTGAGTTGTATTACACAGATTGAGGGAATAGAAACTCTATGTAAAGTTTTCCAAGTGTGAGTTTTGGCTTGGATCTGTGGCTTTTCTGGGACACGTGGTGTCTAGTGATGGTATTCAAGTTGACCCAAAGAAGATAGAGGCGGTGCAGAGTTGGCCTAGATTGTCTTTAGCTATGAAGTTCTAGAGTTTTCAAGGTTTGGCAGGGTATTATCGCCAGTTTGTCCAGGGATTTTCATCTATTTCTTCGTCCCTGACCAAGTTAACGCAAAAGGGAAAACCGTTTGTATGGTCGGACGAGTGCGAGTAGAGCTTTCAGAAGCTCAAGGCAGCTTTGACCACAACCCCAATGTTAGTATTGCCATCGGATTCAGGGTCCTACACTGTGTATTGTGATACTTCAAGAGTTGGGATTGGTTGCGTGTTAATGCATGAGGGTAAAGTTATTGCTTATGCTTCTCGACAGTTGAAGTCTCATGAGAAGAACTATCCTGTTCATGATTTAGAATTGGCTGCCATAGTACATGCCTTGAAGATTTGGAGGCACTATC
The DNA here is from genome assembly GCA_032618575.1 of Nicotiana noctiflora. Taxonomy (NCBI): domain Eukaryota; kingdom Viridiplantae; phylum Streptophyta; class Magnoliopsida; order Solanales; family Solanaceae; genus Nicotiana; species Nicotiana noctiflora. The sequence goes on along the minus strand of JASVEL010011906.1, from coordinate 35,548 downwards.
TATATGGTGTATCTTGTGAGGTGTATACCAACCATCGTAGTCTTCAGCACTTGTACAGAAGGACCTAAATTTGAGACAGCGGAGATGGCTTGAATTGCTCAAGGATTCCGATATTACTATCTTATATCATCCGGGGAAGGCCAATGTAGTGGATTATCCTTTGATCCTAAAGGCAGTTAGTATGGGCAGCTTGGCGTATATTCCAGCTGGGGAGAGACCCTTTGTAGTTGATGTTCAGGTGTTGGCCAATCAAATGATGAGATTGGATATTTCAGAGCTGAGCTGGGTGTTGACTTTTGTTATTTCTCGGTCTTCCTTATATGACCGCATTCGTGAGCACTAGTATAATGATCCACATCTACTTTTCCTTAAGGACAAAGTCCAGCATGATGATGCCAGGGATATGACTATTGATAGTGATGGTGTGTTGACAGTGTAGGGCCAGATTTGCGTGCCTAATGTAGATGGGCTTCCGGATTTGATATTAGAGGAGGCCCAAATTTGAAAAGTACGATGGACATGGAGACCCCATAGCCCACCTGAAGAGATATTGCAACCAATTGAGAAGTGTGGGAAGAAATGAAGAATTACTAATAGCTTATTTCGGGGAAAGCCTATCGGGAGTAGCATCTGAATGGTTTTGGGATCAAGACGCATCTTGTTGGTACGTCTGGGATGACCTGGCACGGGCCTTTATCAAACAGTTTCAATACAATATTGACGTCACCCCAAACATCATTTCCCTTTCTAAACTGAAAAAGAAACCAACTGAAAGTTTAAGGGAATATGCCATCAAATAGAGAGAGCAGGCAGGTAGAGCCAAGCCACCCGTGGATGATCACGAGCTGGCCACTATTTTCCTTTAGGCTCAAGAGCCAGATTACTTTCATAACATGATATCTGCAGTTGGTCAATCCTTTCAAGAAATAATCAAAATGGGAGAAATGGTGGAAGACGGTCTTAAGGCAGGCAAAATTATAAGTCAAACAACTCTCAAAGATGCAGCTCAGATTGTTCAAAGTGAATTTGGTGATGCGAATGGGAGGGATGAAGAAATCATGATGATATTAGGGTCGAGAAGAGGTCTTATGAGAACATCTCGAAGGTATATGCAACCTCATTAGGTTTTCCATGGCCCCCTTAATCATTACTACCCACCTCAGAACCCTCCATACTTTGTTGATCCAGTCCAACATGTTGCCCAACCCTCAAATCATCCAAGAAAGCGAGCAAGAACATTACAAAATCTCCACCAACCTCCGCAAAGTTTCCAAGCACCTTATAACCCAATTCCAAGCCAGGGGTATGGAAGGGAACAAAGGTTGAAAGATAATTTTACACCAATAGGAGAGTCCTATGCAAGCTTGTTTGAGAAGTTAAAACAACATGACATGATTGCACCCATTCCTCCAAATCGGGTGGACCGACGTGCGAGAAGCTTTGACTCATCTAAAAGGTGTGAATACCACTCCAATGCTCTGGGGTACGATGTTGAAAGTTGTCGGGATTTGAAAAAAGAGATAGAAAGAATGATTCAGGAAGGAATAATTGCGGTCCAGGACAGTGGCATCTAGAACATTGCACAGAATCCTTTACCTGCACATGACGGAGGACATTTTGTGGAAATGATGCCCGGTGATGTGGGGGATGAGAATTTTCTTGGGAAATTGTCAATTGAAGTGGAAGATATTGAAACAGATAATGGTCTTCGCAACATTAATACAGAACTCAGTGGCTAAAAAACCATGCTTAGTAATTGGGAAGGTGCTCCATGTCTTGGTGTTTTGGTGGTTTATTTTGTTGTCATTTCTGTTGTGCGGGTTATTTCAGGGATGTAATCTAGACATTGTCTTGAGAGTCAAAAACCTTCTATCTTTCCACTTTGCTTTGTTTAGTAATAAAAATTGTTTAGTGTCGTCTAGGTTTGTAATTCTAGTCTAGTCTGTTCATTTAGTTGTTCATCTTGTTGTTTCAACCTATCAGTTTAATACAACTCTCCATTTCCCGTTCTAATCATTTTACAATTTTTCTCATATTGATTTTAGTGACATGACATGCATACAATTCTCGGCCTGATTTTATAAGTCAATTTGGCAATGAAACAATGTTGAAGATGTAAGGATACTCGGATGAAACAAAAATTTATTGGAATTTGTGAAGCCTGAACCAAATGAAACTAAAAATAAAGCATAAAGAAATGCCTTCGAAATGCATCTTGATTCATCGGTTTAAAAACAAAGGCAAGAGTACCCCAAGGCTAAAGGGACCATTCATGATATCGAGATTGTTGCCCAATGGCACTAAGAATCGGCAAATACAGAAGGCAAATATGTGAATCAGTCGAAAAGTGTTTAACTGTATAAATTTCTACTTGGTATGTTTTGAAGATTGGAATGACGAAGGCATTTCGTTCGGCTATCCAAACACTTTGTCCATTGTTACCCTTTTGAGCTCTATTATATTTTCTTTCATATACCTCTTTCGGAATCAAAAACAAAAATCGAAGATTGAGCGGGGAAATCAAATGTAGAAATAAAAGAAAGGAGAAAAGAAGAGAAAAAGAAAGAAGAAAAGAAGAAAGAAAAAAAGAGAAAAGAAAAAGAAAAGAAAAGAAAAAGAAAAGAAAAGAAAAGAAAGAAAAGAATGTTAAGAAAAGAATAATGGGAGGAAAAGAAACTTCGCAATAACAAATGTAGTTATTTGAAATACATCTGACTTGATCCTAAAAGGGTACGTAGGCAGCCTCAATGAGGTTCAGTTACGACAGAAATAAAATCCAAGTTGTCACAAAAATTGAAACTGGGGCAGAAGTTATGTTTTTATGATTCCGAGAGTTGTAATTGTTGAAACCAAGCTGTGAATTTAAGCCTTTATACCCTTCTTTCTAAACCCATCCTAAAGCCACATTACGGTCCAAAGGAAAGACCTTCTGATTAAATTTAAGGAAGTGACAATGCAATGAGAATAAAGGAAAACATATCATGGACAATACCCGTGAGTTTGAAGATGGAAAATATAAAAACAAAATAAAAATGAGAAAGTATTATTGGTAAAAACCCCCACGGACACCATAAGGCGAATGTGAGTTGAGAGACATAAAATGAGAGAGTCTTGTTGGTGAAAACCCTCACGGGCACCATAAGGCGAGCAAGTTTGAGAGAAAATAAAATGAGAGAGTCTTATTGGTGAAAACCCTAACATGCACCATAAGGAAAACGTGAGGAATGATTTGGTGATATGAAAATGGCAAGTCAAGAAAGGTTTTGTTTGATGAAAGGAGAAATCAAAGTCAGCAAGGATTTGGTTGCACAGACTGGGTTGGATATCCAAATGCATGGCATGGTCAAAGGAATCAGCGTTCCTACCTAGATAAGTTTTGTCTTTTACTTCAAAAAAAAAATATCCCTATCCCTAAATTCAGGGTCATTGCATTTCATTTTATTTGCTCAAAACCCGTTTACAAGACATTGCCAGTTGAAAGCTAATTACCAGCTTCTCATGTTGGATGGCACAATGATACTGGATCCTTCAAAGGACAGGAAAATAGAATAACACATGGCGATCATATAGCCAAAGGGAATAAAAGAGAAGGAGAAACAAAATGGGATTACAATGGAAGAATTGGGAAAACAATCAGGAAAATACGGCAAAGCAGTACAAAGCAAGATGAGGCAGATAGAAGAAGCAACGCCAACAAGAATGCCAGTTGCTAACCATCATTTTATAACTGACAAGTTGTTCGCTGATTTGGATATGGACAAAAGATTCAAATTCTTACTAATCACTTTAAAAGAGAATGTGACCAATGTGGGAGAAACAATCAAAAACTAAGTAACAATGGAGGAAGGAATCCACGATGGGGGAATCAATAATCAAGAACCTACCTGAATAATGTGGGAGGTATTACCTTTTATCTTAAAAGCTTAAAATATTACACCCAGTTATCAAACTGAGGCAGAATTTCTGCATTTTTAATTTTCGCACTCAGGCGCCCACCTAGATAACAAGGGAATACTTTTTTGCACTTTTAATTTCTGCCTCAGGCGCCCACCTCGATAACAAGGGAATATTTTCTGCATTTTAAATTTATGCATCAAGCGCCCACCTGGATAGCAAGGGAATACTTTTCTGCATTTTTAGTTTCTGCATCAAGTGCCCACCTGTATAATAAGGGAATACTTTCTGAAAAATAAAAGTTTTCTTTTCTAACACCCACCTGGATAACAATGAAATATTTTCTGCATTTTTAATTTTCGCACTCAGGCGCCCACCTGGATAATAAGGGAATATTTTCTGCACTTTATTTTTTGCACTCAGGCGCCCATCTGGATAACAACGAAATATTTTCTGCATTATTAGTTTTTGCACTCAAGCGCCCACCTGGATAACAATGAAATATTTTCTGCATTTTTAATTTTCGCACTCAGGCGCCCACCTATATAACAAGGGAATATTTTCTGCACTTTAATTTTTGCACTCAGGCGGCCATCTGGATAACAACGGAATATTTTCTGCATTATTAATTTCTGCACTCAGGCGCCCACCTGGATAACAAGGGAATATTTTCTGCATTTTAAATTTCTGCACTCAGGTGCCCACCTGGATAACAAGGGAATATTTTTCTGCATTTTTAATGTTTGCACTCAGGCGTTTACCTGGATAACAAGGGAATACTTATCTGTATTTTTTAATTTTCGCACTCGGGCGCCCACCTGGAAAACATGGGAATACTTTTCTGCATTATTAATTTTCGCACTCAGGCGCCCACCTGGATAACAAGGGAATACTTTTCTGCATTTTTAATTTTCGCACTCAGGCGCCCACCTGGAAAACAATGGAATATTTTTTGCTTTTTTAATTTCTGCACTCAAGCGCCCACCTGGATAACAAGGGAATATTTTTTGCATTTTAAATTTCTGCACTCAGCTGCCCACCTGGATAACAAGGTTTTTAGTTTTTGCACTCAGGCGCCTACGTGGATAACAAGGGAATACTTTTCTGCATTTTTAAATTTTTGTGCTCAGGCGTCCACCTGTATAACAAGGGATTACTTTTTCAAAATAGAAATTTTTCTTTAAATTCTTAAATTTAATAGTATGATATGCCTAGTCACTATACCGGGGAAGAATTTTTTTTCTTTGGTTGTTTATATTGTCGTAAGCAGGCGCTCACCTGAAAAACAAGGGAATACATTTTAAAAGAATCACAAATAGGAGTCCACCTGGAAAATAGACACATATTTTGAATTGAAATGGTTGAACATCATCAAGGCAACAACAAGAATGCCGTTGGAAGAGTACAAAATACAAATTCAAGGCAACAACAAGAATGACATTAAAAGAATACAAATTCAAGGCTACAACAAGAATGTTGTTGGAAGGATACAAGATGCAAGTCAAGGCAACACATGAACAAGTTGGAAGACATAGATAGGATTTTTGTAATTCATAGACCATAGCTTAGGCTAGTTTCGTTTATTTTTTATCATGGTGTAATAAGGGGTCAGTCAGCAGTAACAGCAATAACGATAGCAACAACAATAAGATCATAGTCCCTGGTAGTTTCAACTACCAGACATTCCCGAACTACACTGACCTGATTCCTGTATAGCCCAGGATATGTAGGCAATCCTTGAAGCCAGATGCGGTCAAAACTTTAAAAAATGCTTCATACGGAATATGCAAATGGGCAAAAATCCCTCATTACTACTCACTTGTCTTTGCACTGAAACTCTTCGTGTTCTCGAGCAAAGAGGGGCAGCTATGAGCACGTGATTTTTGCCCCAAACAATTAATTCCAAAATAAAAATACAAAAAATGATTTTTGATTGAAATTGGTTTGATTACTATATAGAAAATATCAGTGCTTGTTTTAATTGTTGAAATAAAATGAAAGAAATTTTAAATGAAATACAAAATGAAATTAATTGAAAATATAAAAAGTTATAAGGCAATTACTAGAATATTAGAAAATCAAAGAAAAAATACAAAATTTGAAAATCAAAGAAAAACACATTAGTATAAATATACAAGGAAAATAAGTCTAAAATACAAGGGAAAATACAGAAATTAAATAAATAAATACAATTAAAAAAATACAAAAATAGGTAAATACACGGAAATACAAAATACAGGGTGTATTTGGGCCAAATACACGGATAATATTAGCCCAAAATACAATACACACAGACCTGGCCCAAAATTAAACTGGCCAGTCACACAATAAAACCGAACGACGCCATATCGGCGGTCAGCCTCCACTCGTCTTTTCTGGCCTAAACCACCATCCTGAACACCCCTCTTCTTCTTCTAGCACCATTACCCCATTAATCTCACCCAAATACCCCGTTAATTCCTCAGTTCTTTAAACTCTGGTTGCCAGAACCCTAGTCGGCGACCACCAAAACTATGAATCAACCTTCCACCTTAACACCCCAGAACCACTATGAAACGATCTTTCACCCCATCCTACTCCCATATCTCGAATCAAAGCCAAATATTTTAAAAATTAAAAAGTGTCTCGCCGGAACCCTACTCCGGTGGACACCCAAAACTAAATCCATTCAAAATATCCATGTTCCCCAAATACTCTCTTTCACATACCAAACCACACTTCCAAGAGTCCGCCTAGAAGATCTATAGTCAAAGAGACTCCATGTCTCTGAAACACTGGAAAACCAACAAAAGAAGAAAGAAAAGAAGAAACAAAGAAGAAAAGAAAGAAAGAAAAGAAAAATAAAGGAAAAAAAAGAAACCCCAAAAGCTAATTACCCTAAACCCACCTTTGTTTTGTGCTTCTGTATTCTTATCAGTTAAAACTTGGATCTGTTTAGAAAAATCTTTGTACATGTTTAAAATTGATTAAGTACCCTGAATCTACCTCTATTCTGTGCTTTGCTCTTTTGCGTTCTTATTTGTTAAAAAACCTTAATCTATTGCATGTGTATGCCTGAAATCGATTAAGTATTCTTAGTTCTAATTATAACTATCTGTAAATCGTATGCTGTTAGTCATTTTATGCTCTTGTTCAGTAGATCCTGCCTCGACTAGGGTTTTGATTAATTAGGATTCAACCATTATCAATTTGTCTCTCTGAGTTCTGATTAATTTTAAAGTTAGTCGTAATTGGGGCAATTTGTGCAAGACTACATAAAACTGGCTATATTTGCGACATGATTTATATGTCTGTTTCTTCCGAACTTCTGAGTACTTAGTTACAATTATGTTATATGTGCAAAATGTTTATTGTGACTATTATTGCAACACAATGTGAGTCTGATTTGTAAAGTCATTTGTGGTTATTTTGTTAAGTAGTTAACCCTTAAAAGGTTTTACTTTGTCTGAAACTGGCTGAAATATAAAGTAGGATTTCAAGGGTTATATTTTAAATATCTTTAATTACCCAGGTCTTAGCAGACGTAATAGTAGGTCGGGTAAATACTATTAAGTGTAAGGGGTAAAAGGGGAAGGGGAATTGGTATTTCTGAGGATTATATAGAGGTAGTGGGGGTATAAATGACATTAAGGCTTGGTTTTATTGAAAATATATGAATAATAAAGGGTAAACTAGGCATAGTTAAAATGTAAATGTGTAATAAACCTTAGCAAGTGAGGGCAACTGTCACGACCCCAAAACCCGGTCGTGATGGCGCCCAACACATTGCTAGGCCAGCCCGACCAATCAACTATAGCACATAGCTATCAACTCACACTTTACCCTTTTTAAGCATAACCAATGATAGTATAGTGAAAATAATATCCAACACATCGGGATTAGACATCCCAAAACCAGTATAAACCTCCGACCTAATCAGGAGTCATAAGTCATGAGCCTCTACCAGAATTTATAAGCTGTGATAGTGTATACAACTATGCACAAGTGTAGAATAGACTAAGCAAATAAGGATAAACTGGAGAGTTATGTCATACGGACGCTGACAGCTACCTCGACTGTCAAAATGTAACTCCCGAGCAGCTATAGAATCAACACTGTTGTGATGTACATGGTTCTGCACACAGGGTGCAGGGAGTAGTGTGAGTACTTCCAACTCAGCGGTAATAAGCAAGCGTAGGACAGCGAAGGTATGAAAACCCAATACAATATTAAGTAAAGCTATACAACAATATTTTGTATCAATTACCAACATGAGCAGTATCAGAAACTAGCTATAATATAATACAGCCTTACAGGCATAGAAATAGTATTTGAAATCTCTTTTTATCATTTTCAGTAGAAAATAGTGTTCCAGAAATTCCAGAGTTTGGAAAACCATTTTAGACTGTAATAGCTTAGGACTGGTATCAAAATAGCATGCCAATATCATAGAAACAATAGCAAAAACCCTCACGAGATCCCAATAACTGGCTCATAGCCCAAAGATATCCACAACCATCCAAGTAGGAGGTTCACCGGCTCAATAATAGCCAACAACACAGTATAGTATCAACAGGTCGGACTAAGCCATAGTCCCCAATCACATTCCACCCCGAACTTATAGGAAAGTACGTGTCTCGCCTCAGTACAGCATCACATAGTGATATACCGGGGTTTCAAACCCGCTGGTCATCACCCACACCCATTACTCACCTCGACTCGGCTTGAAGACTAGTCCGCAATGCCCTTGCCACGAGAATCAGCCTCCACGCGTGTAGAATCTTCACATTAATGATGAAAATCCCCTCTAGAAGCTCTGCAAAATCATCCAAACCAAATGAAATAAGTGAAAGAAATAAACCAATTTCGTGTAATAAAGAATCTGTCTGTGCTTCGTCGAGTTGTACCTTGCACCTGTGCTTTACAAGTTGTACATCCTATTACTCCAGCAGTCATTTTCCGTCGATCATAAAGTCTCGTACAGATGTCCAAATCACGAGTTCTTTAGCTTTATGAAAACTAGACACGAAGGTCTACAACATTTATGTTTTGCACTCTTTGTGATTCAGTATAGATTACAAGATATAAGCTCCCAAAGTAGCCTACTAGCGCTGAATATCTGCTGCATTTCAGCAGCTTTTTCCAAAATAAAAAATGCCCGCTAGGCATCCGAAATCACCCCGAGGCCCTCGGGACCTCAAACAAAAACACAAACTCAACCTAGTACCTCATTCAAACTTGCTCGGATCATAAAAACGCTACCTTAAACATCAAAAATCACCAAAATCCTAGAATTCGATTCAAACTTAAACTTAAACTTTCAAAATTCACATTCGATCAACAACCTGACCAAACGATGTCCGAATAACCTGAAAATTTGCAAACATATCCAAAATCACCTAACAAAGCTACTGCAACTGTCGGAATTCCATTTCGACTCCCGGATCAAAATATCACCTATCGATCGGATTCCGCCAAAATTCCAACTTCGCCAAAATAGGCTAACTTCTTCACCGGACCTCCGAAATTACTTCCGATTGTGCTCCTAACTCTTAAATCATCCCCCGAAACTAACTGAATCATTGGAATTCAGTTCCAAGCCCTCTAACTCATAAGTCAATGTTGGGTTTAATTCAGTTCCTTAAAGAGATTAATTGTCCCATTTCCTACCAAAATCGATCCGAATTGACTCAAATTTTGCACACAAGTCACATTTGATATTACGGACTTCCACCAACTTTCAGTATCACATTCCGACCCCGATATCAAAATTTTCACTTCCGGTCGAATTTTCTCATAAACCTTCAAATTCCTATATTTAGCCAAATGACTTCAAAATGACATCCGGACATCGGAATTCACTTCCGATCGCGTTCCCAACTCCAGAATCACCATACGGATCTATTCCCAGACTCGAAATCCCTAACGGAAATCTATAACTCTAAAATGCCTTCCAACCCAAATTTTATGAAATTCTTGTGAAATACTAACTTCCACCATATACGCCGAAATGCTCACGGGTTATGAAAAACCAAATCCGGAGATACGCCCAAGTTCAAAATCATCATACGAGCATGCTGGAACTTTCAGATCCCAATTCCGAGGTCATTTACTCAAAATTCCAATCCTAGTTCATTTCTTTAACTTTAAGCTTTCAAAATGAGAATTTCCATTTAGATTTGACTCCAAACTTCCTGAATTTTAATTCTGACCATACACACAAGTCAATATACCTGAGATAAAACTGTTCATGTCTTCAATCTATTGAATGACGCACCAGAGCTCAAAACGACCGGTCGAGTCGTTACAATCTCCCCCACTTAAACATACGTTTGTCCTCGAACGTGCTGAGAACTACAATGATGTGTCTCAAATAACTTGTTTAATACATCATGCACCTTCCCATTCTACCACTACTTAGTTGAGCACATTAGCTATATAATTCTGTAGATATAATTCTTTATTCAAGCGAATAAGCCATTAGGCCAAACTCCAACATCCTGAATTTCCAAGTTTGTTTCCATCATTCGACCACCATATCAATCTCCACACGTTGTACCCAAACATTAATGCATAACTATGTTGAATTCAAACTTAGCATCACTTTACTCATATGACCACAATAACATTTTTTATTTATCGCAGTTTCCTACAATACCCAAATACCGTTGGAAACCTCTTATTAGTTGAAGTCTTATTCCAACACCTTCATATACTGCCAACGATAAATAAAACACGCGCTAAACCGTAGCAATTCCTCAGATCAACCATTTTTGAAGCCATTTCTCTTTTGATTGATATTACAACGAATTTTGGAGTCAAACCTCGATATTACCTTTCTATCTAGCTGAAATCACGTATGTTCGCACTCATTAATGACTCCAACGATCATTTCGATTATAACACACCACACTCGTAATATGAAACCTCCTCATCAGCTAAAGCCACGACGAGCACAACACAGGCTCCAATAAGAAAGATCTGAACACACTCAAATCATGACAACTGACTCACACAAAAGAGCTGTAATTCAATTCCTCCGTACCATTATAATATAGAACTGAGATCCCGTCTCGCATTATAGAAATAGAATACCTGAATCCTCCTCGAAAGGTCAAAACTTCATGTGGCCTTGTCACAACTTATGATTCCATCCAAACACTATTACCCATGAAGCAACTTAAGTCATCATGCTCAAAACAATCAGCCACGCACATATTTAGGTCTGAACTCAAGCAATCAATCTCACCCACTGTGAAACAATTAATATACGCTATCAAATCTTGTAAGGACACAACCGATGCGCCATTCAGCGAGCGACACCCAACACTGACTTTTCTCAGAAACTAGGAAGTATTGTATACAAGGTAACATATAGAAAGCTGTTCTCTACATCACACTGTTGCAACGTGCAACCCGCTCCAAATAACATACCCATGGCAGCGTGCCACCTGATCCAGATACCATACCTGTGGCGGCGTGCCACCCGATCCAAATAACCCGCGGCGGCGGCATGTCACTTGATCCATGCATGAATCTTGCAAAAGGAAATGCACACCGAGCCAAATTGCTCATTACAATAGACATATATAGCCTCAAGCCCGGCCGCAAGAAATGCATTCGACCAAGTTCCTCAATACTGGAATTGAATCAATGGTAGAAATCTCTGCACTGATATCCGTCACGAAGGCCCAACTGACAAAGCAATACCTACCAGTCGTCCGCTGGTCCTGGGATACAACTACCTTGCTGGAGCATACTTTGATGCACCCTGCTACGCAATTTGTGCCATTTCCGACATAGTCCATATCACATTAGTCTAGACAACCTGACTTATGACAACCTGTCTACAATCAAGTATCATAACCCAAATTCATCATATCAAGCTAAGAGAGAGCCACTAGGGCTTCCAATTTCCAATAATCGCTAAACAGTGTCGATACACACAATATACAACCATTGCATAGGCGTATTATAAGAACTTCTAGTCTCCATCACCTATATAACACATGAATCACTATGCCTGATTCCACACTCCACTGTACGAATACATAACATACATCAAGCATCCATTCATACCACGAAAGTCATTCAGAAATTTCCATATGCCATTAACAACTCAATCATCACAGTCGATCCAACAAGAGAATACCACCATACCATTAGATATTATTAGTTTACATTACCTTGTCCTTTTTGACCATATACCCTGCCAAATCACTAGAATAGCAGTACCATTTTTTTTCTCCCTAATCACCAGAAAGATCGATTCTTAAATCACCTGCAGCTTCCCCCGCTGCTCAAGAATTTTAATGACTTCCCATATATTATAAACTGATCTCAAAACCTTGAACATGCCATTATCAACTTTCCATAACACATCGCATATACCATACCACACTAAGATAACATGGAAGCTTCTATCCCTTCCCTACGCTACAAACATCGGTGCACTCAACTAGTCAAGGACTTTCATGATCCTATATAGAGGAAAACTCATTACACGTTCCAAGCTCCACATACCAACATGAAATACACTCATTTTCAAACCACGGTAAGACACATCACAAACTCTTTATTCCAATTCATTGCATAAGTTTAACTGTCAGGATTGAGTCCTTCTACCCACATCAAGCTACGCAACTACCAGCACTTAAGAGCTTTGTTGCACAATATCTGCAAGACTCATTACTTCGAACACATACCAGGAATTAATCATATCCTTATCATACCATTTCGGCTTATTGACAAGTTGTACCATTTACCCAATTTCTTTTCTGATTCATCTTTAATTTAATATTAGCCTTTACTGTACCACCACAATACCTCAACTCATGTTACCACAAAAGACTCGTACATAAGACCACACGGTCTAAGACCCATAGGTCACTTAATACCCTCTTAATGTTTCCCAGAAGTACCACATTTCACAATACTTTAATTTGAAGAACTTCCTACGATTTTGAATTCGTTATCATTACCTTCCAATACAGATACATAGAATCCCATCATTCACATAATATAACACAAGTCTTGATCTCTTCTAACGAAATCACCACCTTTAGCCACATACACAATCTTAAGACACCTGACTGTTACAACCAAAATCTTGAACACCGCAAAACTATTCTCGGGCTTCATTCACCCTTATTCAGCTGTAATTCAACTATCTTATTGAATAGAACAACTCGTGCCTTGTTAGAAATCTGACACCGCAGAACATGATTACTTAGAGATACAATTAGCTATCCTTCTTTTCTATACATCGAACATTCTTTACCAATAGTAGTTCAAATCATCCTAGTATTGCTTCACATCTACGAAGCACCATAACCTTTATCAGAATTTTCCCAACATACTTAGAGACAGAACGAACATAGCACACAACAGTGCAATCAGTTAATCAATAACAACCTCCCCAACTTGGCTCGGAGCCATACATCAAAGCACTTTTAGCCACTCATTGCATTCTTACTCAAATGATGCCACAATGTTAAGTGAGATTAAACTCAAGTCATTTACAAGCTTCGGCGGAGACTCGAATCATCAAAAATCTTAACTGTTTTGCAATTCTTGTATTCATTCACACACAACAGTTAAGCCCATTCTTAGGTGACAAAATCTTTTCTAAGTCCCAAATTTCCAAAAATTTTGACAGAGTTTCCTTTATAATTTGGCCTATCCACCTACTAGAGAATCACCAAAACCATCCTAACAATACATTCGCAACTAGACAAGACATCACAATGCATATCAACAACATTAGTCTCAATACTATACGAATCATATTATCAAAATTGATACATGAACATGCGCTACACCTGCTCGAATCATAACACATATCAAATACCCTTCAATTACACATCAGAATCAACCCACCTACTTCGCCTCAATCTAGCATTTCAGTACAACACCTTCCACCAGGATACACATAGCATACCTGAGTCTTAACTCGTTCTACTATACGTAGGGCACTTTACCTTCCAACAAAGAGATATGATAAATATTCACCACGCCCATAGCTCGAGGCTACACAACAGATTACAATAAGAGTCGAACAACTAACAGCTCCTCCATTATCAAGCTTCCATTTCCACAATCAGAGGCAATACCGATCATATAAGTTTCATAATACCATTTCACAAAATCAGCACATCGATGCTCAAACCATAGACAAGGTCCAGCCTCAAGTCATCCCGACTGGCCCAACATGAACTCACAGAGATTATATCTCGCCCCTCGATTGGGGAATCACAATCCATCAAGGAAATTATATATGAGCGCTCGAGTGTGCATACAGAGGTGTAAAAAGAATTTCAAGAATGACATCTCAGGCTGAATCAAGTACGTACGATAAGAATTCCAAGAATGTGAAGTGTTTCCTAAATGGTCTGCAGCCTTCCGAGGATAAATATAAGCATCCACGTACCAATCCACGAGACTCTACCAACCGGCTCAAGACTCATGAGGCCTAGTAATCTAGGCTCTGATACCAACTTATCACGACCCCAAAACCCGATCGTGATGGCGCCCAGCACATTTCTAGGCCAGCCCGACCAATCAACTATAACACAGAGCTATCAACTCACACTTTACCCTTTTTAAGCATAAACAATGATAGTATAGTGAAAATAATATCCAACACATCGGGATTAGACATCCCAAAACCAGTATAAACCTCCCGCCGAATCATGAGTCATAAGTCATGAGCCTCTATCGGAATTTATAAGCTGTGATAGTGTATACAACTTGTCACGACCCTAGTTCACAAATTATGAACATGTCGTGATGGCACCCAGTCCCCACGACTAGGTAAGCCTAACACGTTGCGGAATCTATAAATTATAATTACTTAAATAAGAAACAACGGAAAATAACATAAAAGATATGTAATCCGTGCCACTTGGCACATACATCCGTCACACAATGAATAAACACTACCAAGATCCGGAACCCCACGGTAACACAGACTAAAAGGGAAATACAACTGTGGCTCTATGTGAAAGAGTATCTAACAACGAAATGAAGAAAAATGTCAACTAGTAATACTAGAATAGAAGGAAGCCTCCGGATCCGCGGACGTAGCAGATCATACCTCGAAGTCTCCCAGAAAGCTGCGGAATCACCTAGTACGAGCCTGCTCTGATGTACCTGGATCTGCACAACAAAAGTGTGCAGAAGAGTAGCATGAGTACACCACGGCGGTACTCGGTAAGTGCCAAGCCTAACCTCGATGGAGTAGTGACGAGGTAGGTCAGGGCCCTACTGAGAAACAATAATATAATGATGAAAACAAAATAAACAGTTTATATGATAATAATTTCCGAAATAACAACATTATGATAATTACTGCAACTGTCTACGATTAAGCTAACAACAAATAACCAACTCAAATAAACAAATCCAGGATCCGTGGGAATTGAACCCACAGTCCCATTCTCAGTACCCCTGGGTCTCCGGGAATCGAACCCGCAGCCCATGTCTCAATAATATCTCAATAACTCAGGATCTCCGGGAATCGAACCCGCAGTCCACAAACAATATCACTCCGGGTCTCTGGGAATCGAACCCACATCCCTGGGATCTCCGGGAATCGAACCCGCAGTCCACATCTCAATAATATATCAATAGCTCAGGATCTCCGGGAATCGAACCCGCAGTCCACAATCAATATCGCTCCGGGTCTCTGGGAATAGAACCCACAGCCCTGGGATCTCCGGGAATTGAACCCGCAGTCCACCAACACATCAAATAAGGAAAACACACAGAGAGAATATATTATGTTAAATTACAACTTCACCGAAACTAGTGCCCATAATTTATCAAGAAGTTCAAGTAAATCAACTAGGCAATTAAACATGTTGAATCCTAGCTAATCATGCTTTTCTAACTAATACCGGGTAACGGTAACGTTTTTATCAGCTAAGAGCAGGAATATCACTAATCGGACAATTCAAGTAAAGTGTGTGTTACAACAACCAGCGCATGTACACGCCCGTCACCTCGCATACAAGGCATTTAAACTATCACATAATATCCTAGGGGTGAAAGTTCCCCCACACGAGGTTAGACAAGCCACTTACCTCAATTCCGGTACAAAACCGCTAAGTAATAACCCTCTTGCCACGAATGTCGGCCTCCACAAGTGTAGTATCTGATAAAATCAATAGAATCACGTCAAAATAGGCCAATTGGGCATTACCCAATCAAAATAACTCAAAATTCACCAAAACCCACAAGTTGCCAAAACCCGACTTCCGGTAAGCTTATCGAAAAATCACGAAAATATATATTCGGGTTCCTTATCTCAATACGAGTCCGTGCATATAAAATTTATCGAAATCGGACTCCGTTTGCCCATTCAAATCAAAGATTTTCTAACATTTAGGCCTAGGGCTCAAACCCACCTTTAATCTTCCAATTTCGGTGAAATAATCATGGATTTCATGATAAACCAACGAATTAAGGTTAAGAAATTTCCCGGTGATATCCCAGCGTTTCCCCTTCAATTCCCTCTCTTGGAGCTCAAAAATGGCGTTTTTGTGTATGGGGTCGCGGCTGAAATGTTTCTGGACTTAAAGTCACTGCCATGCCAATTTACTCTACGCGATCGCAGCACTGGGCTTGCGATCGCGATGCACAAAATCATGGGCGGCCTATTTTCCTCTACGCGATCGCGTGGTCCAGGACGCGATCGCGTGGTCCAGGACGCGATCGCAGTGCTCAACCTGACCATTCAACGCGATCGCATCACCTCGACCGCGATCGCACCGCTTTCGATTAACACCCTACGCGATCGCATCCCCCGCGTCGCGATCGCGAAGAACAACTACCGGTCCTCACTCCTCTACCCTACGCGATCGCAGACTCTACCTCGCGATCGCAGAGCTTCCCAAATTCACCCTACGCGATCGCGGACTCCCCCTCGCGATCGCAGGGCCCAATAATTTCCTCTTATGCGATCGCATGAGCAGCTTCGCGATCGCGAAGCACAAAATTTCTCTGCAATATTGCAGCAGAACCAGCAGTGCAATTGGCACCAAAATGGTCCGTTTGGACCCCCGAATTCATCCCCAGGCCCCCGGGATCCCAACGAAAACCACCAACCTATTCCAAAACATGATACGAACTTATTCTAATCATCAAAACACGTCTAACAACATCAAAATCCATAATTCACATCGAATTCAAGCCTAAATTTCTTAAAACTTTCCGAATTGCACATTCGATCTAAAACCCGACCAAACGACGTCCGAATGACCTGAAAATTTGCGGACATATCCAAAATCACATAACGAAGCTACAGGAATTGTCGGAATTCCATTCCGATCCCCGGATCGAAATCTCACCTATCGTTCGGATTCGCCAAAATTTCAACCTTCGGCATTTCAAGCCTAATTGAGCTACGGACCTCCAAAATACATTCCGAACGCGCTCCTAACCCCGAAATCACCTAACGAAGCTAATGGAACCATCGGATTTCCGTTCCGAGATCGTCTTAACACTGTTCCGGCTAGGGACCGTTTTCTAGTTTCAAAGCTCTTATTTAGGGACTAAGTGTCCCAAAATGCTCAAATTTTCGGAACCGACTCTCCCGGCAACCCACAATAGCAGAAATGAACTTAGGGGAACAGTTAAATTAGGGATTGGGGCGTAATTTTCTAAAACGACCGGTCGGGTCGTTACACAACTGTGCACAAGTGTAGAATAGACTAAGCAAATAAGGATAAACTGGAGAGTCAGGTCCTGAGGATGCTGGCAGTTATTTCGACTGTCCCAATGTAACTCTCGAGCAGCTATAGAATCAGCTCTGCTGTGATGTACCTGGTTATGCACACAAGGTGCAGGTAGTAGTGTAAGTACTTCCAACTCAGTGGTAATAAGCAAGGGTAAGATAGCGAAGGTAAGAAAACCCAATACAACATTAAGTGAAGCTATACAACAATATTTTGTATCAATTACCAACATGAGCAGTATGAGAAACTAGCAATATCAGTTATTAGAGTAACATGTATAGCTAAATGCAATGCAATGCATGAATATGACCAATACGGCACGTAGCCCGATCCATTTGGGTACCCGTGCTAACTGTGGGGGTTCAGACTCCGGAGGGGCTCCTACAGCCCAAACACAATATCATGATATGCTGCGGCGCGTAGCCCGATCCATTACCACTCAGCTATAATGCAATGCAGCCTCATAGGCATAGAAATAGTATTTGAAATCTCTTTTTATCATTTTCAGTAGAAAACTGTGTTTCAGAAATTCCAGAGTTTGGAAAACCATTTTAGACAGTAATAGCTCAGGACTAGTATCAAAATAGCATGGCAATATCATAGAAACAATAGCAACGATCCTCGCGAGATCCCAATAACTGGCTCATAGCCCAAAGATATCCACAACCATCCAATTAGGAGGTTAACCGGCTCAATAATAGCCAACAACACAGTATAGTATCAACAGGTCGGACTAAGCCATAGTCCCCAATCACATTCGACCCCACACTCACAGGAGAGTACGTATCTCGCCTTAATATAGCATCACATAGTGATATACCGGGGTTTCGAACCCTCTGGTCATCACCCACACCCATTACTCACCTCGACTAGGCTCGAAGACTAGTCTGCAATGCCCTTGCCACGAGAATCGGCCTTCACAGGTGTAGAATCTTCAAATTGATAATGAAAATCCCCTCTTGAAGCTCTCCAAAATCATCCAAACCAAATGAAATAAATGAAAGACATAAACCAATTTTGAGTAATAAAGAATCTGTCCGTGCTTCGTCGAGTTGTACCTTGCACCTGCGCTATACAAGTTGTACATCCTATTTCTCCAGCAGTCATTTTCCGTCGATCATAAATTATCGTAGAGATGTCCAAATTACGAGTTCTTTAGCTTTCTGGAAACTAGTCGCGAAGGTCTAAAACTTTTGTGTTTTTAACGTTTTGTGATTCCGTATAGATTACAAGATATAAGCTCCTAACATAGCCTACTAGCGCTGAAAATCTGCTGCATTTCAGCAGCTTTTTCCAAAACCAAAAATGCCCGTTAGGATCCGAAATCACCCTGAGGCCCTCGGGACATCAACCAAAAACACAAAAATCAACCTAATACTTTATTAAAACTTGCTCAGATCATAAAAATACTACTTTAAACATCAAAACTCACCAAAATCCTAGAATTTGATTCAAACTTCAACTTAAACTTTCAAAATTCACATTCGATCAAAAACCCGACCAAACGATGTCCGAATGACCTGAAAATTTGCAGACATATCCAAAATCACCTAACAAAGCTAATACAACTATCATAATTCTATTCCGACTCCCGGATAAAAATATCACCTATCGATCGGATTCCGCCAAAATTCCAACTTCGCCAAAATAGGCTAACTTCTTCACCGGACCTCCAAAATTACTTTCGATTGCTCTCCTAACTCTTAAATCATCCCCCGAAACTAACCGAATCATCGGAATTCAGTTCTGATCTCTCTAACTCATAAGTCAATATTGTGTTGACTTTTTCAACTTAAGCTTTCCTTAAAGAGATTTATTGTCCCATTTCCTACCAAAATCGATCCGAATTGACTCAAATTTTGCACACAAGTCACATTCGATATTACGGACTTGCACCAACTTTCAGAATCGCATTCCGACCACGATATCAAAATTTTCACTTCCTGTCGAATTTTTTCATAAACCTTCAAATTCCTATATTTAGCCTAATGACTTCAAAATGACCTTCGGACATCCGAATTCACTTCCGATCGCGTTCCCAACTCCAGAATCACCATACGGATCTATTCCCAGACTCGGAATCCCAAACGGACATCTATAACTCTAAAATGGCTTCTAACCCAAATTTATGAAATTTTTGTGAAATACGAACTTCCACCATATACGCTGAAATGCTCACGAGTTATCAAAAACAAAATCCGGACATACGCCCAAGTTCAAAATCATCATACGAGCATGCTGGAACTTTGAGATCCCAATTTTGAGGTCATTTACTAAAAATACCAATCCTAGTTCATTTCTTCAACTTTAAGCTTTCAAAATGAGAATTTACATTTAGATTTGACTCCAAACTTCATGAATTTTAATTGTGACCATACAAACAAGTCAATATACATGAGATGAAGATATTCATGGCCACAATCTGCTGAATGACGCACCGGAGGTCAAAACGAGCGGTCGGGTCGTTACAGCAACTAGGTCAATTTCGCTCAGTAGAATAATAAAAAATAGCCTAGAACCTTCTCGCAGGGGTTCAAGTGTATTTTCATTATAATTATCCTATACTTAACTAATTTAATTGAAAAAGAGTTGGGGTGGGAAATATGAATAACTAATTCAAAATTCCCTCCCAAATTTACTCTATAAATAGGCTGTCTTAAGCCTGAAAAGGGGGTTCGAAAATTATTCCAGATTTTGAGGGGGTTCAGAAAATTTTCTATATTGAGATATATTAATACATACTGAAATATTTTTATTGTTTAATTGTTGTTAGTTCGAGCGGTATTCTGGGACTTCTATTTGCTGTTCTTCACTGGTTTTAATCGAGCTCACTGGATTTTTCCTATTTGCTTAGTTGAATTCGCTGGGTTTTTTATTCCAAAGTCTTACATGTTGCTGTGATAATTTGCTCTACTGTTGTTGATATTTGGTTGCTGCTGTCACTGATTTTCTTTCTTCTCAACCTTAGAACCTTTCTCATTTGATCAGGTACACTTCTTCTTCCTGAAGATGTAATTAAAATGTGATGAAGGAAAAAAAATTGTTGATTAAGTTTGTTTGAAGCTGAATTTCCATTTTTTATTGTAGCTGTGAATACCTAGATTTCATGTAATTTGCTGGGAATTGGGCTGTAATAATGATTGGACTGCACGAACTCAATTTAAAGTTATAGTAGTAGCATATATGAAATAGATTTAATAGGTTAGTTAAAATGATCACCTAAATCTGCAACTAGAACTGGTTTATACTTGACTGATTCACTTAGATATATACCTATTCTGAAAATTACACATGTAATACTAGTACTCAGGTATTTTGTTAATTAAGATCTGAATCGGAATCAATTAATTCGATAAAGCATGAGTAGTTGAGTTCTAAATTATGTTAATGTCTTAGCAATGCTGAAATTGGGCTAGCTATGAAATCCTTTTTCAGATTTAAATGTATGGTGTAAAACTGAAGTCAAAGTATGAATAAAATTCAATTTGTAATTCGAATGAGTTTTAGTTGAAGAATTAGTATACTTTTCAGTTAAATAAAAACAATAAAGTAATTCTGCAATTAGTGGCTCAACCAGTAAAAGACTCGTAGATCAAATTCTGTGAATCTAGTAGCTAAACATGCAACAAGTTGATTAAGATATTGTTAACATTCTTAGTTAATTGCTGATACTGAAACCAGTAGCATTGTGGATGCTTGTTCATTCAGGATTCTTCTATCTATATTTAGAACTACTGGATTAACTACTCCGACTTTTAGCCTTTGGAACCTATGGAACCCTAAAGTCACGCCCGTTCAAATTCTTTTGTGGCATTAGCATGCATAGTTAATTTATGATACTGATTGATATGTGTATATCTCTGTTAATTATATCAAGAATTATTAGACCTGCTTCAGATGTAAGTGATTTGGGCCTATCCATAAATACAGGCCCAAATCTGATTGATGTGGCATTCATTCTTTTGGACAAAAATGGAAGTGTTAGCTAGACCCTAGATGTCCAGTTGCACCTTGGTGCAATACTGTGAGATAGCTTGGATTTCAGGCCCAGTAGCGTATAAAGGGCCTGAACCCAAACAGAGGTTCGTATAAAAAATGATCGTTCATAAACATTTATATTAGGGGAAAAAACAATATTAGAAAATATAGTATACAAATAAGCTTAACCTTTAAATATGAAAAGGGACGAGCCTCGTTACAAGATGAAAACACACGGGGCCCCCCAAATAATAACGAAAACTCTAGATTCGGAAGGACCGTTTAGCGAATTCCACGGTCTTTCCCAAATTAGCAAGACATAGATATCTTAGGGAACGATTTATAATAAATATACATTCCTAATACGGGTGCACATTTATGTGCCCCAAATCCAAATCCCGACGAAGTTGAAATGCACTAAAGTCACAGGCGTACTGGTACGGTGTGTCTCGAAATGCATTTTCACGACATCACAATTCTTTATAAAAATGACATAGCGGAACACTAATAAAAGCATGAAAATGAAGCATACAAAAATCAGATAAAAACAAAAACAACAGTTGAGCGACCGTGCTAGAACCACGGAATCTGGGAGTGCCTAACACTTTCTTCGGGGTTAACAGAATTCCTTATTCGGATTTTTGATTTGCAGACAGAGTCATAATTTCCTCAGTTCGGGATTAAACCGGTTACTTGGGACACCATTATTTTCCCAAGTGGCGACTCTGAAATTTAATAAATAAATCTCGTTCCGACTGTCCTTTAAGTGGAAAAACTCCTTCCCTATTATTATTATATCCCTTCTCGGGTTGTAGTATTAATAAGCGGTATAAGTAAAAAGGAGGTGTGACAACTGAAGAAGAAGCCGGGGAATTTATGAAGAAAATAAAAGATTAGGATTATTCTATAATTGAGCAGCTGAGGAAAACACTAGCACAAATATCTTTGCTGTCCTTGCTGATTCATGATAAACACTGAAAGGCGTTAATGAAGATCTTGAACAAGGCCCATGTACTAGAAACGATCACAGTGAGTCATTTAGAGAAGATCACAAATAAAATCTTCGAGGTAAACAAAATAATATTTTCAGATGATGAACTACCGATGGAGGAGACAGAGCACAACAGGGCATTATATCTTACGGTGAAATGTGAAGAATCAGTGGTGACCTGCATACTGGTTGATAATGGGTCAAGTGCCAACATTTGCCCTTTATCTAATTTAGGCAAGCTGAAGATGATCATGGAACAATCCATAGGAACAATATATACGTGAGAGAATTTGACGGAGGCGGGAAGAACACTGTTGGAGACATCATATTGGAACTTACTATCGGACCAGTAGAGTTTACCATGGAATTTCAAGTTTTGGACGTTTCCGTGTCCTATAATCTCCTACTAGGACACCCATGGATTCATGCTGCAAAGGCTGTACCTTCCTCACTCCATCAAATGGTTAAATTCGATTGGGATCATCAAGAAATAGTGGTTCATGGCGAAGATAATTCCTGCAATATCATCACGCCGTTTGAAGAAGTCGAGGGTGATAAAGGTCCCTAGGTATACTAAGTGGTAGACACTGTATCCGTGGATAAAATATCTGAGGGAGAAAACATTCCGATGCCCAAAATAGCTTCCGCGTGAGTCATGGTTGCTACAAAGATGTTGAAAAATGGGTTTCTCTCTGGGAAAGGTTTAGGAGCTTGACTACAAGGAATAACACAGCCAGTATCTCTTCCGGGTATCATTGACACTTTCGGATTGGGTTTCAAGCCAACCATTGCCGACATAAAAAGAGCTCGAAAACATAAAAAGAAAGGATGGACCCTCCCTAAACTCTCCTATTCATTCGTCAAGCCTGGTACAAAAAGGCGTCCGGCAATGGTCATGCCCAGTCGAGCAGAGATAAGGCCAAACAAGGAGCTATTAGAAAGATTTGAGAGATTGTTCGAAGATGTGAACATGGTAGAGGCAACTGAGGGCACGAGTAAAATGGACGTCTTGTTTGTTGGATCCCAGATCAAGCTGAATAACTGGGAAGCTACTCCTCTTCTGACTAGAAGGGAGTTGTGGTAGTTAGCTTTGATGTTTCATTCTTAATCTGTTTTATTTCAAAGATGTAATACAGATTCTATGTTCCGTCCAATTGGACGTGTCAAACCTTGTTATATTCTGAAATTTTAATGAAATGCAATTTCTTTCTTCCTCCATTCTGATAGCCTTATTTTATTTTTCTTTTCTTTTCTTGTACAGTCCGTTTTATGCTGATTTCAATTATGTGCCATGCATAAAGAATTCTTGGCCCAGTCTTGATAATCAAATAGTAATACAAGAAATTGAATACGATAATGAAGTGGATTATTAGGATGAAGAAGTTTTTGATGAAATTAGTAATGATCTGAGCCACTATTAGGAGAAACCCAAACCAAACTTGAATGATACGGAGTCTATTAATTTGGGGATGAGGAAAACGTTCGGGAAACAAAGATTAGTGTTCATTTGGAAGCCTCACTCAGAGAGGACTTGATAAGGTTACTACATGAGTACAAAGACATATTCGCATGGTCATATGACGACATGCCAGGGCTAAGTACTGATTTTGTGGTACATAAATTGCCTACTTATTCGGAATGCCAGCCCATCAAGCAGAAGTTAAGAAAGTTCAAGACATATGTCAGCTAAAATAAAAGATGAAGTCAACAAACAATTTGAGGCAAAGGTCATACGGGTTACCAAATATCACACCTGGTTAGCTAATGTTGTACTTGTTCCAAAGAATGACAGATAAACCAGAGTGTGTGTTTATTATCGAGACATCAACAAAACAAGTCCGAAGGATAATTTTCCATTGCCAAACATCCACATACTAATTGACAATTGTGCCAAACATGAGATTGTATCATTCATGGATTGTTATGCGGGTTACCATCAGATCCGGATGGACGAAGAAGATGTAGAAAAAACAGCCTTTATCACACCTTGTGTAACATATTGTTACAGAGTAATGTCGTTCGGATTGAAAAATGCTGGAGCCACATATATTAGAGCAATGACTACCATGTTTCATGACATGATACATCGAGATATTGAAGTTTATGTGGATGATGTCATTATCAAGTCCAGGAAGCAATACGATCATGTTAAAGACATGAGGAAGTTCTTTCAGAGGCTTCAGAGATACAATCTTAAGCTCAATCTAGAAAAAATTGCTTTTGGAGTTCCATCAGGGAAATTATTGGGGTTTTTGGTAAAACGCCATGGTATTGAATTGGACCCATCCAAGATCAAAGCTTTTCAGGAGTTTCATCCGCCAAAGAGCAAGAAAGATGTGATGAGTTTGCTAGGCAGATTGAATTACATTAGCAGATTTATTGCCAACCTGACATTAACTTGTGAGCCTATTTTCAAATTATTGAAGAAAGATGCTGCAATAAAATGGACTGATGAATGTCAAGCTGCATTTGATAAAATCATGGAATATCTGGCCAATCCACCTGAATTGGTTACTCCATAACCCGGAAGGCCCTTTATCCTTTATTTGACAGTATTGGATAATTCCTTCGGCTGTGTACTGGGGCAGCATGATGAAACCGGAAAGAAGGAGCAAGCAATTTACTATCTTAGTAAGAAATTTATATCTTATGAGGTGAAATATACTCAATTGGAAAGAACATGTTGTTCCTTGACCTGGGTTGCACAGAAGTTGAAACACTACTTGTCGGCTTATACAACTTATCTCATATCTCATTTGGACCCACTGAAGTATATCTTTCAGAAGCCTATGCCCATGGGGAGGCTTTCCAAATGGCAAATTTTGCTCACGGAGTTTGATATTGTTTATGTAACCCGCACTGCGATGAAAGCGCAAGCAGTTGCTGATCACTTAGCAGAAAATCGAGTCGACGATGAGTATGATCCACTGAAAACATATTTCCCTGATTAGGAGGCAATGAATATTGAAAAATTGGAACAAGACGAAAAGTCGGGCTGGAAGTTATACATTGATGGGGCTGTCAACAACAAAGGAGTTGGAATTGGAGCTGTACACATTTCAAAAATAAGTCAGCTCTAGCCTGTTATTGCTCAAATCTTCTTTTTCTGTAGTAACATGGCTGAATATAAAGCGTGTATATTGGGATTAAGAATGGCAATAGACATGGGTGTTCAAGAGATTTTGGTCATGGGTGACTCGAATCTCTTGATACATCAAATTCAAGGAGAATGTGAGACACTAGATTTGAAACTCATACCGTACCGACAATGTCTACATGAACTATGTCAGCGTTTTCAATCCATAGAATTTAAACATATCCCAAGAATGCACAATGATGTTGATGGTGCTCTGGCTACTCTATCATCTATGTTACACTATCCGAATAAGGCTTATGTGGATCCATTACAAATATAAGTTCATAATCGGAATGCTTATTGTTATACAGTAGAAGAGGAACTTTATGGTGAACCATGGTTCCATGATATCAAAGAGTATCTGAGAATGGGGGTATACCCGGTACAAGCTACAGGGGATCAGAATAGAGCTATAAGATGATTGGCGAGTTGAGTTTTCTTCGGTGGAGGGGTTTTACACAAAAAGACCACAGATTTGGGTTTGTTAAGATGTATAGATGCAAAACAGGCTACTACAATCTGGACTGAGGTACACGTAGGAGCATGTGGACCCCACATGAGTAGGTATGTGTTAGCAAAGAAAATACTCAGGGCTGGATATTACTGGCTTACTATGGAACGAGATTGTATTAGATATGTATGAAAATGTCATCAGTGCCAGATACATGGGGCGGCACCATGGCCTTTCGTTGCTTGGGGCATGGATGTCATTGGTCCAATAGAGCCATCAACGTCTAATGGTCACAAGTTTATTCTGGTTGCCATTGATTATTTTACCAAATGGGTGGAGGCAAAAACATTCAAAGCGGTAACAAAAAAGGTAGTGGTGGATTTCGTACATGCAAACATCATTTGTCGTTTCGGAATTCCAAAGCTGATTATTACAGATAATGGAGCCAACCTTAACAATCATCTTATGGCAGAGATATGTCAAAGGTTTAAAATTATGCATCGCAATTCTACAACTTATCGGCCCAAAGCAAATGGAGCAGTTAAAGCCACAAATAAGAATATCAAGAAAATCCTTCGGATAATGGTGGAAGGATCGAGGAAATGGCATGCAAAATTACCCTTTGCTTTATTGGGTTATCGCACTACTGTGCGCACTTTGATTGGTGAAACCCCTTATTCATTGGTGTATGACACGGAGGTAGTGATACCCGCATAAGTTGAAATACACACCCTTCGGATCATTGCAGAGGCTGAGATTGATGATAATGAATGGGTAAAAGCCCGGTTAGAACAATTGAGTTTAATTGACGAGAAAAGACTGCAACAGTATATCATGGACAACTGTATCAACAGAGAATGGCCAGAGCATATAACAAAAAAGTATGTCCACAGAAATTTGAAGTTGGATAATTGGTGTTAAGGTGCATCTTACCTCATTGGGCGGAAGCAAAAAGGGAAGTTCGCCCCTAATTGGTAAGGACCATTTGTTGTATCTTGAGTGTTGTCCAATGGAGCATTATATTTGACAGACATAGAAGGGAAATGCGTAGAGACTGCTATTAACTCTGATGTAGTAAAAAGATATTATGTATGATTTCTTTCATGTATCTAATTGTATTTGTCATATTTTTGAAATTGAAATGATGAAGGTATTTTATTTCTCTATCTAAAGACTTTACCCATCGCTATCCCATTGAGCCTTGTTATATTATTCTTTCATACCCCTCTTTCGGAGTCAACAATAAAGTCAAATTATGAATGACATAATGACAAAGAAAAGAAGAAAAGCAAAAGAAAAAAATATAAAAGTTGAAAAAGAAAATAAAAGGAAAGAAAAGATGTGAAAAATGACAAAATAAAAAAAAGAAAATATACAAAAGAAAGAAGATTGGGAGAAGTCAAATCGCAACAATGAAGCGATTTTATGATTCGAACTACGTTTTTGACTTGATCCCAAAAGGGTATGTAGGCAGCCTCACTGAGGTTCAGTCATAGCAGAAATAAAGTCCAAAGTTCCCCTAAAAATTAAAAATAGGGCAGAAGTTATGATCATTATGAAGGATATGATTCCGAAAGTTGTAATTTTGAAACCCAAGTTTGAAATTTGAGCTTTTATATCTTTCTTTCTAGAACCCATCCAAAAGCCACATTACGATCCAAAGAAAGACCTTCAGATTAATTTCAAAAAATGGCAGTACAAGTAAGTGAAGAAAGGCATTATATGGACAACACTCGGGTACCTGAAGACGGAGGAAATGATAAAAAATAAGAAAAATGAGATAGTCTTATTGGTGAAAACCCTCACGGGCACCTTAAGGCGACATAAGCTGAGAGAAATAAAAAAAAAGTCTTACTGGTGAAAACCCTCACGGGCACCATAAGGCGAAAGTGAGAAATGATTTTGTGGAAGGAAAGTGGTGAAGCAAGTAAAATTTGGGTTTGGTGAAGAAGAGAAATAAGTTGGGAAGAAATGTGGTTGGACAGACTAGGTCGGCTAACCGAATGCATGGCATGATCAAAGGAATCAGCCTTCCCACTCAGATAAGTCTTATCCTTTTACTTTGAGAATATTCCTCCCATCAAAATTCAGGGTCATTGCATTTCATTTTTCTTGAAATCTGTCTACAAGACATTGCCAGTAGTAAGCTAATTACCAGCTTCTCAGTTAAATGGCACAATGAGATTGGGGTCCATCAAAGGACGGGAGAAATAAAACAACATATGGCGGTCATACAGCAGAAAGAATGTAAAAGAGAAAACAACAAAAAGGGAATTTCAATGAAAAGTTGAATTCAGAAAATTGTTGGAAAATAACGAGGAGTTACATCAAGGCAGTACAAAAGCAAGCTAAAGCAAATTCAAGAGTGGAAGCAAGGCCAACAAGAATGCCAGCTGCTAACCACCATTTTTATACTAACAAGTTGTTCGCTAATTAGAATAGGGACAAAAGATTCAAATTCTTACTAATCACTTTAAAGTGAATGTGACCAATGTGGACACACAAGGGAGCGCAACGTTTGGCAAAATCAGGCACCCGCCTGGAAAATAAGGGAAGACGATCTAAGGAAAGCAACAATGGAGGACGCAATCTGCAATGAAAATTGGTAATCAAGCACCCACCTGGATAATAAGGAAAGTTTTACTCTTCATTACAAAATTGAAAATATTACACC
Organism: Nicotiana noctiflora; assembly: GCA_032618575.1. NCBI lineage: Eukaryota > Viridiplantae > Streptophyta > Magnoliopsida > Solanales > Solanaceae > Nicotiana > Nicotiana noctiflora. Next base: position 6,709 of record JASVEL010011906.1, on the reverse strand, counting down.
CAGTTATCAAACTGGGGCAGAATTATTTTCCATTGTTTTGTTTTTGTAATCAGGCGCCCACCTGGATAACAAAGGAATATTTTCCTTAGTTTTTGCAATCAGGCGCCCACCTGTATAACAAGGGAATATTTCCTTTGTTTTTTGCAATCAGGCGCCCACCTTGATAACAAAGGAATATTTTTCTTAGTTTTTGCAATCAGGCGCCCACCTAGATAACAAGGGAATATTTTTCTTAGTTTTTACAGTCAGACGCCCACCTGGATAACAAGGGAATATTTTTCTTAGTTTTTGTAATCAGGCGCCCACCTGGATAACAAGGGAATATTTTTTCTTCTTTTTTGCAATCTAGCACCCAACTAGATAAAAAGGGAAATTTTTCAAGTTTTTGTAATCAGGCGCCCACCTGGATAACAAGGGAATATTTTTTCTTAGCTTTTGCAGTCATGCGCCCACCTAGATAACAAGGGATTAATTTTTAAGTTTTTGCAATCAGGTGCCCACCTGGATAACAAGGGAATATTTGTCTTAGTTTTTGCAATCAGGCGCCCACCTGGATAACAAGGGAATATTTTTTCTTAGTTTTTGCAATCAGGCGCCCACCTAGATAACAAGGGAATATTTTTCAAGTTCTTGTAATCAGGCGCCCACCTAGATAACAAGGGAATATGTTTCTTAGTTTTTTGCAATCAGACGCCCACATGGATAACAAGGGAATATTTTTCTTAGTTTTTGCAATCAGGTGCCCACCTGGATAACAAGGGAATATTTTTCTTAGTTTTGCAATCAGGCGCCCACCTGGATAACAAGGGAATATTTTTCTTAGTTTTTGCAATCAGGCGCCCACCGGGATAACAAGGGAATATTTTTCTTACTTTTTGCAATCGGGCGCCCACCTGGATAACAATGAAATATTTTTCTTAGTTTTTTGCAATCAGGCGCCCACCTGGATAACAAGGGAATATTTTTCTTAGTTTTTGCAATCAGGTGCCCACATGGATAACAAGGGAATATTTTTTTTAATTTTTGCAAGCAGGCGCCCACCTGGATAACAAGGGAATATTTTTTAAGTTTTTGTAATCAGACGCCCGCCTGTATAACAAGGGAATATATTTCTTAGTTTTTGTAATGAGGCACCCACCTGGATAACAAGGGAATATTTTTCAAAATAAATTTCTTCTTTTTGAGCTAACATTCAATAGCATGATATATTTAAAACCCCATACTAGGGCAGAAAGTTTTTCTTTATTTTTATAGTAAGCAGGTGCCCACCTGAAGAACAATGGAATACTTTTCAAAGTTTTGCAAGTAGGCGCCCACCTGAAGAACAAGGGAATACTTTTCAAGTCTCGCAAGCAGGCACCTACCTGAAGAATAAGGGAATATATTTGAAGCAAGTTGCAAGCAAGAGTCTTCTCAAAGAATAGAAGATGCAAATGAAACACAAGAATCAGTTGAAAGATATAGTCAAGATTTTGTAAAACATAGAGCATAGTTTAGCTTATTTTCTATTTACCACGGTGCAATAAGGAGATCAGTAGGCAGCAATAACAAGCAACAACAATAGAGTCACACCTCTCTGGTAGTTTCAACTACCAAACATTCCAGAACTACACTGGCCTAATTCATGTTTAGCCCAGGATATGTAGGCAATCCTTGAAGCAGGATGCAGTCAAAACTTTCAAAAATGATTCACACGGAATATGCGAGTGGGCAAAAATCCCTCATTACTGCTCACTTATCTTTGCACTAAAACACTTCGTGTTCCCCAGCAAAGAGGGGCAACTGTGAGCACGTGATTTTTGCCCCAATCAATTAAGTCTAAAATAAATATACAAAAATGATTTTTGTTTGAAATTTGATGATTATAGTATAGAAGCATCAGTGTTTGTTTTATTTGTTGAAAATAAAATAAATTAAATTAAAACAAGAATACAAATTTTGAAATGAATAAATACCAAAATGTAAGATAATTACTAAGAAAATTAGAAAATCAAAAGAAAAAAAATACAAATACAAGGGATAAATGTATTGGGAATAAATATTGAGGAAAATAAATATAATATACAAGAAAAATATTGAAAAATAAAAAAATACAAAAACAAGGTATAATACAATATAATACAAAAATACCAATGTTTTGGGCCAAAATCTCAAATGCATTAGCCCAATTAACACCCCAAACAAGACCTGGCCCAAAAAGAATTAATACCGGTCTGTATACAAGACCAAATGATGGTGTATCAGGCAAAAAAACCTGGGCCGTTGATAAATTTAATCAAACAGACTAAAATAAACGGTTGTCTAAATACTAAAATGACACTGTTATTCAAAGTAATCAGGGCCGTCCAATTAAGTGATCTAACAGATGAAAGCAGGGTCTCACTTAAGCCAAACAACACTGTCTAGTTGAAGTAATCACAACCGTCCAACTAATTAATCCAACAGACAGGATGAGGGTTTTATTTAAACCAAACGACATCAATTAATGGCTAAGTAAATCCTAGCCGTTCATTCAATCTAATCCAATGGATGGGAAATAATATCACATGTTTAATATATATCTCTATACCCCTCTTTCAGTCTTTCATTTCACACTCACCCTCTTAGAGACCAAAACCCTAGCGGCCTTAGTCCCCATCCTCCTCTCCACAGGCCTCCGGAACCCTACCGGTGATCTGCCACTAGTCGTCTTCTCCGGCTAAAACCTTCACCCCTGAACCTCCCCCTTCTCCTCTACCACCCCATCATAATAGCCCCGTCCAGATCCCCCTCTTCATCCCAGATCTTGAAACTCAGGTCGCCGGAACTCTAGCCGGTGACCACCAACCAATGAACCAGCTTTCAACCTTAACACCCTAAGACCGCCCTAAACTCCTCTATCACCCCATCTAAGTCCCTTCACTCGAATCTTAGCCTTTTATTTTGAATATTAAAAAATATTCCGCCGGAACCCTCCTCTGGCAGACACACCCCAAACCAAAACTTTCCCAAATCAAACCCTAGTCCTTTACAACTTTCCACTTTAACACCAAAAGAGACTCCAAGAGTCTGTCTAGAAATTCAAAGGTCAAAAAGAGACTCAAGATCTCTGAACCACCGGAAAATCAAGAATCAAGAAGAAAGATGAAGGAAAAGAAGAAAAAAAGAAAGAAAGAAAAAAAATAAAAAGAAAACATCAAAAGCTAAGTTACCCTGAACCCATGTGTCTCTACTGTGCTTCATTCTTCTGTATTCGATTATTGGTTAGCCTAGACCTATTGCATGTTAGAAAATCTTTCTGTGTACTTGAAACTGTCTGAATAGTCTATTGTTATGATTGTAGTCATTTGTTAAATCACATGTTGTATAGTCGCTTAATCTTCTTGTTTGACAGATCCTTTTTCGTTTAAATGTTTTGATTAATTAAGATTCATCCATTATCAATTTGTTTCTCTGAATTCTGATTAATTAAGGGTTTAGTCGTAATTAGGGTTATATTTGCAAGATCACTTAAAACTGGCTATTATTGCAATACAGTTTAATTTTTGGCTCTTTTGAACTTCTGAGTACTTGGTCATATAGGGCTATGCGTGCAAATATTTGCTATCATTGCAACATAGTTGACTTCTGACTTGTAAAAGGTTATTTGTGGTTATTTTTTGTAAAGTGGTTAATTCGGAAAATGTTACTTAGTTCTGAACTGGTTAAAATATAAAGCTTAAGTCTAAGGGGTTATTTGTTAAATAGTCTTGACTGCTCAAGGTCTTAATAGACCTACGGCTGGTCGAGTAAAAACATATAAGACATATGGGTAAAAGGGGAATGGAAAATGGTATTCTGAAGGTAATTTAGAAATAATAAGGGCATAAAAGACAAATGGGCAAGGTTTTAGTGCTATTAGCTGAACAATAAAGGGCAATTCAGGCATAGTTAAATGGTAAATAGGTAATAAACCTTAACAAGTGAGGGTAACAAAGGCATTAACGCCTTAATGGAATAATAAAGAATACCCTAGAACCTTCTAGTAGGGGTTCAAGTGTATTCGTGTCAAAATAGCTTAGGCTAACTGAAATAGTTCAAAAAGAGTAGGGTGGGAAATCTGAATATTTAATTCAAATTTTCCTCCCATTCTACTCTATAAATAGGCCCCTTTAAGCCTTTTTTCAAAATTTTAGAAGATTTAACATACTGAAATACTCTAATACACACTTAAATACTACAACTGTTTCATTGCAGAGTGATATTTTGGTCTTATGTACGTATTTCTTCATCTGTTGATTGGATTCGCTGGGTTTTTCTACTTGCTTGGTTGAATTTACTGAGTTCTCTATTATGAAGTCGTACCTGTTGCTGTGTTAATCTGCCTCTATTGCTGTTGATACTTGGTTGCTCTGCTTATCACTGATTTTCTTCTCATTCATCCTTAGAAGTCATTGTTTCTCTTGTTTGATCATGTACACTACTACCTGCTGAAGATGTAACTGAAATGCCTTGAAGGAATGAAATGCTGATTAGTTTTTATTTACAGTTGTATATCTATTTTTTCTGTTATAGCTGTAGATATTTAGATTTTATGTAATTCATTAGGATTTGGGTTGTAATAGGGACTGGACTGAACGAACCTGATTCAAATCATAGTAGTTGTAGATAATGAAATAGGAAATAGGTTAAATAGGTTAGTTAAAATGATCACCTAAATCTAAAACTAAAATTGGCTAAAACTTAGTTGATTCACTTATAGATTTATAACTATTCTTAAAATTAGACGTGTAATACACAAATGCTTAGATTTTTTTCAATTGAATTTCGAATCAGTACCAGTTAATTTGAAAATATGACTTAGTTGAATTTTAAATCGTGTTAATGTCTTAGCATTTCTAAATCTGGTTTAGCTATGAAACCTATGTCAAACTTTGTGATATGGCATAAAAAATAGTAATCTGAATATGAATGAAGCGTAGATGGCAATTCGAATGTGTTTTAGTTGAAGACTTAGAAATACTATTTTCCAGTTAAATAAAGACAACAAAATAACTCTGCAAGTAGCGTCTCAACCGATAAATAACTCATAGATCAGATTATGCTAATCTAGTAGTTAAACAGCAACAAGTTGATTAAAACTGTGTGTCAACGTTCTTAGTTAACTAACAGTACTGAAACCAGTAATGTTCAAATGTAAATTGGAATTGGTAGAAACAGTTAATTGTTATTACTGTATAATATTTGCTTATAGTGCTGTTAGTTCATTAAAATGTTAATCTGCCTTAAACCTTCTTTAGATATTAATAATCTGGGCCTAAGTGTGAATAAAGGCCTAGATCCAGTCGAAATGGCTATTGAGCATGTGAGAACAGATCCAAATAATATTGACTGGGCTTTAGTTAGCCAATAGCACTCTGGTGCAGCTCTATTAAGCTAAACTAGATTCCAGGCCCAATAATGTGTCATGGCCTGGATTCTAATAATTAATGATAATAACTGCTCCTAAATAGTTATAATAAGAGAAAAACAATATTAGAGAATCTAGTATACAATATACAAAATAGGTTTAACCTTCTAAAATGAAAAGGGACGAACCTCGTTACAAGAAAAAAAATGCATGGCCCCCCCAAATAATAACTATATAACTTTAGACCCGGAAGGATTGTTTAGACAATTTCACGATCTCTTTCCAAATATAACAATAAATAGACACCGCTAGGCATAATTTAATATACATTCATTTGAACGGGTGCACATTTATGTGACCCAAATCCTACTCTCAACGAAGTCGAAATATATTCAAAGCCATAGGTGTACTGGTACGGTGTGGTCGAGGACGTATTTTCACGACGTTGCAAATTCGTAAAATTCAAAAGCAGAATACTTGCACATGATTTAAAATGTGTAAATTGAAATCAGATAAAATCAAACAACAGTTGAGCGGCCGTGCTAGAACCACGGAATCCGGGAGTACCTAACACCTTCTCCCGGGTTAACAAAATTCCTTATCAGGATTTCTAGTTCGCGGACTGTAACAGAGTGAAACTTTCCTCGGATCGGGATTAAACCGGTGACTTGGGATACCATTATATTCTCAAGTGGTGACTTCGAAAATTTAAATAACTAATCCCATTTCGATTGTCCATAAGTGGAAAAACTCCTTCTACGCCCTCACGGGTAAAGTGTAGAAATACACATTATTTATCCAGTAGAGCTCCGTAAAAAAAGGAGGTGTGACAACAGATATGCCCGAGCGGGAGGTGCCCAAAGCCAAGTAACCCTTCCCTAGGCCTCCTCAGCCCTACCCTCAATATTTGGCCAAGAAAAAAAGTGACAACCAATTTATAAATTCATTGAGATGATGAAGATTTTGACTATCAATGTACCTTTGGTGGAGGCACTCGAGCAAATGCCAGGGTATGCGAAATTCATGAAAGATTTGGTTACAAAGAAGACATCAATGGAGTGTGAGACAATCAAAATGACCCATCAAGTGAGCGCGATTGTACACTCCATGGCTCCAAAACTTGAGGACCCTGGTGCATTCACTATCCTATGCACTATTGGAAGCACCGACTTTGCAAAAGCCCTTGGTGATTTGGGGGCAACCATCAACTTAATGCCATATTCAGTGTTCAAAACATTGGGAATTCGGCAACCTCACCCGACTTCTGTGAGGCTCCAAATGGAGGATAGGTCTATGAAGCGGCCTTTTGGGTATCATCGACGATGTCCTTGTTCGAGTTGA